>CM038680.1:471252109-471852109 GCA_021605205.1 Aegilops longissima
CACGGCCACGAGGTGGCCGGTCTGCCATGTCGTACGCTGGTGACTTGGGTGCTTCCTATGATCGAGGCAACGACCTATGTTTAGGGTAGCTTTTGGAGGGGCGTTCAAGTTGATACTCTTCGGTTGCAAGGACTTCAGTCCATCTGTCAGCTAGCACGTCTTGGTCAGCTCTAAGCTGTTGCTGCTTTTTCTTGAGGCTGTTTGCCGTGGCCATAAGCCTGTGTTTGAAACGCCCTGCTTGGCGGGATCCTCCGGTACGACAAATTGCCGTCGTCGAGGCTTGCCTCATCTTGGAGGGAGCGCGATAATTATCGCCCTCGACCTCTCTTTCTCGCCAGACCGTCAGGCGGATTTTGCTTCTCCTCCTCCCGCGCTGAGTCCTGCCGGGGAGGGGTTGTCTTCGACACTGTCCGGTGTTATTATCTCCCGTGCTGTAATCACTGCTTTTGCTGTGGCGAGATTTAGAGCGGCGCCACGACGCCGGGCGCTTCGTTGCTTCTTGGAGGGTCATCCTCCGTTGTTCCATCGCCGCTCCCATCTTTTGGGATGTCCACCATGTATATGTCGATGACGAGGTGGCCTTCCAAAGGCCCTCGTAGGTGCTGGGTCTTGGTCGTCTCCAAAGATCGCCGTCCATACCGTCGATGTCTTTGAGTCAAGTCGTGCATGTCGGTTAAATCATCAACAATGGCTACAAAGTGGGTGGTGGTGGGCGTTTAATTTCTTCGTCATCCGATCCCAACCTTCCCGACAGTAGTCCGGCCAGGGCTCTCCGGATAAGGAGAGAGACTTTAGTGAATTCAGGATGTCGCCAAAGGGCGAGTGCTGAAAGATGTCCGCGGCGGTGAACTCCATGACCGGCGCCCAATCGGATTCGATTGGTAGGGGCACGGAGGGTTCGGAGTCCGGAGAGGAGTCCGACACCTTGGAGTCACGGTCTTCGCAGGGGACAGGGATAGAGTTTGGCTCAATCGCCGTAGAGATCGTAGCCCCCGAGGCGGCGTCCAACCACTCGTCCTCGATCGGGGAATCCGGCTCCGGATTGAGGGTCGGAGCGGATGCTGGTGCGGCCTGTGGTACTATTCGCTGCGAGCTAGATCGTGCCCATCGAGACAAGGCGACACATTTTGGTTGCGGCTCGAATCCGTCAAGATCAAGTCTCCGCGGATATCGGCCGATAGTTCAAACTTCCAAATCTGACACGATGGCTGTGGGCGTAGCTTTTGATCTGCTCCAGATGGCTGCTTAATTGCCCGCATGCAAAGCCGCCAATACGAAGATCTGTAAGGGGAGAAAAGTCTCACCTGGACCGTGTTGTTGTTGATGATCGAAGGAGCCATCGGGCCTATCGGTGACGGCTACGAGGAACTCTCAATGAAAGCACCAATGTCGGTGTCAAAACCGGCGGATCTCGGTAGGGGGTCCCGAACTGTGCGCCTAGGCGGATGGTAACAGGAGACAAGGGACACGATGTTTTTACCCAGGTTGGGCCCTCTCGATGGAGGTAATACCCTACCCCGCTTGATTAATATTGATGATATGGGTAGTACAAGAGTAGATCTACCACGAGATCAAGGAGGCTAAACCCTAGAAGCTAGCCTATGGTATGATTGTTGTTCGTCCTACGGACTAAAACCCTCTGGTTTATATAGACACCGGATAGGTTAGGGTTACACAGAGTCGGTTACAATGGTAGGAGATCTACATATCCGTATCGCCAAGCTTGCCTTCCACGCCAAGGAAAGTCCCATCCGGACACGGGACGAAGTCTTCAATCTTGTATCTTTCATAGTCTTGGAGTCCGGCCGTGATGATAGTCCGGCTATCCGGACACCCCCTAGTCCAGGACTCCCTCAACCACCCCCTCCAACACTCTAGCTCTATCTCTCTCCCAGCCTTATTCCTCTCCTACACATATGCATGGATGCCGATCGATCTCCCTCAATACATAACGTAGGCCTCTCTCCTCCTCCACACATATACCAGCCATTGTACCTCTATAGTTAATTAGGTCTCCCCCACCCCACCCCACCACCACCACCACACACCGATAGTCGAGCACTGTAGGTAGGTATCCATGCCACAGAGGCAAACTGCACCTGTCCCCTCTCACGTTCCAGTAGGCCAGTCACCATATATCTTTGACGTGGGCACACAGAAATTCGATGGCACTCTTTATCAATCGCGTACACACACACACATCATCCCTCTCTTCGAGTCTATGGATACCTCAACCCGATGTTACCTCCACTCTCTTCTCGTGGATTGCCCCCTCTATATATATGATATATCCAGGACTCTAGCATATGTTACATTTTTTGATTGAAATATCATCCACATATATTGTTTGTCTATTTCTCAACCCCCCCAAAAAACACTCATGAACCCACACACTATATCTCTCTATGTTTGTATCTTTCTCACACAACCCCTAGGTGCACGTACTCATGCTTCGTGCCCAGCCACACCCACGCTGGCATTGGGTGCAGCCTCATTTTCATGCGAAATGGCAGCCCACGTGCTAATTTGAACGCGTGTAGTGGTTGTTTACTCACGGAGGTCGTGGTACCATGCGCGTAACGAAACAAAGTTCGACTTGATGCGTTGGCGCGTTATTTTTAAATAAAGTTATATCGCTCAATGGCACATACACAGAATATAAAATGATTTTTATGGAGAAAAAGGTAGTCCGCTCCACTATATACAATGGTGCCTGCCCTACCTTGGTTTGTCTCTCTTCAGAGTATCTTACACAAGGCGGCGGTGGCCTCTCTCTCTCTCTCTCTCACCATTGATCACTGATCTGGCCGCATCCCGTCCGCCGGTGGAAAGGGAGGATGTGCATCGTTTCTCTGTTCGACGGCGCCGAGGCAACACGTCCCGCTCTGCAGTACCCGCCGTTTTCTCTGACCAAGCTCCGGCGCGGTAGGGCCGAAGCCACGTGCTCGCTGCCGCAATATGGGCAGATCCTACCGGCCGCTGCTCTCCTAGTTACACCCCAACGACCCCAAGGTATCCCCTCCGGCCTTGCTTCACTGCTCGTCTTCCCACGTCGCTGCATCTGGAAAATCTTGCATGTGGATCTTCCATAGTTCTTTTCCCAAAACGTAGCTTGTCCGACGTACTTTCCATATTGCAATCTCGTTCTCACACCGTTTTAGACAAACACAACCATGTTGTTATCTTGCCTTAGGACAAGGAATATGCTTCTTTTTTGTCATCGTATGTGTCATCAACTGTTATTGGCCAGTAATTGTTTCCTTTCTACCTCTTTTTTGCAAACAGGTCTATCCATTTCACCTCGTTGCTATTGCGACCTTTTGGTGGACTGCACAAATCACTTTTTTCTTAAGAGTGTTTTGTGAAGTTGTACTAAAATGTCACACGGGCAACGTCTCTACATTTCAGTGCGACTGCACAAAGGGAGATTGGTTTTTGTCTATTCTCCTCATCCAACTCCGAGCCTAATCTTCTCCAACTATTTGCTTAATCTTCTCCAACTAGTTAGTCTTAAGAGAGACTGCAAAGGTGACCGGCTTCTATTTGTGTGTTTATTGTTTAATCAACAGTCCTCTATTATTGTAATCACACTTAATATCTTTGGAACAGGGACACTCAGCTCTATTTTAGTGGATCTACACAAAATGATCGGAATGTTGCATGCTCCAGACAACTACTTTTTTCCCAACATGCCTTGTTGATTTAGACAGAGCTGGGGGGACGTTGCTGCCAGTGAAAGCATGGATCAATTTTAATTTAACACCTCACAACTTTGTCTTCAGTTGTGATGTAAATATTAGCTCTGATCTGCTAATCATTGAGATGCATTAGCAAGAAGTTAGTTTTTTATTGTTTCCGAAAGAGCATGGATGGCAAGACACACGAAACAAAAGCTGAAAGCTCAGAGCATTGTACAATTTCATGTTGCTGGAAAATTATTTTTATAGTACATCAATTATGTAAACAAATGCTGGAAGCTTGATAGCATTGCCAGAAGCCTCTTCAGCATCCGGGTCCAGGTGCCATGCACAAAATTATACTTCCTCCGTTCCTAAATATTTGTCTTTTTACGAATTTCAAATGGACATATTTTAGAGTCTAGATTCACTCATTTTGCTTCATATGTAGTCACTCGTTGAAATCTCAAGAAAGACAAATACTCCGTAGTATATTTAAGAACGGAGGGAGTAGTGCACAACCGCATGAGAGACTCAGCCCGGTTGTTGCGCCGCACTAATAGTGAGTAGTAATGAGTAGTCAAATCATAAGCCCCACCTTTCCCAGTATAAGTTGCTCGAAAGAAGCAACCATCAATACGCTCTTCTTTGAGTCCGCTCATACTAGTCCCGCCGTCACTGTTTATAGAGAGCGCTTCAAAAAAAGAACAATCTCTGGGACCAAGGCGACTAGCGATCGGCCTGAAAAATAGCATTGGTAGTTATAGCACGGCGTCTATTACTAGAGGAAATAATGCGTACACACATGCATGCAGTGCTTCCACCCCGGGTACACACATGCATGCACTTACTCCACTCCGTAGTACATCGAGAGAAAATTGTGGACTTGATTGCGGTTACCATGCCCTAATTAATTGATCATTAAACCAAACGCGTCTAAAGTCTCTCTGGTGATGGAAATGCATGGAGAGAAATGCATCAGAATGAAGCGCGCCCTGTAAACTGTGACGGAGGGAGGAGTAGTATGAAGGTGCAAAACCGAGTACGCGTATGGCCAGTCGGTCAATGCACTTCCTATTGGCATATCACTGACATTGACGGCAAAATGGCCAACCCGCCATTCCTTGAGAGAGACGAGGAGCGAGAACACAAAAACGGGCTCGCACGGAGGCCAAGATATATTCGAGCATGGTTGATCGATATCATCATTACATGTTTGATGTTTTTTAACACTACCATTGGGCTGCCGTTTTTCGCCCTTCTCCTGAATAAATGTGTACTTTATCAGAGATTAAAATAAAATAAGAGTACAGGCGCTCAAGTATGCGGTTCTAGTAGTAGTACTACTCGTTCAAATAAACCTTGCGCTTGGCTCTGCGCCTCTTCGTGAAGTCGGACAATGATGGTACTCCGCATGTTGGGTAGTAAAGTGTATGCTTGTGGCAATCTGACACTGAATGAACTGCTGCATGTCCACCGCCTGGGTGAGGGTAGGTTCCATTAGTCAAAAGGCGTAAGCGAGCTTCACCTTGTCCTGCAAGCTTCTCCTCGTTCTACGAGTTGACGGGACACACCAAAAAGTAGTGCTAGTCCATACTCCCTCCTTTCCGGTTAATATGGCTTAATCTTTTTTGCGGGTAAATGAGAGAGCTTTATTCATATATAAGCATTCTTAGGACGATCAACCAAGAGACTGGTCACTAGGAAGCGAGGTATCCTGCAAAAAAAAAGAAGGAAGCGAGGTGTTTCATCAAGCCAACTCTCGACCACATTCAAAGTGCAGCAAGCACGGTTCGCACAAAGATGCGCCGCAAGGTTTACTGACCTGTTTACATGCTGAATAACAAAAAACGAGAAAATATTACCGACGCTCCTATTTGTAACAGGATATGAGCCAGAATTAAGCGAGAATTGTGGCGAGTGTTCCATGCAATCAACTTCCATTATCACATGCGAGAACCCTCGAAGAGAACCAAATTTGTTGAACATTGCTTTATCACATTTTAAAATAAAATAAGAGTGCAGACGCTCCTCCATCCGGTTCCTAGTAGTAGTACATACCTCTATAGTAGTAGTACTAGTACTAGTAAACTTTGCGCTTGGTTGTTCGCCTCTTCGGGAAGTCGAACAATAATAGTACTAGTATAGTGTATGCTTCTGGCAATCTGACACCGAATTAACTGTTGCACGTCCATCGCCGGAGCGAGGCAGAGCTTGCATTAGTCAAAAATTTCTCCTAGTCCTGCGAGCCATCGCGCGGAAGCTTCTCCCGTCCTACAAGCGGACTATGATTCAATGTCTTAAGGCACCTGCCTTTGTGTCCATGACATGTGGGCCCAACAGGTGTCTGCCCACATGTCAGTGACACAAAGGCAGGTGCCTTTAAGGCGCCGAAGCTGCGTCCCCTACAAGCTTCTCCTCGTTCGGCAATTTGATGGGACACATCAAAGTAATGCTAGTCCATACTGCCTCCTTTTCGGTTAATATGGCTTAATTTAAAACGAGATAAATAAACTATTTGTCACTGTATATTTATAAAATACGGTCAGTGGACTTCATAATACGCTCATGGAGCTCAATATATACATTTTCCGGTGTTTATACGGTCACTAGCTCACCCTGGCTGAGTATGTGTGTGCATGCACGTGTAGGTTGAACACTTGAGTGTGACCGTGTGTGTTTCGTCGTGTGCTCGGACATGCATGCTTTGTCAAAATGTTGCATGCAAGGTTTAATCATTCGTTGTTCACGCATGCATTCCCGATATTAATACGTTGGTAAAGACAATTTCTTGTGGAAAATGAGCCCATGAATTGAGTACAAAGGGGACAATAAGCCAGGACGGAGGGAGTACCAGTAGTGAACCGGAAGGAGGGAGTAGGTACTAGTAGTACTACGTAACAACGTGTAGTAACAAAACTCTCTATGCGCATCCTGTCTACGTGTCATGCAAGAAAATAGAGATAAGTACAAGCGAGACTCAGGAACGGTCATACACGTAGGGGGGTACGTGTAGGGACCACAAAGGAGCAGTCAAATCACACAGTAAGTTAGTCGGAAGAAGCAACCATCACTTCACTGTTCAATGACACATACGCAATATAAAATGGTTGATATGGAGAGAAAAAGAAAACCACTATGTATACACTAGCAGGAGCCTAAGCTACAAGCCTGCTGATGTCTACTACGCAACCTTCTCCTTGTACACGTTGTTGGGCCTCCAAGTGCAGAGGTTTGCAGGACAGTAGCAAATTTCCCTCAAGTGGATGACCTAAGATTTATCAATCCGTGGGAGGTGTAGGATGAAGATGTTCTCTCTCAAACAACCCCACAACCAAATAACAAAGAGTCTCTTGTGTCCCGAACACACCCAATACAACGATAAATTTTTTTAGGTGCACTAGTTCGGCGAAGAGATGGTGATACAAGTGCAATATGGATGATAGATATGAGTATTTGTAATCTGAAAATATAAAAACAGCAAGGTAACAAGTGGTAAAAGTGAGCGTAAACGGTGTTTCAATGCTAGGAAACAAGGCCCAAGGTTAATACTTTCACTAGTGCAAGTTCTCTCAACAATAATAACATAACTGGATCATATAACTATCCCTCAACAGGCAACAAAGAGTCACTCCATAGTCACTAATAGCATAGAACAAACAAAGAGATTATTGTAGGGTACGAAACCACCTCAAAGCTATCCTTTCTGATCAATCTATTCAAGAGTCCGTAGTAAAATAACACGAAGCTATTCTTTCCGTTCAATCTGTCACAGAGTTCGTACTAGAATAACACCTTAATACACAAATCAACCAAAACCCTAATGTCGCCTAGATACTCCAATGTCACCTTAAGTATCCTGGGTATGATTATATGATATGCATCACACAATCTCAGATTCATCTACTCAACCAACACAAAGAACTTCAAAGAGTGCCCCAAAGTTTCTACCGGAGAGTCAAGACGAAAACGTGTGCCAACCCCTATGCATAGATTCCCAAGGTCACTGAACCCGCAAGTTGATCACCAAAACAAACATCAAGTGAATCAATAGAATACCCCATTGTCACCACGGGCATCCCATGCAAGACATACATCAAGTGTTCTCAAATCCATAAAGGCTCAACCCGATAAAATAACTTCAAAGGGAAAACTCAGTCCATTACAAGAGAGTAGAGGGGGAGAAACATCATAAGATCCAACTATAATAGCAAAGCTCGCGATACATCAAGATCGTGCCAAATCAAGAACACGAGAGAGAGAGAGAGAGATCAAACACATAGCTACTGGTACATACCCTCAGTCCCGAGGGTGAACTACTCCCTCCTCATCATTGAGAGCGCCGGGATGATGAAGATGGCCACCGGTGAGGGATCCCCCCTCTGGCAGGGTGCCGGAACAGGGTCCCGATTGGTTTTCGGTGGCTACAGAGGCTTGCGGCGGCGGAACTCCCGATCTAGGTTATTTTCTGGAGGTTTCTGTATTTATAGGAATTTTTGGCGTAGGTCTCACTTCAGGGGGGTCTCCGAGCCGTCCACGAGATGGGGGGCGCGCCCCCCACCCTTGTGGGCAGCCCGAGACACTTTTAGCCCAACTCTTTTACTCTGGGGGCATCTTTTGGTCCATAAAAAATCATCAAAAATTGGCACGTCAATTGGACTCCGTTTGGTATTCCTTTTCTGTAAAACTCAAAAACAAGGAAACAACAGAAACTGGCACTGGGCTCTAGGTTAATTGGTTAGTCCCAAAAATCATATAAAATAGCATATAAATGCATATAAAGCATCCTAGATGGATAATATAATAGCATGGACCAATAAAAAATTATAGATACGTTGGAGACGTATCAAGCATCCCCAAGCTTAATTCCTGCTCGCCCTCGAGTAGGCAAATGATAAAAACAGAATTTTTGATGTGGAATGCTACCTAACATAATTATCAACATAATTTTCTTTATTGTGGCATGAATGTTCAGATCCAAAAGATTCAAGACAAAAGTTTAATATTGACATAAAAATAATAATACTTCAAGCATACTAACAAAGCAATTATGTCTTCTCAAAATAACATGGCCAAAGAAAGTTCATCTCTACTAAATCACATAGTTTGGTATGCTCCATCTTCGTCACACAAAATATTCAAATCATGCACAACCCCGGTTTCATCCAAGCAATTGTTCCATACTTTAGTATTCTCAAACTTTTTCAACTTTCACGCAATACATGAGCGTGAGCCATGGACATAGCACTATGGGTTGAATAGAATATGATAATGGGGGTTGTGTGGAGAAGACAAAAAAGGAGAAAGTCTCACATTGACGCGGCTAATCAACGGGCTAGGGAGATTCCCATCAATTGATGTCAATGCAAGGAGTAGGGATTGCCATGCAACGGATGAACTAGAGCTATAAATGTATGAAAGCTCTACAAAAGAAACTAAGTGGGCGTGCATCCAACTTGCTTGCTCACGAAGACCTAGGGCATTTGAGGAAGCCATTGTTGGAATATACAAGCCAAGTTCTATAATGAAAAATTCCCACTAGTATATGAAAGTGACAAAACAAGAGGCTCTCTATCATAAAGATCACGGTGCTACTTTGAAGCACAAGTGTGAAAATAGTAGCATTGTCCCCTTTTATTTCTTTTTTTGGGCCTTTCTTTTTTTCTTTGGCCTTTCTCTTTTTTTTGGGACAATGATCTATTAATGATGATCATCACACTTCTATTTATTTACAACTCAATGATTACAACTCGATACTAGAACAAAATATGACTCTATATGAGTGCCTCCGGCGGTGTAACGGGGGGCAATGAATCAAGAGTGACATGTATGAAAAATTATGCATGGTGGCTTTGCCACAAATACGATGTCAACTACATGATCATGCAAGGCAATATGACAATGATGAAGCGTGTCATAATAAATGAAATGGTGGAAAGTTGCATGGCAATATATCTCAGAATGGCTATGGAAATGCCATAATAGGTTGGTATGGTGGCTGTTTTGAGGTTTATGTACGATAGAGCGTATCATATCACGGGGTTTGGATGCACCGGCGAAGTTTGCACCAACTCTCAAGGTGAGAAAGGGCAATGCACGGTACCGAAGAGGCTAGCAATGATGGAAGGGTGAGAGTGCGTATAATCCATGGACTCAACATTAGTCATAATGAACTCACATACTTATTGCAAAAATCTACAAGTCATCAAAACAAAGTACTACACGCATGCTCCTAGGGGAAGGGTTGGTAGGAGTTCATCATCGCGCGATCCCGACCTCCACACAAAGGAAGACAATCAAAGAAATACCTCATGCTTCAAATTTTTCACACAACGGTTACCATACGTGCATGCTACGGGACTTGCAAACCTCAACACAAGTATTTCCCAAATTCACAATTACTCTACTAGCATGACTCTAATATCACCATCCTCATATCTCAAAACGATCATCAAGCATCAAACTTCTCATAGTATTCAATGCACTTTACATGATTTTTTTATTATACCCATCTTGAATGCCCATCATATTAGGACTAATTCTATAACCAAAGCAAATTACCATGCTATTCTAAAAGTCTCTCAAAATGATATAAGTGAAGCATGAGAGTTCATCTATTTCTTCAAAATAAAACCACCACCGTGATCTAAAAAGATATAAGTGAAGCACTAGAGCAAATGACAAACTACTCTGAAAGAGATAAGTGAAGATCAATGAGTAGTCGAATAATTATGTAACTATGTGAAGACTTTCTAACATTTAAGAATTTCAGATCTTGAGATATTATTCAAACAGAAAGCAAAACAAAACAAAACAAAATGACATTTCAAGGATAGCACACATCATGTGAAGAAGTAAAAATTTAGGTTCAACCGATAATAGTTGAAGAAGAAAGGTGGGATGCCTACCGGGGCATCTCCAAGCTTAGATGCTTGAGACTTCCTGAAATATTATCTTGGGATGCCTTGGGCATCCCCAAGCTTACACTACAAAAAAAATACACTTCCGTGATGATACGTGTTTGTCACAGTAGGTCGCGGTTTTTGTCATGCATGTACATCCATGACAAATTTATGACAGAATTAAGATAGTCATACCTGTGCTGTCGTAGAAGTGTTCCATGACATTACAAAAATTATCATCACGGAAGTGTCCACTTCCATGACAATAAATCGCGCATCACAGAAGTGCTTTCGTCAAGGGTGACCGACACGTGGCATCCACCGTAATGGAACACCGTTAAGCTATCGAGTCGGGTTTTGGATCCGATAACCCGTTAACAGCCCCGACCAATGGGGATTTTCCACGTGTAAAATCATCATTGGCTGGAGGAAACACGTGTCGGCTCTCCGTTGGGACAGATGTCATCCGCTCATTGGACCGAAGGCGCCTATGATCTGGCGACACGTGGCACGCCCAACAGAGGCCCATTCCCGTGAAAAGGCCGCCCGTTTGACTTGGTCAAAGGTGGCGGGCGCCCACTGAAGCTCGTTAACGGCCTGTTCGCATATAGCCCATTTACACCGCTAACCCGGGCCCGTTCGCCCTACCCGAATTAGGCCCGAGAGCGTCATCCGGGGCGTCCAATATGATTCAGCCCGTTTTAACTTCCGGCCCATGTGTGGCCCATGACTTCTTTCGGCCCATATGAGGACCTTTGTAACTCTTGGCCCATTAACGGCCCGTGGTAAAACTGGCCCGTAATGAATAGTGTATCATTTATACCCGTTAACGGCCCGTTATTCCATTGGGTCATTTCCAGCCCAAGTTATCTTTCGGCCTTCTCAGGGCCCATTGATTCATGGGCTCATTTGCAACATTCGGTTACATACGGCCCGTTACTGTCATTTTCTGCTAGTGGGCCAAATTCAGGCCGTCGTTACGGTCGGCCCGCTTATGGCTGTTAATACGTTGGGCCGTTTTCATGTCAAAAAACCCGTTGGGCTGTTTTCATAGAGTTATCAAATGCGGCCTATTAACGGCCCGTTATGGTCCACGAATGGTACGGCCCATGATTGGCGAAATTATGATACGCCCCGTAGAAGGCCCATGGATCCTACGGCACGTATGAGGCCCATGGATAGTACGGCCCGTAGAAGGCCCATGGATCGTACGACCCGTAGAAGGCCCATGGACCCTATGGCCCGTAGAAGGCCCATTAATCCCTAAGGCCCGTATAGAAGGCCGATGGATCCTACGGCCCGTAGAGAAGGCCAGTGGTCCTACGGCCGAACGAAGGCCCATGGATCATACGGCCTACAGGAGGCCCATGGTTACAACAGTCCGTGTGTTGCCATGATTATTTTGGCCTAGTTACCAAAAATAGGCTATTGTGGCCACTAGAAAAACACAGAGCAAGACAATCAGGAAATAAATAAGCAAGCAATTAAGGCTAGCCTATTACCGCTATTACACATATTAAATCCACTGGGCATCAAAGTTCGCCACCAGTGCAAATATAGGGAACAAAGCAGCATATTACATACACTGGCCGTCAAAATTGGCCACCAGTGCAAATAAATGTGGCAGCAAAACAAGAGCATAACTGAAACAACTTCAGAAGACTTCAAGAAACGTTATCCTGGGTATCCACCATGCTGGCAATAAGCTTAGCAAGCTGATTAGCTTGTCCTGTTTGGCGCTAAAATCCTCCAACACTTACTGTTGCACCAGAAAGTATGCATCTGAATGCTCCAGGACTTCCATGATCCTTCCGCTTCTTGTCGCAAAGATAGCTGATCGATGTCTTTCACTTGTAGTTGAGACTCAAGAAACCGAACTGATTCGCACGGTGAGTTTGAATAGCTTGTGCATGCGGTAGTGGCAAGAACTCAAACACTAAACCAAGACATGACTTTGGGGTTGTCTCATTGTCTTCAAGATAGTCTTCCTTAGCTGTTTTATCAGCTTTGTTGGAGACCAACAAGGATGTGTCACTATCCTGAACCTTATCTGCATTACTTCCTTTACCATTGCTTAATAAGGCACTCTTCCCCAATACCCTCTCAGCATTCTAAAAGAAGAAACAAGCAGACACATAACAAGTTTAGCATGTACTAGTATATGAAACTCATTTCGATGAACCAGTTCATTAGTAAGGTGGACTGGATTAAACTACCAAGTCTTCAATTGCCAAGTACTAGTACATAATAAAAGCATCAATCAAACATATATCTATGTCCTATGGTCACTGCATTGTCTTGCCAAATCAAAATAGAGACACGGTTCAAATCATATCAGTTCAAGACAAAGCAGCAGTGAAAGAATACAAAGCATGGGAAACTACACGGCACAACAAGATTTCAGATGGGTACCATGGGTCTACATGTACAACAACACTATTGGCTCTGTTGTGATGCTAGTAATGTGCATGATATGAAAGTCAACTGTATACACAATTGAAATTGAAATCAATAGAGCTATTGATAAGAGCAAACCTGTTAAAGAAACATGCGTGAACATACCTGCTGTGCCATTGGAGTTTAGATTGGATCCTTCAATTTAAATATAAGTTTGTATGAGTAAATACAGTGATACAAGAGAAAAGCAATCATAGTTAAAAAAGGCATGCCTAAGCGAGCGCTTAAGCGCGCCTAGGCTCTAGGCGTTGGCAAAACGCATTGCGCATAACTACGCATAATCTGTGCATAACTACGCATAACCATGCGCTTTGGTCAGTAAAGCGCAAGGCGGTGGCAAAACGCACAATTAACGCCTAGCGCTTTTTTGAACTATGATAGCAATGGAATCTTAAATCAGAACAGTTGATCTTCAGGTTTAGGCACTTGTTCTACATGAACAGAGTACAGTAAGACGCAAGAATAAAATACTTAAAAATAGAAAATGAGCTCATAGACCTTACCACGTTCTTGGTTTCGACCAAGATAGAACAAGGCGTTCCCGATCATCGCCCGAAGAATGTGTCTCGGGAGAACGTAAGGAAATTTGATGAGTTTCTTTGCGGTGAAGTACGTTTTCTTGAGGTAATTCGATATTGCCACCAAGCATTCTTGAAGATAGCAGAGGTATTAGCACAGGTTACCTCATCCTGAGTTTCCAAATCGGTCCTTCTCTATAGAGAAAATGGGAAAATTTGTTGTATTATAACCATCATGGAGGTAGGATGTATGGGACGAAGCAAAGTAATTGCCATGAATAATATTACTTACACATAAGTCCCGGACAAAACACCTGCAATGGCATTTTCCTTCATCTTGAGATAATATTTCCAAGATGGGAAGATACGCATATACGATTTAACAACATCAAATGTGATAGATGCTAAACTATTTGGCTGGTTGTGCTTCCTCCACAGGAATAGGCGTACTAACTGGTGGAGTTGGGGTTCGCCGTGATAGTCTTGGCCCTTTGGGCCTTTGGAGCTGCCTTACTAACTGCTCTTGTTTGGCAGCTCTATGGTGGAGATGGTGCTGTGTCAACAGGAACTGGGTTACTATCGGCTGGGGTTGGGGTTAGATTGGGTGAAGCTGGTTCTCTGTCCATCGCAGTAGGGGTACAATCTGCGAGAGTTTGGATTATGTGTGGTAGGGCTGGTTCTTATGCATGTACAACCGGGGTGCTATCTCCACCAAGAGGTAGCACTGTTTTATTTGAAGACCGTGTTTTTATTCCGCTAGATAATGGCATCACCCGCTCCAATTCAAATGGTTGATAAACAGGAAACATAGTTGAATGTACATACATTGTATGAGAGACAGATGCAATAGATAGTGTGGAAAAAAGAGGGTGTGAAATAGTTGACATGTATATTGTTTAACTAAAACGGATAGCATGAAATAATTTCACATATATAATGTCTATCTAAACTGGATAGCATAGCATAACATAATTCAAAGATATGATGAATAACTAAACAGGATCGCATGACATAATTCACCTACATGTTATCTAAGTAATCAGGATCGCATCATTTAATTCACATATGTGTTTATATGCTAAAGAGAGGGCATTCGATATGATGTCTGAACTAAGAACATGGTGTTGAATATTGTGTATATGATATGTAAACTAGGCAATGCAAGACACCGTATGCATGATATGAGTAGTATAACCGTGCCAAGTTAGAGCATACACCTCAGTGGGGGAATAGGACTGGTCATCTGTCTCTGAATCCATCTCTGAGGAGCTATCGGGACCCAACAAGAGATCTGCTTTGACAGTAGCATATGCTCTCTCAAGGCCTTGTTTTCACTCCATATTTTTCCATCTCCCACCCAAATGGTTGATTCACAGGAAGAGTAGTTTAATGTACAAACATTGTCTACAAATGGAAATGTAATGAAGAAAAGGATGGGCAAGATATCATTCAAATATATGATGCCTGGTTAAACAGGATGGCATTGCACATTTCACATATATTATGGCTGGCTAAAAGACATGAGACTGCATAATTCCCATATATGATATAGAAACTAAACAGGTGGCATTACAGAATATGTCTAAACTAAGCGGATGACATATATGATGTCAAAAGTAGGCCTTTGCAAGGCAATATATGCATGATATGACTAACATCATCATGCCAAGGTAGAGCAAACACCTTGGGGTAAATAGGAGTGGTCAGCGATGCCCGAACACGCCTCGTAACAGATATCTTCCTCGGATTACAACTGGAGAGGGGTGGGGAGGGTTTGCCATTGAACCCACCATGGAGCGATGTCGCATGACATTGTATTGCCGCATAAAACTCTTCTCTTTTTCTCTACATGTTCAGCATGATGTGTACAATATCGACATGCATACGAAAAAATATGGTGAGATTATGTAAGGAGAGCATGTAGAAATTTAGAGTGATGGTAACAACAAAGGATGGATCGGCGTTTTCCGTTGAACCAATATAGCCCTAATGGATCGACGTGATGTATAGTAATAAGTGATGCAACATGTGTACAACCTCTTTGCCGTAGCCGTGTCGATCTCAAGCATCATTGGGTTGGTCGTTGAAGCAGTTGAGGTAGAGGTGGCTGCGGAGGTGTGGAGGAAGATCGAGGAATCAGAGACGGCGCCCGTGGCATTGCTCTGTTGTGATGGATCGTTCGTCGTTGGAGCAGCTCCAAGTGAGCCGTAAGACGCCAAGGTGAAGCAAAGCACAAGATGACATCGTCAATCTCAAGTGGGATTCTAATAGCATCTCCAATAGATGATGTAAAATGGATGTAAAATTAACATCACCAAAACCACCGACTACAACAGATGAGGTAAAACTGTTGACTCTAAACTTAACTGTCGAAACTGAAATTTCATGTGGAATCTGAATGCTCTTGTCAAACTGAACGCAATGGTAGCAGAGAGGCACTTGACATGTAGTTTAGGGAGGCCTGCAGTTCATCTTCAACCTGCACCCCTCGAGCCGCCACCGCCACCGGCCGAACGCCTGACCCAGCAGCCGCCCGCGCCCGAACCAAGTCGCCACCGCCGCCCTGCCAGCCCTTTAGGCCCCCGCCCCCACCTCAACCCTAAGATAGATAGTGGGGTACCTCTCCATGAGCCCCGTCCCCTGCTGGTGGTTCTTCCTTAACACCGGCGAGCCCCCCCACCCCTGAAAATCAATCACCCAAAAGTCAATTCAGTCGACTGAAGTGTGGCTTAATCGGAGCAGAGCAACAACACGAGCGAGGGGGAGAGCAGCAACAGCAGTTGGGCGAGCGAGCGATCGAGCGAGAGCCGGAGCAGCAGCAGCGCAAGCGAGCGAGCGAGAGCCAGAGCAGCAGTAGCTGATCCGGCTGGTATGGCCGCCGCCGCCAAAGGGGCCTCACACTGGGGGAGATCCGCCATGGAGATGTCGCCCGTGGAGCCGGCTTCAAGGTAGCCGCTCCATGGGGGTGCGGGATGGAGCACCGTCGGCGCCGGGAGGTCGAGTTAAGGAGAATGTGTGATGCGATGAGTGTACAACCTCTTTGGTGGCGCCGAGTAGGCCTCGGCTTCATCCAAGGAGTCAGTGAGGATGTTGCGGTTCCGGTGGAGCAGGTTAAGGCGACACTGTGGGGATGGAACAGCCGCGATAGACGAGGCGATCATCGGAGCAGCTCATTGGAGGTGGAGGACGGGGCGGCTGAACCGACGAGACGGCGAGATGGACGACGGATCCTCATCCGGGGAGGTGGACGAGGGACGTCGAGCTGTTTCGGTGGACGACGTCGTCGGGGAAGAGGCTCCGGCTGGGCAGCGGTGACGTGGCGGACGGAGGAGGGTGGGGTTTCGCGGCTGGAGCAGAGAGGTTATGGCGGCCTGGGATTTCGAATGGCGAAAAGGTGGTGAAGCATGACTTAGGGACGCGCTTGTCCAAAATGTAGGGTGTGCTACAAAAGAACCCCCACCGATTTGAACTAGTGGCCCTTTCGGCTCAGGGTTAGAAGGGGGATTTCGCTTGTCGGGATTTGGCAGCTGGAGGGAGTCTTCGTGCGTGTTGTAATTTCGGGATAGCAAGGCGCGGATTGTGAAGGCGCCAGTTTTGGGAGCACGATATCTGAATTTTCGGGATATAACAAGATGCTGGTTGAATTTTAGGGACAAGCCTAACGTGTAGTAATATTGTACTTGTACGTACCAAATCAATTCGCACTTCCCTCAACCAAAAGAAAACAAAAAAAAAACTATTCACACCACACAAAGAGAGAGTCTTGCCCGTTTTACTATACAAATGCAATTCAAAGCTACTCCTCCTTCCATCTATATAGGGCCTAATGCGTTTTTCGATGCTAACTTTGACCAAATATTAGAGCAATGATATATGACATGCAACTTACACAAAGCACACCGTTAACTTCGTCTGCGTGAAATGTTCTTTCAATGATATAATTTTCACATTGTGCATGTCATGTACTATTAATCTTGTCAATAGTCAAAGGCGGTCTTAAAATCTCATTACGCCTATATAGATGGAAGGAGGGAGTATGAATCCATGTTATGTCCGATTAATTTTTTCGCTTGCTGTATAATGCATGTAACCTACTCATACCAACATTTTAGTGCATTCCCAATGTCTATACTATCGCTGCAATTCGAACTAAATTTGAATTCGTTTCTCTATTTCAATAAGAATCTACAATCATGATTGTTGCCAACTTCAACCATCATAGTTTCCTTGCTATCCGCCAGATATAAATCGGACGGCCTATAATGCAGGATGGCAGGCACACCATCATCAACAACTCCGTTTTTTATAAGAGTAGAGATAAAATATATTAAATGTAGTATAACATGTTCATAAACACACCATGTGTATCACCGTTATATATATTCACACATGCGTCAGTTTAAAACACTATGATAAATTCTTCAAATATCCGAATTCGCTTTTTATAATGAAGTATATATGATCTCTATTCGTCTTTTACACCCACACAACCCTCTTATCTTTGTAGCTAGCGCTAACTTTCTCTTGTGCATGCACACGCCCGCATCCCTCTCACCCTCCCTCGGCATTCTCTAGCTCCATCGCGCAAATTCGTCGTTTCACTTTAGATCGTTCACCCACGGTGTGTGTAGGTCCCCCCAGCTCCTTCTTTATAGCACACATCGATCGATATGCCTCTCTAGCCAGGTGTGCCTAGCACAATCACAAGCTTCCCCTCTTCTCTTGTAACCGTCCATGCCTCACTCCCACCACTCTTTTCATCGTTCTCGTACTCGCACACTCTTCCCCGCTCGATATAGTATGCCTCTCGTACCACCTCCTACATGCATCCCTCTATCTCTATCTTTCTCCTCATGCCTCGTTTGCTTCTAACACACACATGCATGTATACCGATCGATCTCCCAACATATACCTGGATCGACTTTAACTACCCCCCCCATCGATCAACGTACCTCACAAGTTATGTCTCTCCTTTCTCAAACAAAGGGCGATTGATCTTCCTATGTAGTTATGTCTGCTTACCACAGCCACGTCATCCCCCCTCATCATTCGTGCATGCCTCCTGACCCGTCTCTCACACGCACGTGCATAGACAACAAGCAGCCATCTCCTCTCTTATTGATATTGCGGGCGTACCCTCCGTTTGTCTAGCAAGCCTATCCCACCATTTGTTAGAATCAACTCCACTACCACCCCTCCAACACTCTAGCTCTGTCTCTCTCCCAACCTTATTCCTCTCCTGCACATATGCATGGATGCCAATCGATCTCCCTTAATACATGAGGCAGATCTATCTCCTTAATACATGAGGTAGGCCTCTCTCCTCCTCCACACATATACCAGCCATTGTACCTCTATCGTTAATTGGGCCTCCCTCTTCCCCCACCACACACTGATAGTCGAGCTCTGCAGGCAGGTATCCATGCCACAGAGACAAACTGCACATGTCCCCTCTCACGTTCCAATAGGCCAGCCACTCTATATCTTTGACGTGGGCACACACAAATTCGATGGCATTCTTTATCGATCGCGCGCGCACACACACACATCATCCCTCTTTTCGATTATATGGACACCTCAAGCCGGTGATACCTCCACTCTCTTCTCGTGGATCGCCCCCTCTCTATATATGTTATATCTAGGACTCTATTTCACATACATTGCATATGTTACATTTTTGATTTAACCCCCCCACCCTCCAAAAAACTCTCAAGAACCCACACACAATATCTCTCTAGGTTTGTATCTCTCTCACACAACCCCACGTAGGTGGTGTACGTATACAAGAAGAGAATAGGTGCACCGTGCACGTACTCACACTTCGTGCCCAGCCACACCCGCGCGGGTACACGGTGGAGCTCATTTCTTTACGAAATGGCAGCCCATGTGCTAATTTGAACACCTGTAGCGGTTGTTTACCTAGGGAGGTCGTGTACCACGCCTGCACGAAACAAAGTTTGACTTTGTAAGTGCATCTAGTGCCCCTTAGTGATTTTGGTGTATTGAAGACTTATAGGTTAAGGAACTAATGCGTTTGTGAGTGTCTTCGACTGAAAATGAAGTTCTTCGACTGAAGACTTTGATATTCTGAAGACTTTCTGAAGACTTTGAAAGTGAAGAAATTGGTGTGACCTTGAAGACTTGGTATTCATTTGAGGAACATGAAGCGTGAAGACTTTTGTTTTCGTAGTTTCATTTTCTCTTTCTTGAGTCATAGGAAACACCGTCATCGTTAAAGGGGTCGAGGAAATACTAAGGAAAAATTTCCATGTGATGCTCAACTCAAAATCCTACACCTACCAATCCCTTGAGTGAAGCCTTTGGAAATCTCATACGATTCAGTTAATTTCTTGAAGGATGAGACGAAGTTCTTCCGTCACGAGGAATTTGTTCGACCGAGGAGTTAGGAATTCACCAAAGGCGGATTGCCTACAGTGAGGATCATGATAGCCCCGAGGAATTTGAGAGTCAAATTTCCGACCGTTCTTTGTCTTCTTGGCCACCTGTCCCAAAATATCTTATCCACCTAACGGTCATATCATTGAAGGGCATTTATGTCTTATCATGTCGGCTGCTCCCTAGGCTATAAATAGCCGCCCCTACAACCACTAGCTGGTTGGCTGCTCCGAGAGAACTTGACACTTGTCATTTGAGAGCAACCCATCCTCCGAGGACTTTGAGCGAAAATCATCAAGTGAGGAAAACCCAAAACCAAACCCCTACAAACCCAAAGTGATTGAGCATCATCAAGAAATTGATCCTGCGTGGATCCGACGCTTGTTACCTTTGAAGACTGTGCTTCTTCCAGACGGTTAGGTGTCATGGTCTAGAGCATCCAAGAGGAATTGTGGATCACCGAGTGACCAAGTCTGTGAAGGTTTGGAAGTCGCTCAAGACTTACCACGAGTGATTGGACGAGGTGCATGTGACCTTAGTTCAAGGAGAATACGGTGAGGACTTGGTGTCCTGAGCTGCGTGCTCAGCGATCGGGTGTCCTCGAGTTTAAATACTCAGCCGCTCCAACCAGACGTATAACCGAGACAGCAGTTGAACTGGTCTACCAAATCATTGTCTTCACCAACCTAACTGGTTCTATTTCCTCAACCCTTTCATTTCCTCATTACTGTGTTGAGTGTTTATTCATATCTGTGTTTGAAGACTTTGACTGAAGACTTTCACAATTTCCTCAGTTCAATTTCTTCAGTCTGTTTGTCTTCATCTTGTGTTATCCTGTGATTACACTTTCTGTACTCTGTGCTAGTCTTCATTTCATCATGATGACCATGCGTGTATTCTGTTATGCTTACTTCGAGTACTTATTCCGCTGCAACTAGTTCTCGCTAAGGAATTTCCTCACCGCAAATTCCTCGATGAAGAATTCATAAAATCGCCTATTCACCCCCCTCTAGTCGATATAACGCACTTTCAATTGGTATCGAGCAAGGTACTCCCTTGTTACGTGTGATTTTGGTTTAACCACCGAGTTTTAGTTATGTCGACCGCAGGTATGATCAAGGTCTCAGCAGGGTGTCCTACCTTCGATGGGACGGACTACCCCTTATGGAAGAACAAGATGCGAATGCATCTTGAAGCAATTGACAACGATCTACGGTATGTTGTGGAAAACGGTGTTCCTCACCACACCTTCTCACGAATCTGCTGATGTGAAGAGATTCAAGCAACTCGATTCTCAAGCGAAGAATATCATATGTGGCCATCTGAGCAAAGGTCAATATGGAAGAGTGAGTGCTTTGGAATCTGCCAAGCTCATCTGGGACAGGCTGTCCAAAGTAAATGAAGGTGTTTCAACTCAGCGTGACTCTCGAGTTGATGTTCTTCGGAATCTCTTCAACCGCTTCAAAAGACTCGACAACGAAAATGTTCAACAATCCTTCGATCGCCTCACTGACATCTCAAATGAGCTTCAAGCACTTGGCGCCACTGACATCACCGACCATGAGGTGGTGAAGAAATTGTTAAGATCGCTTGATTCCTCATTTGATACTCTAGCACTGATGATACAAGAACGAGCTGACTACAAGTCTCTTGATCCTGCCGATATCCTCGAAAGGCTAAATACTCACGAGTTCCAGCTTGCTGAAAAGAGAGATCTCTATGGTTCTAGCTATGGAAAAACACGTGCCTCAAGGCCAAGGCTGTGTCGAATCTGAGTGTGAAGACTCGTAGTAGCCTTGGAGATCCTCAAGAATTAGGCCAGAGCTAGCACCGCCGTGAAGAAATTCCAGAAATTCTCAAGACGTGGTCGCTTTGGAAAATCCTCAAGAAGCGGTGATTCCTCATCTAGTGACTATAAGAGAAGACTTTGTCACAAATGCAAGAAACTTGGTCACTACATCCAAGATTGTCCTCGATGGGAGAAGGAATTAAAGAAGAAGAAACACAAGGATTACAGATTCGATGACACGAAGAAGAAGAAGAAATCATCGAAATCTTCATCATCAAAATCCTCAAAGCCTTCTTCTCACAAGAAGAGCAGCTCCAAAAAGGCTCGGGCATTCATTGGCAAGGAAATGGACTCAAGCTGAATCGAGGAACATGAGGAAGAGGAGGAGTCCAAGAATCCGAATCTGGTGTGGCTATTCGGCTTTCGCCATCGCTTTCGTTAGCAAGTCCATCTTCAACATCAAGAAACTGACCCACCGACAAGCCCGATGAGGATGGTGATGACTACGCTCCCACCTATTGCTTCATGGCAAAAGGTGCCAAGGTACTGAATTTCACCTCCTCTGAATCTAGTGAAAATGAATCTGATGAGGATCTCAAGCCCAGCTACTCTAAATTTGCTAAGATTGCTATAAAACAACAAAGGGCTTTTGAAAAGGTTCAAAACATGCTAGACAAAAGTGATGATATGTTGGGTGAAGAAATGGATCGCACTAAAGCCCTGACTGAAAATCTTCAGAGACTTCAGTCTAGGCTTGACAGCCTTCAAGGTCATCATAACACTCTCTTATCTAATCATGAGAAACTTTCTTATGAATTTCTTCAAAGAAAGCAAGATCTTGAGAAGCTAAGAGTGAGTTATGAAGATCTTCAGAAGGAACGCGATTCATTACTTGCTCAACATATTAGCGCTTCTCAGGAAGAATTTGTTCCTCCATGCTTAAAGTGCATTGAACGTGAATCGCTAATTCTTCACTGAATGTTCAAATGCTTCAACTGTTACAAATTCTTCACCTGCCTCTCGCTATCACTAATTCCTCATCGAGGACATTGCTAGTATCACCGACGATGCAAGGTTGAAGGAATTGTACATGATGCATGTACAAAAGCCTCAAAGGGCATCGACTCTTTGTGATGTGCTTAAAAACAGATCCTCAACAGAACCCTAGGAAAGAGGGTATTGCCTTTGAGAGGAAACTCAATGCCGATGGAACATATTGGAAGCCCGAGCAAGATCCCAAAACCTCATGGGTTGCTGCAAAGGGACCTCCATTGATCCATCTAACTTATCTGGCATTACATGAATCTCCTCATTCTTCCGATGAGTCATTTGACTCAACTATAAACTGTTCAAAAATCAGAATGGTGAAGTATTTGCTAGATATGTTGGCACTAATCGCAGGAACGGTTCCCCTATGAAGAAAATCTGGGTTCCCAAGAAGTGCCTTGAAAGTCTTCGTGAATGTCCTCATGACACCACCCGTGAAGAATAGGAACCCCAGATCAAATTCTTCATATGGACCAAATTCTTCATATGGATCCAAGTCCTCATACGGACCAAATTCCTCACGTGGATCAAATTCCTCAAAAGGATCAAAGTCCTCATATGATTATCATCGTGCTAACAACTCTGCTTCGCAGGTAGAGCTAAGGGCTATGAATATGTGCATTATTCTTCAAACCAATATGTTCATAAGTCCTCAAAGAATTTCTCCGCTTATTCATATGCTTACCCTAACCCTCTTATGTGAAACGAAATGGTTTGGCTTCTATGCCACCATTCTCGTATGGTGCTCGCAGAGTGATGAACTCTTTGCCACCCCTTCAGATGTGGGTGGTGAAGAAAAGAACTAATCTCTTCTGCAGGGTCAGGTCTCGCACGTGGCTTAACGTCTCAAGAATTTCTTTGGGGACGACAAAATGCTCGAAAGGACGCAGCTAATCATGATAAAATGAACTTTCATTTCACACGCCCTCATATTGCTTATCTGTTAATACCGATCGATGAAATTCATCGATGAACTTGATATCATATTCTTCATCGATGAAGTATATGAGATCGTAAGTTGTACTAATTCATCTGCAGGATGATCAACCCAAAGCCACCGAGTGGGTTCTCGATAGTGGATGTACAAATCACATGGTGGTGACAAGAATCTATTGATGGATGCTCCCTTATCACCGCCACATCTGAAGCATATCATCTTGCCGACAAAGGCAAAAGTCGTATTGGGTCTTGGTAAGGTTGCTATCTCTAAGGACATGCACATGGACAAAGTCATGCTTGTTGAGTCCTTAGGATACAACCTCATGTCGATCTCAATGCTTTGTGATCTTGATATGGTTGTTATCTTTGGCAAGTATCGTTGTGTTGTGATTATGGAAGCTGACAATTCCAAAGTCTTCAAGGCTTTAGGAGAGGAGACTTGTATATTGTTGACTTCTCTACTGGGACCACAACCAGCCGTGTGTCTACTTGCAAAAGCTTCGAAGGCTGGTTATGGCATCGACGACTTGGTCACGCAGGCATGAGGAATTTGCACACGCCATGCGAAGAAGAAGCATGTCATTGGCATTGAGAATGTCAAATTCCTCAAGGATCACTTATGCGGAGCCTGTGAAGCTGGAAAATGACCAAGGCCAAGCATCCAATAAGACTATCATGACCACTACTCGTCCTTGAATTGCTTCACATGGACCTCTTTGGTCCCAATCATTACTCATTGTCGTTAATGATGCATCTCTATATGGCTTTGTTATTGTTGATGATTACTCTCGTTACACATGGGTACACATTGTTACTTACAAAAATCAAGTGCGGAAGTCTTCAAACGATTTTCCTCGAGGGCTTCAACTAACTTTGGTGTGAAGATCAAGCACATCAGGAGTGACAATGGAACTGAGTTCAAGAATTCTGGTCTTGATGCCTATCTTGATGAACTTGGTATTACTCATGAGTTATCTGCTCCTTATACTCCTCAGCAAAATGGCGTCGTGGAGCGCAAGAACAGAACTCTTGTTGAGATGGCTCGCACAATGCTTGATGAATACAAAACGCCTAGTCGTTTCTAGATTGATGCAATTGACACTGCGTGCCACATCATCAACAGAGTATATCTTCACAAATTCTTCAAGAAGACTGCCTATGAACTCCTCACTGACAAGAAACCTAATGTAAGTTATTTCAAAGTCTTCGGTGCTAAATGCTGGATTAGAGATCCTCATCACAACTCTAAATTTGCACCGAAAGCACATGAAGGTTTTATGCTTGGTTACGGAAAGGACTCGCACACCTATAGAGTCTTCAACATCACTCTACACAAGATTGTTGACACTGTAGATGTGCGGTTCGATGAAACTAATGGCTCGCAAAGAGAGCACCTACCTTCTGTGTTAGACGAACCAACACCTGAGGATTCTATCAGGTTCAAGGCAACTGAGGATGTCATTCCTCATCAAGAAACTGCTCAAGAATTCATTCTCAGACGTGAAGAACGCCGAGTGATGCACTGAAGATAATGCTGAAGAAAATGGTGCTGAGGAAAATGATCAAATTCCTCGACGACAACCAGCTCATCCTCGCGTTGCAAAAGAAGTGCAAGTGGAGAAGATCATCGATGACATTAAAGCGCCAGGTCCTCTCACACGCTCAAAAGCTTCACATTTATCTAACTTTTGTGGGCACTATGCTTTTGTCTCTATCACAGAGCCCACTAAGGTAGATGAAGCATTTCTGGAGCCGGAGTGGATTCAGGCCATGCAAGAAGAATTACATCAATTCGAGCTCAACAATGTCTGGGAACTGGTCAAACGTCCAGATCCTCGCAAGCATAATATCATTGGCACAAAGTGGATCTACCGCAACAAGCAAGATGAAAATGGTCTTGTGGTGAGGAATAAGGCACGACTAGTAGCTCAAGGCTACACACAGGTTGAAGGAATTGATTTCGATGAAACTTTTGCACCTGTCGCTAGACTTGAGTCTATTCACATATTACTCGCCTATGCTAACCATCACAATATCACTTTATATCAAATGTATGTGAAAAGTGCATTCCTCAATGGTAAGCTTGAGGAAGAAGTATATGTTGCTCAACCCCCAGGTTTTGAAGATCCAAAGAATCCTGACAAAGTCTTCAGACTCAATAAGGCCCTCTATGGCCTCAAGCAAGCCCCTCGGGCGTGGTATGATACATTGAAGGTATTCTTTGTGAAGAATGGCTTCACACCCGGTTCACTCGACCCTACTCTCTTTACTAAATCTTATGATGGTGAACTGTTTGTGTGCCAAATATATGTTGACGATATTATCTTTGGTTGTCTCGACCAACGTTATAGTGATGAATTTGCCTATATGATGAGTGAAGAATATCAAATGTCTATGATGGGAGAGTTGAAATTCTTCTTAGGTCTTCAAATTAATCAACAACACAATGGCATATTCATATCTCAGAGAAATACCTCAAAGATGTCCTCAAGAAATTCGCATGCAAGATTGCAAAGGTGTCAAAATTCCTATGCCCACAAATGGCCATCTATGCAATCGATGAAAATGGTATTGACTTCGATCACAAGGTATACCGCCCATGATTGGTTCTTTATTGTACTTATGTGCATCTAGGCCAGATATAATGCTTAGTGTTTGCATGTGTGCCCGATTTCAAGCTACACCAAGGAATCACACCATAAGGCTGTGAAGCATATTCTTCGATATCTAGCTCACACACCAACACTAGGATTATGGTACCCCAAGGGCTCTACTTTTGATCTCAATGGATATTCGACTCGACTATCTTTGGTGATCGTGGACCGCAAGTCAACATCTGGTACTTGTCATTTCCTGACGATCTTTGGTCCGTTGGTCCTCAAGAAACAGAACTGCGTATCACCGCTCATGCGGAAGCTGAATACATTGCTGCTGGCTCGTGTTGTGCTCAATTGCTATGGATGAAGCAAACTCTCAAGGACTACGGCATCAACG
The DNA here is from genome assembly GCA_021605205.1 of Aegilops longissima. Classification (NCBI taxonomy): domain Eukaryota; kingdom Viridiplantae; phylum Streptophyta; class Magnoliopsida; order Poales; family Poaceae; genus Aegilops; species Aegilops longissima. Next base: position 471,278,830 of record CM038680.1, read on the forward strand.
TGAAGAATGTGCCTCTCTATTGTGACAATGAGAGTGCCATCAAGATTTCTCACAACCCGTTCAGCACTCAAGACAAAGCACATTCAAATTCGCCATCATTTTCTTCGTGATCATGTGTTGAAGGGCGACATCTCCATCGAAAGCACGTGAAGATCAAGAACAGCTAGCTGATATCTTCACTAAGCCCTGGATGAGAAGAAATTTAGCAAGTTGCGGTGTGAGCTAAATATCTTAGAATCTTGAACGTTCTTTGAAAAGGACACACATCCTAACACTTATGCAAGATTGATGACTTAGATGTGCAACACATGAAGAAACGTTTTTCTTCAATCAATGAAGAATAACACTCTTAGTGTGAAGAAATTGATGAAGAATTTGATTCTCGTAACCCCACGACAATTGTACGCTGTGTCTGAAATCATCATTCTTATCTGGTGGGTCACGCCACCACCAAAGTTGAAAATCTTCAATTTGAGTTTTTCCTCGTTTTGAAATTCTTCAGTTTTTCAAATTCTTCAACTTTGCAAAATCTTCACTGTTTCCGTCGTCTTTCTTCATTGGCTATATATATAAGGGTTTATGTCCTCTACAGCATTCACTTATGGCTATTTCTTCAAGTCGCTTTTTCTTCTAAGTGAATGTGATTGGACCCTTCCCCCTCTATGATATACTCAACCCAATCTATTCACAAATTCTTCATGTGCGTTCTATTTTGAAACTCGTTCAAAATCTTCACTGTGTCCTTGACAGCTGAAGAAATTGCGAACGAAATTTTAAAACTGATCTTATCCAAATTTTCGGTTTTACCCTCTCAAACCGTTCCGCATCCCATGATGCATTATTTTACTCACCCACGATCGTACACGATCTCCACTACACAGCACGTGGGTGACACATGTCGTGAGAAGGAAATGGTCAGGGGCATGTTCGTCCTAAATCTTCGGGCGATCCGTTTTTCACCGTGTCTATAAATACCCCTCTCCCCTTCCTCACTTCTTTTACTCTGCTCGACCTCTCTCGCCCGCTCGAGCTCCTCAAACCCTAGCGCCGAAGCTACTCCGTCGTCGCCGGTGAGGAAAAGCTTCACTGCCTCGACCTCGTCGCCGACGTACTCGCGCCGACCGCGGAAATCCTCACTCCGCTGCCGCCGTAGCTATCTTCCTCCGCCAAGTTAGGGCGTGGAAGATCTGAACGGACGAACTTCCCAACTGTTCTTCTCAGTTTGTCGTGTTCTTCACTTCGGGTAATTAAAAGATACTTTTATTACTCGCTTTGATTCTCAAACCTCCCTGAAAATCTTCAAAGGTGTTTATTCTTCAAATCTTCACACATATGAACACCTCAACCAAAATAGGCTCTTGATTCGTTTCTCTAAGCAATGTTTTTCTTCAAGATTCCTAAATTGTGTGGATCCTCGATCTGTACAACTCTGGAACCTAAGACAAAGAACGCTTAGTGAAATTCTTTAAGGCTCATCTGGTCAAAATCCTCAAAACTTGTTCTTTTGAAAACCTTCCGAGAACGATATGACCTCTCCAAATTCCTCGCAACTATACTCTGCTCACAGGTACACATGTCCGCTGCTGAATCACTAGGTTCTCATCAACTTAACTCATTTGCAGCGTTCCTCGAAGAAAAACTGCATACTTCTTCAGAGAACACAATTGTTCAAATTCCTCAACTGAAGAACATGGCAGACGGTAAGAAGCCACAGAAAGGAGGAAAGAAACCTGAGGTTATGACTGCATTTGAAATCCCTGAGGAAATCTATGCTGACTACTGCACACCGGATGAAGAAAACAAAAATCAACGCAAGGTGCGTATTCAGAAGATTGAATGGAGATGGGCACGGGAATGGAGGGAATACAGATATGTAACTCCTAAGTACATGAAGAAATTCGCTCTCAATCCTCCATGCCCAAGAGCTCCATTGGCACCTGGCCAAGTAGCTGATCCCACAAGCATCAAACGAGGTGAGGACTTTCCTGATGAATGGGCTAAACGCCAAGCAAAATTGGCAAAACAAGCCAAGGAGGCAGTGAAGAAATTCAATGAGGATTCTGCCGCTGCTACTGCTACTGAGGCCTCGGTCAAACCGAGGAAATCCATGCCAAAGAAGCCTGCTCATAAGCCAAGTGCTTCACCATCTGCGCCCTCACGGCCAAGTTCCTCAAAGACACCCTCAAAGCAAATTCCTCACTGCGCTGCTGCTCCACCAAACTCCTCAACAGCTCCATCAAAACCTTCAGCCTGTGCACTGCTACATGTCAAAGGACTGCTGGCTTCTCAATTGCCTCAGCGTTTCGCAAGTTCTCAAGAGCTCCCATTTCTTCATCCGCCCGACTCGGTTGAAGACCAAAGCAACAAATGGACGAGGTCCTCGGCCTAGCCCAAAGAAGAAACAGGTTGCATTCCATGTGCCTTCGATGATGAAGCATCCGATGATGAACTTGCGAAAATCATCAGAGACCGTCAAGAAAAGGCCGCTAGAGCGAAAGACACATATGTGCCATCGCTGTTGATCCAAGAAAGTCCTCGACTATATTGATCTCTCGCACAAGGATCCCAATACCCCTATGCCCGACTTTCATCCGACACCGGACAAAGTCATATGTTGACTCACTTCATCGCTGAAGAAAATGGAAGTTTGAGAAGGCAAGGAAATCAAAAGGCTCAATACAGAAAGGAGAAGTTCCTGAAGAAAAACGTTGTCAAGATGACACCTGAGGAACTTCTCAAGGTCCAGACTGAAATGCAAGACCTCAGCAAAAACTTCGATTCCTATTATGTTGATTGGCAAGGAGCCAAGGTCGATTTGTGAACTCGACGAAGAAATTCACAAATGTTGCTGCCCCAATGCAACATGAAATTCCTCAGTGAAGCCTCACCAGCAGATCGAAGAACATGCCAAGACCACCGATGACGCTCAGGCTGCTGATGAAAATGTTAGTTCCGTGGCTGATGATCCCATTCCAGCCATTGAAGAAATTGCCGTGGCACCCACTAGTGGTGCGCCAGAAGAAACTGATCAAGACAGGCAACTGCATCGGCCAGCTCAAGAAATCGAACCAAATCCTCGGCTCCTCCTGCGCCAACTCCAACTCCAATTCTTCCATCCGCCTCGATGTGAAGAAAACCAAGGCTGCGAACGAGCTGCTGTGAAGAAAAGGAAAGCATCACTGCGTCGATTCTTCGCCGCGAAGAAAATGAGGCCTATGACCAGCTCATACGAAAATCCAATTGATGTTGTTCCAATTTCCTCCATGCCATCAAAGGACGTTGTTCCTTTTGGAGAAGACTATGAGATCCCAATCGGATCGATGAAGAACATCATTCGCCGCTTCGTCAGAGCAGATTGATGAAGAAATTGAAGTGGATGCAATCCCTTCAACCCCGCCATTTCTCACCTATGCCCCAGTTCACACTCAAGAGGCTGGTGTTGAGGAAATTGAAGATGAAGATGTGGATATAGGTGCACCACACCGTGATGAATGATGACTTTTGGGAAAGTCGCATCCCAATACTCCTCTCTTCACCCCGCTCCAACAAATTCCTCGGTCCCTCGCACAAACAGTCCAAATGGACTCAAGAAACTCAACCCACTTGTTCTGTGCATGAAGAAATTCCAGCCACTAGTGCCGATGAACTCCGCTTGCTGATCCTCGATCGCACTGTTGAGGAAGAAGAAATTCCTCACCAAGAACCTGAACTTGCGATTCCCGAGGTGGTGATGCAACTCACCGACACCCTCTGCCCAAGCAAAAGAATCCGTTCTCAAGCAAACAAAAGTTCAAGGCTGATGATTTCTTTGCCGAGCACGTATTCTTCATCGACTATAATCCATATGATTCGCTTCAGATAGGGAAGGCGTTTTCGACTGCCAGCCAAGCCAACTTCTATTCCTCGGTGCTCTTCAACAAGGATAAAGTCTTCGATCATGCTCATATTCCTCATGTGGACATGGAGTCTCTGCCAGCTTTGAGCCAGTCCTCGGTGTTCTTCACGACGCAGACTTCAATTTCTGCACCGATATCTGTGGATTGGAATGAAGAACTAATTCTTCAATTTTATGCAACGCTGCACATCACGGAGACGCTCAAGACGTGAACTCATGGGTCTTAGACTGGATGTCCGAAAATACTCACTACAAGGCACCAAAGAACTGAATTGCTTCGTGCCCTACCACTCGATCCTCCACTTGATGGTGCACGTTGTATCTACAACGAACCGTAACTTTCAAATCACTATATGCAAGTGCCGATGAAGCCTTTGAAGCCAAGGCAGGCCCCAAGAACCAAATTCCTCGTCAAGGAATTATTGTATGTGCCTCGGACTGTCTATCGGATTTCGACGAAGACAATGAGTCCTATCAAAGGCCACGACTTAATGATGAAGAAGTCGTTGGCATCATGAAGAATATGCTTTTCAACATCATCCATGGCGTTCCGCCAACTTCCATGATTTCTTCATGAGGACTCGCAAACATTGCTATGTCACCATTTGAGCTGAAGCCTTATGCGCCTTTGGATAATGAGATTCATCAGACAAGGTCTTCACTCAATTACAAGGTGATACTTTGAACCACTGCAGCTACTTGCCCCGGTTGAAGTCCTCAAATGGACATTTACCTCAGATGATGACAAGGGCAAGGCGATCTGCTGTGATCGATGAAGGCATTCGTCCATTGGATGGACAGCCGCAGCAAGCAGCATCCTACTCCACCAATGATGACTCGCCACACATGACTCGCCGCAACTACCTCACCAAGCAAAGTCCTCAAGCTATCGCACCTGTGGTGATGATCGATCGTGAGTTACTCCTCGCCTTCATCGGAAGGTTGATCGTAATCATAAATGGGTCAAGCGTCAGTTTGGTTCATTTCTTCACAACATGACCTCAACACACAATGCAGTGAAGAAAAACCACTACTACCTCCATGAAACCTTCAAATGCACCTGGGCTGTTCTTTCACATATCTACAGTGCAGAAGAACTGATGTCAATGGGACTCAAGGAAGAATTTGACTGGTCTGCACCTCCTCCGAAGAAATACAAGAAGGTCAAAGTTCCTTCCTTGGTGGCCAGCTCCTATTCTTCATCTCGCGACACTGATGAAAATAAAGACTTGGACGACACCGCTGGTCCTACTTCAACAACCAACCCCAACAATGCTGGCGCTCCGTCTTCAACTTGAAATTCTTCAGGAGCGTTAGTCCTCAGTTTCGATCCTTTTGGTCATTCGATGACAAAGGGGGAGAAATTTGAGTTAGTCTTCAAGCGGGTCTAGCTTATTGCCTATATACAGTAATTTCAATTTGTTAAGTTACAACTCTCGTTCTTCTGAAACTTTTTTGGATCGAGTTGTAATCTTAAACCCGATGGTGCTTTGATACTTTTGATGCATTATGCTCTTGCACTATGCTCTGATTCTCTTGAGCTCCTTGAAAATCTTCATAGCAAATCGATTTGGGCTCTGACACTCTTGATGCGTTATTTTGCATGCCTGTTCCTCATTAATGATATCGCACGCATACTGAATAACATCAAGCACCATATTTCATCATGCATTTCAAATTCTTCATATTATAATTCAAATGCGTGTATGAATTACAAGATATAGGGGGAGATCTCCATGATTCAACTCTTCAAATGTGCATTACCTCAAAAGCAAATTCCTCACTATGCACATCTTCAGGGGGAGTTCTTCTATATCTTGTAATCAAATTCCTCATTATCAGTATTTACACCTCATATGATTATCCCCGTTGAAAACTTAACCTATATTGTCATCAATCACCAAAAAGGGGGAGATTGTAAGTGCATCTAGTGCCCTTAGTGATTTTGGTGTATTGAAGACTTATAGGTTAAGGAACTAATGCGCTTGTGAGTGTACACAGGTCTATAAGTCTATAAGGAGTTTGATATTTACAGAGAAAGTCGAACCCTAAAATGAAGTTCTTCGATCAAGACTTTGATATTCTCAAGACTTTCAAGACTTTGAAAGTGAAGAAATTGGTGTGACCTTGAAGACTTGGTATTCATTTAAGGAACATGAAGCGTGAAGACTTTTGTTTTCGTAGTTTCATTTTCTCTTTCTTGAGTCATAGGAAACACCGATCTGTTAAAGGGGTCGAGGAAATACTAAGGAAAAATTTCCATGTGATGCTCAACTCAAAATCCTACACCTACCAATCCCTTCGAGTGAAGCCTTTGAAATCTCATACAGTTCAGTCAATTTCTTCAAAGGATGAGACGAAGTTCTTCCGGTCACGAGGAATTTGTTCTGACCGAGGAGTTAGGAATTCGCCAAAGGCGGATTGCCTACACAAGGAGGATCATGATAGCCCCGAGGAATTTGAGAGTCAAATTTCCGATCGTTCTTTGTCTTGTTGGCGCCACCTGTCCCAAAATATCTTATCCACCTAACGGTCATATCATTGAAGGGCATTGATGTCTTATCATGTCTGGCTGCTACCTAGGCTATAAATAGCCGCCCCCTACAACCACTAGCTGGTTGGCTGCTCTGAGTGAACTTGACACTTGTCATTTGAGAGCAACCCATCCTCTGAGGACTTTGAGCGAAAATCATCAAGTGAGGAAAAACCCAAAAACCAAACCCCTACAAACCCAAAGTTATTGGGCATCACTGAAGAAATTGATCCTGCGTGGATCCGACGCTTGTTACCTTTGAAGACTGTGCTTCTTCCAGACGGTTAGGTGTCATGGTCTAGAGCATCCAAGAGGAATTGTGGATCGCCGAGTGACCAAGTCTGTGAAGGTTTGGAAGTCGCCTGAAGACTTACCACGAGTGATTGGACGAGGTATGTGTGACCTTAGTTCAAGGAGAATACGGTGAGGACTTGGTGTCCTGAGCTGCGTGCTTAGCGATCGGGTGTCCGGACTGTGTGTCCTCGAGTTTAAATACTCAGCCGCCCAACCAGGCGTACATAACCGAGACAGCAGTTTGAACTGGTCTACCAAATCATTGTCTTCACCAACCTAACTAGTTCTATTTCCTCAACCCTTTCATTTCCTCATTACTGTGTTGAGTGTTTGTTCATATCTGTGTTTGAAGACTTTGACTGAAGACTTTCACAATTTCCTCAGTTCAATTTCTTCAGTCTATTTGTCTTCATCTTGTGTTATCCTGTGATTACGCTTTCTGTACTCTGTGCTAGTCTTCATTTCATCATGATGATCATGCGTGTATTCTGTTATGCTTACTTCTGAGTACTTATTCCGCTGCAAGTAGTTCCTCGCTAAGGAATTTCCTCACCGGCAAATTCCTCAGTGAAGAATTCATAAAAATCGCCTATTCACCCCCCCTCTAGTTGATATAACGCACTTTCAGACTTGACGCGTTGTCGCGCTATTTTTAAATAAAGTTATAGCGCTCAATGGCACGTACACAGAATATAAAATGATTTTTATGGAGAAAAAGGTAGTCCGCTCACTATATACAATGGAGCCTTGCGTTCCTAGTTTGTCGCTCTTTAGAGTATCTCACACAAGGTTGCGATGGCCTCTTTCTCTCTCACCGTTGGTCACTGATCCGGCCGCATCCCGTCCGCCGGGGGAAAGGGAGTGCGGTGGCCTCTCTCTCTCTCTCACCGTTGGTCACTGATCCGGCCGCATCCCGTCCACCGAGGGAAAGGGAGGAAGTGCATCGTTTCTCCGTTCGACGGCACCGAGGCAGCACGTTCCGATCTGCGGTACACGCCATTCTCTCTGACCAAGCTCTGGCGCGGCAGGGCCTACGCCACCTGCTCGTAGATTCCGCCCGCCGCCGCTCACCTTGTTACATCCCGACGACCTCCGGTATCCCTCCGCCTTGCTCCACCGCCTGCCTTCCCACGCCGCTGCATGTGGATCTTCCATAGTTCTTTGCCCAAAACGTAGCTCGCCCGGCGATTTCCATATTGCATTCTCGTACTCACACCGTTTTAGACAAACACAACCGTGTTGTTATCTTCCCTAGGGCAAGGAATATGCTTCTTTTTGTCGTCGCATGTGTCATCAACTGTTATTGGCCAGAATTGTTTCCTTTCTACCTCTTTTTGGCAAACAGGGCTATCCATTTCACCTCGTTGCTATTGCGACCTTTTGGTGAACTGCACAAATCACTTTTTTCTTGAGAGTGTTTTGTGCAGTTGTACTAAAATGTCACATGGGCAACGTCTCTACATTTCAAAGGCGATCGCACAAAGGGAGATTGGTTTTGCTCTATCCTCCTCATCCAACTCGAGCCTAATCTTCTCCAACTAGTTAGTCTTAAGAGAGACCGCAAAGGTGACCGCTTCTATTTATGTGTTTATTGTTTCATTAGCAGTCCTCTATTATCGTAATCACACTTAATATCTTTGGAACAGGGACGCTCGGCTCTATTTTAGTGGAACTGCACAAAATGATCGAATGTTGCATGCTCCGATAGCTACTTTTTTCCCAACATGCCTTGTTGATTTAGACAGAGCTGGGGGACGTTGCTGCCAATGAAAGCATGGATCAATTTTAATTTAACACCTTCTCACAACTCGTCTTCGCCAGATGTAATTATTAGCTCGATCTGCTAATAATTGACATGCATTAGCAAGGAAGTTAGTTTTTATTGTTTCCAAAGAGCATCGATGGCAAGACACGCCAAATGTAAGCTGAAAGCTCACACCATTGTACAATTTCATGTCTCCTTTGGAAAATTATTTGTATAGTACGTCAATTATGTAAACAAATGATGGAAGCTTGATAGCATTGCCAGAATCCTCTTCATCATCCGGGTCCATGTGCCATCCACAAAATTATACTCCTTCGTTCCTAAATATATTTTTTTTACAAATTTCAAACCGGCATATTTTAGAGTGTAGATTCACTCATTTTGCTTCGTATGTGTACTCCCTCCGTTCCTAAATATTCTATTTGTCTTTCTATAGATTTCAACAAGTGACTACATACGGAACAAAATGAGAGAATATACACTCTAAAATATGTATATACATCCGTATGTGCCAGTCCATTTGAAATCTCTAAAAAGACAAATATTTGAGTAGTCACTCGTTGAAATGTTTAGGAAGACAAATATACTCCGGAGTATATTTAAGAACCGAGGGGGTAGTGCACAACCGCATGGGAGACTCAGCCCGTCGTTATACCGCATTAATAGTGAGTAATGAGCAGTCAAATCGTAAGCCCCACCTTTCCTAATCGTAAGTTGCTCAAGAAGCAACCATAAATACGCTCTTCTTTGAATCCGCCATACTCCATCTCACACTGTTTATACAATGCGCTTCAGAAAAAAGAAAAAAGATCTGTGGGACCAAGGCGACTAGCGATCGACCTGAAAAATAGCATTGGTAGTTATAGCACGGCGTCTATTACTAGAGGGAATAATGCATACACACATGCATGCAGTGCTTCCACCCCGGGTACACACATGCATGCACTTACTCCACTCCGTAGTACTATAGTACAGAGCACATGGAGAGAAAATTGTGGACTTTATTGCGGTTACCATGCTCTAATTAATTGAGCATTAAACCAAACGCGTCTAAAGTCAAAATGAGAGAAATGCACTGAGAGAAATGCATCATAATGAAGCGCGCCCTGTAAACTGTGACAGAGGGAGGAGTAGTATGAAGGTTCAAACCAAGCACGCAGCAGATGGCGGTCGGTCAACGCACCTCCTCTTGGCATATCACTGACATGTGGGACAGGAGTGTGAGCAAACCGATCTCAATTGAAGGCAAAGAGCCAACCCGCCGTTCCTTGAGAGAGACGAGGAGCGAGGACACACAGACAGGTTCGCATGGAGGCCAAGATATATTCGAGCATGGTTGGTTGATCGATATCATTCATTACATGTTGGGCTGTCGTTTTCCGCCCTTCTCCGGAATAAACTTGTACTTTATCAGAGATAAAAAAATAAGAGTACTGACGCTCCACCATGCGGTTCTAGTAGTAGTACTACTCGTACTACTGCGTTTGGCTCTTCGCCTCTTCGTGAAGTCGAACAATGATGGTACTCCGCATGTTGGGTACTACAGTGTATGCCTCTCACAATCTGACACTGAATGGACTGATGCATGTCCACCGAGGGTAGGTTGCATTAGTCAAAAGGCGTAAGCGAGCTTCACCTTGTCCTGCAAGCTTCTCCTCATTCTCATGAGTTGACGGGACACACCAAAAAGTAGTGCTAGTCCATACTCCCTCCTTTCTGGTTAATATGGCTTAATCTTTTTCGCGGGTAAATGAGAGAGCTTTATTCATATATAAGCATTCTTAGGATGATCAGCCAAGACACTGGTCACTAGGAAGCGAGGTACCCCGCAAAAAAAGAAGTAGGAATCGAGGTGTTTCATCAAGCCAGCTCTCGGCCACATTCAAAGTGCAGCAAGCACAGTTCGCACGAAGATGCGCCGCAAGGTTTGCTGACCTGTTTACATGCTGAATAACAAAAAAAGAGGAAATATTACCGAGCGCTACTATTTGTAGCAGGATATGAGCCAGAATTAAGCGAGAATTGTGGCAAGTGTTCCATGCAATCAACTTCCATTATCACATGCGAGAACCCTTGAAGAGAACCAAATGTGTTGAAGATTGCTTTATCACATTTTAAAATTATAATAAGAGTGCAGACGCTCCTCCATCCGGTTCCTAGTACTAGTACAGTATACTTACGTACCTTTATAGACTATATTAGTAGTACTAGTACTAGTAAACTTTGAGCTTGGCTGTTCGCCTATTCGGGAAGTCGAACAATAGTAGCACTAGTAGTATAGTGTATGCTTCTGGCAATCTGACACCGAATTAACAGTTGCACGTCCACCGCCTGAGCGAGGGAGCGCTTGCGTTAGTCAAAAGTTTCTCCTTGTCCTACGAGCCACCGCGCGCAAGTAATGCTAGTCCATACTGCCTCCTCTCCGGTTAATATGGATTAATTTCAAACGAGATAAATACACATCTGTCATCAGATATTTGCAATAATACAGTCGATGGACTTCATAATACGCCATTGCGCCAATATATATATTTTCCGGTGTTTATACGGTCACTAGCTCACCCCGACTGAGTATGTGTGTGCATGCATGTGTAGGTTGAGCACTTAGTGTGACCGTGTGTTCCGTCGTGTGCTCGGACATGCATGCATTAGGGCGTCAGCTGCTTTTTAAGGCCCATGTGTACGCAGGACTGTTGCATACACGTAGGGGAGTACGTAGGGGCCACTAAGAAGCAGTCAAATCACACAGTAAGTTAGTCGGAAGAAGCAACCATCATTTGACTCTTAAATGACACGTACGCAATATAAAATGGTTGATATGCAGAGAAAAAGAAAACCACTATATATACACTAGCAGGAACCTAAGCTACAAGCCTGCTTGCTAAGGTTGCTCTCTTCACAAGCATAGAACGACGGGCCTGATCCCGCAGCTGGGGGAAGGGAACAATGTTCTGCGTAGACGCGGTCGACATCGGCGAGGGAGAAAACCCACAGTCGGTGCGTCCCAATCGGGGGTCACCGCGGTATGGGCCGATGCCGCGTCCCAACCGACCTTCTAGCTATAGCCCGACGTCCCAGGTAGTCCATCTTCCTTTTGGAGCCGGCTTGCTCCACTGCCGTAGCTCCATCTCCGTGTCGATCTTTCTCTACTTCTACCGGCTTCTACTTGTGATGAGTTTATGTCTCATGAACTAGTGTCAGTACTATTATTCTAATCACACTTCTTCAATATCTTTGCCATCGTGGATGCTCAGTCGATTTTAGTGGAACCGCACAAAAGCATCGTATGATCCGAGGGTGCTAGCCGTCTTTCCTTCGATGTGTTCTACGGCCAGGGAATTAAATCATGTTTAGGGTTTAGGGTTTAAGTCGAGTGACCCCATCGGTAGTTTTCTTTCAGACACGCCTCACAACTTTTTTCTTTAGTTGTGAAGTAAATATTGGCTATGATTTGTGAATCATTGAGATGCATCAACATGCGCGTTAGTTTTCCTTTGTATTTGATGGAATGTTGTAACGGGGCAACCTTGAAATAGGAATGAAAATGGAGTGGAAAGTTACCATTTTTCTGGAGAAAAAATGTAAACGGAGATAAACCAAAGTTTTGTTTCGTAGGATCGCGCCATCGAGCAAAACCAACGTTTAAATCACGTCTGTCGTGTTCCTGTCTCACCCTCCTCCACGGCTCGACCCCACACGGTCGCTCGGCATGCCACTCACCGCAAATCGAGTATACGATAACTTTCCCGCCTGCTTGTCGATGGATCGCGCCATGGAGTACTACTAGCACTACTGGAAGAGATTGACGAGTTGGGGGAGGACAGCTAGCTATAGCACGGACTCCCAAGAACTTTTTACATGCATGTTGTAGCCGGCTATTGCGACCTTTGAACGCGGAGCAGCCGCGTGCACCCGGAAGCGGCACGGGCGACGCTCTCTCGACCGGCGCGCCGCTTCAATGCCGGCGCCAGTGAGAGGTCGCGTCCGCTCTGGCCGGGCATGAATGCGGCACTGACCGTTTCGGGCGGGAAGCACGCGCGGGTGATGAAGAGGGTTCTGGTTGGTCAGGACCGGCCGTGGCAGCGGTCCGGATGTGCGCAAACAAGAGATGCCGTGCGTTAATATTGCTGAGTATATAATTAATAATGTAAATAATGTGCCAGTTGCACAAATATGATTGGAGATGGAGATGGAAATGGAATTTTATGTAAACACGGATATGCATGTCTATGTCTATGTGTGTGTGCGCGACGACTCTCGCGACCTGGAAGCGGGGGCGTGTTTTTGATCGAGTTTTCTTTCTTGGTACGTTAGAAAATCAGTTTGTCTAATTCACATCTAGATGTTATTTAAGGATATCACACCTAAGCTCCCACAAGTATATAATGTAGCAACAAGAAACAAAAAAAACTAGGACAAAAAAAGATAGACCACAAACAGAGTGGACATCAACTTAGATGTGTCCTAGACAGACCCAAAATCACTGCTACGGAGATATTTTTTTACTCCATTATAGCCTCTTGTTTGATAGAGTTTCTCGCGTCTTGCTCTCTCACCCTCTCCATATCAAAACAAGATGACAGTGTCCACTCTATCTCTCTCCTCACCGGTGGTCACAGATCCGGCCGAATGCCCGAATCCCGGCTGCTGCGGGAGGTGAGGAGGTGCAGCGTTGACGTTGTCGCCGTCGGCGATGGAGGGAGCCGATGCACACCGTCCTCTCGGAGCCGGCGCTGGCGCGGACGAAGATGCCAAATGGATGATGCATCACCACGATGACCTATCGATGCTCATGGTTGCGCCTCGTGGTTGCGTCGGCTGGTGAAGCTGATCGATTTTCAATGAAAAACAAGTTGTCTTCCATCAGTGCTCTTTGCTTGTTACGCACAAAGATGATATCCTTCATCAGTTCACCTTGGTTGCGTTGGAGACGCAATCGCCTTTCACGTTGGTGCAATTTTATCACACAATTGGCTATGAACCAAATGTTTCTCAAGAAGGGTCGACGCTGGTACTAAGAGCATAATTTTGTATTGATTTCTAAGCCTTCTCACAACTTTGTCTCCAGCTCCCTGTAATTTTATTTGTCCAGCTATTAACTTAGATTTAAAAATGGTGTGGACTAAAACCCGGATGGATGTAGTAGCCTCCATTTTTATTTACTCAAGATATTAGATTTGATCAAGTCAAACTTTATAATAGTCTCAAACCTTTCCGATAATTGAAATTAAAATTCTTTATTTGTACACACTCTCACACGTTTCCGATAATTTGGCGCATTTGTGGTTGTTCACTTAAGGGAGGGTAGTGTACCACACGTGAAGGACAGGAAGTGCGACCAGGACGCGTGGGCGTGGATCGTTAGTTCATCGGAAGTAGTACTAGTTTTCTTCACTGTACATTAGATAAAGTGTTTCGTTTCGTACTTACACAATTTAAAACAATTGTTATGGAGAGAATAAGAAAACCACTCCACTAGTATATATTACTCGTATACACGAGAGTGGACGCGGCTTGACTTAGTGCACCTGCCTTTGGGTTTATGACAGGTGGGCCCAAAATGTGGCTGGATCACCCGTCATACAGCCAAAAGCAGTGTGCAAGAAGGCACCGGAGCTCATCTGCACTACAAGATAGTATATATATATATATAAGCGGGAGCCTCAGCGCTTGTTCGCTAGGGTTTGCATTCTCCACACGCTCCCCTCACTACATATATGTTACACGCTGGAGGCTCAGCGTTCATTTTCTAGGGTTTGCTATATCCACAGTCTCTCACCCTCTCTTCACCAGATCTAAACAAGACTGCATTAGCCTCTTGTCTCTCTCTCCCCCCTCACAGCTGGTGAAGGAGGCGTTCGTATCCCGTCGCACCGGGAAGGGGATGAGGTGCAACATTCACTCTATCGCCTTCGGCGAGGGAGGCAATCCACTGCCGGCTGTGATGTTCTCTTTCACCCAGCGCCTGTGCGGGAGGGCCACCGACCCCTTCTTCCTCGCTGTCGTACGTAGTGTGGGTAGATCCGCCTCGTCACAGACGCCTTGCCACATCCCGACGACCCTAAGGTATAAGTTTCTTTGAAACCGTCGTTGCTATAGCTGCATGTGGATCTTTTTTGATCTGTAGTCGAATCTAGGTATTGGTTCAAAGAGGAAAGAAGGGTGCGGTGGGCTGGAGCAAGAATCTAGGACATGGTTCAATGAGGAAAGGAAGGGCGGAAAGTAGTATAGACAGGCTATCCAGCCGCTTTATAGGTCGAAAAGAGAAAAGGGAGTAAACCAGTACACACATAGAACCGATCTCTTTGTTGAAAAGGGAAATAAACTGGGGGGTCGGGTAGTTTGTGCAGGACTAGATTTGCTGCCCTCACTTAGGAAAAAGGTTCAAAGAGAACAAATATGGGACCAACGCATATATGCTGCTTGGCTACATACTCTGCATCACCCATTTATACGTGTGGGATTTACATGGTGCTGGCATGTCCCATACTGAATCTTATTTCAAAACTGCAACACTTGTTAGGGATTGGCGGGATTACCATTTTTGTGGCCGCATGTTTCATCCTCCTTTATTAGCTAGTAATTGATTCC
The DNA here is from genome assembly GCA_021605205.1 of Aegilops longissima. Taxonomy (NCBI): domain Eukaryota; kingdom Viridiplantae; phylum Streptophyta; class Magnoliopsida; order Poales; family Poaceae; genus Aegilops; species Aegilops longissima. Next base: position 471,293,908 of record CM038680.1, read on the forward strand.
TTTTTTTGCCTCTGTTTAAACAGGGATATCTATTCAACTTGTCGCTATTGCTACATTTTGCTGCGCTACGCGAAACACTTTGCTTGATTTCAGTGCAACTGCACAAAACGAGATTGGATTTCCTATTCGTGTTGGCAGATTCATATTTTATCTTGTCCGTCTCATGAAAGGTCAGTACAGGCCTTCATCCACATGATTGTGTAGTGTGCTTTGAGATGTTCTGTTACTTGTATTGGTACTGTTTTAAATAAATGTTGAATTGAAGCTATTGTATTGCTGTCTTTTCCCATTAAGTAGTGAACAAAATGGGACCAACCTGCACATGATGCTTGTTGCTTTGTTACAACAAACTCTGCATCACCCCTTTATAAGTAGATGGAAGCACATACTGTTGTTGCGCCCACTCTCCCTGGAACTTTTATGCTTTTCGTTAATCTAATGCCGCTAGTAAAATTAAGCAATGCCACTCGTAATTAATTAACTACTGAATCTTAGTTCAAAACTGCAACACTTGTTAGGAATGGTACTATCCTCGCTTTGTAGTTCTTTCTACATGTTTAACCAAGGTATTGTTAAGATAATGTCTCTGTTAAAATGAATCATCGCATTGTTTTAGGAATGATACTTTTCGCTTTTTCGTTCTTTATACATGTTGAAACAAGGCATTGTTAAGATAATGTCTCAGTTAATATTAATGAATCACACTGATTGAGAATTGCTACTCTCCTACTTTGTTTCCCATTAAGATAAGGTAGATCAGTAGATGTTTTTCTTCTGGGAGTACAAGTCATCAACCGTTATTTCTCAGTAATTGTTTCCCTTATACCTTTTGTTGCTTATAGGGATATCACAATTAAAGCTCGGTTTTATCCCGACTTAGATGTTAGTTCAACTGCACAAAAGGAGCCAATGTGTCCAAGGCAAACTGCTGCATTCTGGTCCAGCTTGGTCGCTCCACTTTGCGTAAAGAAGCGATCCACTGCTTATGCTTACATTACGTATGAATGCCCGAGAAGCTTTACAGATTATTAGGCATTCCACTATGTAGGCCAAAAGAGGTGCCAATTTCACCTTTTCTTAGTTTGGCACCGAATCCCTCCATTGTTACAGCCGGTGCCATAGATATTAGACACCGGTGACATGACTAGTCTGCAGAGACCATTGGCAATTTAACAACACGTGGAGTACCCTGGGAAAAAAGTGCCCAAACAAGTACAAGGAGCGACAGGACTCCACGATCATAGGCATTACATATTTTGAATGGAAAAAGCTTGTCAAAGTTTAATCATCGATGTTAGCAAGAAGCGACAGGACTCCACGATCATAGGCATTACATATTTTGAATGGGAAAAGCTTGTCAAAGTTTAATCATTAATGTTAGCAAGAAGATGTTAGTTTAATATATTGGAATTCGAAAACCTTGTCAAAATTTGCTCACTGATGTTAGCCAGAAGACATGCATTTGATATTTTTGAGTGGGACGCCCTTGCTGTGAGCAGCGTCGAGTGTTTTTTCCTATTCCTGTGTTCAGTTTAGAAATAAATAGTTACTCTGCTGAGATATTCCTGTGTTAAGAGTTTGTTCTGAATATTGTCTATGTAATGCCAGGCCTTGTGTTTGATTGCAAAGTTGAGCTTGGAATGTTGTGGCATGCGGCATCACGAGATGTTCACCGTGCCTCCCGATAATAATGCTTCGTATTGTTTTGCATGTCGATTTAATGCCGGTGATTTGCTTGTTAAGAAGATCATCCTCTTCTCGTTGTTTCCGTGTAAGAAGTTCATCGTCTGATGTTTTGAGCCTGTTTGTTCCAATAAGTCACGGCTTATAAGTCGTGATTTAAAACCATGACTTATAAGTCACACTGTTTGGTTGTCACCTGACTTATAAGTCACCTGACACACCTTCCGACCAACTCATGATATTAGGTCGTGATTGGATCGTCGTTTTCCAACCAAAACCGCTTGTAAAACTGACGCTTGTAAATTAAAGCAGATGGTCTCGGGCGAAGGCGCTTGGTTGGTCGATTTCGACTAGTAAAATATCGGAAGTACTTCACACACGATAAAAACGCTGAACGACACTCGGACTATTGCTAATCCAGCCGTTAGTTGTTGTTTCAGCCTTGCCCATGGATGGCATGATACGACGTCAGGCATGTATCGTCGATAATGTCGCCCATATAGCAGTGCTCGTAAAAATATACACTGGTCTCTCAAATTACACGCGTAACCCGCCGGTTTTACTTACAGATCTCGGGCCTTCCGACGACGAGTAAATTAAACTTGTATGTTAATACAGGTTTGAAATAAACCAGAGCTCCCAAGCGCGGCCTTACCGTTTCATGTCGTCTCAGTTTCTCGAAGGAGCTCATAGGTGCCCGATGATCCTCGCTTCCTGAATGAGTAGTGGGCGCTATATCAGACCTCCGTAGGGCCCGTGAGGCCCTCTCCGTTATCCTTCGAGTTGTTGCGCTCGCCGTGGCGCCGAGCATTGTTAACATGATCAACGAACATGAGGATTGAGGAGATGACTTTATTTTGACTGGATGACACTAGGGACCCACTAGGGCCATAGATGTACGTACGCAAGTGCCTCCTTATTATGTACAACTATAATTTTCTTTTGCTTTCTCCTGGTTTCCTGACGTCACGGTCCCACACCATTGTCAACCTATGTAGTCAATATAAACGAGAGAATTGCACAAGGTGCGGCCGACAGCCGGGACCAAGCAGCTCGAGCAGTATTTGTGTTTTTGAGGCGTGAGCACTGCAGATTTTTTCTTGGCGATGATTTCGTTGTTGTTCAGAGGAGAGCAAGGTATTAATCTGGCGGGCTGTGGTCTGCCTAGCCCTGTGCCGATATCCAGCCCAGATACTACTTTTTTCAAGATGAAAATGGCTAGCCCAGCTATACGCTCTTTTGAGGAATACCTGCAAGGTCAACTTGTTATTCTCCGCCCCGCTGGGCTGCAAATCTTTCCTAGGAGGGATGCATTAGGCTTAACAGGAAAATGGGCTTTAAAAATAATAAATGGGATGTAATTATAAAAACTGGGCAGTAAGTATAAAAAAATGCACCAAACACGAAATTAGTTTATAAAATATTATTTATGGATTTTGAAAATCTTAAATTTTCATTGTTGCACGTGCAATGTTTCGTTGGATTTTTACGTAATACAAATTTATATTTAATCTGACTAGAAATTTCGGGATAAAAATATTTCGTATCCCATCAAAATGTGGGAAATTTTATTAAGTTCTGTCTTCAACTATTGGTTGAAATTATTAATCGTTGTCCTAGCTAGAAAATGGGATGTACTTTTAACAAACTGTAAATGGGCTGTTGTAAATTCCATTAGAATTCAAAAATGGGTTGTACATTCTTACAAAACGCAAATGGGCTATAAGTTCTCTGCCACGCACTTGTGGGCCTACTAAGTGACGCGTCCCCTAAAAAAATAAGTTGACGCGCGTATGCAAGGCTTTGTCAACTTATTATAGGGAACACATGGTTCTAGCAGCAGTGGCCATTGGATGTCTATCCAATGGATGTCTATCCAATGGATGGCGTGCTTCTTCTTCAATCTCGGATATTCTTAGCTTCGGCCGCCCAAAAAATGATTCCTCCCCCTGACATCTGGGGTGCACCGTTTCGGAGGCTAACCTGTGGGCCTACTAAGTTGGAGCATACCAAGGGCTTTGTCAACTTAATCAATATAAACGATTCTAGCTTCAGTGACCGTACGATGTCCATCCAACGGCCATAGTGCTTCTTCAACCTCTGGTCTTCTTGGTCCAGCCGCCAAAGCAGCGCCGGTCGTGCCGCCGCTCCTGCCTCCCATGGCCGGGTTGTTGCAATGAGGCCTCACCGCCCCATACTACTCCCACCGCTGGCTAGGCCATCCTCCACTCACCCACACCCTCGTTATTCTCGGGCGAAGGCAGCCTCACACCGCAGCCGAACCAGTGAACCTCAGATTCCTCTCGCGCTGGCTTCCATCGCTGCGTCTTCCCCGCTCCGCGTCGTCCCCTTCCTAGGCGTCGCCGTCGTCCACCGCCCTGGTGCTCTCGGCGCGGCGTGGTCAACGTGGTCAACGACCGACTTCCATCGAAAAGGTACTATACGTGGAGAGGCTGACAGCTGGGTCCACGGCGGCGCAAGGAAGTGCCTCCTTATTACGCGCAAAATAATTATTCCTCCACTTGACAGCAGGGACCCACCGGACGGGCCACCTTATTTCGCGAAAAAAACATTTCCCCCCTGACTGTTGGGACCCACCGGACGGGCCACCGTATTTCACGAAAAAAACGTTCCCCCCGCTGTCAGCTCGGACCCACCGAAAGTGCCTCTTTATTACGCACAAAAAATGAATACTCCCCCTACTAGCTGGGACTCACCTTGGTGGGAAGCTGACTTGTGGGCCTACTAAGTTGACGGGGACGGAGGGCTTTGTGAACTTAGTCAATATGAACGATTCTAGCTCCAAAGGACCGTGACGATGTCCATCCAACGGCAGAGTGCTTCTTCAACCTCCGCCTTCTTTCTCCGGCCGCCTAAAGCAAAGGCCGGTCGTGTCACTTGCTTCCTGCCTTGCGGGCCTCACCGCCCCCTACTATTCCCACCTTAGGCCAGGCCCTGCGGCCACGGCAGCCTCACACCGCAGCCGAACAAGTGAATACTCATACTCCTCTCCGCGTGGGCATCCACCGCCGCGTTTTCACCGGATCCGCGTCATCCCTTCCTAGGCCTCGCCGTCGCCCACCGCCTCGGTGCTCTCGGCGTGGCGTGGTCAACCTGGTCAAGGAACGATTTCCATCGGACGTGGATCAGACGTCGAGAGGTCGACAGTTGGGTCCACGGTCGCAGCAAGGAAGTGCCTCCTTATTACGCGGAAAATAATGATTCCTCCACCGACAACAGGGACCCACCGGACGGGCCACCGATTTCGTGAAAAAATGTTTCTCCCGATCGCTGGGACCAACCAGCTACATCTTCGCACGCAAGGAAGTGCGCCCGAAAAAAACGATTCGCTTCGATCGCCGGGACCCACCAGCTACATCTTCGCAGCAAGGAAGTGCTCGATACCGGGACCCACCTGGTCAAGCGCACGAAGCGTTGTCATTCTGGTCGCGAATGTGTACGTACATACCGTTCGATGTAGAGGCGCGACGTAGCATGTACACGCACGCATACAGCGGCGAGGGTGCAAGAAAGAAAATACGCCACATACGCATATAGGGGCAGGGTCTTGAATGCCTACCGCGATACGCACATGGCTGGATCGGAACGGAGAAACAGCATCGCTGCGTGTTCATGGGGAGCCAACCGCTGGGTCGGAACGGAATGCGTGGTCGTGTTCATCGGGAGGGCTTGGACGGAACAGCGATGGAAACAAGGCTCGACGTATCGCGACAACGGAGGAAACGGACCTCCCACGCTCAAACGGGTCCCGTTGATCGGGAGGGTGTGGTGTACCGCAAAACGGAGGAAACGGACGCCCCACGGTCGAAACGGGGTCCCGTTGATCGGGAGGGTGTGGCGATCGCAAAACAGAGGAAATGGACCTCCTACGGTCGAAATGGGGGTCCCGTTGATCGGGAGGGTGTGGCATACGCAAAACGGATTTAAACGGACTTATGTTGGCGCACATGCTGGAAACGGGGTCCTGTTCATCGGGAGGGGTGTGGCGCATCGCAAAACGGACTCCACGGATACTATTCATCTCCACCGCCGACCTCCTCCAGCCTCCACGCTACCGCCGACCTCCTCCAGCCTCCACGGGCCCCTGCTCATCCAGCCTCCACCGCCCGCTACTCCACCGCCATCGCTCAACCACCCTCCATGGGCACCCTCCACCGCTCACTGCTCATCCAGCCCTCCACACCACGGGTCCTGCTCAACTACCCTCCACGGCCACCCTCCACCGCTCATCGCTCATCCAGCCCTCCACACCACGGGTCCTGTTCATCCAGAGGCAACGCCACCGCCATCGCTCATCCACCCCGCAACGCCACTATTCATCCAATCGATCGGCTTCATTAGCAGCAGCAGCGGCGAATCGCCCATCGTTCGATTAACACCATCGATCGATCACTCGGGTTCAAGAACGCGAGCTCGGTGCAATCGCCGGGTTCGATTAGAGCCCAACGCCTCGCCTGGTTTGATTAGAGCCAACGCCGCACACACGCTGCACGCACGAGAGAACGCGCACCGCCGCCCCGACCTCCCACCATAACCGCAACTCCCGAAATTTTCCTCGCCTCGCTTCTACCACGGTTTTTTCCGTCATGGATGGCCCAAAGAATGTCATGCAGCTGCGTCTCCGGCCCGCCCAAGACAAAAAGCCCATTTTCTGTCATGATTTTTTGTCATAGAAGTAGGAGCCCACCACATCTATGATGATACCGGGTTTTGTCACAATTATCGTCATAGAAGTGTCATATGTATGACAGAAAAAAATTTGTTCGGCCCAAAATGTCACGGATGTGTCTTTTTTTTGTAGTGTTAGATGCTTGAGACTTCTTGAAATATTATCTTGGGATGCCCTGGGCATCCCCAAGCTTGAGCTTTTGTGTCTCCTTAATTCCTTTTATATGTCGGTTTCCCTAAATCTCAAATACTTCATCCACACAAAACTCAACAAGAACTCGTGAGTTAAGTTAGTATAAACCAATGCAAAAACCTTATCATTCTCTACTATAGCAAATCATAAAAATTATTATTCAACATTGCATACTAAATGTCTCTGCATATTTAATACTCGTATTCTCAAATAGAATCATTAGACAAGCAAACATATGCAAACAATGCAAACATAACAGCAATCTGCCAAAACAAGACAAATCAGAAGAATGCAAGAGTATCAATACTTCCCTAACTCAAAACATTATGAAATTCTACCACACTGTAGAAAATTTATCAGAGCTTAATATGAAAAAAGTTTCAACATTTTATCATATTCTGACTTTTCTAGGGAATTTTTGCAATAGCGATAAACTTTCTGTTTTGAAACAGCAACATGTATACTTGCAAAATAAGCATGGTAAAGGCTATCCTTGACATTTTTATTGAAAATAGAGATGCAAAACATTATTATAAATAACAGAAAGCAAATACTAACAAAAGAAAATACGCTCCAAGCGAAACAGATATCATGTGGTGAATAAAAATATAGCTCCAAGTAAAGTTACCGATGAACGAAGACGAAAGAGGGGATGCCATCCGGGGCATCCCCAAGCTTAGGCTCTTGGTTGTCCTTTAATACTACCTTGGGGTGCCTTGGGCATCCCCAAGCTTAGGCTCTTGCCACTCCTTATTCCATATTCCATTGAATCTTTACCCAAAACTTGAAAACTTCACAACACAAAACTCAACAGAAAACTCGTACGTTAGTATAAGAAAATAAATCACCACTTAGGTACTGTTGTGAACTCATTCTAAATTCATATTGGTGTAATATCTACTGTATTCCAACTTATATATGGTTCATACCCTCTGATACTACTCATAGATTCATCAAAATAAGCAAACAACACATAGAAAACAGAATCTGTCAGAAACAGAACATTCTGTAGTAATCTGTAACTCTCGAATACTTCTTCAACTCCAAAAATCCCACAAAATTAGCAAAACCTGAGAAATTTGTGTACCAATGCAGAGAAAAAAGAATCATATCAAATGCACGTTTCTGTGAATTATGAAAACTAATTTACTGAGCGCCAAAGTTTCTGATTTTCAGCAGGATCAACACAACTATCACCGTAAGCTATCCTAAAGGTCTTACCGGGCACTTTATTGAAACAAAATCTATAAAACATGATTACTACAGTATCATAATCATGTGGACAACAAAAACAGTAAGGGTAAATATTGGGTTGTCTCCCAACAAGCGCTTTTCTTTAATGCCTTTCTAGCTAAGCATGATGATGACAATGATGCTCACATAAAAGATAAGAATTGAAACATAACAGGAGCATCATGAAGCATATGAATAGCACATTTAAGCCTAACCCACTTCCTATGCATAGGGATTTTGTGAGAAAACAACTTCTGGGAACAAGAATCAACTAGCATAGGAAAGCAAAACAAGCATAACTTCAAGATTTTCAACGCATAGAGAGGAAACTTGATATTATTGCAATTCCTACAAGCATATGTTCCTCCCTCATAATAATTTTCAGTAGCATCATGAATGAATTCAACAATATAACCATCACATAAAGCATTATTTTCATGATGCACAAGCATAGAAATTTTATTACTCTCCACATAAGCAAAGTTCTTCTCATTCAGAATAGTTGTGGGAGCAAACTCAACAAAATAACTATCATGTGAAGCATAATCCAATTGAAAATTAAAATCATGATGACAAGTTTCATGGTTATCTTTATTCTTTAGAGCATACGTTTCATCACAATAATCATCATAAATAGGAGGCACGCTTTCATCATAATAAATTTGCTCATCAAAACTTGGGGGACTAAACATATATCATCTTCATCAAACATAGCATCCCCAAGCTTGTGGCTTTGCATATCATTAGCATCATGGGTATTCGAAGAATTCATACTAACAATATTGCAATCATGCTCATCATTCAAGGATTTAGTGCCAAACATTCTAATGCATTCTTCCTCTAGCAATTGAGCACAATTATCGGAATCCTTATTTTCACGAAAGAAATTAAAAAGATGAAGCATATGAGGCACCCTCAATTCCAATTTTTTTGTAGTTTTATTTTATATACTAAACTAGTGATAAAACAAGAAAATAAAATATTCGATTGCAACATCTAAAGATATACCTTCAAGCACTAACCTCCCCGGCAACGGCGCCAGAAAAGAGCTTAGTTGACGGGGTGTTAGTGCCGCTTTCCTCGCCTCCACGATAACGGCGCCAGAAAAAGAGCTTCATGTCTACTACGGAACCTTCTCCTTGTAGACGTTGTTGGGCCTCCAAGTGCAGAGGTTTGTAGGACAGTAGCAAATTTCCGTCAAGTGGATGACCTAAGATTTATCAATCAGTGGGAGGTATAGGATGAAGATGGTCTCTCTCAAACAACCCTGCAACCAAATAACAAAGAGTCTCTTGTGTCCCCAACACACCCAATACAATGGTAAATTGTATAGGTGCACTAGTTCGGCAAAGATACGGTGATACAAGTGCAATAAGGATGATAGATATGAGTATTTGTAATCTGAAAATATAAAAACAGCAATGTAACAAGTGGTAAAAGTGAGCGTAAACGGTATTGCAATGATAGGAAACAAGGCCCAAGGTTCATACTTTCACTAGTGCAAGTTCTCTCAACAATAATAACATAACTGGATCATATAACTATCCCTCAACATGCAACAAAGAGTCACTCCAAAGTCACTAATAGCGGAGAACAAACGAAGAGATTATTGTAGGGTACGAAACCACCTCAAAGTTATCCTTTCTGATCAATCTATTCAAGAGTCCGTAGTAAAATAACACGAAGCTATTCTTTCCATTCGATTTATCATAGAGTTCGTACTAGAATAACATCTTAAGACACAAATCAACCAAAACCCTAATGTCACCTAGATACTCCAATGTCACCTCAAGTATCCGTGGGTATGATTATACGATATGCATCACACAATCTCCGATTCATCTATTCAACGAACACAAAGAACTTCAAAGAGTGCCCCAAAGTTTCTATCGGAGAGTCAAGACGAAAACGTGTGCCAACCCCTATGCATAGATTCCCAAGGTCATGGAACCCGCAAGTTGATCACCAAAACAAACATCAAGTGAATCAATAGAATACCCCATTGTCACCACGGGCATCCCACGCAAGACATACATCAAGTGTTCTCAAATCCTTAAAGACTCAATCCGATAAGATAACTTCAAAGGGAAAATTCAATCCATTACAAGAGAGTAGAGGGGGAGAAACATCATAAGATCCAACTATAATAGCAAAGCTCGCGATACATCAAGATCGTGCCAAATCAAGAACATAAGAGAGAGAGAGAGAGAGAGAGAGAGAGAGAGAGAGAGAGAGAGAGAGAGAGAGAGAGAGAGAGAGAGAGATCAAACACATAGCTACTGGTACATACCGTCAGCCCCGAGGGTGAACTACTCCTCCTCGTCATGGAGAGCGCGGGATGATGAAGATGGCCACGGTGAGGATCCCCCCTTGCAGGTGCCGTAACAGGACCCGTTTAGTTTTCGGTGGCTACAGAGGCTTGCGGCGGCGGAACTCCCGATCTAGGTTATTTTCTGGAGGTTTCTATATTTATAGGAATTTTTGTCGTAGGTCTCACGTCAGGGGGGGGGGGGGGTCTCCGAGCCCTCCATGAGATAGGGGGGCGTGCCAAGGGGGGGTGGGCACGCCCCCACCCTCGTGGGCAGCTCAGGACTCTTCTGGCCCAACTCTTTTACTTTGGGGGCTTCTTTTGGTCCATAAAATATCATCAAAAATTGGCACATCAATTGGACTCCGTTTGCTATTCCTTTTCTGTAAAACTCAAAAACATGGAAAAAACAAAAACTGGCACCGGGCTTTATGTTAATAGGTTAGTCCCAAAAATCATATAAAATAGCATATAAATGCATATAAAACATCCTAGATGGATAATATAATAGCACGGAACAATAAAAAAATTATAGATACGTTGGAGATGTATCACCTGCTTGCTTGGGTTGCTCTCTTCACAAGCTTAGAACGACGTTGGGGGAAGGGAACGATGTTCCGCGTAGACGCCGTCGATATCGGCGAGGGAGAAAACCCATAGTCGGTGTGTCCCAATCGGGGGTCCCCGCGATATGGGCTGATGCCGCCTCCCAACCGCCCTTCTAGCTACAGCCCGACGTCCCAAGTACATCTTCCTTTTGGAGCCGGCTTGCTCCATTGCCGCAGCTCCCCACGTAGCTCCATCTCCATGCTAATCTTTCTCTACATCTACCGGCTTCTATTTGTGATGAGTTTATGTCTCATGAACTAGTGCCAGTACTATTATTCTAATCGCACTTCTTTAATATCTTTGCCATCAGGGATGCTCAACTCGATTTTAGTGGAACTGCACAAAAGCATCATATGATCCGAGGGTGCCAGCCGTCTTTCCTTCGACAGGTTTTACCTAGCCAGGAAATTAAATCATGTTTAGGGTTTAGGGTTTAAGTCGTAGTGACCCCATCAATAGTTTTTCTTTTGTACACGCTCTCACAACTTTTTTCTTTAGTTGTGAAGTAAATATTGGCTATTGATACGTCTCCAATGTATCTATAATTTTTGATTGTTGCATGCTATTATATTATCCATCTTAGATGTTTTATATGCATTTATATGCTATTTTATATGATTTTTTGGACTAACCTATTAACCTGGAGCCCAGTGCCAGTTTCTATTTTTCCTTGTTTTTGAGTTTACAGAAAAGGAATATTAAACGGAGTCCAATTGACGTGCCAATTTTTGATGATTTTTTATGGACCAGAAGAAGCCCACGGAACATCGGAGATGGACCAGAAGAGTCCCGAGCCGTCCACGAGGGTGGAGGGCGCGCCCACCCCCTGGGCGCGCCCCCCTATCTCGTGAACGACTCAAAGACCCCCCCTGACGTGAGACCGACGCCAAAAATTCCTATAAATACAGAAACCCCCAGAAAATAACATAGATTGGGAGTTCCGCCGCCGCAAGCCTCTGTAGCCTCCAAAAACCAATTGGGACCCTGTTCCGGCACCCTGCCAGAGGGGGGATCCATCACCGGTGGCCATCTTCATCATCCCGGCTCTCCATGACGAGGAGGGAGTAGTTCACCCCGGGCTGAGGGTATGTACCAAGATCATGTGTTTGATCTCTCTCTCTCTCTCTCTCTCTCTCTCTCTCTCTCTCTCTCGTGTTCTTTATATGGCACGATCTTGATGTACCGCGAGCTTTGCTATTATAGTTGGATCTTATGATGTTTCTCCCCCTCTACTCTCTTGTAATGGATTGAGTTTTCCCTTTGAAGTTATCTTATCGGATTGAGTCTTTAAGGATTTGAGAACACTTGATGTATGTCTTGCATGTGCTTATCTGTGGTGACAATGGGATGTTCACGTGACCTACTTGATGTATGTTTTGGTCATCAACTTGCGGGTTCAGTGACCTTGTGAACTTATGGATAGGGGTTGGCACACGTTTTCATCTTGACTCTCCGGTAGAAACTTTGGGGCACTCTTTGAAGTTCTTTGTGTTGGTTGAATAGATGAATCTGAGATTGTGTGATGCATATCGTATAATCATACCCACGGATACTTGAGGTGACATTGGAGTATCTAGGTGACATCAGGGTTTTGGTTGATTTGTGTCTTAAGGTGTTATTCTAGTACGAACTCTAGGTTATATCGAACGGAAAGAATATCTTCGTGTTATTTTACTACGGACTCTTGAATAGATCGATTAGAAAGGATAACTTTGAGGTGGTTTCGTACCCTACAATGATCTCTTCGTTTGTTCTCCGCTATTAGTGACTTTGGAGTGACTCTTTGTTGCACGTTGAGGGATTTTTATATGATCCAATTATGTTATTATTGTTGAGAGAATTCGCACTAGAGAAAGTATGAACCCTAGGACTTGTTTCCTAGCATTACAATACCGTTTATGCTCACTTTTATCATTAGTTACCTTGCTGTTTTTATATTTTTAGATTACAAAAACCTATATCTACCATCCATATTGCACTTGTATCACCATCTCTTCACCGAACTAGTGCACCTATACAATTTGCCATTGTATTGGGTGTGTTGGGGACACAAGAGACTCTTTGTTATGTGGTTGTAGGGTTGCTTGAGAGAGACCATCTTCATCCTACGCCCCCCACTGATTGATAAACCTTAGGTCATCCACTTGAGGAAAATTTGCTACTGTCCTACAAACCTCTGCACTTGGAGGCCCAACAACGTCTATAAGAACAAGGTTGCGTAGTAGACATTAGCTATCTTCTGTGAATCATTGAGATGCATCAGCATGCGTGTTAGTTTTCCTTTGTATTTGATGGAATGTTGTAACGGGGCAACCTTGGAGTACGATAACTTCCCTGCCTGCTTGTCGATGGATCGCGCCATGAAGTACTAGCACTACTGGAAGAGATTGACGAGTTGTGGGAGGATAGCTAGCTGTAGCATGGACTCCCAAGAACTTTTTACCTGCATGTTGTGGCCGGCTGTTGCGACCTTTGAACGCAGAGCAGTCGCGTGCACAGGGAAGCGGCGCGGGCGATGTTCTCTCCGTCGGCATACCGCTTCAATGCCGGCGCCAGTGAGAGGTCGCGTCCGCTCTGGCCGGGCATGAATGTGGCACTGACCGTTTCAGGCAGGAAGCACGTGCGGGTGATGAAGAGGGTTCAAGTTGGTCAGGAGCGGGCGTGGCAGCAGTCCGGACGCCCGCAAACAAGAGATGATGTACGTTAATATTGCTGCGTATATAATTAACAACGTAAATAATGTGCGAGTTGGACAAATATGATTGGAGATGGAGATGGAGATGGAATTTTACGTAAATACGGATATGCATGTCTATGTCTATGTGTGTGTGCGCGACGACTCTCGCGACCTGGAAGCGGGGGCGTGTTTTTGATCGAGTTTTCTTTCTTGGTACGTTAAAAAAATTGTCAGCCAGTTTTCTTTCCTTTTTTTTGGGAACGCGCGTATTCTATTTAAAACCACTGCTATGGAGAGATTTTTTACTCCATTGTATATACAGCCTCTTGTCTGATAGGGTTTCCCGCCTCTCGCTCTCTCACCCTCTCCATATCAAAATAAGATGATAGTGTCCACTCTATCTCTCTCCTCACCGGTGGTCACTGATCCGGCCGAATCCCGTCTGCTGAGGGAGGTGAGGAGGTGCAGCGTTGACGTTGTCGCCGTCGGTGATGGAGGAAGACGATTCGCACCGTCCTCTCAGAGTCGGCACTGGCACGGACGAAGGTCCTCCGCGCCCTTGTTCGCTATCGTCGTGTGAGCAGATCCCGCCCGCCTGCCTAAGCGACATCTCGCCCATCTGAGGTATAACTTCTTGTACTGGTCCAGCTCCCCAGGTCGCTGCATGTGGGTTTTCTTCTATGCGACTACTCCCCAGCTCCCCATGTACAGTAGCTAGGGTTCGTCGGCTGGTCCAATATCACCTACTATTATAGAGGAAATGCCACTCGAAAAGTTGTCCTGGTTTATGCTTCGGTGGAGGTATACATGTTGTTTCAACAAAAAGTACATGGTAGTTGTGCGGTTATTGTCCGTATGCTCCTATTGTTGCTGCTAATCTAATAGTACTATCACTAGTTAAATGAAGAAATGCTTTTTTTCTCGGGTATCCTGGTTTAGTTCCCATAAAGATAATCATGATGCTTCTGTTTGTTGGTGTACTTTTCATTAATTTTTATTGACAATTGAGATGTCGCTGTTAATCTTGTACTACTGCCAAAACAAAGTAACAACACTATATCCCTTTTTTATATTTTTGCAAACAGCGATGCGTATCTCCATACCCAGGCATGTCTTCCTCAATTTTGGTGGAACTGCACAAAATTGGATGGCCATTGTTGTTCCGCCTCACTGTCCTCTGCCATGTGGTTCTTCCTTCCTCGCGGTTTATTACTGAGAAGAAACAGACCACAATGAGGATTTGTCGAACTTCACAGGTGCCTCACCCAAACTTGATGCCAAATGGATGATGCATCACCACGATGACCTATCGATGCTCATGGTTGCGCCTCATGGTTGCATCGGCTGGTGAAGCTGATGGATTTTCCATGAAAAACAAGCTGTCTTCCATCAGTGTTCTTTGCTTGTTACCCACAAAGATGATATCCTTCATCAGTTCACATTGGTTGCATTGGAGACGCAGTCGTCTTTCACGTTGGTGCAATTTTATCACACAATTGGCTATGAACCAAATGTTTCCTCGAAGAAGGATCGACGTTGGTACTAGGAGCATAAGTTTTGTATTGATTTCTAAGCCTTCTCACAACTTTCTCTTCAGCTCCCCTGTAATTTTATTTGTCCAGCTATTAAATTTGATTAAAAAATGGTGTGGACTAAAAACCCGGATGGACGTAGTAGCCCTCCATTTTTATTTACTCTGCATATTAGTTTTGACTGAAGTCAAACTTTGTAAAGTTTGACCAAGTTTAGGCCGAACACAACAAACCAATTATTGAGAGAGGGCAAACTGTACATACTCTCAAACCTTTCCGACAATTAAAATTAAAATTCTTTATTTGTACACACTCTCACACGTTTCCGATAATTTGGCGCATGTGTGGTTGTTCACTTAAGGGAGGGTAGTGTACCGCACGTGAAGGACAGGACGTGCGACCAGGACGCGTGGATCGTTAGTTCACGGAAGTAGTAGTTTTCTACACTGGCACATTAAATAAAGAGTTTCGTTTCGTACTTACACAATTTAAAACGATTGTTATGGAGAGAATAAGAAAACCACTCCACTATATATTAGTAGTATACACGAGTACTATATGGACGCAGCTTCATTGACTTAGTGCACCTGCCTTTGGGTGTATGATAGGTGGGCCCAAAATGTGGCTAGCCCACCTGTCAGACAGCCAAAGGCAGGTGCAATTAAGGCACCAGAGCTCAGTCTGTAATACAGTATATATACTATATAAGCTGGACCCTCAGCGCTTGTTCGCTAGGGTTTGCACTCTCCACACTCTCTCCAAGACTATATATATATATATATATATATATATATATATATATATATATATATATATATATATATATATATATATATACATGTTGGAGGCTCAGCGTTCCTTTGCTAGGGTTTGCTATATTCACAGTCTCTCACCCTCTTCGCCAGATCTAAACAAGACTGTGTTGGCCTTTGTCTCTCTCTCCCCCCTCACAGCTGGTGAAGGAGGCGTCCGGATCCCGTCGCACCAAGAAGGGGAGGAGGTGCAACGTTCACTCTATCGCCTTAGGCGAGAGAGGCAATCCACTGCCGGCTACGCTGTTCTCTTTCACCCAGCGCCTGTGTGGGAGGGCCACCAACCCCTTCTTCCTCGCTGCCGTACATAGTGTGGGCAGATCCGGCCTCCCGCCGCACGCCTTGCCACATCCCGACGACCCTAAGGTATAAGATTCTTTGAAACCGTCATTGCTCTAGCTGCATGCGGATCTTTTTCGATTCTGTAGTCGAATCTAGGTCTTGGTTCAAAGAGGAAAGAAGGGTGCTGTGGGTGGAGCATGAATCTAGGATGTGGTTCAATGAGGAAAGGAGGGAGGGAAAGTAGTGTAGACTGGCTATCCAGCCGCTTTGTTGGTCGAAAAGGGAAAAAGGGGGTAACCCAGTACACACATCTGTAAGGAACCGATCTCTTTGTTGAAAAGGGAAATAAACTGGGGGGTCGGGTAGTTTGTGCAGGACTAGATTTGCTGCCCTCACATAGGAAAAAGGTTCAAAGAGAACAAATATGGGACCAACGCAGATATGCTGCTTGGCCACATACTCTGCATCACCCATTTATACGTGTGGATGCACATGGTGCTGGCATGTCCCATGTCCCATGTCCCATACAACTATTTTGCTGTTGTTAATCTAAGAATGCTGCTGGAAAATTGAAGCAATGCCACTGTTAAAAGTAAATTACATTCTTAACGAATGTTGTTTTAAGAGAATGTCTCTGTTAATATGAATTAATGCAACCAATTTAGAAATTCTACTGTCCTACTTTGTTTTCCATCAAGATAAGTTAGATGCTTCTTTTTGTCGCCGTTTGTTTCATCCTCCTTTAATTTTTTCCTTTTTTGCCTCTGTTAAAACAGGGATATCTATTCAACCTGTTGCTATGGCAAACTTAAATGTCACACCGGTGACTTTGCTTGATTTCAGTGCAACTGCACAGAACGATATTGGATTTCCTATTCGTGTTGGCCGATTCATAGGTGGTCTTTTGTGCGTCATGATAGGTTGGTACTTGCCTTCATCCACATGACCGTGCAGTGTGTTTTGAGATGTTGTGCTACTTGTATTGGTACTTTTTTAAATAAATGTTGAATTGAAGCTATCGTATTGCTCTCTTTTCCCATTAAGTAGTGACAAAAATGGTACCAACCCAGACATGATGCTTGTTGCTTTGTTACGGCAAACTCTACATCACCCCCTTTATAAGTAGATGGAAGCACATGGTGTTGTTGCTCCCACTCTCCCCTGGAACTGTTTATGCTTTTTGTTAATCTAATGTCGCTGGTAAAATTAAGCAATGCTACTCTCAGAATTAACTACTGAATCTTAGTTCAAAATTGCAACACTTTAGGGATTGGCAGGATTACCATTTTGTGGCCGCATGTTTCATCCTCCTTTATTGGCCAGTAATTGATTCCTTTTTGCCTCTGTTAAAACAGGGATATTTATTCAACTTTTTGCTATTGCGACATTTTGCGTCGCTTAATTTTGGTGGAACTGCACAAAAGGAGACCGGATTTCCATATATGTGTTGAGATCTCTTTTAGGTCTTCCTCACGATTTGTTTCAAATCTTGGTCTTGAAAGGTCAGTACCGACTTTCCTCAGAAATAACAACTGAATCTTAGTTCAAAACTGCAACACTTGTTAGGGATCGGCGGGAGTACCATTTCTGTTAGGGATCGGCCATAGTACATGTTTAAGAAATGTATTGTTCAGATAATGTCTCTGTTATTATATATCAGTTACAGTGTTTTACAAATGGTACTATCCTGCTTTGTAAATCTTTCTACATGTTTAACCAAGGTATTGTTAAGATAATGTCTCTGTTAAAATGAATCAGTCGCATTGTTTTAGGAATGGTACTTTTCTGCTTTGTCGTTCTTTATGCATGTTGAAACAAGGCATTGTTAAGATAATGTCTCAGTTAATATGAATGAATCACACTGATTGAGAATTGCTACTCTCCTGCTTTGTTTCCCATTAAGATAAGGTAGATCAGTAGATGTTTTTCTTCTTGGAGTACAAGTCATCCACCTTATTTCTCAGTAATTGTTTTCCTTATACCTATTGTTGCTTACAGGGATACCAAAATTAAAGCTCGGTATTATTCCGACTTTGATTTTAGTTGAACTACACAAAAGGAGCCAATATGTCTAAGGCAAACTACTGCATTAGTGGGTCCAGTTGGTCTTACCACTTTGCAGAAAGAAGCAGTCATTGTTTGCGCTATATTACACAAGGAATGATCTAGAAGCTTTAGAGAGTATTAGTAGACGCTGGTGACATGACTAGTCTGCAGAGAGCATAGGCAACTCAACAACAAGTGGAGTGCACTGGGCAAAAAGTGCCCAAACAAGTACAAGAAGCCAGGACAGGACTCCAAGTCTGTCAATGTCATTCTAAGCAACAATGATGGGGCATCTGGGTATGGTAATCTGTTTACCGTACTTACAGTTTGTTAGTCCACCAATTGGTAGGTTGACACTGGGGCCAATATTCATGTGTGTGCTGATGTGTCTTTGTTTTCTTGCAGCATATAAATACGAAATCCATAGGGATGCTCAGCTTGATTTTAGTGGAACTGCACAAAATGTTCAGATGGTTCGTGTCCTCCATAATACTTCATCATGCACAATACATCGAATGGTTCTCTAATCATTCGTTGTCACCTTGAGCCACCGGACTATCAGGTGAAAATTTTTAATCATTGATGTTAGCAAGAAGACATTAGTTTAATATATTGGAATTGGAAAACCTTGTCAAATTTTTTCATTGATGTTTGCCAGAAGACATGCATCTGATATTTTTGAGTGGGGCGGCCTTTGCTGTGAGCAATGTCGATCATTTTTTCCTATTCCTGTCTTCAGTTCAAAAATATTTACAATACTGAGATGCAGTCACATGAATGTTGACTTATGTAAGGTATTTTAAGAGTTTGTTCTGAATGTTGTCTATGTAATACCAGGCCTTATGAGTTTGTTCTGAATGTTGTCTATGGAATGCTGTGGCATGCGGTATCACGAGCTGTTCACCATGCCTCCTGAGAATAATGCTTCATATTGTTTTGCATGTTGAGCTAATGCCTGTGATTTGCATGTTATGAAGATCATCCTCTTCTGTTGTTTCTGTGCCTAAGAAGTTCATTGTCTTATGTTTCATTCATAGCCTATACGAAAACTCGGGTAGGTTAGAGGTGAAACCATATGATGTTTCGACCAACTCATCATCTTAGGCCGTGATTGGGTCATCGTTTTCCAACAAAAACCGCTTATAAAACTGACGCTTGTAAATAAAAGTACATGGTCTCGGGCAAAGCACTTGGTTGGTCGATTTCGACTAGTAAAATATACACTGGTCTCTCAAATTACACGTGTAACACGCCGGTTTTCGTTACAGACCTCGGGCCCTCGGTTTCATTACGCCTGTATTTTACGTGTGATTTCCGATGACGAGTAAATTACACTTGTATCTTAATACAGGTGTGAAATAAACCAAAGCTCCCAAGCACGGCCTTACCGTTTCATGCCGTCTCAGTCTCTCGAAGGTGCTCATAGGTGTCTGATGATCCTGGCTTCCTGAATGAGCAGCGGGCGTTGTATCAGACCATCCTTAGGGCCCGCGAGGCCCTCTCGTCGTCATTCGAGTTGTTGCGCTCGCCGTGGCACCGAGCATTGTCAACATGGTCAACGAACATGACGATTCAGGAGATGACATTATTTTGACTGGATGATAGTAGGGACCCACTAAGGCCATAGTCGTACGTACACAAGTTCCTCCTTATTATGTACAAGTATATTTTTTTGCCTCCTCCTGGTTTCCTGACATCACGGTCCCACACCATTGTCAACATATGTAGTCAATAAACGAGAGAATTGCACAAGGAGCGGCCGACAGATGGGACCAAACAGGTCGAGCAGTCTTTGTGTTTTTGAGGTGTGAGCACTGCAGAGTTTTTCTTGAGCGATGTTTTCGTTGCTGTTCAGAGGAGAGCAGGGTATTAACTGGGTGGGTTGTGGCCCGTCTAGCCCAGGCCAGATATCCAGCCCAGATATTAATTTTTTTCAAGCTGAAAATGGCTAGCCCAGCTATACTTTTTTTTGAGGAATACCCAGGCAAGGTCAACTTGTTATTCTCCGCCCCGTTAGGCTCCAAATGATGCATTAGGCTTAACAAGAAAATGGGCTCTAAGAAATAATAAATGGGATGTAATTATATAAAGTGGGAAGTAACATAAAAAATGCAACCAACACATAATTAGTTTATAAAATATTATTTTTGGATTTTGAAATTTTTAATTTCATTAATTGTTGCGCGCGCAATGTTTCGTTGGATTTTTACGTAATACAAGTTTATATTGAAATTGTTTTTAATCTGACTAGAAATTTTGGGATAAAAATATTTCGGATCCCATCAAAATGTGGGAAATTTTATTGAATTCTGTTTTGTACGGTTGGTTGAAATTATTAATCATTGTCCTAGCTAGAAAATGGGTTGTACTTTACAAACTGTAAATGGGCTGTAGCAAATTCCATTAGAATTCAAAAATGGGTTGTACATTCTTACATATCGCAAATGTGCTACATGTTCTCTGCCAGACACTTGTGGGCCTACTAAGTTGACGCATCCCCTAAAAAAACTAAGTTGACGTGTATGCAAGGTTTTGTCAACTTATAGTCAACACACGGTTCTAGCAGCAGTGGCTGTTGGATGTCCATCCAACGGACGTTGTGCTTCTTCTTCAATCTCGGATATTCTAGCTTCAGCCACCAAAAAAATGATTCCACCCCCTGACATCTGGGGCGCACCGTTTCGGAGGCTGACTTGTGGGCCTAATAAGTTGACGCATACCAAGGGCTTTGTCAAATTAGTCAATACAAACGATTCTAGCCGTAGTGACCGTACGATGTCCATCCAACGGCCGTCGTGCTTCTTCGACCTCTGGTATTCTTGCTCCAGCCGCCCAAAGCAGCGCCGGTCGTGCCGCCTGCTACTGCCTCCCGTGGCCGGCTGTGTTGCCGCGGACGCTTCACCGCCCCCTACTACTCCCACCGCTGGCCAGGCCATCCCTCTACTCACCCACACCCCATGTTATTCTACGGCGACGACCTCACACCGCAGCCAA
The DNA here is from genome assembly GCA_021605205.1 of Aegilops longissima. Taxonomy (NCBI): domain Eukaryota; kingdom Viridiplantae; phylum Streptophyta; class Magnoliopsida; order Poales; family Poaceae; genus Aegilops; species Aegilops longissima. The sequence continues at coordinate 471,314,966 of CM038680.1, forward strand.
ACCAGTGAACCCTCGTACTCCTCTCCGCGAGGGCATCTGATACGTCTCTAACGTATCTATAATTTTTGATTGCTCCATGCTATATTATCTATTGTTTTGGACATTATTGGGCTTTATTATCCACTTTTATCTTATTATTGGGACTAACCTATTAACCGGAGGCCCAGCCCAAAATTGTTGTGTTTTGCCTATTTCAGAGTTTCGCAGAAAAGGAATATCAAATGGAGTCCAAACGGAATGAAACCTTCGGGAACGTAATTTTTAGGAAGATTATGATCCAGAGACTTGGACCCTACGCCAAGAAACAAAGAGGAGGCCACGAGGTAGGGGCGCCCACCCCTGTATGCCGCCCTCCACCCTCGTGGGCCCCCTGTTGCTCCACCGACGCATCCTTCCTCCTATACATACATACGCACTTCAAACGATCGTGAGGGAACCAAAACCTAATTCCACCATCAAGAACCTTCTGCACCCACAAGATCCCATCTTGGGGCCTGTTCGAGTTCACGGAGGGGGCATCCATCACGGAGGGCTTCTACATCATCACCATAGCCTCTCCAATGAAGTGTGAGTAGTTTACCTCAGACCTTCGGGTCCAGAGTTATTAGCTAGATGGCTTCTTCTCTCTTTTTGGATCTCAATACAATGTTCTCCCCCTCTCTTGTGGAGATCTATTCGATGTAATCTTCTTTTTACGGTGTGTTTGTTGAGAACGATGAATTGTGGGTTTATGATCAAGATTATCTATGAACAATATTTGAATCTTCTCTGAGTTCTTTTATGTATGATTGGTTATCTTTGCAAGTCTCTTTGAATTATCAGTTTGGTTTGGCCTACTAGATTGATCTTTCTTGCAATGGGAGAAGTTCTTAGCTTTGGGTTCAATCTTATGTGTCCTTTCCCAAAGGATGAGGGGCAGCAAGGCACGATTGTATTGTTGCCATCGAGGATAACAAGATGGGGTTTTATCATATTGCATGAATTTATCCTCTACATCATGTCATCTTGCTTAGGCATGCTACTCTGTTTTCATGAACTTAATACTCTAGATGCATGCTGGATAGCGGTCGATGAGTGGAGTAATAGTAGTAGGTGCAGGCAGGAGTTGGTCTACTTGTCTCGGACGTCATGCCTATATACATGATCGTACCTAGATATTCTCATAACTATGCTCAATTCTGTCAATTGCTCAACAGTAATTCGTTCACCCACCATAAAATACTTATGCTCTTGAGAGAAGCCACTAGTGAAACCTATGGCCCCCGGGTCTATCTTCATCATATTAACCTTCCAACACTTAGTTATTTGCTTTGTTTTTACTTTGCATCTTTGTCACAAAAATACCAAAAATATTATCCTATCATATCTATCAGATCTCATTCTCGTAAGTGACCGTGAAGCGATTGACAACCCCTTATTGCGTTGGTTGCGAGGAGTTATTTGTTTTGTGTAGGTACGAGGGACTCGCGCGTAGCCTCCTACTGGATTGATACCTTGGTTCTCAAAAAGTGAGGGAAATACGTACGCTACTTTGCTGCATCATCCTTTCCTCTTCAAGGGAAAACCAACGCAGTGCTCAAGAGGTAGCAAGAAGATTTCTGGAGCCGTTGCCGGGGAGTCTACACAAAAGTCAACATACCAAGTACCCATCAAAAATCCCTTATCTCCCGCATTACATTATTTGCCATTTGCCTCTCGTTTTCCTCTCCCCCACTTCACCCTTGCCGTTTTATTCGCCCTCTCCTTTTTTGTTCGCCTCTTTTTCGCTTGCTTTTTGTTTGCTCGTGTGTTGGATTGCTTGCATGTCACGATGGCTCAAGATAATACCAAATTATGTGACTTTACCAATACCAACAATAATGATTTCCTTAGCACTCCGATTGCTCCTCTTACCAATACTGAATCTTGTGAAATCAACCTTTTCTTCTCCCCTCTCTCTGTTCCCTCTCGCGCGCCCTCTGGCCCCCGTACCACTACGGCCGAGCCCTCCGCCGTGTACGCTCGTCGCCGGCATGGTTTTGGTGACCCATTGGTCACACGCGCATGCCCACTCGCTTTGTTGGCCCGCGTAGACGCCGTAGGTACCTCGCGTCGCTCCTTTTGCTCGCCGTAGCCTAGATTCCTACGACGTCGGAAGTCCGGCATCGACTGCGGTGCTCGCCGCCGTCACCTCCATCTAGCTCCGGGCTCGTAACCACTCCGGTTGGACGCGGCATCTTCTTCCCGTTCAAGCGCGCCAAGTCGCGCGAAAAACGGACGTCCGTAGGCGAATCCCGACGCTCCCCTAGCCGCTCCGCCGTGGTTTCGGCTCGCCTGAGCCACTCCGGCGTCGGCTGCCGACGTGGCACACCTGGGGCCACCCCCTAGGTTACTGCCAGTGGGGCCCCTGGCCCCCTGTTGACTAGTTGACCTGGTCAACTGTGCTGACTTTGCAGGCCCCAGCCACTGACATGCGGGCCTCACCATGTAATTAGTTTAACTAAACTGGTTTTATAATTACAATTAATTAGTTATCTAGTTAAGACACTGACAGGTGGGGTCTAGTAGCTAATTAAGCTAGATTAGTTAGTTTAATACACTGTTAGACTAACAGAGGCTGACATGTGGGTCCCACTGGACCCACAGGTCAGGTTTGACCTGGTCAGCGAGTCTGTTGACTGCTGACGTCATTTTTCTTTTTTCTGTTAATTTAATTAATTCTAGAAAATGTTTAAAATTTTGAAAATTCATATAAAATAATCCATAACTCGGATGAAAATGTTTTGTACATGAAAGTTGCTCAGAACGACGAGACGAATCCGAATACGCGGTCCGTTCATCCGCCACACGTCCCTAGCATAGCAAACATGTAACTTTTCCCCTCCATTTCATCTGTCCGAAAATGCTAAACCTGGGGAAACATTCCCGGATGTTATCCCCCTTCGCCGGTAATGTGTAGCACCGCATTAGAACACGTCTAGCTCTGCCTGTTGTCCTGTTATGCTCTTGCTTGCTATGTATTTACTGTTTCTCCCCCCTCTTTTCTCCGGTAGACCCTGAGACTGCCGCTGATGCCGCTGTGATCGACTACATCGACGACGACCCTCCTTCTTGTCTGAGCAACCAGGCAAGGCCCCCCTTTGATCATCACGATATCGCCCATTCCATTTTCTCATGCTTGCATTAGATTTTTCTACTGTTGTTGATTGCTCCTATTCTGATGCATAACCTGTTTTGTACCTGCTGTTGTACCTTACATGTTTATCCTAAAATGCTTAGTATAGGTTGGTTAGTGATCCATCAGTGACACCCACTTGTCCTTCTTGCCCCTGCTTCATCATTGACGACTCGAGCTACATGATCGACGACCAGAGCCCGACACCGCACATCACATCACGCCCCTTTAGTTGTTCAACTCTGCAGAGCTACTATCGAGTGCCGAGGGTGATCCCTCATAACGCTCTCCTGATGATAATTCTGTAGTGTAGCTATTCGGTCGTGGTCATCGAGGGTGATTTCCTCCTTCACCATTCCTGATACGGCTCTGTCGTGCAACCCCTCAAGTGTGAACCTCGAGGGTGGTTCCTCTTACGTTCACCTTGATGATTACATCGAGTGGAATCCTCCGAGGGTGATTCCTTGGGTTTTCCCCTTCATGTTTGGACACACGATTACCTTGACATTACTTGAGACCTTTGGGAAAGTCAGGCGGGCCCGGCGAGCACCCACAAGATGATTATGAGGCACGACCGGGAAGTCAGACAGCCCTCGTGTGGGCTGGGCCTGCCCTTGCCGTATTTCCTCGAGACGGGGCGACGGGGTCACATTATCGTGAGTCTCTGCTCGTCTCCGCGAGCTAACAATACACTATGGTTTGGGTATTTGTTCTGAATTGGCCTTTGGCCTTTACACACTAACCACCACGCGAGAATAGTTATGGGCCTCGACATCGCGGTATCAGCCGAAGCTTTGTCAGACATCCAGTTCAGCATTGTGGCCGGGCCGGATCGTGCCATCCACTTCACGGGTGGTGCTGGTATCCCCTTGCGCACAACGACCCGGAGTGATGCGGACGATGGGCCCGAGACCCCGGAGTGCTTAGGATGTAGACCGGCGGGGACCTCTCTGCTGAGCCTAGGTAGGGCTGCGACGTGTTGATCTTCCGAGGCCGGGCATTGACCCCAGAATGGTGTGTCCGGCCAGAGTGATCGAGCGTGTTGGGTAACGTGGTGTACCCCTGCAGGGAAGATCTTTATTCGAATACCGTGTCCACGGTAATGGACGTTCAGACTTATATCTTGATCTAATACAACTAGAAATGGATACTTAAGATATGTGGCTCCGGGATCGCTTTCTCGCAGGTAGTCGAGGAAGGATCTCTGGGCATTAATGTTACAACATGCTTGTTAATTATAAACTGCTATTCTTTACTCTTGTACATGCTTCAAGATGCTCGGAGCTGCTTGAATATGCTAGTCTTTGTTAGGCTAGGCCTTCCCCCTCTATTCTGGCATTCTGCAGTTCAGTCCACAGATACAACCTTTCCATTTGATACCAATGCATACTTAGTATAGATCTGATGCTTGCGAGTACTTTGGATGAGTACTCACGGTTGCTTTGCTACCCCCTTTCCCCTTTCTTCCTTTCTTTCAGGTTGATGCAACCAGATGGTGGATCCCTGGAGCCAGATGCCACCGCCGACGGATACTACTACGTGGAGACCGCCGAAGACCAAGAGTAGTTAGGAGGTCCCAGGCAGGAGGCCTTGCCTCTTCGATCGTGTTGCTTTTGTGCTAGCCTTCTTAAGGCAATCTTGTCTAACTTATGTCTGTGCTCAGATATTGTTGCTTCCGCTGACTATTGTGCTTTCACGCTTCTGTATTCGAGCCCTCGAGGCCCCTGGCTTGTAATATGAAGCTTGTATTTTTTTATTTGTGTCTAGAGTTGTGTTGTGATATCTTCCCGTGAGTCCCTGATCTTGATCGTACACATTTGCGTGTATGATTAGTGTACGGTCGAATTGGGGGCGTCACAGTGAGTGAAAGGATCGAAATGGTTGACTAGAGGGGGGGTGAATAGGCAACTAACAATTTTTAAGCTTTTCTTTACCAATTTAAACTTTGCAATAATAAAGGTTGTCTAGATGTGCAACTAGGTGAACAACCTATATGATGCAATCAACACAAGCACAAGAGCAAGCAAAGATAGAAACAGAAATAAGCTTGCACAAGTAAAGGGATAAGATAACCAAGAGTGGAGCCGGTGGAGACGAGGATGTGTTACCGAAGTTCCTTCCTTTTGAGGGGAAGTACGTCTCCGTTAGAGCGGTGTGGAGGCACAATGCTCCCCAAGAAGCCACTAGGGCCACCGTAATCTCCTCACGCCCTCGCACAATGCAAGAGCCGTGATTCCACTATTGGTGCCCTTGAAGGCGGCAATCGAACCTTTACAAACAAGGTTGGGGCAATCTCCACAACTTAATTGGAGGCTCCCAACGACACCACGAAGCTTCACCACAATGGAATATGGCTCCACGGTGACCTCAACCGTCTAGGGTGCTCAAACACCCAAGAGTAACAAGATCCGCAAGGGATAAGTGGGGGAATCAAATGTCTCTTGGTGGAAGTAGATCGGGCCCTTGTCACCCAATCCCGAGCAAATCAACAAGTTTGATTGGCTAGGAGAGAGATCGGGCCAAAATGGAGCTTGGAGCAACAATGGAGCTTAGAGATGGATGAGGTAGTCAACTAGAGGTAGGAGACACACCTTTATACTCGTGGAAAAGATCCGACCGTTATCCTCTAGTTCAGCTCGCGACGCGCAGTACTACACATGTGCCACGCGGGTACTACCGTGGAGGACCACGGTACTACCGCTGCAACAAGCAGAGGCCGGACTGGCCTGATCGAGCGAGTACTACCGCTCACCATTGCGGTACTACCGCAACGCAGGTAAGCCACAGCCTCACGAAGAGCGGATGAAATAAACTACATCCATGCCTACTTCGCGAAAAAGAAAGCAGTGTAAAACCCGACGTTGTACTACACAAGACGAGGTGCGGTATTACCATGGAGGCGCGGATGTAAAATTACATCCGCTCCTACTACCGCGGCGCAACGGTACTGGGCATGAGGTCCACGGTACTACGGCTCCAAGAGAGCGGTACTACCGTGGCCACCCGCGGTACTACCGCGCAAGACGTGCGGTACTACCGTGTGGGCGCGGATGTAAAAAATTACATCCGCGCCTACTACCGTACCGGAGCAGCCCTAGGCCTGGGAGTTCGGTACTAAGGCTCCAGGGGAGCGGTACTACCGTGACCCCGAGCGGTACTACCGCTGGTGCTTGCGGTACTACCGCTCCCTAGAGCAGTACTACCGCAAGAACAGCAGTAGCCGTCGGATTATGCACAACTATGATAATGGGAAGATTCTCCAAAGTGCAAGGAAAGGAAGGACAAGTGTACGTGATGATTCCACCCAAACCTTTCCGACGCGGACCCCCTCTTAATAATACGGCTCTCCTACGACTCAAATCCACCAAAGAGAAACGTAGAACAACGCCGTCTTCATTAGTCTCCGAGGGGCACTGAATCGTCTCATGCCTAGTGATGAAGCATCTGAGAAACTCAAGGCATACGATTAGTCCGCAAAAGTATCGTCATCAATCACCAAAACACCTAAGGGATAAATATGCCCTTACAATCTCCCCCTTTTTGGTGGATTGATGACAATACGGGATTTGCACATAGATACGATAATATTGAGCAAGGGCAAACCCCTCCTCTCCAAAATATAGACGGGCTCCCCCTAGATGTGTGCACCCTGGATGAATGCTTTGGACTGTATAGCACACATACTAGGATCACCACTCCCCCTATATTTTAGAGACAAAGGCACGAAAATTAACCTCTAAGCAAAACATAGCACAATATAACACAAGCTCGCTAAGATAGATAGAGTGCATATGTCTTACACCATATGAAAGAAAAGCAACTAAAACGAGGTTCAAACAAAGTTCAACCGAGAAAGCAATAAACACACCAAACCCGAACACGACACACGACTCGCAAATCCCTACACTCTCTCCCCCTTTGGCATCGAGACGCCAAAAAGGCAGAGAGGACACCTACACACAAGTGGTGGCTCAAGCAGTAGGGAACTCATCCCAACCCTCTCCGTCGGACTCCTCGGCAGCAGGAATGGACTCCTCGACGTCCTCCTCAGAATCAGTCCACCTGTAGCCTTGCTTCTCCATCCACTCGGCCTCTGGAGTGATGCGCTCCTCAGACCCGCCAGACACGTCCTCACCATATAGCTGCAAGATCTTCCTGTCCCGGCAACGACTCTCCTTGGACGCCACGTGAGTCTTGTACTGCCCCTTGGCTTGCATGCAGAAAAGAGTCTTCATCTTGTCCTTCAGCTTCTTGGCCCATGAAGGCATAGAGGAGTTCTGGGAAGGCCTAGCAGCATGGCCCTCAGCAACATTCTCGGCTCCAGCATCCTCCTCATCAGCAGCAGCCCTAGCAGCAGACGCCTCGGCACGAGTAGTAGTGTTGGCCTAGTTGGGTTTGACACGCAGACAGATGGGATCATGGCGAATCCAGTCAGGGGTAAGGAACTCCTCACCAGGGAACATCTTCTCCCAAGTCTTCGAGATCAGCAGAAACAGATAGGGCCCATAGATAGGCACTTTGCGGTTGAACACCGCAAACCGAAGCTCACACCACATGATGTGTGAGACATCAAGTGGCTGAGTCTGAGACAAACGAGCCTCCTCGCAGATGGGCATAATATCCACCATATAGGCATGAATCTTGTCCTTGTCACCAATGCGAGGGAACAATGAGTTACGGAAGATGCGATACATGATATCCAGAAAAGAGTTGAGCACCAACCCTATCTTGCCACTTGGGAGCGTCTTCTCAACATAGTATGGTGCAAGCTTGTCCTTGTTGGCAGAATCAGAGTTGGCGTGGGGGCGAACACCCATGGGAGTGTCTAGCCCGTCATCAGGTACCTGGAGCAAATCCATGAACTCCTTCCAGGTAGCAGTCAGCTTACGGCCATTGGACATCCAGGTCATCCTCCTCTCCTCATCAGGGTGAAAGTATACTGAGGCAAAGAACTGACAGGTAAGCTCAGGGTCATAGTCAAGGTGGAAGGATATCACATGCTCAATGCCAAACTGCTCCACCAAGTCCATAGCCTCTCCAAAGTAGGCACGGAACTTGTCCTTCCTCAAGTGATGCATGTCAATCCATTTCGCATCCACATAGGCATTCTGCTTGTTCTTGATGACATCCAGATAGATGTTGGTTTGTTGCTTGTTCCAAAACAGCTCACAACCCCTGACAGAGGAATGAGGGGTTACGTACGGGTGAAGCTGCCTGAGACGGACGTAGTCAGATTGTGGCATCTCATCCATGCCCTTGGCGGGCTCCTTGTACTTGCTAGCTGAAGTGTTGACATTGCGCTTGGGGGCAGAGGAGCCCTCTGGAGCGTCACCTGGGTTGCGCAAACGCTTGGAGCCAGTGCCACGACTAGGATTGGAACGGCGAGAGCCACCACCTGAGACACACACGCCAAACACCAACGAACGCGAAGAGGATCAATGCAAAGACCACGGCAAAGCACAAGAAACACATAGGAAATATACGTGAAGGTTGGCTAACGATAGAAGTGAGCCACGGTAGTACTGCCAGTGCCTGCGGTACTAAAATATTAGTACCGCTCCAAGTCACGGTAGTACCGTGCGAGGTCACGGTAGTACCGTGGTTGGAGCGGTAGTAAAATTTTAGTGCCGCAGTGAGCGCGGTAGTACCGCGCCAGAGGGGCGGTAGTACCGTGCAAGCGGTAGTACCGCGCCCAACGGGCGGTAGTACCGCATCGCGTCAGATCCAAACGACAGTTTGAATCTGAAAAGACCCGCGAAACAACGGTAGTGCTACGGTGATCAAACCTAGCGCAAGACAACAAAACAAGTATAATTCCTACGCAAAGCTACTCTCCTTCATCCTATTCTTGCAAAGAGAAAGCCTACAAATCTCTAGAACACACAAGTCTCCCCCAACAACCTAGAGGCAAAGAACTCAATAAAACGAGGAAAGATTGGGGAAAAACCTAGGTCCATATCAAGAGCACGTGGTGGGAAAGGATCCCACCGGACGGAATCACGGGGGGGGCAGCGGAGGAGGAGATCCGCGATTTAACGCCGACTCCGATCTTGAGCGAGAGAGAGAGAGAGAGAGAGAGAGAGAGAGAGAGAGAGAGAGACGACGTGGGAGGAACTGCGAATGGGTATGGGGAGTTAGAACTCCCCCTGCCCGTCCTTATCCCCACGCGCCCAAGTCGGCGCGGTAGTACCGCTCGGGCGGAAGTACCGCACCGAAGCGGTAGTGCCGCTCACCCAGGCGGCAGTAAAAAATACTGCCGCATGGGGGCAGTAGTACCGTGCTCCCATACGCGGTAGTACCATGGCTGGCCACGATAGTACCCTAGCCGGCCGTGGTAGTACCGTGAGCTCAAGACACCGCCGGTTTCAACAGACGAGAAAGGTCTTTGCACGGAAACTGTTCACACAAAGAAACCACACGCACACGCACAAACCAGAGGCAGAAAGACAACAAGAGAACGCTAAGCGACACAACCTCTCAAAAGGAGAGGGCGGTGGCCGAAGCCACCTATGTTTGAGTTAGATGGTATGGCACCGTGACGAATTATCCTTGGGCCCATGACCAAAACTCGTCTTTGAAGCACAAGTACCATAAAAAATGGCTAATGTGAAAGAGTTGATCTATTTATGCATGATAGGGGGGAGGGAGAGTTCATTGAGAGAACAACACTCCCCCTATGTCCATGCCTACACCTAAACTAGACAACAAGTTGAGTGTGGTGGGGGGGTGCACGGGTTCAAGTCACATTGCTCAAACCAATGATATTTAGCTCATGCCTTAACTCGCGAAATCTTGCTTCATCCAAGGGCTTCGTGAAAATATCCGCAAGGTTATCATGAGTGTTGACATACTTGAGCTCGATCTCCCCTCGCCTAATGTGATCCCGGATGAAGTGATACCGAATCTCAATGTGCTTCGTCTTGAACTGTCGCACCGGGTTGAGAGAAATCTTGATGGCACTTTCATTATCACACCAAAGAGGCACTTTGTCACACATGACACTGTACTCCTTTAAAGTTTGCCTCATCCATAGGAGTTGAGCACAACAACTACCGGCCGCCACATATTCCGCTTCGGTGGACGAGAGAGACACACAACTTTGCTTCTTGGAAGACCAACTTACAAAAGAGCAACCAAGAAATTGGCACCCTCCGGAAGTGGCCTTCCTATCCACTTTGTCTCCCGCCCAATCGGAATCCATAAATCCTTCAAGCTTGAAGTTTGCCCCTCTTGGGTACCATAAGCCAAAGTTTGGGGTATGAGCCAAATATCGAAAGATTCGCTAGACCGCCACATAGTGGCTTTCCTTCGGTGCGGCTTGAAACCGTGCACACATTCCCACACTCAACATGATATCCGGTCTAGATGCACAAAGGTAAAGCAAGGAGCCAATCATGGAGCGATATACCTTTTGATCCACCGCTTTACCATTGGGATCAATGTCAAGTTGGCACTTGGTAGGCATTGGTGTAGTAGCCGGCTTGACATCACTTATCTTGAATCTTTTGAGCATGTCTTGAGTGTATTTGGCTTGGTTGATGAAGGTTCCTTATCTTCTTTGTTTGATATCGAAACCAAGGAAGAACTTCAACTCTCCCATCGAAGACATCTTGAACTTGGAGGTCATGAGAGCGGAAAATTCCTCATTGAAAGCTTTGTTAGGGGAACCAAAGATAATATCATCAACATATAGTTGGCATACAAACAACTCCCCATTGACCTTCTTAGTAAAAAGAGTGGGATCGATTTGCCCCACTTCAAATCCACGATCTTGTAACAACTCGGTAATGTGGTCATACCACGCACGTGGGGCTTGTTTAAGGCCATAGAGTGCCTTATCGAGTTGATACACATGATCCGGGAAGTAGGGGTCCTTGAACCCGGGGGGTTGCTTGACATAGACCAACTCATTAATAGGACCATTAAGAAAAGCACTTTTCACATCCATTTGTTGCAACTTAAAGTTGTGATGGGCAACATAAGCAATCAACAAACGAATGGATTCAAGGCGAGCAACGGGAGCAAAGGTTTCACCATAGTCGATACCCTCGACTTGGGAGTAGCCTTGTGCTACCAATCTTGCCTTGTTGCGAATGATGTTCCCATGAGCATCTTGCTTGTTCTTGAAGATCCACTTGGTTCCAATGACGTTGTGGTTCCCCGATGGCCTTGGCACCGATCTCCACACCTTGTTGTACTTGAAATTGTTGAGTTCTTCATGCATGGCATTGAGCCAATCCGAGTCTTCGAGCGCCTCATAGACCTTTTGGGGTTCAACACAAGAGACAAACGCGTGATGTTCACAATAGTTTGCCAATTGTCTACGAGTGCTTACCCCTTTTCTTAGGCTTCCAACCACATTCTCCATGAGATGGCCTTTGGTGGTAAGTTTGATGCAATCTTGGCGGCACGACGCCTAATTCTTCCTCGGAGGTGAGATGAGGAGGGTCACTTGATCATCTTGAGCGCCGCCTTGAACATGTTCTTGATCTTGAGCATGCTCGGGAAGATAACTTGACCTTGGGCATTATTTGTGTGTCACCATCGCCTTGAGCATGATCTTGCCCTTGGTCTTGTTCATGAGGTTGAGGGCCTTCACTGTTCTTCGAAGCGTGCAGGGCCTTGAGTTGGTGATGGCTCCACTTGAGTGGAGCATTGTCCTTCTCCTTCGGCCACAAGGGATTCCTCAACGGGTAGGATAAAACCAACACCCATTCTTCTTATGGCTTGAGGAGGAATTTCATCACCTACATCACAAGTGCCACTTTGCTCCACTTGGGAGCCGTTATTCTCATCAAACTCCACGTTACACGTCTCCTCAATAAGTCCCGTGGATTTATCGAGGACACGGTAAGCATGAGAGTTTGTAGCATAACCAACAAATATGACCTCATGAGCTCTAGCTTCAAATTTAGACAAACGAACACCTTTCTTGAGAATGAAACACTTACACCCGAACACCCGGAAGTACTTGAGATTGGGCTTGTTGCTGGTGAGTATCTCATAAGGAGTCTTGTTCAAGCCTTTGCGGAGATAGAGCCGATTGTAAGCATGACATGTGGTGTTGATGGCTTCGGCCCAAAAGTTGTATGGAGACTTGAACTCCACCATCATGGTTCTTGCCGCATCCATCAACGTCCGGTTCTTCCTCTCCGCAACACCATTTTAGGGGTATATGGTGCAGAGTATTGATGCTTGATCCCCTCATCACTAAGAAACTCATCCAAGGTGTAGTTCTTGAACTCGGTGCCGTTGTCACTTCTTATTGTCAAGATCTTTGCATTATGTTGACGTTGAGCTTCATTTGCAAAGTCGATGACAGTTTGTTGAGTCTCACTCTTCCTCTTGAAGAAGTATACCCAAGTGTATCTTGAATAATCATCCACAATCACTAAGCAATACTTTCTACCCCCAAGACTATCGAAGGATGGAGGTCCAAAGAGGTCCATGTGCAGGAGCTCCAAGGCTCTCTTCGAGTAGATGATAGTCGTGGGAGGGTGAGCCGTTTCATGAAGCTTTCCTTCGATACAAGCACTGCAAGCACGATCTTTGGCAAAATTAACATTTGTTAGTCCATGGACATGGTCCCCCTTGAGAATACTTTGCAAAGATCTCATATTGACGTGGGCTAAACGGTGATGCCAAAGCCATCCCACGTCAACTTTAGCCATTAGGCATGTCGCGGTCTTAGTGGGTCGCTCCGAAAAGTTTATCACATAAAGACCATTCTCGACATGCCCAACAAAGGCTACTTTAAGAGTCTTGCTCCACAAGAGGGCCACGGTATCAATGTTAAAGAAGGTGGCAAAGCCCATGAGTGCAAGTTGACGAACAGAAAGCAAATTGTATGCAAGGGACTCAACAAGCATGACTTTCTCGATCGTTAGATCATGAGAAATGACAACCTTGCCAAGACCCAATACCTTAGAATGTGAGGCATCACCCCATTCGACATTGGTGGGCATAGATGGGATCTTTTGCACGTCCACCACCAAGTCCTTGCTCCCGGTCATATGATTTGTTGCTCCACTATCGAGCAACCATGATCCCCCACCGGAAGCAAACACCTATAAGAAATCAATGCTTGGTTTTAGGTACCCATTTAGTAATGGGTCCTTTGATGTTAGTAACGAGGGTCTTAGGAACCCAAATAGACCATTCAATGTACTCATAAGAAGAACCAACAAATTTAGCATAGACATGCCCATCACTAGCACGGCACAACACATATGAGGGGTTAAAGTCGCCGGCTATGTTCGAGGGGGTGGTGTTGTCCTTCTTGGCATTGCCATCCTTTGCATGGTTCTTCTTCTTCTTGGAAGCACCCTCTCCCTCCCTCACAAAAGTTTGCTTAAGAGGAGGAGGTTGCTTGGTCTTGTCATTCTTCTTCTTGCTCTTGGGCTTGGGCGGGAACCCAATCCCCTCCTTGGCCACAACTTCCTTTTGATTACTCGAAAGCTCATTAAGGATCTTCTCACCTTGTATGCATGTGACAAGGCCCTTTTCAAGTTGCTCCTTCAACTTAGCATTCTCCTCAACAATATGCACATGCTCACAACAAGGGTTAGTAGCATTTGCATTATCAATCAATACCATATGGGGAAAGGTGGATTTCTCCTTGGTTAGTTTCACTTGGAGTTGATCATGAGACTCTTTGAGACTAGCATGAGCACCCTTCAAGACTTTGTGAGCCTTGTCGAGAATGTCAAACTCCTCGTTGAGTCTAGCAAGATCAACTCCAAGCTTTGCCTTCTCGGAGCTAAGCACACGAGACACAACAAAAGCATGACTTTCTTTAATTTAGCATGATCATCGTTATATGACTCCTCAAGAGCCAAACGAAGACCACGCTCTTCCTCAAGAGCATTGGAAAGATCCGAAATCTCATCGGCATAGTCACGACTATGCCCTTCCATCTTAGAGATGGTTTCTTCATGAGCCTCGATCATGACATTGGCTTCCCCAAGTTGTTCCAAGAGAGCAACGAAGTGCTTCTTGGATTTGCCCTTGAGTTTACCCATAAAGGTCTCAAACTCATTCTCCTCCATATTACTCCCCTCATGTTCATCAATGCAATCCGTCAAAGAAGAATGATTGATGATGGTAGTTTTGATGTTGGGGGTTACCTTGTTGGTGGCTATAGCCATGAGGCACTTGGCGGTGATGCTTTCATTGGGTGAATCGAAGAGAGACACCCGAGGAGTCGTTGCAATGGCAACGGAGGCCATGGCAACCGACTCACCATCTTCATCATCATAATCCTCCTCATTGTACTCTTCTTGAACCACCAAAGCTTTGTGAGGAGCCTTCTTGGTGAAGTTGCTCTTGTTTGGGAAGGACTTGGCCTTGTCCTTACGGATGAGCTTGCCACCATTGTCTTCCCTCTTCTCATATGGGCACTCCGCAACAAAGTGACTCACATTGCCACAATTGAAGCAAGTCCTCACTCGTTGCTTTTCCTTTGCGCCACTTGAGTTGCTCTTGTTGAAGTTGGGCCTTGAGTTCTTCTTGCTCCAAAATTGCCTTGAAGCAAGGGCCATGTGTTCATGATAGTCATACTTCGTATCTTCGAGGTTGCTCTCTTCTTCTTCCTCCTCTCCATCTTCTTCGACACAAATCTTGGCCTTCAAAGCGAGGTTGGGTTCTTTGCTCTTTGGGAGCGAAGCACCTCATTGTCGGCGGTCTTGTCCAATATGCTCATAGCCACAAACTCATCCAACACATCACTTGAGGACAGGGTTTGGAAGTCCGGCCGTTGACGGATGACGGAGGACATGGCTTTGTGGTAGGGCATCATAGCCTTGAGGAATTTGCGCTTGATCGTCCTTACTTCCATGATCCCGGAGGGAGACTACAAGCTTGGTTACTCTCCGATAGAGCTCACGAGGTTCTTCTTCTTCTTTCATTGCAAACTCATCGGCTTCATCTTGCACTACTTCATAATTGGAACGTTGAATACTTGCGCTTCCTCGATAAAGGGAAACCACCTTGAGCCAAGCATCTTTGGCAAGGGAGTAGGGCCGGAGATGAGGGAGGTCTTCGGGAAGGATTGCTTCTTGGATGATGAAGAGAGCATTCTCATTGAATTGATGGCCCACGACTTCTCTAGGAGAAAAGTTGCTCGGATAATGCGGATAGAAACCTTCTTCAATGATTCTCCAAAGGTTAGTGTTCACATGATTTAAATGATGCTTAAAACGATAAACCCAAGAATCAAAATCCTCCTTTTTATCAATCTTAGGTGGTGGACCGGCATGATTCAAATGAGTGGAAGGAATCGGTCCACCATAAATGGGAGGAGGTTGCACATGGGCAAAGATGCCGGTGCCATTCTTACCACTAGACGATGGGGCTTTCTCACTAGTAGCTTCCCCTTTATCGGAGTTAGCATCCGCTCCCGTGTTGGCAGGATCACCCACTTTCACGGGTGCGGTGGAAAGTTT
The DNA here is from genome assembly GCA_021605205.1 of Aegilops longissima. NCBI lineage: Eukaryota > Viridiplantae > Streptophyta > Magnoliopsida > Poales > Poaceae > Aegilops > Aegilops longissima. Next base: position 471,330,563 of record CM038680.1, read on the forward strand.
AAGCCCTTCTAGGAATTCCTTAAACATGTCATTGACGACGTCATTCCTGTAGATGATATCGGATTCGCACCGAAGTGCTCCCACACATCATCTACGACGTCAACCATACTCTTCGGACGGTAAAGTCCTTAAAAAGAGACGGGGCTCTGATACCAATTGAAAGGATCGATATGGTTGACTAGAGGGGGTGAATAGTCAACTAACAAATTTTAAGCTTTTCTTTACCAATTTAAACTTTGCAATAATAAAGGTTGTCTAGATGTGCAACTAGGTGAACAACCTATATGATGCAATCAACACAAGAACAAGAGCAAGCAAAGATAGAAACACAAATAAGCTTGCAGAAGTAAAGGGATAAGATAACCAAGAGTGGAGCCGGTGGAGACGAGGATGTGTTACCGAAGTTCCTCCCTTTTGAGGGGAAGTACGTCTCCGTTAGAGCGGTGTGGAGGCACAATGCTCCCCAAGAAGCCACTAGGGCCACCGTAATCTCCTCACGCCCTCGCACAATGCAAGAGCCGTGATTCCACTATTGGTGCCCTTGAAGGCGGCAACCGAACCTTTACAAACAAGGTTGGGGCAATCTCCACAACTTAATTGGAGGCTCCCAATGACACCACGAAGCTTCACCACAATGGAATATGGCTCCACGGTGACCTCAACCGTCTAGGGTGCTCAAACACCCAAGAGTAACAAGATCCGCAAGGGATAAGTGGGGGGAATCAAATGTCTCTTGGTGGAAGTGTAGATCAGGCCCTTGTCACCCAATCCCGAGCAAATCAACAAGTTTGATTGGCTAGGGAGAGAGATCGGGCCAAAATGGAGCTTGGAGCAACAATGGAGCTTAGAGATGGATGAGGTAGTCAACTAGAGGTAGGAGACACACCTTTTATACTCGTGGAAAAGATCCAACCGTTATCCTCTTGTTCAGCCCGCGACACGAGGTACTACCGCTCCGAAAGCGCGGTACTACAGGCCACGCGTGGTACTACCGTGGAGGACCACGTACTACTACTGGCAACAAGCAGAGGCCGGACTGGTTCGATCGAGCGCAAGATTACTACGCTCGCGCGGTACTACCGCTCACCATTGCGGTACTACCGCAAGGCAGGTAAGCCACAGCCTACGAAGGGCGCGGATGAAATAAACTACATCCGTGCCTACTTCCGCTGAAAAAGAAACAGTGCAAAAACCCGACGCGGTACTACCGGCACGAGGTGCGGTACTACCGTGGAGGCGTGGATGTAAAAAATTACATCCGCTCCTACTACCGCGGCGCAATGGTACTAGGCATGAGGGCCACGGTACTACGGCTCCAAGAGAGCGGTACTACTGTGGCCACCCGCGGTACTACCGCGCAAGACGTGCGGTACTACCGTGTGGGCGCGGATGTAAAAAATTACATCCGCGCCTACTACCGTACCGGAGCAGCACTAGGCCTGGGAGTTGCGGTACTAAGGCTCCAGGGGAGCGATACTACCGTGACCCCCAGTGGTACTACCGCTGGTGCTTGCGGTACTACTGCTCCCTAGAGCTGTACTACCGCAAGAACAGCAGTAGCCGTCGGATTATGCACAACTATGATAATGGGAAGATGCTCCAAAGTGCAAGGAAAGGAAGGACAAGTGTACGTGGTGATTCCACCCAAACCTTTCCGACGCGGACCCCCTCTTAATAGTACGGCTCTCCTGCAACTCAAATCCACCAAAGAGAAACGTAGAACAACGCCGTCTTCATTAGTCTCCGAGGGGCACCGAATCGTCTCATGCCTAGTGATGAAGCATCTGAGAAACTCAAGGCATACGATTAGTCCGCAAAAGTATCATCATCAATCACCAAAACACCTAAGGGATAAATATGCCCTTACAGTGAGGAATAAAAAAAGAAAATAGAAAGGCCATAAAAAAAGAGAAAGTCCAAAAAAAGAGAGAAAAAGAGAGAAGGGACAATGCTTCTATCCTTTGCCACACTTGTGCTTCAAAGTAGCACCATAATCTTTATGATAGAGAGTCTCTTGTTTTGTCACTTTCATATACTAGTGGGAATTTTTCATTATAGAACATGGCTTGTATATTCCAACAATGGGCCTCCTCAAGTGCCCTAGGTCTTCGTGAGCAAGCAAGTTGGATGCACACCCACTTAGTTTCTTTTGTTGAGCTTTCATACAATTATAGCTCTAGTGCATCCGTTGAATGGAAATCCCTACTCCTTGCATTAACATCAATCTATGGGCATCTCCATAGCCCATTGATTAGCCTCGTTGATGTCAGACTTTCTCCTTTTTTTGTCTTCTCCACATAACCCCCATCATCATATTCTATTCCACCCATAGTGCTATGTCCATGGTTCGCGCTCATATATTTCGTGAAAGTTTATAGCTTTGAGATTACTAAAGTATGAAACAATTGCTTGGCTTGTCATCGGGGTTGTGCATGATGAGATCATTCTTGTGTGACGAAAATGGAGCATGACTAAACTATATGATTTTGTAGGGATGAACTTTCTCTGGCCATGTTATTTTGAGAAGACATAATTGCTTAGTTATTATGCTTGAAGTATTATTATTTTTATGTCAATATGAACTTTTATCTTGAATCTTTCGGATCTGAATATTCATACCACAATTAAGAAGAATTACATTGAAATTATGCCAAGTAGCACTCCGCATCAAAAATTCTGTTTTTATCATTTACCTACTCGAGGACGAGCAGGAATTAAGCTTGGGCATGCCTGATACGTCTCCAACGTATCTATAATTTTTGATTGCTCCATGCTATATTATCTACTGTTTTGGACATTATTGGGCTTTATTATCCACTTTTATATTATTATTGGGACTAACCTTTTAAAAGAGGCCCAGCCCAGAATTGTTGTTTTTTGCCTATTTCAGAGTTTCGCAGAAAAGGAATATCAAACGGAGTCCAAACAGAATGAAACCTTTAGGAACGTGATTTTTAGGAAGATTATGATCCAGGAGACTTGGACCCTACGTCAAGAAACAAAAGAGGAGGCCACGAGGTAGGGGCGCCCACCCCCCCTGTATGCGCCCTCCACCCTCGTGGGGCCCCTGTTGCTCCACCGACATACTCCTTCCTCCTATATATACCTATGTACCCCCAAACGATCAGGGATGGAGCCAAAAACCTAATTCCACCGCCGCAACCTTCTGTACCCACGAGATCCCATCTTGGGGCCTGTTCCGGAGCTCCGCCGGAGGGGGCATCTATCACGGAGGGCTTCTACATCATCACCATAGCCTCTCCAATGAATTATGAGTAGTTTACCTCAGACCTTCGGGTCCATAGTTATTAGCTAGATGGCTTCTTCTCTCTTTTTGGATCTCAATACAATGTTCTCCCCCTCTCTTGTGGAGATCTATTCGATGTAATCTTCTTTTTGCGGTGTGTTTGTTGAGATCGATGAATTGTGGGTTTATGATCAAGATTATCTATGAACAATATTTGAATCTTCTCTGAGTTCTTTTATGTACGATTGGTTATCTTTGCAAGTCTCTTCGAATTATCAGTTTGGCTTGGCCTACTAGATTGATCTTTCTTGCAATGGGAGAAGTGCTTAGCTTTGGGTTCAATCTTGCGGTGTCCTTTTCCAGTGACAGTATGGGCAGCAAGGCACGTATTGTACTGTTGCCATCGAGGATATAAAGATGGGGTTTTTATCATATTGCATGAATTTATTCCTCTACATCATGTCATCTTGCTTAAGGCGTTACTCTGTTTTCATGAAATTAATACTCTAGATGCATGCTGGATAGCGGTCGCTAAGTGGAGTAATAGTAGTAGATGCAGGCAGGAGTCGGTCTACTTGTCTCGGACGTGATGCCTATATACATGATCATACCTAGATATTCTCATAACTATGCTCAGTTTTGTCAATTGCTCAACAGTAATTCATTCACCCGCCGTAAAATACTTATGCTCTTGAGAGAAGCCACTAGTGAAACCTATGGCCCCCGGGTCTATCTTCATCAGCATCCACTACCGCATCTTCCCCGGCTCCGCGTCGTCCCCTTCCTAGGCCTCGCCGTCGTCCACCGCCCTGGTGCTCTCGTGGCGGTGTGGTCAACATGGTCAAGGAACGACTTCCATCGAAAAAGTACTGTATGTGGAGAGGCTGACAGCTGGGTCTAGGGCCGCAGCAAGGAAGTGCCTCCTAATTACACAGAAAATAATGATTCCTCCACCTGACAGTAGGGACCCACCGGACGGGCCATTGTATTTTGCAAAAAAAAAAATCCCCCCTGACTGCTCGGACCCACCAGCTACATCTTCGCATGCAAGGAAGTGCGTCCATATTACGGGCAAAAAAATGATTCGCCCGCCTGACTGCTGGGACCCACCAGCTATATCTTCGCATGCACGGAAGTGCCTGACAGTCAGGACCACGTGGTCGAAGCTTACATAGCGTTGTCATTCTGGTCACGAACGTGTACGTACATACTGGTTGATGTAGAGGCGCACACGTGTCGTAGTAGAGGTGTGCACGTGTCGTAGTAGAGGCGCGCACTTGTCGTAGTAGAGGCGCGCACGTAGCATGTACACGTATGTACACCGGCCAAGGTGCAAGAAAGTAAATACGGCTACGTACGTACATACGGGCGGGGTCTCGAACGCCTACTCGCGCATACGTATGGCGTGGGCTCGTGTACATGGCTGGGTCGAAACGGAGAAACTGCGTTGTCGTCGTGTTCATGGGGCGGCAATGAAATGTGTTGTGTTCATGGGGAGGCAACAGAATATCGTGTTCATCGGGTGTCAACCGTCTTGGACGGAACATGCGATGGAAACGAGGCTTGGCGTACCGCAGAACAAAGGAAACGGCCTTGTGTTCGACCGGCCATGATCGCAACGGGATCCTGTTCATCGGGAGGGGTCTGGCGTATGATACGTCTCCGTCTTATATACTTTTCCAAACAATTTTGCCCTTGTTTTGGACTCTAACTTGCATGATTTGAATGGAACTAACCCGGACTGACGCTGTTTTCAGCAGAATTTCCATGGTGTTATTTATGTGTAGAAACAAAAGTTCTCGGGAATGACCTGAAACTCCACGGAGATTATTTTTGGAAATAATAAAAATATTGGCGAAAGAATCAAGGCCAAGGGGCCCACACCCTGTCCACGAGGGTGGGGGCGCGCCTGCCCCCCTGGGCGCGGCCCCTGCCTCGTGGGCCCCCTGGAGCGCCACCGACCTCAACTCCAACTCCATATATTCGTGTTCGGGGAGAAAAAAATCAGAGAGAAAGATTCATCGCGTTTTACAAATGGAGCCGCCGCCAAGCCCTAAACTCTCTCGGGAGGGCTGATCTGGAGTCCGTTCGGGGCTTCGGAGAGGGGAATCCGTCGCCGTCGTCATCATCAACCATCCTCCATCACCAATTTCATGATGCTCACCGCCGTGCGTGAGTAATCCCATCGTAGGCTTGTTGGACGGTGATGGGTTGGATGAGATTTATCATGTAATCGAGTTAGTTTTGTTAGGGTTTGATCCCTAGTATCCACTATGTTCTGAGATAGATGTTGCTATGACTTTGCTATGCTTAATGCTTGTCACTAGGGCCCGAGTGCAATGATTTCAGATCTGAACATATTATGTTTTCATGAATATATGTGAGTTCTTGATCCTATCTTGCAAGTCTATAGTCACCTACTATGTGTTATGATCCGGCAACCCCGACATGACAATAATCGGGACCACTCCCGGTGATGACCATAGTTTGAGGAGTTCATTTATTCACTATGTGTTAATGCTTTGGTCCAGTACTCTATTAAAAGGAGACCTTAATATCCCTTAGTTTCCGCTAGGACCCCGCTGCCACGGGAGGGTAGGACAAAAGATGTCATGCAAGTTCTTTTCCATAAGCACGTATGACTATATTCGGAATACATGCCTACATTACATTGATGAATTGGAGCTAGTTCTGTGTCACCCTATGTTATGATTGTTACATGATGAACCGCATCCGGCATAATTCTCCATCACCGATCCAATGCCTACGAGCTTTTCATATATTGCTCTTAGCTTATTTACTTTTCCGTTGCTACTGTTACAATCACTACAAAACCCAAAAATATTACTTTTGTTACCATTACCGTTACTTTCATATTACTTTGCTACTAAATACTTTTCTGCAGATACTAAGTTATCCAGGTGTGGTTGAATTGACAACTCAACTGCTAAAACTTGGGAATATTCTTTGGCTCCCCTTGTGTCGAATCAATAAATTTGGGTTGAATATTGTACCCTCGAAAACTGTTGCGATCCCCTATACTTGTGGGTTATCAAGACTATTTTCTGGCGCCATTACCGGGGAGCATAGCTCTATTCTTTGAGTCACTTGTGATTTATATCTGCTGGTCACTATGAAGAACCTGAAAGACGCGAAAACAAAAATTTATCCCTCAACTACGAGGGGAGGTAAGGAACTGCCATCTACCTCTGCACTTGATTCACCTTCTGTTTTGAGTAAGCTTGCGACACCTAAACCTACTTCTGATATTAATTCTGATATGTCGCATGTTATTGATGATGCCACTTCTGCTATGCATGATACTTATGATGAAACCACTTCTATGCTTGATACTACTGTGCCACTTGGTGAATTTCTTGATGAACAACTTGCTAGGGCTAGAGAGAATGAAATGATTGAAACTGATAATATTGATGAAAGTGATGATGAAGATTCTCCCAATGAATATGAATTGCCTGTTGTGCCTGAGTTCTATGTTATGGATGAAGAAACTAAAAGAGACTTTCTTGCTTGCAATGATAGAAGTGATCTTAAGAAATTATTAGCTAAGCTTAAAAAAAACTCTGAATGCTAGAATGAAATATGATCCTGCTTACGCTACTTCACCTATCTTTGTTACTGATAAGGATTATGAATTCTCTATTGATCCCGATATAATTACTTTGGTTGAATCTGATCCTTTTTATGGCTATGAATCTGAAACTGTTGTGGCACATCTCACTAAATTAAATGATATAGCCACCCTGTTCACTAATGATGAGAGAACCAACTACTTTTATATCCTTAAAATATTTCCGTTCTCATTAAAGGGTGATGCTAAGATATGGTTTAACTCTCTTGATCCTGGTTGTGTGCGTAGTCCCCAGGATATGATTTATTACTTCTCTGCTAAATATTTCCCTGCTCATAAGAAACAAGCTACTTTAAGGGATATATATAATTTTGTGCAAATTGAAGAAGAGAGTCTCCCACAAGCTTGGGAGAGGCTTCTCCAATTACTTAATGCTTTGCCTGATCATCCTCTTAAGAAAAATGAAATACTTGATATCTTTTATAACAGACTAACCGATGCTTCCAAAGACCACCTGGATAGTTGTGCTGGTTCTGTTTTCAGGGAAAGAACACCGGATGAACTGAAATTCTATTGAATAATATGTTGACAAATGAAAATAATTGGACACTTCCTGAGCCAACTCCTGATCCTATTCCTAAACCAACTCCAAAGAAAAGAGGTGTTCTATTTCTCAGCCCTGAAGATATGCAAGAGGCAAAGAAATCTAAGAAAGAAAAGGTATTAAAGCTGAAGATGTTAAGAATTTACCTCCTATTGAAGAAATACATGGTCTTAATTTACCGCCTGTTGAAGAAATATATGATCTTAATCCATTGCCTATTGAAGAAACTCATGGTCTTGATAACCCGACACAGGTAGTAAAGGTAAATTCTCTCTATAGATTTGATGAAGGTGATATTCCTCACTATAAGTCTGCTAGACAATGCTTAGATGAGTTTGACAATTCTATTTTTAAACAAGAAAACTTCAATGCTTATGTTGGTAGAAAATTGAAATACAATTCCGATATGCTTGAACACTTGGGTGATTATATGTCTAGAGTTAAAGGTGAACTTAAACTCATTAGTAAAAATGCTTCTATGGTTACCACTCAAGTAGAACAAGTACTTAAAGCTCAGAATGATTTGCTCAATGAATTAAATAATAAGAATAATGACTATGCTGTTAGAGTGGCTACTAGAACTGGTAAGATGACTCAGGAACCTTTGTATCCTGAAGGCCACCCTAAGAGAATTGAGCAGGACTCTCAGAGAAATAATATTGATGCACCTAGTCCTTTTAAAAAGAAGAAAAAGAAAAATGATAGGACTTTGCATGCCTCTAGTGAACCTGTTGTCGACACACCTAAGAATCTAAATGATATTTCTATTTCTGATGCTGAAACACAATTTGGTAATGAACATGAACCTAGTGATAATGTTAATGATGATGTTCATGTTGATGCTCAACCTAGTAATGATAATGATGTAGAAATTGAACCTCCTGTTGATTTTGATAACCCACAATCAAAGAATCAACGTTATGATAAGAGAGACTTTACTGCTAGGAAACATGGTAAAGAAAGGGAACCATGGGTTCAGAAACCCATGCCTTTTCCTCCCAAACCATCCAAGAAAAAGGATGATGAGGATTTTGAGCGCTTTGTTGAAATGATTAAACCTATCTTCTTGCGTATGCGTTTGACTGATATGCTCAAAATGAATCCCGATGCTAAGTATATGAAAGAAATTGTTACTAATAAAAGAAAGATACCGGAAGCTGAAATTTCCACCATGCTTGCTAATTACACTTTCAAGGGTGGAATACCTAAGAAACTAGGAGATCCAGGAGTACCAACTATACCATGCTCCATTAAAAGAAACTATGTTAAAACTGCTTTAAGTGATCTTGGAGCCGGTGTTAGTGTTATGCCTCTCTCTTTATATCGTGGACTTGACTTGAATAAGTTGACACCTACTGAAATATCTTTGCAAATGGCTGATAAATCAACTGCTACATGTCGGTATTTGTGAGGATGTTCCTGTTGTGGTTGCAAACATTACTATTTTAACGGACTTTGTTATTCTTGATATTCCCAAGGACGATAGTATGTCTACTATTCTTGGAAAACCTTTTTTGAATACTGCTGGGGCTGTTATTGATTGCAACAAAGGCAATGCCACTTTTCATGTTAATGGTAATGAGCATACGGTACACTTTCCGAGGAAACAACCTCAGGTCCACATTATCAATTCTATTGGAAAAATTCCATCATTTATTTTTGGAGGTTTTGAATTTCCTCTTCCTACTGTCAAGAAGAAATATGATATTCTTATTATTGGGGATGTGCATATCCCGGTTGAGGTAACATAGTGTTATTCGAAATTTCTCCGGTTCCATGTTATTTGGAATGAGTTTGTTAACAAGACTTGATCAACCTTGTTAGTGGATTCCTTTTGATGAGCATGAGATGGATGAAGTTAGAAAGCACAACCTTCTGTACCCTCCTTCTACTTTCTGTTATTTAGTTGAAATAAAGTAAAAATAGTATTTTTTGTCAGTTTTCTGAATTATCCATGCAATATAAAAATACCCCGAAAATAAAAGTTCTCCAAATGCCCTGCCAATTTAATATAATTTTTTCTGGAATATTTGAGAATATTTGGCACTGAGAACACAGCAGTGGGAGCTGGCACCTGGCCACGAGGGTCCAAGGCGCGCCCACCCCCTGGTTGCGCCCCCTGCCTCGTGGGCCCATGGTGCCCCCTCCACTTATGCCAGCCACCACACACTTCTTCTTCCTCCCAAAAAAATCACCATCCAGCTGAAGCACGAGTTCTAGCTCATTTTGCTGCGATTTTCGATATCCTTGCTCAAAGCACCTCTCACAAAACTGCTTTGGGGGATTGTTCCTTGGTATGTGACTCCTCCATTGGTCCAATTAGTTTTTGTTCTAGTGCTTTACTCATTGCAAATTTGTGTTGCGTAGGTGACCATGTTCTTGAGCTTGCATGTCAAATTTATATGGTTCCAAGTAGTTCTAATGCATGATATAGGCTCTAGGCACTTGTAGGAGTAGTTGCTATCAATTTTGTTGAGCTTGGTTCACTTTTATTTGAGGTTACTAAAAATTTCAGAAATTTTTCAGAGGAATAAATATGTTTAGGAAAATTTACCAAGGTGGTTCTTCAAGGAAGCAAGGACCTAGGCTTGCAATGTGTGATGCTAATGATGAGCCACCAAGGAACGCTCCCGTGCGGCCTTATGAATGGCCTTCAGAGGACTTCATCGATTGAGCAGGAATTAAGGAAGAATTTAACGCATATTTGCATAACGCTGATCTTGTGAGCTCCGAGGCAGAAAAGTGCCGTCAGTACCACTATCTCACTAGTTCCTTTGTGAGGAGGTTTGAATTTTCATCTTCACGCAATTCTCAAACTGTCCTGTTTGATCTTTATGAAAATTCTTATCCTATGGACTTAGAGGATTTTACCACTGCCTGCAAAATTCCACAATGGGGTAGTGCTAGTGAACCTCGCAAATCTGAATTTAGAGATTTTCTTGCTAGTATAACTGTGGGGGAATCTAGAGACAAAGCACAAGCTACCATAGGGAGCATTCATTTTCCTGCTATACATTATTTTGCTCTCTTCATAGGTAGGTGCATAAATGGTAAGGATGAAGCATGTCACATGTGTGTCCCTGACCTCGGTATTCTCAGGAGTGCTGTGTTAAGAGATAAACATTATAATTTGGGAGCCATTGTTGCACGTAGGTTGCATCATAATAGATTTAATGGAGATTTCTTTGGTGGAATTTATGCAACCCGTATAGCTAATTTTCTTGGTGTAGCCATACGTGAGGATGATATTGAGTTGCCTCCTGCTTATTTAGATTATGAGGCTATGGTTCGTCATTATTTTGTTCAGAGGAACGATCAGTTCCTCCAGTACCGACTAATCTTTGACAGACGACGCACCTATCACGTCGCTCTCCCTGCTTCTACTTTCTTTGACTTTCAGGCAAAGGGGAGATATTACATAACCAGAGAGGAGGCGGAAGAGTATAAGAGGAGGGCTGAGATAGCTCGCCTCCAAGCTGCAGCCCATGATGCAATGACCGCTGCATCTCAGTACGACCCCAACTACAACTTTGGATATCCGCCAGGCCATCCATGGCACTAAACCAACTTAGGCCAAAAGCCTAATCTTGGGGGAGTACGTATTTCCCACCGACATTATATTCATATTCACACACTCATTGCTAGTTGTCGGTGCTCATACTCTTTCACTGTAATATCCATGCTAGTTTATTTTCTTTTTTTATGCTTTCTTCTTGTGTATTTGATAAATCTTAAGAAAACCAAAAAATTAGTAGTAGCTTTTAGCTAGTTTATTTTTCTTGCTGTAGTAGTAATAATTAAAAGAAAACACAAAAAGATTTCATGTTCTTCTTTTGCTTGTTGGGAGCTTTCCCGTGTAAATAGTTTGATTTCTTTTCTTTCCTTTGGGGGTCGATAGGAAAAGACCATAATGAAATTGTTGAAGTGGCTCTTATATACATTATTGTTGATTTAACCAAGAGCCCATATTGCCTTGTCTTCTCCTATTTATTGAATGCTCGCAGACTCCAGCTTAGTCCAATGCATGTGCACTATTATTATTCACATCACTCAGTCGTGCAAGTGAAAGGCAATTATGATAATATATGATGGACTGATTGAGATGGGAGAAGCTGGTATGAACTCGGCCTCTCTTGTGTTTTGTAAATATGATTAGTTCACCATTCCTGATGGTTATGCCATGCTTAATTAGCTAGGAGATTATAGTTTCTTATGCCATGCTTAATAAGAGATTATAGTTGCTTATGCCATGCTTAATTAGCTAGGAGTTGTCACATCCCTAGTTCTGGTATGACCAAGGCTAGCTAGTCATTTGTGCATCATGTTTAAATTCCATTTAAATTGAAATGAGGATTTGTGAAACCCTCTGAATCTTTTTGGAAATTGATCAAATAAAAATTGCTCCAAAAAGGTCCAAGAAAATGCTCATGTTGCTCTCTGAAAATATTGGACAGAGATAAAAAATCAAACCAATATTTTTAGGAGTCCATAAGTAATTATTTTGGGCATTTGGAATTAATGCAGTAATTATTTGCGTTGGATAAATATTGTTATATATATATAATATTGTCCAAAAATTATGCCATTTATTAAGGAGCTCTGGAATAATATAACTAGCTCCTATAAAAATTGGCATAAGTTAGTAAAATGGTTTGGTATTTTTATTAAACCAAACAAATGTCGAAAATAGAAAATTAAACAAAGGGGAAAAACCACCTGCACTTACCTCCTGTGCAGCCTGGCTCTGGCTTGAAGGGCCCAACGGGCTGGCCCAGCCTGACCGGCAGCGCCGGTCGTCCCCTCCTCGCGCAGAGGGGAGGCGGCGTGGTGGTCGCCAGACGCCACAGCATGCGCCGCCACAGCAGCTGCCTGCGTGCCCTCCCCCTCGATGCTCAGGCCTCCGGACGTCGCCATGCGCCGCCCCGCATCACTCTCACTCTCTCCCGCTCTTCCTCCTCCCTGGTTCTCTCTTCCCCGAGCGCACCTGAGCGCCACCGTCGTCACCGCTCGCCGTTGCCGTAGCCACCGCCGCAGCCTCGCCTCTCCGACAAGTCCAACAGCTCCACCACATCGCCCTCGTCCTCTATGCCAAGCCGCGAGACGCGGGAAGCCCTGGAGAGCCGCCATCGTCGCCTTCTTCACCTTCGGTCGCCGGAGATCGTCCTCGCCGCCACGCCGCCGTCCGGCCTTCCCCGAGATCGCTGACGACGCCATCGAGACCGCTGTGAGCCCCGCCGTCGATTCCCCCTACTCCCCTGCTCTTCTGCGCCCTCCATCCCCTCTACCGCTCGAGCCGAGCTCCGGCCGCCGCCCGAAGCTCGCCCGTGAGCTCCGCCACCGGCGACCTCCGTCGCCTCCGCTGATGCGACGAGCCCGGCTACGCCCGTGCTTTTAGCCGCCACCCGTGCACCGCAGCGCTGTGCCTCCTCGGCCGAACTCCGCCGCCGCGCCGAGCTCCCCATTGCCGTGATCCGCCACCCAGCCCGGCTGGCACCACCGCCTGACGCGCGCTTGTCTGGGCTCTCGATCGAGCCTAGCCACGCTGCGAACGGGGCACCGTAGCCCGTTTCCGCGGTGCTAGGCCGCTTCGGGCCTCGCCGGCGGTTTAACGCCGGTGGGGGTTAACCGCCTTGACCGCGCCGGCCTGTCAGGTGGGTCCGGCCCGTCAGGTGATTAGCTTAGTGCTAATCACCGCTTATTTAACCCCTGACACTGACCAGTGGGCCCAGGGCCACTAATCCTATAATTAGGATAATCTAACCCCCCTGTTTAACCCGTGTCTCTGACGTGTGGACCCCACACGTTAGGTTTGACCAGTCAGCGCTGTTGACTTGCTGACGCAAGCATGACGCAGTGCTGACGCAATTATTTATTTTCTGGATTTAAATTAAATCAGGAATTCCAGAAAATTAGCAAAACTTCAAAAAATCATAGAAATTCAACCGTAACTCAGATTGAAATAATTTATATATGAAAAATTATCAGAAAAATGCAATCTATCCATCTGTACCAGTTTCATGCATGAAAAATCAACTTATACCTGCTGTATAAGTGAAACACATGAATGGCATTTATAAGAGCTTATTTTGGAGTTGCATTTGAACCTTTGGTTCAAATGGACTTCAACCTAATGAATACTAGTTACATTAGCTCAAATAGCATCACATCTTCATGCCATGTTCATGCATCATATTGTTGCATATGCTTGTCTATTGATTGTTGGCACCATTCCTTCTTGATAGGTCCTGCTCCGGAGACCGATCCAGTACTGCCTCTGTGCAAGTGCCCCCCCTGTTGATCTACCAGGCAAGAAAACCCCCTTGTTCATTCCGATACAATCCTACTCTCTCGCTCCTGCTCTCAGCTATTGCATTAGGACAACAACGATTCATCTGCTACTTTGTGCTGCGGTAGTTGAACCCATTCCTCTGCATGACTGTCATTGCCACAAGAATAGTTGAAACCCACTAGCATGTGTAGGAGTTGATTGAGCCATGTTGTGTTCCTACCATGCTATGCCTACTATTGCTTAGACTTGTGTCAGTCTGATTCATTGGGAATGAATTGGAGTGTTACGATATGTTCTGATGCTGAGAGTGAAGTATGTGAACACGATTTGGTAAAGGTAGCGGTGAGAGGCCATGTAGGAGTACATGGTGGGTTGTCTCACCGAACCGTCCTAAGCATCGAGTTCTATGTATGTCGTCCAATGACTCGATACTACCACACATTGGGCTCCGGCGCCCAAGCTCTCGACTTATTAACCAACTTGATCTATGTCCAGAGTCGCAACTAGTTTCGGTGTTTGTAGGTAGTGCTATTTTTCATCGAGTGGCACCCGGCAGGTGGGCTTGGGACAGACTAGGCATGTGTGGCACGGTGTACCAAGTGGCACCGGATGGTGGGCTTGGGAACCCTGCTCACATCGTTTGGGGCCGTGGCGACATCCGCCGGATCTCCTTGCGGATGGAACCCGAATAGGCGATAAACCTGGGCTAGAGTCTTGTGTGGTTAGTCAAGTCGTGGCCGACACCCTCGCCAGGCTTCCTCTTGAAGGTTGCCGAGATACATGACGTGTATATGGCGGTAAGTGGCGAGAGCGTGTGTGAAGAAGTACACCCCTGCAGGGTTATCATGATCTATTCGAATAGCCGTGTCCTTGGTTATGGACTTCTTGGATGCTTACGTGGTACATAGACAACTTGAAGTGGATACTATAAAATGCTCAAGACAAGTGTGAGTGCTATGGATGGCCTTCTCGTATGGAGACGGGGATGAATCCATAGTAGTGTATTGTGTGGTGACTAGTGGACTCGTGTGCGCCATATCACCTCAAAGAAGTTCTCGTGGTCGTAGAACAGGATAGCCACAGAGTCAAAGCTGGCTTGCTGCAACTAAACCCCACATTACCTCCTTGATACAAGTGCATGTATAATAGGATCTGATGTAAGTCTTGCTGAGTACCTTTGTACTCACGTTGCTTTATTTATGTTTTTGCAGCGGAGACTTCGGTCTTACTAGTGTTCTCGTGGACTTCGACGAGTAGCTTGTTACCTCAGCTACGATCTTGTACCCTTGGGAGGGTCTTGTAGATAGTCAGGCTTCTCAGCCTTTTTCTTTTGTAGTTTTCTGTACTCAGACATGTAATGCTTCCGCTTGTTGCTTGTATGCTCTAAATGATGGGTCATGTGACCCCTGTTTGTATTTAATGCTATGTGGCTCTTCTGAGCCTTTACCTATATGAGTTTGCGTTATGTTGTGATGCCATGTTGTACAGCACATACTTGCATGTTATGCGTACGTGTAACTTGTATTTCTATGTGTGGGATCCGACAACCTAGTTGTTTATCCTTGGTAGCCTCTCTTATGGGGAAATGTAGTCTAGTGCTTCCACTGAGCCATGGTAGTCTGCTACAGCCCGGTTCACCGGAGTCCTGCTAGCCCAGCACTACTGCTCCGTAACACTTGACTGGCCGGTATGTGATTCACTTCGTTCCTGTGTCTGTCCCTTCGGGGAAATGTCACGCGGTGACATCCGGAGTCCTTCCTAGCCTGCTACAGCCCGGGTTACCGGAGTCCTGTTAGCCCAGTGCTACAGCCCGGATTCACACGCTGCTGACCGACATGCTCGATGTTGATTCATGTATGCCTGTCCCCATGGGTTAGTGCCACTTTGGGTTCACGACTAGTCATGTCGGCTCGGGTTCTCTGTCATATGGATGCTAGCGACACTATCATATACGTGAGCCAAAAGGCGCAAACGGTCCCGGGCCATGGTAAGGCGACACCCGTGGGAATACCGTGCGTGAGGCCGCAAAGTGATATGATGTGTTACATGCTAGATCGGTGTGACTTAGGATCAGGGTCCCGACAGCTTTGGTATCAGAGCCTGGCTGCCTGTAGGATTTCCAAGCCAACCTGGTCGAAGTTGAGTCTAGAAATTCTTTAGTTATGTAAGGGAATTGATTGTGGAAGGGAACGTAAGGCTCTTTTTACTCCTTTACCTCATGGCCCTCTGATCTGAGTCATCTTACTTTTCCTACGGGGTTAAGGAACTAGGTTTTCTCTTCTGTCTATCAGGATCATGTGTTACTACTCCGTAGTCTCTTAGGATTGGTTGATCAGAGTCATACCCCAGTTTTCGAGTACCTCCGGTGCAGCCTGTTTAGTAATATCTCAGAACCTTGAGTGATGATGTTGAGTATGTTACCACCCCATTTTAGCAGGATGTCTCATTTTGAGCATTTTACTGTCGTTATGCTACCAGAATTGCCCTAGGAGTTCGGGAGTTACTAATTTCTTTGTCCTACATTTTACAGTATGTAGTTGATGTTGATTCCGTCCTTGGTTTCGTTTCTCAGGATGTCACCAGTTAAGCGAAGTTCTGTTGCTCGTAGCCAGATCCACGGAGATGGTAGGGATGAGGATCCTCCCGACCAGCCTTCATTGGCAGAGTTTATGTTAGAGATGGAGAGAAACAAGCGTGAGTCTAACCGCTTGTTGGCACGTATCGAGGAGAACACCGCACAGCAGTTCAAAGGGTCTGCCACCATTCATGACTTCATTCGCTTGCATCCACCTACCTTTCATCATTCCATCGAGCCACTCGATGCAGATGACTGGCTCCGTAGTATCACACGCAAGCTCCGTTCTGCGAACGTAGCTGAAAGTGACAAGGTCACCTATGCTGCTTACCACCTGGAAGGTCATGCTAGTCTTTGGTGGCAGAACTATGAGGCTATGCTTCCAGCTGGCCAGATTCCTACCTGGAGAGATTTCACTGAGGCTTTTCGCGAGCATCACATTCCTGAAGCCCTCATCGATCGCAAGAGAGAAGAGTTCTGTAGTTTCACCCAGAGTAAGATGGCTGTTGATGCTTACAGCAGAGAGTTTGAGAACCTTGCCCGCTATGCTACAGAAGAAGTGTCCACGGACGCCAAGAAGCAGGCTAGGTTCCGGAAGGGTCTCAACCCCAAGTTGCGTCGTGATCTCCACCTGCATCATTGTGATACATTCCAGGCTCTTGTGAACAAGGCCATTAATGCAGAGACAGCTCAGCTCACTTACGAGGAGTCTCGTAAGCACAACCATGATTTGGTTTCTTCCTCCGGTTCTAGTTCGCAGAAGCGCCGGATTTGGATTCCGAACTCCACTCTTCCACCCGGTTATACACCGAGGCCATCTTGTGTGGCGCCTCACCCAGTTCAGCAGAATGCTCCACCCAGGCCTATTGGTAGACCGCTTGTCAGTGCGGGTCCACGTCCTACTTCAGGGACTTGCTTCACATGCGGAGAGCCGTGACACTATGCACGGATCGCTCTCGGGCCGCTTATGCTCCACCCCAGCCCGAGAAGACTGTTGGCTGTGTTAAGCCATCAAGCAAGACGATCAGTGTCAAGTCAGCCCCCACTGAACATGGACGTGTGCATCACGTCTCAGCTAAAGACGCTCATGATGATCCGGATGTCGTTCTTGGTACACTCCTTGTCAACTGTCATCCAGCTTCGGTTCTATTCGATACTGGAGCATCTCATTCCTTCATTTCTGAAAGCTATGCTAACTTGCACAACATATCATTTTGTGATATGCCCTCTTCACTAGTCATTCAAACCCCTGGATCCAAATGGCAAACTTCTAGTGTAAGCCATGGTAATGAAATCCTTGTTGACAGACTTGTATTCGTTGCCTCACTTATAGCCCTCAAGTCCACAGATATTAACATCATCTTGGGTATGGACTGGATGAAAGCTCATTATGCCAAGATTGATTGTTATACCAGGTCCGTTCAGCTTACACACCCATCTGGCAAGATAGTCACTGTCTCCACTAGAGTTGCAAAGCGACAACTCTATTCTCTTAATGCCAGCCCTCTTCCAGACCTTGAAGATATCCCGGTAGTCCGTGACTTTCCGGATGTCTTTCCAGAGGAACTGCCAGGTATTCCACTTGACAGAGATGTAGAGTTCGTCATAGATCTTATCCCAGGAACCGCTCCAATCTCTAGGAGACCTTACAAAATGGCACCCTTATAACTAGCCGAGCTTAAGAAACAACTTGATGAGTCCTTGCAAAAGGGTTACATCCGTCCTAGTTCTTCTCCTTGGGCTTGCCCCGTCCTCTTCTTCAAGAAGAAGGATGGTACAGACCGGATGGTTGTAGATTATCGTCCCGTTAATTTGGTCACGATAAAGAACAAGTATCCGCTCCCCTGGATCAACGACCTGTATGATCAGCTCGCTGGATCCTCAGTCTTTTCCAAGATGGATTTGAGGTTAGGCTACCACCAAATCAAGATCAGAAACGGGGACATCCCCAAGACAGCCTTTGTCACTCGTTATGGCCAGTATGAGTACACCGTCATGTCCTTTGGTCTAACCAACGCTCCAGCTACATTCTCCCGCTTGATGAACTCGATCTTCATGGAGTACTTAGACAAATTCGTCGTGGTTTACCTCGATGATATTCTTATTTACTCAAAGAACAAGGAAGAGCATGCCGAACATCTTAGACTTGTGCTAGAAAAACTCAGAGAGCACTGCCTTTATGCCAAGTTCTCCAAGTGTGAATTTTGGTTGCCAGAAGTGACCTACCTAGGCCACGTAATCTCTGTTAAGGGCATTGCTGTCAATCCCGAGAGAGTTCAGGCCGTTCTCGATTGGACTCCACCTGAAACCGTTAAACAAGTTAGGAGTTTCCTTGGTCTAGCCAGCTATTGTCGCCGCTTTGTTGAAAACTTCTCCAAAGTAGCCAAACCCCTCATGGAACTTCTCAAGAAAGATAAAAAGTTCGAGTGGTCCCCACAGTGTGAGTACAGATTTCAGGAACTAAAAAGACGCCTGACTTCTGCTCCCATACTCGTGCCACCGGATTTCACTAAAGACTTTGTTATCTACCGCGACGCCTCATGACAGGGACTAGGTTGCATTCTTATGCAGGATCGTCATGTGATTGCCTATGCATCTCGTCAGTTGCATCCACATGAGGAGAATTATCCTACACATGATCTAGAGCTTGCAGCCGTAGTCTATGCACTCAAGACCTGGCGACATTACCTTCTTGGTAAACGTTGCGAGATCTACACCGATCACCAGAGTCTCAAGTATATCTTCACCCAACCAGATTTGTACCTTAGACAAAGACGATGGTTGGAGTTGATCTCAGATTATGATCTAGGGATTACCTACACCCCAGGCAAAGCCAATGTCATGGCTGATGCGCTAAGTCCTAAATCCTATTGCAACAATCTCATGTTGCAGCAGGGCCAACCTTTTCTCCATGAGGAATTTTGTAGGCTTAACCTTCACATTGCTCCTCACGGATTCCTTTCTACCTTGGTGACAAAACCTGATCTTGAGGATCGGATTATCGCCGCTCAAAAGCAGGACACGGGAATTTCCCGGATCAAGAGAAACATTAAGAAGGGAATTGGTGGATGTTTCTCTATGGATGATCGAGGTGTTGTTTTCTTTGAAAACCGCTTGGTGGTTCCCAAGAATCAACATTTGCGAAAATTGATTCTTAAGGAGGCGCATGAATCTCCTCTCACGATTCATCCCGGTAGTACTAAGATGTATCAGGACCTACGCCAGAGGTTCTGGTGGACTAGGATGAAGAGAGAAATCGCTCAGTTTATAGCTAACTGCGACGTTTGTCGTCGCGTTAAGGCAGAGCATCAAAGGCCTGCTGGCACCCTTCAGCCTTTAGCTATTCCTGAATGGAAATGGGATAAAGTTGGTATGGACTTCATCACCGGCTTTCCCAGGACCAAGAAAGGGAATAACGCTATCTTCGTAGTCGTTGATCGTCTCTCCAAAGTGGCTCACTTCCTTCATGTTCGAGAGAGTATCACCGCTAGTCAGCTCGCTGACTTATATATTTCTCGAATAGTTTCACTCCATGGTGTTCCACTAGAGATCAATTTAGACCGTGGCAGTCTTTTCACTTCTCATTTCTGGGAGAGTTTCCAAACTGCCATGGGGACCCATCTTTCCTTCAGTACCGCTTTCCACCCTCAATCCAAGTGGTCGTGGAAAGGGTCAACCAAATTCTCAAGACATGCTTAGAGCTATGCTATCTCATTCGGTATGGATTGGGAGAAATGCCTTCCTTTCGCCGAGTTTGCTTATAACAATAGCTATCAATCCAGTCTCAAGAAAGCTCCTTTTGAGATTCTCTATGGACGAAGATGTCGAACACCTTTGAACTGGTCAGAAACCGGTGAAAGACAATTCTTTGGACCGGACATGATCCAGAGGCGAAGAGCAAGTTCAGCATCATTCGTGAGAATTTGAAAACAGCCCAATCTCGTCAAAGAGCCAAGATGACCGTCGTCATAAGGAAGTGGCTTATGAAGTTGGCGACAAGGCTTACCTTCGGGTTACTCCTCTAAAGGGTACCCATCGTTTCGATATCAAGGGCAAGTTGGCTCCTCGTTACATTGGTCCTTTTCGCATTCTCGCTAAACGAGGAGAGGTTGCCTACCAGTTGGAACTACCCCCACATCTTTCTCGAGTGCATGATGTCTTCCACGTCTCTCAACTCAGGCGTTGCTTCTCGAATCCCATCCATGGAATGGACCACGAAACGCTTGATCTCCAAGATAACCTCACCTATCGAGAGTACCCTGTTAGCATTCTTGATCAAGCAGAGCGTGTCACCCGACGTCGGAACATCAAGTTTCTCAAGGTTCAGTGGTCTCATCATTCCGAGAGAGAAGCTACTTGGGAGAGAGAAGATCGTCTTCGACCGAGTACCCGCTTTCTTTCCGTCGACCCTCGAATCTCGGACGAGATTCTTTCAAGTGGGGCGAGTTGTCACATCCCTAGTTCGGTAGGACCTAGGCTAGCTAGTCATTTGTGCATCATGTTTAAATTCCATTTAAATTGAAATGAGGATTTTGAAACCTTCGAATCTTTTTGGAAATTGATCAAATAAAATTGCTCCAAAAGGTCCAAGAAAATGCTCATGTTGCTCTCTCAAAATATTGGATGAGATAAAATCAAACCAATATTTTTAGGAGTCCATAAGTAATTATTTTGGGCATTTGGAATTAATGCAGTAATTATTTGCGTTGGATAAATATTGTTATATATATAAAATATTGTCCAAAAATTATGCCATTTATTAAGGAGCTCGAATAATATAACTAGCTCCTATAAAATTGGCATAAGTTAGTAAAATGGTTTGGTATTTTATTAAACCAAACAAATGTCGAAAATAGAAAAATTAAACAAAGGGAAAAACCCACCGCACTTACCTCCCCAGGCAGCCCGGCTCGCCCAGCGGCCCAACGGGTTGGCCCAGCCGACTGGCCAGCGCCAGTCGTCCCCCTCCTCGCGCCAGAGGGACAGGGCGCGTGGTCGCCGCACGCCGCGCGCATGCGCGCCACGGCAGCTGCTCGCGTGCCCTCCCTCAACGCCAGCCTCGACGCCGCCACGCGCCGCCCGCATCGACGCTCTCACTCTCTCGCTCTTCCTCCTCCCTGGTTCTCTCTTCCCCGAGCGCACCCGAGCACCACCGTCGTCACCGCTCGCCGTTGCCGTAGCCACCGCCGCAGCCTCGCCTCTCCGACAAGTCCAACAGCTCCGCCACATCGCCCTCGTCCTCTACGCCAAGCCGCGAGACGCGGGAAGCCCTGGAGAGCCGCCATCGTCACCTTCTTCACC
Organism: Aegilops longissima; assembly: GCA_021605205.1. Lineage (NCBI taxonomy): Eukaryota > Viridiplantae > Streptophyta > Magnoliopsida > Poales > Poaceae > Aegilops > Aegilops longissima. Next base: position 471,352,171 of record CM038680.1, read on the forward strand.
TTCGGTCGCCGGAGATCGTCCTCGCCGCCACACCGCCGTCCGGCCTTCCCCGAGATCGCTGACGATGCCATCGAGACCGCTGTGAGCCCCGCCGTCGATTCCCCCTACTCCCCTGCTCTTCTGCACCCTCCAGCCCCTCTGCCGCTCGAGCCGAGCTCCGCCGCCGCGAAGCTCGCTTCCAGTGAGCTCCGCCATCGTGGCGACCTCCGCCGCCTCGCTGATGCGACGAGCACGGCTACGCCCGTGCGTTTTAGCCGCTGCCCCGTGCACCGCAGCATGTGCCCTCCTCGCCGAACTCCGGCCGCCGCCGAAGCTCCCGCAGTTGCATCCGCCACCTCGCCCGGCTGGCACCACCGCTTGACGCGCGCTGGTCTGGGCTATCGATCGAGCCCAGCCACGCTGCGAACGGGGCACCGTAGCCCGTTTCCGCGGCGCTCCGCCGCTTCGGGCCTCGCCGGCGGTTTAACGCCGGTGGGGGTTGACCGCCTTGACCGCGCCGGCCTGTCAGGTGGGTCCGGCCCGTCAGGTGATTAGCTTAGTGCTAATCACCGCTTATTTAACCCCTGACACTGACTAATGGGCCCAGCGCCACTAATCCTATAATTAGGATAATCTAACCCCCCTGTTTAACCCGTGTCACTGACGTGTGGACCCGACACGTCAGGTTTGACCAGTCAGCGCTGTTGACTTGCTGACGCAAGCATGACGCAGTGCTGACGCAATTATTTATTTTCTAGATTTAAATTGAATCAGGAATTCCAGAAAATTAGCAAAACTTCAAAAAATCATAGAAATTCAACCATAACTCAGATTGAAATAATTTATATATGAAAAATTATCAGAAAAATGCAATCTATCCATCTGTACCAGTTTCATGCATGAAAAATCAACTTATACCTGCTGTATAAGTGAAACACATGAATGGCATTTATAAGAGCTTATTTTGGAGTTGCATTTGAACCTTTGGTTCAAATGGACTTCAACCTAATGAATACTAGTTACATTAGCTCAAACAACATCACATCTTCATGCCATGTTCATGCATCATATTGTTGCATATGCTTGTCTATTGATTGTTGGCACCGTTCCTTCTCGATAGGTCCTGCTCCGGAGACCGATCCAGAGTACCTGTCTGTGAAGCAGTGCCCCCCCTGTTGATCTACCAGGCAAGCAAACCCCCTTGTTCATTCCGATACAATCCTACTCTCTCGCTCCTGCTCTCAGTTATTGCATTAGGACAACAACGATTCATCTGCTACTTTGTGCTGCGGTAGTTGAACCCATTCCTCTGCATGACCTGTCATTGCCACAGTAAATAGTTGAAACCCACTAGCATGTGTAGGAGTTGACTGAGCCATGTTGTCTTCCTACCATGCTATGCCTGCTATTGCTTAGAGTTGTGTCAGGTCTGATTCATTGGGAATGAATTGGAGTGTTACGATATGTTCTGATGCTGAGAGTGAAGTATGTGAACACGATTTGGTAAAGGTAGCGGTGAGAGGCCATGTAGGAGTACATGGTGGGTTGTCTCACTTTGGAACCGCCCTGCACTCGAAGTTTTATGTATGTCGTCCAATGACTCGATACTACCACACATTGGGCTCCGGCGCCCAAGCTCTCTCGACTTATTAACCAACTTGATCTCTGTCTGTGAGTCGCAACTAGTTTCGTGTTTGTAGGTAGTGCTATTTTTCTATCGAGTGGCACCCGCGAGGTGGGCTTGGGACAGACTAGGCACAGGTGGCACGGTGTACCAAGTGTCACCCGGATGGTGGGCTTGGGAACCCTGCTCACATCGTTTGGGGCCATGAGCGACACCCCGGCCGGATCTCCTTGCGGATGGAACCCGAATAGGCGATAAACCTGGGCTAGAGTCTTGTGTGGTTAGTTAGGTCGTGGCCGACACCCTCGCCAGGCTTCCGCTTGAAGGTTGCCGAGATACATGACATGTATATGGCAGTAAGTGGCGAGAGCGTGTGTGAAGAAGTACACCCCTGCAGGGTCATCATGATCTATTCGAATAGCCATGTCCTCGGTTATGGACTTCTTGGATGCTTACGTGGTACATAGACAACTTGAAGTGGATACTATAAAATGCTCAAGACAAGTGTGAGTGCTATGGATGGCCTTCTCGTATGGAGACGGGGATGAATTCATAGTAGTGTATTGTGTGGTGACTAGTGGACTCTGCAGCGCCTATATCACCTCAAAGAAGTTCTCAGAGTCGAGAACAGGATAGCCACAGAGTCAAAGCTGGCTTGTGCAACTAAACCCCACATTACCTCCTTGATACAAGTGCATGTATAATAGGATCTGATGTAAGTCTTGTTGAGTACCTTTGTACTCACGTTGCTTTATTTATGTTTTTGCAGCGGAGACTTCGGTCTTACTAGTGTTCTCGTGGACTTCGACGAGTAGCTTGTTACCTCAGCTACGATCTTGTACCCTTGGGAGGGTCTTGTAGATAGTCAGGCTTCTCAGCCTTTTTCTTTTGTAGTTGTCTCGTACTCGGACATGTAATGCTTCGCTTGTTGCTTGTATGTTTCAATGATGGGTCATGTGACCCTGTTTGTTTTTATTGCTATGTGGCTCTTCCGAGCCTTTACCTATATGAGTTTGCGTTATGTTGTGATGCCATGTTGTACAGCACATACTTGCATGTTATGCGACGTGTAACTTGTATTGCTATGTGTGGGATCCGACAACCTAGTTGTTTATCCTTGGTAGCTCTCTTATGGGGAAATGTAGTCTAGTGCTTCCACCGAGCCATGGTAGTCTGCTACAGCCCGGTTCACTGGAGTCCTGCTAGCCCAAAGACTACTGCTCCGAACACTTGATCTGGCCGGCATGTGATTCACTTGCTTCTGTGGTTCCGTCCTTCGAGGAAATGTCACGCGGTGACATCGAGTCCTGCCTAGCCTGCTACAGCCCGGGTTACCGGAGTCCTGTTAGCCAGTGCTAGAGCCCGGATTCACACGCCGAACCGACATGCTCGATGTTGATTCATGTATGTCTGTCCCCATGGGTTAGTGCCACTTTGGGTTCACGACTAGTCATGTCGGCCCGGTTCTCTCATCATATGGATGCTAGCTAAACTATCATATACGTGAGCCAAAAGGCTAAACGGTCCCGGCCATGGTAAGGCGACACCGTGGGAATACCGTGCGTGAGGCCGCAAAGTGATATGATGTGTTACATGCTAGATCGGTGTGACTTAGGATCGGGGTCCCGACAGGAGTTTATAATGGTTTACCTTGCGCGCCAACATGCTATTAAAATGGTTGTGATGTGGTATGATAGAGTGGTATCCTCCTTTGAATGATTTAAGTGACTTGACTTGGCACATGTTCACACATGTAGTTGAAACAAATCAACATAGCCTTCATGATATTTATGTTCATGGTGGATTATATCCTACTCATGCTTGCACTCAATGTTTATTTATTTTAATGTATGTTCATGACTGTTGTCACTCTCTAGTTGGTCGCTTCCCAGTCTTTTGCTAGCCTTCCCTTGTACTAAGCGGGAATACTGCTTGTGCATCCAATCCCTTAAACCCCAAAGTTATTCCATATGAGTCCACCATACCTTCCTATATGCGGTATCTACCTGCCGTTCCAAGTGAATTTGTATGTTCCAAACTCTAAACCTTCAAATCAAATTATGTTTTGTATGCTCGAATAGCTCATGTATCAACTAGGGTTGTCCGTATCTTCCATGCTATGCGGGTTATTCTCAAGAGGATGCCCAGTCCCATGCTTTATGCAAACCAAATCAAAATAATTGCAAAAAAAACTCCCCCGGGACTGTTGTTAGTTGGAGGAACTCGTTGTTTCGAGCAAGCCATGGATTGATGCTTGTTGGTGGAGGGGGAGTATAAACTTCACCATTTTGTTTAGGAACCACATATAATGTGTGTAGCATGGAAGATATCGCCATCTATTGGTTGTTATGTTGACAATGAAAGTATGCCGCTCAAAATATTATTTATCTCTATTTCAAAATCGAGCTCTGGCACCTCTACAAATCCCTTCTTCCCTCTGCGAAGGGCCTATCTATTTAATTTTATGTTGAGTCATCACCCTCTTATTAAAAAGCACTAGCTAGAGAGCACTGTTGTCATTTGCATCCATTACTATTAATTTATATTGGGTATGACTATGACTGGATCTCTTTTACCATGAATTACAATGTTTAGCCAGTCCTTGATCTTTAAAGGTGCTCTGCATTTATGTTTTGCGGTCTCAGAAAGGGCTAGCGAGATACCATCCTGTTATATCATATTATGATTGTTTTGAGAAAGTTTTGTCATCCAAGATTTATTATTATTGCTCGCTAGTTGATTATGCCATTGACATGAGTAAACATGAGACCTAAGTGTTATTGTGAATATGGTTAGTCATAATCTTTGTTGAAAACTTGAATGCTGGCTTTACATATTTACAACAACAAGAGCAAACAGAGTTTGTAAAAGTTTTTGTTTATCACTTTCAGTTCATCAACTGAATTGCTTGAGGACAAGCAAAGGTTTAAGCTTGGGGGAGTTAATACGTCTCCGTCGTATCTACTTTTCCAAACACTTTTGCCCTTGTTTTGGACTCTAACTTGCATGATTTGAATGGAACTAACCCAGACTGACGTTGTTTTCAGCAGAATTGCCATGGTGTTATTTATGTGCAGAAACAAAAGTTCTCAGAATGACCTGAAACTCCACGGAGATTATTTTTGGAAATAATAATAATAATTTGGTGAAAGAATCAAGGCCAGGGGGGCCACACCCTGTCCACGAGGGTGGGGGCGCGCCTGCCTCCCTGGGCGCGCCCCCTGCCTCGTGGGCCCCCAGGAGCTCCACCGACCTCAACTCCAACTCCATATATTCGTGTTCGGGGAGAAAAAATCAGAGAGAAAGATTCATCGCGTTTTACGATAGGGAGCCGCCACCAAGCCCTAAACTCTCTCGGGAGGGCTGATCTGGAGTCCGTTTGGGGCTCCGGAGAGGGGAATCCGTCGCCGTCGTCATCATCAACCATCCTCCATCACCAATTTCATGATGCTCACCTCCGTGCGTGAGTAATCCCATCGTAGGCTTGCTGGACGGTGATGGGTTGGATGAGATTTATCATGTAATCGAGTTAGTTTTGTTAGGGTTTGATCCCTAGTATCCACTATGTTCTGAGATTGATGTTGCTATGACTTTGCTATGCTTAATGCTTGTCAGTAGGGCCCGAGTGCCATGATTTCAGATCTGAACATATTATGTTTTCGTGAATATATGTGAGTTGTTGATCCTATCTTGCAAGTCTATAGTCACCTACTATGTGTTATGATCCGGCAACCCCGAAGTGACAATAATCGGGACCACTCCCGGTGATGACCATAGTTTGAGGAGTACATGTATTAACTATGTGTTAATGCTTTGGTTCGGTACTCTACTAAAAGGAGGCCTTAATATCCCTTAGTTTCCCTAGGACCCCGCTGCTACGGGAGGGTAGGACAAAAGATGTCATGCAAGTTCTTTTCCATAAGCACATATGACTATATTCGGAATACATGCCTACATTACATTGATGAATTGGAGCTAGTTCTGTATCACCGGATGTTATGATTATTACATAATGAACCGCATCCGACATAATTCTCCATCACCGATCCAATGCCCACGAGCTTTTCATATATTGTTCTTAGCTTATTTACTTTTCCGTTGCTACTGTTACAATCACTGCAAAACCCAAAAATATTAGTTTTCCTACAGTTACCGTTACTTCCGTATTACTTTGCTACTAAATACTTTGTTGCAGATACTAAGTTATCCATATATGGTTGAATTGACAACTCAACTGCTAATACTTGAGAATATTCTTTGGCTCCCCTTGTGTCGAATCAATAAATTTGGGTTGAATACTCTACCCTCTAAAACGGTTGCGATCCCCTATACTTGTGGGTTATCAGCGTACTGCAAAACAGAGGAAACGGACTTCTCTTGGACCTTCTATGGTCGAACGGGGTCCTGTTGATTGGGAGGGGTGTGGCGTACCGCAAAACGGAGGAAACAGACTTGTGTTGGAGCGTACGATCGAAACGGGGGTCTTGTTCATCAGGAGGGGTGTGGTGTACCGGAAAATGGGACTTCACGGGATACTGTTCATCTCCACCGTCGACCTCCTCCAACCTCCACGGGCTACTGTTCATCCACCATCGACCTCCTCCAGCCTCCACCTTCGACTGTTCATCCACGGGCTCCTGTTCATCCAGCCTCCACCGTGCGCGCGCCTCCACGGCCATCGCTCAACCAGCCCTCTCCATGGGGTCCTGTTCAACCACCCCTTCACGGGCTACTGCTCATCCAGCCTCCACCGCCATCGCTCAACCAGCCCTCCCGGTTCCTGCTCATCCAGCCCTCCACGGGGTCCTGTTCATCCACCCCCAACCGGCTCGATCTGGGTCCTGTTTATCCAGCGGCAACACCACGGGGTCATGTGCATCCAACCCCCCACCGGGAACTGTTCATCCAAACCCCCAACAACGCTCACTGTTCATCCAGAGGTAGCATCAATCGGCTTCAGTTAGCAGTAGTAGCGAAGGAATCACTCGGGTTTAGTTAATAGCAAGGGATCGATCGATCGCTCGGGTTCAGTAACGCGTCGCCGCAAAGGTAATCGCCTCGTTCAGCTTAGAGCCCAACGCCGCCGGTTCGGCCAGAGCTCAACGCCGCACACACGCTGCAGACGTATGAGAGAAATGCGATCGCCGGTGTAACACCCCGAAAGTAACTTTCCATATTTGTAACTCCAACTCTTGCCATTTTCGCATTGTGATATGATATTCCTCCGTGGTTGGGTTTTTCTTCTTTTGCATTTTGTCCATGTCATGCATTTTATCATGTCATCATGTGCATCGATTTGCATACGTGTTCGCCTCATGATTCCGAGCATTTTTCCCGTTGTCCATTTTGCAATCCGCACTCCTATCTCCCCGGCGGCCCTTTTACGCTTTTTCCGTAAAGGGTACTAAACCTTCTCGAATGGACCGAGGTTTGTCTAGTGGCCTTGGTATACCACCAGACCACCAGTCAAGTTTCGGTCATTTGGAGCTCGTTTGGTACTCCAACGGTTAACCGCACCTCGAAAGGCCTCTTTTAAGTTGCAGCCCAACACCCCTTCAAAACAGCCCAATAACCCATCTAAGTCACTTCCATGCTCTCCGTTGCTCGATCACGATCGTGGGCTAAAACTACACCTCATTTGGACTCTCCTAGCTCCCTCTATGCCTATTTAAGCAAACCCCATTCCAATCTCGGTCTAAACCTAGCCTTCCCTACCTCGCTACCGGACGAATCGTCCGAATCGTCCCGGACACGTCCGCCCCACCACCAGCCGCCGCCACCTGCCACTCAGAGCACGCCACGGCCGCTTCGCAAGGCTGGCCAGTGCGCCGCCACGGGTCTGCTGAGGCCCACGGCCGCCCGCCTCGGCCGCACTGGCCGACTCCGCCGCCGCCTCACGCGCCGGCCGCCGCCAGGCGCCTCGCCGCCACCGGCCGCGCCCGCCTCCTCCGCCGCCTCGCCTCCTCCCACTCCGGCGCCGCCGCTCCGCCTCGCCCGATCCGGATCGGCCGGATCCTGAGCCCGTTGACCTCTTCCCCCTCATATTTTTCTTCTAAGTCTTTCTTCCGCTAATATTTTGTGTCATTTTCTTCATGCTATATCTTTGCATCTGTAGCTCCATTTTATGCCAGACATATGTCAAAATGTTCGCCTCAAGAGTAGATCATTTCATCTCATTGCATCATTTTCATTTGAGCTCATCTTGATGCCCGAAATGCTGTTGGAAGAGGGCTATGTGATGTTAGTTTCTGTTTCTTAACAGAACTTGCACTTTTGTTATTTTTGCTATGACTTGTATAACGGATGTTTTTCGAAGGTCGAGGTACACGATTTCCGAGGATTTCTTGGTTATGTGTTGACGGATGGATACAACTGGATCTAGGTATTGTTAGTTTGGGTGATATATTTTGTGTCCCCTGTATCCCCAACACCGCATTGCATAACCGTAAAGTTTCGGAGTTTATAGGTGGGAATTCTAGTAGCTTACGTGATATTCTTTCCGGATGATGTATGATTTGAGATTGGGGTTCAACGCCTAGTGGTCCACCCATTCACGGTCGATTATAAAGTGGTCGTAGACGCCTTAAAGAATCCTTGGCTATGCTGATTCGGGACGCCTTGTTTGTCATTCGTGACGTCCGCTATACGTCAGGTCCGTGGGCCCCACCACTAACACTTTGGGCGTAAATCTCTATCATGTGTTTGTTCCGCTCATTCTAGAAGCCAATCTTTTGTTTTCAGGCCAGATATTCGATTTGTTTCTAAGACGATGGTGTTTCCATATCTTTATCTAAGTGGCTTCTCACCTTAATGGACGGTGATGATTAACTTTGAATTCATTCGCTCATTCTTGTTCGAATGTTTATTGTGAAGACTATATGTTGCAATTTCTATCCGCTGATTCTACTTATCTTTTGTCTATCAAAGGACTAACGGATGTCACCTCTTCAGATGGCTCCGCCAACGCGCCTGAATCCGGATCGCAATGATGGGGATCAACCAACCTCCACCTCCACCTCCGCCTCCGAGGCCCGGCAAGCTATCATGGCAGCCACCAATGCTAATGCTCGATGATTTTGCAGCTCTTGCAAGAACGCATCAGGGCAAGGCAATCAAGGAAATCAAGGTCAAGGCAACAACCAGCCGCACTTTGCTACTCTCACCGGGTTCCTCGCTAATCAGTCAAGTCTTTCGGTTTCTATGTCGAGGCCACGACGCCGACGATTGGCTTGTGGACATCTCGCAAGCATTTTGATTGTAGCAATGTCGCACTGAGGACTTTGTCAAGTTTGCATCGCTTCAACTCAAGGATCAAGCTGCCGAGAGGTACCAAAGAATACAAAGATTCCAGAGGAGGTCGGTCATTACTCGATGAGTTCCGCCGTGATTTCAGAGCTCATCACATTCCAAAAGTGTTGTTGAGAGCAAGCGTGAGGAGTTCCGCAATCTCAAGCAGGCAACATGTCTGTCTATCAATACAATATCCAGTTCGTAAGCTCGCTTGCTTTGCTAAGCAAGACGCACTCGATGAAAAGAGTATGATCTATCAATTCAGAGGTGGTCCGAGAGAAGATCTGCAATTAGCTCTTGTGCTTTTTGAGCCGTAAAAGTATGATGAATTCTACAACATGGCATCAAGCAAGAAGCTGCCCAGCTCAAATGTGAGGCTTCTAAGAAGAGAATCAGGATGCAGTTCAGTCTTCTTCTTCCTCTCAAGTGGCAGCTAAGCAGCAGGTTCTACCTTCCTCCTCCTCCGTTCTCCACACCTTTATCGCAGAAGAACTCAGGTGGCCGTGGATCTTCCCACCCACCCAACCCAAGCTATCGTAACAAGTCTAATTCTAAAGCTCCAAGGCCAAGTGCTCCTTACCACCGTCCGCTCTCCGAGGTGACTTGCAACAAATGTCGCAGAAAGGTCACTATGCTAACAAGTGCTTCAACCAGAGGCGCCTTCCGCCTCCTCCTCCCGTGAAATCTTCCAGCAATGCAGTGGTCAAGCATAATCCCAAGTCCGCAGAGGTCAATATGATGAATGCAGCTCAAGCAGAGGAATCTTCCGATGTGTTAATGGGTAATCTCTCGCTAATGATATTCCTGCAAAGTCTTATTTGATACCGTGCATCGATTCTTTCATCTCAAGACCTTTTGTGGCTATGCATGATTTGGTTACTCAAGCTTTGCCTAGACCTTTGTCTATTGTTTCTCCGCTAAGGAGATGACTTCTAGTTTTGGTTGGGATGTTTCTATCAAGATGGGCGATTATAGATTTTGCTAAACCAATTGTCCTTGGTGACTCGGATATTGATCTTATTCTCGAATGGATCGGCTTTATCAGCACAAAGCTCAGCTTGATTGTGCTGCTGTGGAAATTCAATTGACTCACTCTTCTAATGATGTGATCATCTATGCCGCCGTGATGAAACCATTCGGTTGTTTTCTCTCAATGAGAAGGGCGAATCAATGCTATCTCTCGATTCCATCGCTTGTGAGTACCAAGATGTCTTTCCGTAAGAGCTTCCGGTATGCCTCCTCATCGCCGCTTGAGTTCAGTATCGATCTTGAGCCCGCATCGAACCCGCTTTGCAAGCGCCCATACAAGCTTGGACCTGATGAGCTGAAGGAATTGAAGAAGCAGCTCGATGAACAAGAGCGTCTGGTTTGATCGATCGAAGTTCATCTCCTTGGGGTTGTGGTGTTCTTTTTGTCCGAAGAAGGATGGCACGGACCGACTTTTGGCCGACACCGCCCATTGAATAAGAAGACTATCAAGAACAAGTATCCACTTCCCAACATCAATGAGCTTTTCGAGCAACTCAAAGGTGCTAAAGTGTTCTCCAAGCTTGACCTTCAGATGGGTTATCATCATATTTTCGATTCGTGAACAAGATATTCCCAAGACAAAGATTCGTAACAAGCTTTGGTTCTTATGAATATACCGTCATGTCTTTCGCCTTGTCAATGCTCCTCCAACATTCTCTCGATGATGAACTTCATCTTCAACCCCTACACCAACGAATTCGCCTTGGTCTATCTTGATGATATTTTGGTCTTTCCAAGAATAAGAAGGATCATGCCAAACATTTGCGATTGGTGCTAGACAAGCTCGAGAGTATCAATTCTATGCTAAGTTCTCCAAATGTGAATTTTGGCTTGATGAAGTGCTTTATCTTGGTCATATCATCTCCGCCAAGGGCATCGCAGTTAATCCCGAGAAGGTGTCCGCAATTGTGAATTGGGAACCTCCTCGGAATGTCAAGCAGCTCATAGCTTTTCTTGGTCTTGCAAGCTATTGCCGAAGATTCGTTGAGAACTTCTCCAAGATTGCAAAGCCTCTTTCCAACCTCCTCCAGAAGCATGTGAAGTATGTCTGGTCTTGTTGAGGATACAACTACAGAGTGTGAACCGCCCCGGAGGGGCCGGTTTACTCTCGTACGTGATCCAGGCCCATATGGAGGCCTGGAGCCCAGAAGGGAATTAAGATCCAAACATGTAAACCGCCCTAATATCAGAATTTGTATTGTAAGACAAGAAAGGGAGACCAAACCGACTCTTGTATGAGCCGGATTGGGATTTCAGAAGTCGGCCGGCGTTAACCCGTATATAAGGGGACGACCGGCGGCGAAGTTAGGGGAGAAGATTCGAGGCCAAGGCAAAGCTATTGCTCCCTAGTCGCCAATCATATCAATCACACCACAACCGGACGAGGTTTTACCTTCATCAAGGGGCCAACCAGATAATTCCCGTGTTTTGTGTCCGCATTAACCCTCTAAGTAACCCGCACGATGGCCCCGCGACTAAGTCCTTTCACGAGGACATCTGCCGTGACAATTCCACGACAGTTGGCGCCCACCGTGGGGCTATCGCACGATGGTTTGATGATCTTAGAGGGCAAGTTCGAGGGACTCAAGGTTATGCAAGGCCGGATGACTAAAAGTCGTCGCGGCAAACTCTACATCGACGATGCGGATCGGGCCCCGAGGCCAGCTCGGTGGAGTATGGATACCGGGTCCCTTTGGCGGTATACACGGTTCATCGGCAAGATTGGCGAGCCAGGCCGGGCCGGACGATCGCACCGACTTCATCGAGACGGCTCGGCGGTCGAAGAAGAGTCCCGCTCGCTAAACCGCGGACAGGCATGTTTTCGGGAGTCGCTCACGGAGGCTACGAGGACGGATCAGCCGTGATGAAACTGTGGTCTACTCGGGGACGAATCGTCGGTCGGAGAAACCGAGTCTCTATATCAGCTACGGAAGGTCGATCGGGGTTAGTTCCGATGGGGAGAGTATTCCGACCCTTCCGATCTACCCAACCGGTTGGGATCTTCATGACCGTACACAAGCGGTATTTCACTTCTTGACCATGGCGCCTCTGGTCGCCGGGTTCAACAGCGTGCTAGCAGCCGAAGGAGGCCCCGCGCTCGCCGCTCAAGTTTTGTCGAGCTTTTCGACGCGTTAGTCAGTGTTTCTGTCGGAGGCTAATCCGCGGATCAGGACCTTCACAACGCGGAGATTGCAAAGGTGAGGGACAGATCACTAATGCTAAAGCGGACTTGGCAGCCGCGATTTAAAGGATGGCAGCGAACGGGCCGCTGGATGCGCAGCTTATAGGCTTAGCTGGACCAGAGCGCGCACAGAAGTCATGAAAAGGAAGTACAGGTCCCGCTTACCTTCCGCTTTTGAGGGAAGGGAGCTTTTCAATACCCCAGGGCAGGGACCAGAATCCGCCGCCATTGGTAAACCGCCGAAGTACAGGGACGGCCGCACCGGTTCAGCCCCGATGATAGATCTACCTCGCCATCATACCGGGCGCACCCTGCATCGTCGCAGACACCTCCGGTCATTACTCCAACCCGATGGATAACCTCGTAGCGGCTGCGGCACGGTTAGAGGCAATCCCAATTGAAGGCGATTCACCACAGCAAGTGGAGACACGCCGGTCAAGGAGCTCCTCAGACGGCCTTGGCACAGCAAGAAGCGCATCAGATATCGAGAAAGGATCCATTCCACCCCGCCCGAAGTCGGAGCTGCAGCCGACGCGCCGATGAACCGCCGTGTCGAGCAATGCGCAGCGTGGACCGCTTCAAGGCAACAATCCGCAGCGGCTTTGAGGATGCTCAAGTGGTAGTGGACCGCGCCAGGCACGAGGAGGCCGGATTAGCAGCACAAGCGGAGGATCATCCGCCGCCGGTTCGACCAACCATCTTCGAACCGGGGTCACGCTCGCTCTTTGGGGTGCCTTGCCTCGCCCTCGCTTACGCAACGGCGCTGCCCAAGGATTTCAAGGGGCCACGAAGGTGCCCAACTATATCGCCGACTTGGCTCCAGAGGCATGGATAGAAAGCTACGAGATGGCCATGGAGATGTTGGATGTGGATGAAGCAGCATGTGCAAAGTACTTCACAATGATGCCGGAAGGTATCGCCCGGACCTGGTTGAAAACTTGCCGCCCGATTCTATCAACTCGTGGACGCAGCTTGAGAACCCGGTTCATCCAAAATTTCAAGGACACCTGTAAACAGCCCATGTCGGTGGTGGATCTGGCGATTTGCGCCCAGGCGGACGGAGAGTCTACAACCCATTGGGTGCGCCGTGTCTCGGAAGTTTTACATTCTTCAGACCGGATCAACCCTGGTTCCGCGATCATGACCTTGGAAGCCAATTGCCGGTTCGAGCCATTGAAGCTGAAGCTGGGTCGCATGAAGCGTTTTTGTCATGATATGGGCACTCTAATGGGTGTTTTGGTAAAGTACGCTGATTCTGATAGTACCAAGGATCCTGAATCGGAGAATGATGAAGCGGGGAAGGGAAAACAGAACGGCAATTCCAGGAGCCAAGAGATCACCGGCAGGCAATGGAGGGCACAAGCGTAGTTTAACGGCAACATGGGCTTTGTGGCCAACACCAACACGCAGGACAAGGGTCAGCGGCGCCGGGTAGGCAATCAAACCGGGTGGTCACAATCCGGATCGCTTGAATCAGATAAATCAACCTTGTCCAAAGCACGGGACGAAGGAGGCACCGCGAACCACCTTTGGAAGGACTGTTATATTATGCAGGAGTTTAAGAACTCCAACTCTTTCCGTATGATCAAGGATCCGCGGCAGTTCGTGGTCTGCTCCGGTTACGGCGGAGGAAATTCGCCCGTAGTTCGGCGGTAATCCCATGGCAAGGCAATCGTAATAATGAAGGTAATCGTAATAGCCGTAACTAAGGGGCTACAATCAACAACAGCAGCAAGCGGGTTATCGAGCAATCCAAAGCAATTGAATGGCGGACAGTACCACGCCTTTACCACCAGCTTAGACCGACGAGACCGAAACTTCAGAGGCGAGCGGTCACAGGGTTGAACTGCTGCGCCAGACATTCGCTACTGGTTCGAGCAGCCGATTGTGTGGAGCAGAGAGGACCATCCTCCCGTGTTTACAATCCGGTCAGCTTAGCCTGGTGGTGGCACCCTGTAGGCGGGTACAAGTTTACCAAGGTTCTTATGGATGGAGGAAGCAGCATTAACATCTTATACTACGAAACTTTCCGACGGATGGGGTTAACAGATAGGCATCTCAGGCCGTCCAGTACAGTGTTTCACGGAGTGGTGCCTGGTAAGTCGGCATACCCGGTCGGTAAAATAGTTCTGGAGGTAACCTTTGGAGACGAGCATGACTCGCAGCGTAAACGTTGACTTTTGAGGTGGTGAAAATTCAAAGCCCTTACCACGCCTCTTTGGGCGGCCGCTTATGCTAAGTTCATGGCACGGCCCTGTTATGTTTACTTACAACTGAAAATGCCGGGTCACAAAGGAACAATAACGGTTCATGGAGCCGCCGGATCGCCCGGAGTGCGAGGAAGGTGATGCGCTTACGCAGAGTCGGTTTGTGCCACGAGGAGTTAAAGTATTATAAGGATAATGTTGATCCGGCGGATATGACCCTTTGAAGAAGCCAACTACAGAGCATGATCCGACTTGAAGTTCAAATCGGCGGCCGAGACGGCTTGTTGATTTTGTGCCCGCGAGTCATCCAAGCAGTTCACCATCGCCAAACTCGATCCTAAATAGGAAGGCGCGCCATCGAAGTTCATCCGTGAGAATCGACATTTTGCATGGAAACCTTCCGACATGCCAGTGTACCGAGGGAACTCGCTGAGCACACTCTTAATGTGGACCCAAATATAAACCGTAAAACAGTTTCTTCGCCGGTTTAACGAGGAAAGGCGCAAGGCCATCGGAGAAGAAGTCGCTAGACTTTTGGCAGCAGGGTTTATCGTTGAAGTCTTTCACCCAGAGTGGCTTGCTAATCCGTGTTGGTCCTTAAGAAAAATGGCACTTGGCGATGTGCGTGATTACACAGATCTTAACAAAGCTTGTCCAGCAGATCCTTTGCCTCCCCGCATTGACCAGATCATTGACGAACGGCGGGTTGTGAGCGCTTGAGCTCGATGCATATTCTGGTTATCATCGATTAAGATGGCGGTTAAAGACCAGGAGAAGACTGCGCTTATCACCCTTTTGGAGCCTTCGCTATGTGTCCATGCCTTTTGGGCTCAAGAGTGCCCAAGCAACTTATCAGCGCTATGCATGTAATTGTTTGCATAAGCAGATCGGGCCGTAATGTGCACGCCTATGTGGATGATATCGGTGAAATCAAGGCAGAAGGAGACATTGATTGAGGATTTAAAGGAAACCTTTGACAACTGCGGATGTACAAGATGATGCTCAACCCGCCAAGTGCGCCTTTGGTGTTCCGGCAGTGTTGTTGGGTTTTTCGTGTCAAACCGGGATTGAAGCTAATCCGAGAAGATTACAGCTATTACTTCCTTAGCTAAGCCAAAGTGCATCAATGATGTTCAACGTTTGGCAGGCCGGATTGCTGCGCTTAAGCCGGTTTATCACGCCCGAGAGAAGGCTATCCTTTATACCGATGTCAAGAAGACGGATCAATTCGCTTGGAGCTCAAATTACCGATGAGGCCTTGGAGGATCTAAAGCGGCAGCTGGCCAACCCGCTTGTTCTTGCTGCCCCTATTGACAGGAGCCGCCTCTGTTATATGTTGTCGCTAATGCCGTGGCAAAGTGAGTGTGGCCATTGTGGTGGAGTGCAAGGAGGCAGGAAAGAGTATCCGTTCAGCCGCCGATTTACTACATCGCGAGGTTCTCATCGAGTCTAAACAAAGGTATCCACATTGGCGTAAGCTGGTATATGGAGTCTTTATGGCAAGTCGAAGTGAAGCAATATTTCCAAGGGCACCCCATCACGGTGGTCATTTCGGCTCCTTTAGGCGATATCACATCGAACTGGAAGCAATCGCCGGATTGCCAAGTGGGCTATAGAGCTTGGGTCGACGGTTTAAAGTATGTGCCCTGGACGGCCATAAAGTCTCGTGCACTTGTGGATTTCATTAATGATTGGACGGAGTTGCAAGCACCAGAGGAGAAACCGGATAACACCTATTGGACCATCCATTTTGATGGGTCCAGCAGCTTGAGGGCTCGGGGTGGAGTCGATTAACTTCCCCACGAGGTGACAAGTTCTGTTATGTTCTCCGCCTAATGTTCCCTTGTACTAACAATGCAGCTGAGTATGAAGCTTTGCTCCATGGTTCCGGATGGCCAAGGAAATGAATCTCAGCGGGTTAAATGTTTTGGTGACTCGGACTTGGTGGCCCAAAGAAGTATCCGCACTTGGGACTCCAAAGATCCACTCATGGCTGCATATCGTCGAGAAGTGGATATCGTTGCAGTGACATTTTAAGGGGTATCAGTGGACCATGTGGATCGCCGGAAGAACGAGGCGGTTGATGCTTTGAGCCGGTTGGGTTCACAGCAGTAAACCGTCCCGCCTAACGCTTTTCCTTGATGTGCTGCACAAACCTTCGCTTAAAATTCTGATGAAATTGACTTGGCTATCCTCGATCCGGAGGTTTATTTGGTGGCGGCCTTGCATGTCATCCCGGATTGACGCCCTTATTTGGCATACATGAACCGGGCGAAGTTACAGAGGATGAGACGTTGGTCCGGCAGATAGTTCGCGGTTCAAGTCTATGACCATTGTTAATGGCGAAGTTGCACCGTCGCAGGTGTCGTGGGTGTTTCAAGCCAGTGTCCCCCAAGAGGGCTGTGAGATATTGCGAGAGATTCATGAGGGGATTGTGGTCACCACGGTTCAAAGTCCCTCGTGGCCAAGGCATTTCGCCATGGTTTCTATTGGTTGACCGCCCATGCCGATGCGGAGGATTTGGTCGACGATGTGACGGTTGCCAAAAGTTTTCAAAGCGTTTCATGTGCCGCCCAAGAATTGAGGATGATTCCAATTACTTGGCCATTTGCGCACTTGGGGTTGGATATGGTTGGACCTTTCAAAAGGTCCAAGGATAAGAAGACCCACTGTTGGTGGCAAGTGGATAAATTTACTAAGTGGGTCGAGGCAGAGCTCGTAAGCAAGTGTGATGCAGCCACGGCGTTCAGCCATCAAACGGGTGATTTTCCGTTTGGGTTTCACACAAGATCATCACGGACAATGGCACCAATTTATCCAAGGGAGCTATGAAGGAATTTTGTGAACGAGAGCATATCCGCTTGATGTTTCTTCTGTAGCCCACCCACAATCCAATGGTCAAGCGGAACGAGCTAATCAGGAAATTTTGAAGGGTATCAAACCCCGGCTTATGGTCCCTTTAGAGAGGACGCCGGGTTGTTGGGTGGAAGAGCTACCGTCAGTGATATGGAGTATAAACACTACTCCCAACCGATCCACTGGATATACGCCGTTCTTTATGATCTATGGAGCGGAGGCGGTGCTTCCCAAATGATATCCGTCATGACTCGCCCCGAGTAGCAGCTTATGTTGAGACAGATAGTGAGGCAGCACGGCAAGATGATCTGGATCGATCGATGAAGAGCGGATATGGCAGCAGCTCGCTTCGGCGGTTTACCAAAGCAGGATCTTCGCCGGTATCACAGCCGGTGGTTAAAACCAGAACCTTTCGTGAAGGAGACTTGGTGCTGCGGCTCATTCAAGATCGTAAAGATGTGCACAAGCTATCCCCACCTTGGGAGGGGCCTTTGTGGTCAGAAGAATTTATACAACGGTTCCTACTATCTCGATTGATGTTCGAGAGCCAAAAGACTCACGACGCCGAGGAGGAGACTAACAGTGCCATGGAACATAGCTCATCTTCGCCTTATTATGCTTGAGCCATTGGCTCCATTTATGTACATATCAAGACTGTATATATTATGAATAAAAGCAATAAACCGGATCCTCGCTAAAGCGGGTATCTGCTCGCCTAAAAGACCGTTTGGGTATATGGAGATGTTGTGAAGCGGCCTCCGTTCAACCCTTAGCCTTATTTTCCTTAACCTTTGTCATTTGGGGGCTTGGTCGATCCGAACCAATGCAATGCCTCTTGACAAAGCGAAGCCACCAGATCATTTGGGGACATGGTCATGTCCGAACCAACACGCTCTTGGTCGGCCTAAGGCCATAGAATCACTTGGGGCTTTGGTCGAGTCCGAACCATTGCAATGCCACTTGATCGGCATCATGCCACGAAGTTCAGCTTGGGGACTTGGCTGACTTGAACCATCGCTACGCCATATAGGGGGCTTGGTCCTGTCCGACCATAGTAACACCGTCTGATCCGGCTCAGTACAGCCTTGTCTTGTAAAGCGGTTTTTTCTCATTGCTTTTGTTTTCATGAGATTTTGATATCTATCATTTGGTTTTTCTTCGGCCTTCGTAAACCGGATTTACGTTGTTGATACATTTTAAGTTTGGCGATTTTGTTCCGGTTTGATTTTACTGTTAAAACATCCCATTGAGGAGTAACAGGGGGCTTATCATGCCCGGCACGGTTGGCACGGTAAACCGGTCTTATACAGGGATTGCCCTCCTTTGATGATGATGGTTTATAAGACCTCCGCTTTGGGATTGGCTATAGCCCACTGTGTGCCTGATGCTGGCAGGTATGTTCGTATCACATAATTTTGATCATATACCTCGGTTCTCTCGTATAAATATTGGTATCAGCCTGGTTGGAGGTATATACCGCCATGGCGGTTTAAGAAATTGTGATTGCAGGCAAAATATGTGGTAGGATTTACTACAGAAACCAACGGATCTAGCGCCGCCAGATAAAAGTTTACAGACCAAAGTTGTACCGGCATTGTTCAAGGAAATACACTTGATATCCTATTACAAAAGCCTTTCGAGGCCCGGCGTTTTACGCAGAAATTACGCCTTGAGGCTTTGGAGGTGTCACCCGCCCGACGGATTACGCTGCTTCACCGGTTGGCGCGAGGTGGAGGGACGGCGCCGCGCCGGTTCAGCTTCTTCTTCTTCATCACCCAAAGCCCGAAGTCATTGGTAGACCACCAATCCGGTTAAGGCCTCGAAGACAGCTTCTTCACTTATCAGCCAGCCGATCAACGCCGGGGCGAAGTGTGCTTACGGATTGGGGAATCAGGCTCGCACTTCCGGATGACAAACTCCACCCGCTTGTTGTTGGCGCTATAAAAGATCGGTGAACCTCCAGTTGGCTTCGGCGCCATTGACTCGCCAACGGACGCACTTCCTTGGTAATCCGCTTCAGCACATTGTTATCAAAGGCTTCACCATTCTCTTGAGCACCGGAAAACCTTTAGCTATGTCACCGGATCAAGATCCGCTATCCATGCTTTGGCACGAGTCGAGCCAAGAGCGTGCCGCCCGGCTGCGGATCGCTTCATCTCTTCGTTGCCCCGAATCATCGACAGCCGGTTTCAGCGTCTCTCGATCAGGGACGGCGCCGTGTTGTCATATGAAGTGGCGATATGACTCATTGGGCGCCGTATATAGCTGCTCAATCAGAGTATATGAAGCCTTGAGTTTTTCCGCACGCCGAGCCCTGATGAGCAATACGCTTGCTCGCACCAGGTTTAGACAGCTCTGTTAAACCGCGGACGCATTAACACAGTATAGTCAGATATATTTGCTTACCAAAGATGGCAGAGGTCATGGCATGCACTTGGTGTTTAAGTCCGCAGCTCTTCCACACCGGTTTAAGGGCCTTCTTTCCTCCGCCTCGCTTTTACTAAACCGCCTTCGGTATCCCGCTTGACCTGCTCGATTTGTACCACTCCTTCAGCTGTTCCATGGTGGTCGTGGCAGTTTTCAGCTCATCCTTGGCTTTGGTGGCTTCGTTATTTGGCCTTCCAGATTGGTTCGGAGGTCCTGTTGCACATTACCGGTGTATTTCACTGATGACAAAGGAAGCAGGTTAGTGAGTTTATTATGCAAGTCCCAAGCTTAATACAAGTATTCAACTTGGCACTTGGGGGCTAATGGCTAGTTGATCTCAATTTTGCTATGAAGAGAAAACACTTAAGTCCCGGTTTAACTTTGCAAAGTTAAACCGACCTTTGGGGCTACTATGCAGTTAAGATATAAGAGAGGTCGGTTCATTACCTCATAGCAGTCCTTCATGCGGTTTACTAGACCGGCTTCAAAGTCGCGCTTGTGTAAAGCCGGTTCGTAAAGCCGGAGGAAGCTCTTGGCGTAGAAATTGTCGTAGTCGGATATATCAGTCTTCCCTTGTCCTTGCTCGCGATAGTGGAACCGCTTTTTATGTGTGCTTTGTTAAAGCGATCGTTGGCCAGGAGCAGTGTAGCCGTGACTGGCCACAATAACATCGCCATTTTCGGGCGGTCTTGTTTGGGCTTGCCGTCGCTTTGCTTTGGCTCGGCGGTTCATCAGCCACGACCATTCGGGCGGACGGATTTGATGGAACAGGTTGGGAAGTTTCCACTTGACCTCCGGTTCAACCTCCGCGGATCGCAGTGTCGCTTTTGTACAGCTTCGCCGTAGCTTTCTTGGCAGCTTCAGATTTTCGTAGTGTTTGTTCGGGATGTTTTCCGGATCAACATCCGTGGTAGGGTCAAGAGTTTTGCCTTCTTGCTCAAGCGAGCCTTGGTGCTGCAATAGTCGAGTCGGATCAAGACAAATTCACCAGGTGACGGTGAGTCGAATTGACAAACAAGAATTACGCACTCGCGGGCGATGTTCAGCGGAGGCGCTTGTGTGGTGGATGAACCGCCGACGAGTTGGAAGAGGCCTGATAATTCGGGTCGACGGATTGAGAGGACATCGAAGAAACCTTTTAAGGATAACGCTGGAGAGCAAGTCACCTCGCCGACGCCCGGATAGGTGTGTTCGTAAACCGCTGAAGTAACTGCTGGCTACTATGCCGGGTTGTACGACGCCACAACTCGCTGTGTCTTCAAGTTAAGATTTGATTCAAGTAAGCACAGAATGGTATTTTTCACTTTCCGGACGGGCGCGACGAATTCTCTTAACCGCGCAAGATCGGATTCGAAGAAAGTAAGATTACCTCAACAGGTCGGCGTGGCTGGCTTCAAAGATCATCCCGGAAGAAAATTGTCAAGAAAAGATTGTAAAAGGACTAAGCCTGCAGGAAGAAACACAAAGCGGCAAGCCGGTTTACCTCAGCACTCGATTCTTCGCCCTCCGCCGGATTAGAGGACTCGGCGGTCTTCTTCGCCCGCTTTCTTAGTGGCCTTTGACTTTACACGAGGCGCCTCAACCGGTTTGGTTCGCTTCTGTATGAGCTGTCGGCCCGAGAAGGGATAAGGATTAACGGCATCGACGGAGTATTAAGAGCTTGAAAGACAGAGAGTAGAACTTACCGCCGCGGTTTGTTGGTGGCATGTAATGGAGCCAATCCGGTGAGGCTGCAGACGGAGATTGGTTCATCGAGCATCTTCTTGACGATTTCGTGACCTCCTGTTCGCTTATAGGCAGCTCGTGACGCCTTTGAGGATCTTTTGAGGCTGCGGTGTACTGCATCAATCCCGCCGGGCGGCTTAGCGGCAAACGCCCCAAGAGACCCAAAGAACGCATAAGATCCACGCCGTTAAACCATTGGCCATTAGAGCCCGGAGCTTGATTATTTGGTGCGGTTTTTCCGCTCCGCGCGGTTAAGCGGAAGGTAGCGGATGCAGGTTGTTGAGCCGGTGAGAACGGTAGCCCGGCAAGGGGTTTTCGCCGCCAGGGCAAGTGTTCCGCAGAGAACCAGGTCTG
The DNA here is from genome assembly GCA_021605205.1 of Aegilops longissima. Classification (NCBI taxonomy): domain Eukaryota; kingdom Viridiplantae; phylum Streptophyta; class Magnoliopsida; order Poales; family Poaceae; genus Aegilops; species Aegilops longissima. The sequence goes on from CM038680.1 coordinate 471,373,844, forward strand.
GTTCCATTCCTTTGATGGTGTGGTGCTTGGCGTGTGGAAAATCGACTTCCTTCCTCTTCGGATTGACACGCCGCCCAGCTCTGTTCGACCGCCGAAACTCGTGTGGCGGTTCAAATGGAAAAATCCCGGAACAACTCCACGATGGTTCTTCTTGAAGATAGACTTCACGTAAGACTTGAAAGTTGCATATATTCGACTAATCGAATTTGGGCCGATGTCCCGAGGATGAAGCCGCAGATCGGCAAGGACATCCCGAAGAATTTTGAACCGGGCGGACAGAACCCCGGTCTAAGTGATGCATGAACACGACATTTCTCCCGCCATGCTCGGGAGGAAACTCGCTTCCGAACACGCCCTGGAGGACACTTTTGGAGCCAAACCGCCAGCAGACATAGCTGCTGAGCTGCGCCTCGGTGACTCGGACGGACCCAGCTTGCAAGCAGAAAATTGAGGAGCCATTCCGAAGATTAAAGCTGCGAAAGAAAGGAGGAAAACGGTTCACCGTTAAACAGGTCAGCGTTATTTAATATTGTTAACCCGCAGTTCGTAAGCCGCTTCCCGTCCGGTTTAACTAAGGACTAATGGAGGGTCGGGTTAGATATCGGAAGTTAAACCGCCAGAGGAGGTGGTGCTGAAAAGTTGCTATATAGACGGAAACAGGTTTCCATGCAAAAGGAAATAATCTAGATCTACCAGGTTCAAGAAAGAAAATTTCGCGACCTATACTGCACCTCCTACGTAATGTAAAGGTTCAGGTATGTTAAAGTGCAAGATCTGAACAAAAAGGAAGGTGCCTAGAATCGGATAAATGGCTAAAGCAGCCGCTGCACATGAGGGGCGGTGCGGCCGAGCCGCACGCCATGGTGGAGCTGGTATGAAGGGTCGGCATGAACATTTATGAGCTATGCGATGAACCGAAGTTTCCCAATGAGATCTAGGGTTCAAGATGACCTTACTCGACGAACGGAACCATGGAGGAGCGCTGAACTCTGGTCAGGTCCGGTTGATGCAATGTTCAAGGGGAGCGCCGGTCAAGGTCGAAGGCGACGGCAGGAGCTTCGTGGTCGGCGGGTCGCGAGGAAGAAGAAGAGAGGAAAGGAGAAGAAGAGAATGACCCGACCGTCTATTTATAAGGGCCGGAGTAATCAATGGGCGCGAGGATTGAGGAGCCAAAAGCGGCGGGAAGGCAGCCGCCCGATTTCCGGATAGCCTTAATGAAGAGAATCTTCATGTTTAGATTTTTGTTCAAAATGATGTCGGGGCCTCGACACGAAGATCGAGGATGATGTCACGCGTTCAAGCAGATGGCGGTTTACAAGGGAGATCAAGAGTTGCTCGAAGACGAGAAGATTAACTCAACCGTTCAAGTCAATCTGGGCCTAATGTTGAGGATACAACTACAGAGTGTGAACCGCCTGAGGGGCCGGTTTACTCAGACGTGATCCGTGCCCATATGGAGGCCTCGAGCCCGTAAGGGAATTAAGATCCAAACATGTAAACCGCCCTAATATCAGAACTTGTATTGTAAGACAAGAAAGGGAGACCAAACCGACTCTTGTATGAGCCGGATTGGGATTCAGAAGCCGGCCAAGCGTTAACCCGTGTATATAAGGGACGACCATGGCGAAGTTAGGGGAGAAGATTCGAGGCCAAGGCAAAGCTATTGCTCCCTAGTCGCCGAATCATATCAATCACACCACAACTGGACGTAGGTTTTTACCTTCATCGAAGGGGCCGAACCAGTATAATTCCCGTGTTTTGTGTCCGCATTAACCCCTCTAAGTAACCCGTACGATGGCCCTGCGACTAAGTCCTTTCACGAGGACATCTGCCGTGACAATTCCACGACAGGTCTCCTCAGTGTGACGTTGCTTTCAATACCCTCAAAGAGAAACTCGTCACAGCTCCTGTTTTGACTCCTCCTGATGAATCCAAGCCATTTGAAGTTTTCTGTGATGCTTCTCTTCAAGGTCTCGGTGCTGTGTTAATGCAAGAGAAGAGAGTTGTGGCTTATACCTCTCGCCAGTTGAAGCCCAACGAAAAGAACTACCCCACTCACGATCTTGAGTTGGCGGCAGTTGTCCATGCATTGATAACATGGAGACATCTCTTGTTGGGAAGGAAAGTGGACATTTTCACCGATCACAAGAGTCTCAAGTATATCTTCACTCAACCCAACCTCAACCTCAGTGCAGACTCGATGGGTCGAAATGATTCAAGAGTACAACCCAAGTATTGAATATACTGGCAAGGCCAATGTCATTGCAGATGCTTTGAGCAGAAGGCTTATCGCAACAGCCTAATCCTCAAGCCCTTTCAGCCGGATCTCGTGAAGCTTTCCGAAGCTGAATCTTCAAGTTGTTCCTCAAGGCTTTCTTGCCAACCTCATAGTCTCTCCTACTTTGGAAGATCAGATTCGTGAGGCTCAACTTCTGGATACCATGGTGAAAAAGGTGAAACGTGGTATCGACAAGGGCATTTCCAAGTACAAGTGCTTCCACGTTGATGACAAAGATACTCTTTTCTTCGAGGACCGGATTGTGGTTCCTAAGGGTGATCTGAGAAAAGTCATTATGAACGAGGCTCACAATTCGCTTCTATCCATTCATCCTGGAAGTACTAAGATGTACCATGATCTCAAGCAGTCATATTGGTGGACTCGAATGAAGCGAGAAATTGCTCAATTCGTGAATGGATGTGATGTCTGCAGAAGAGTGAAAGCAGAACACCAAAGACCAGCTGGTCTCCTCCAACCTCTTGCTATTCCGAATGGAAGTTTGATCATATTGAAATGGACTTCGGACTGGATTTCCTAAGTCCAAGCGTGGAAATGATGCTATCTTCGTTGTCATTGACAAGCTTACTAAAGTGGCTCATTTTCTTCCTATCAAAGAATCTATCACAGCAGCTCAGTTGGCGAGCTATACACCTCCGTGATTGTCTCCTTGCACGGCATTCCACAAGTGATCTCTTCAGCACCGTGGCAGCATCTTTACCTCCAAGTTTTGGGATTCTTTTGTAAGGCCATGGGCACCAACATTCGCTTCAACACAGCTTTCCATCCTCAAACAAGTGGCCAAGTTGAGCGAGTTAATCAAATCCTTGAAGATATGCTCAGGGCTTGTGTCATTTCCTTCGTATGAAGTGGAAGATTGTCTTCCATATGCCGAAGTTCTCTTACAACAACAGCTTCCAAGCGAGTTCGGCAAGGCCCCATTCGAAATTTTCTATGGCGAAAGTGCCGCACTCTCTCAATTGGTCCGAGACAGGTGAACGCCAACTTCTTGGCAATGACTTGATCACGTATGTAAGAAATGTGCAAAGTCATTCGTGAGAATCTCAAAGCCGCTAATCGCGCCAGAAGAGCTATTATGATGATAAGCACCGTGATGTGGCTTTTCAAATCGGAGACCATGTCTACCTCGCGCCTCTCCAATGAAAGGCACTCGCCGCTCGTATCAAAGGGAAGCTTGCCCCTAGATACGTGGGTCCTTTCAAGATCATTGGCAAAAGAGGCGATCTCGCCTATCAACTTGAGCTTCCATCCAACTTTGCAAACGTGCACGATGTGTTTCACGTGTCACAGCTTCGCAAGTGCTTCAAGACTCCTGAACGCACTATCAACTTCAAGAGTTTGACCTTCAAGAAGATCTCTTATCATGAGCACCCCTGCTGTTATTCTTGAAGAAACCGAGCGCAAGACTCGCAACAAGTCAATCAAATTCTGAAAGTGAAGTGGTCACACCATTCCAACCGTGAAGCCACCGGGAGCGCGAGGATCACCTCCGCTCGAATATCCGGAGTTCTTTCAGTCCTAGATCTCGGACGAGATCCTCTTGTAGTGGTGGAGTGTTGTAACACCCCGAAGTAACTTTCCATATTTGTAACTCCAACTCTTGCCATTTTCGCATTGTGATATGATATTCCTCCGTGGTTGGGTTTTTCTTCTTTTGCATTTTGTCCATGTCATGCATTTTATCATGTCATCATGTGCATCGATTTGCATAACGTGTTCGCCTCATGATTCCAGCATTTTTCCGTTGTCCGCTTTTGCAATCCGCACTCCTATCTCCCCGTGGCCCTTTTACGCTTTTTCCGCAAAGGGTACTAAACCTTCTCGAAATGGAACGAGGTTTGTCTAGTGGCCTTGGTATACCACCCGAGACCACCGGTCAAGTTTCGGTCATTTGGAGCTCGCTTGGTACTCCAACGGTTAACCGACCTCAAGAAAGGCCTCTTTTGTTGCAGCCCAACACCCTTCAAAACAGCCCAATAACCCATCTAAGTCACTTCCATGCTCTCCGTCTGCTCGATCACGATCGTGGGCGAAAACTACACCTCATTTGGACTCTCCTAGCTCCCTCTATGCCTATTTAAGCAAACCCCATTCCAATCTGGGTCTAAACCTAGCCTTCCTCACTCGCGCACGGACGAATCGTCTCAATCGTCCGGACATCGCCTGCCCCACCAGCCGCCCGCTGGCCCTGCCACTCAGAGCACGCCACGGGCCGCCGCCTGCTGGCCGCCATGGGCCTGCTGAGGCCCACGGCCGCCCGCCTCGGCCGCACCGGGCCGACCTCGGCCTCACGCCTGGCCTCGGCCGGCGGCCAGGCGCAGGCGCCCTGGCCGCCCGGCCGCGCCCGCCTCGCCTCCGCCGCCTCCTCCCACTCCCGCCGCGCCCGCCTCTGGCTCGATCCGGATCGGCCGGATCCCGACGGATCCCGAGCCCGTTGACCTCTTCCCCCTCATATTTTTCTTCTAAGTCTTTCTTCCGTTAATATTTTGTGTCATTTTCTTCATGCTATATCTTTGCATCTGTAGCTCCATTTTGCGCGTATTATATGTCAAAATGTTCGTCCCGAAGAGTAGATCATTTCATCTCATTGCATAATTTTCATTTGAGCTCATCTTGATGCCCGAAATGCTGTTGGAAGAGGGCTATGTGATGTTAGTTTCTGTTTCTTAACAGAACTTGCAGTTTTGTTATTTTTGCCATGATTGATGTGTGCACCCTATGAAGTTGAGTCCTACATGTGTTTTGTAATATGCCATGCCATCTTTCCAGGGGTGTATGCCATGTATTTTTGTGATCTATGTGGTGACTAGCACAAGCATGCAAAGTAGGTGTCCTGATGTTGCTGTTTTCAGCCCTGTTTAGCTGATAATTTGATGCCATGTTAACTTGATGCTACCAAGAGATCCATGCATATTTTGAGATACTTCAGTAAGGATATTTTGTAAAGCATGTCTTGCTCTATCCATCCATGCCTTTGTTTGCAATTATGGAGTGCCATAGCTTGAGTCAATCGAGCTCTACTTTTGCTATCAAATGTTTCCTGGCAGATTGTTTACATGTTATTCAATTTTGCCAAGCTTGTTGTGGTTGATCCATGTATGCTATGTTATTGATCTTTCCATGTATGTCTTTTATGCCATGTCTTCTTGATGTATGTATGCTTAGTTTATCATATAAGTCTCTGTAGTGAGTGCATTGAGCTTGTAAACATGCCTACTTGTTATCAGTTTTTGACATGTCATGTTGCTGAATCTGTTAACGAAACTTTCGATATCGACATGGGTGTTACTATATTTTCTTATCCTTTTTGGCTTATGGTCAGTAAGGGACTTTTGTTCTATGCTTTGAGTAGATTCATTCCATGCCATGTTTTGCTATTTTAAGTTCCTGTAGCATGTAGTTTTGCTGCTCTGAACATTGCAACCTGTTGCTGTTTTTGCAATGTCCAGCCTGATACTTTGTGCACTTTTGCTATGCTTGTTTGAACCTGTTATGATGTGAACTAGCCGTAGCTCAGTGCTCATCTTTTGTCGAGCATCTTGTGTAGATCACTGCCATGTGCTTTGTTGATACGTTTGGGTGCAGTAGCTTAATTATTTGTTGCTTGCTAAGTGGCATCATGCTGTTAATGGCAGATTTGTGCCATTCTTGTTTTGCTTGTCATTTGCAAACCGTGCATCCGATTCCGGTGATCTTTATATCGTTTTCAACCGAAATCATCTTATCTTTCCAGTGGCATACTTGGTTTTCCAAGTTGATGCCTGGTTCATCATTTTCCTTCCGGAGCGCACATACGCATTGCATATCACATCCCGCATACCATGTCATGTGTTGCATCATGTTGATTGTGCATTGCACCGTGATTTATTGTGATTCCTTTGTTTGTGTTCTTGCTTTGGGTAGAGCCGGGAGACGAGTACGTGAACGAGGAACCTGTTGAGAACGCTTACGAGGATCAAGCTTTCGACAACTCTGAGAACATTGCGTGCAAGATGACCATACCTCGAAATCACTTCTATCTTTGCTATGCTAGTTGCTCGCTCTTTTGCTATGCCTATGCTGCGATGCCTACCACTTGCTATATCATGCCACCCATATTGCCATGTCAGCCCCTAACCATCCTTTTCCTAGCAAACCGTTGATTGGCTATGTTACCGCTTTGCCCAGCCCCTCTTATAGCGTTGCTAGTTGCAGGTGAAGATGAAGTTTGTTCCTTGTTGGAACATGGAGATGTTGTTCCTCATTGGAACATGTTTACTTGTTGGGGATATCACAATATATATCTGCTATAATTAATGCATCTATATACTTGGTAAAGGGTGGAAGGCTTGGCCTTATGCCTGGTGTTTTGTTCCACTCTTGCCACCCTAGTTTCCGCCATACCGGTGTTATGTTCCTTGATTTAGCGCTGCTCTTACACGGTTGGGTGATTTATGGGACCCCTTGACAGTTAGCTTTGAATAAGACTCGCCCAGCAAGGCCCAACTTTGGTTTTACCATTTGCCACCTAAGCCTTTTTCCCGGTTTTCGCGAGCCCGAGGGTCATCTTTATTTTAACCCCCGACCAGAGCTCCTTCGAGTGCTGGTCCAACTAGAGCCCTGTGGTAGCGCCTCAAGGCAACTTGAGGTCTGGTTTTAGTTGTATGGACTGCTCATCCGGATGTGCCTCGAGAACGAGATATGTGCAGCTCCTATCGGGATTTGTCGGCACAATCGGGCGGCTTTGCTGGTCTTGTTTTATTGCTGTCGAAATGTCTTGTAGTCCGGGATTCCGAGATTGATCGGGTCTTCCGGTAGAAGGAATATCCTTCGCTGACCGTGAGAGCTTATAATGGGCTTGTTGGGACACCCTTCAGGTAATATCTTTCAAAGCCGTGCCCCATGTTATGAGGCGATGGGAATTTGTTAATGTCCGTTGTAGAAAACCCAAGTTGACCTCAATTAAAATACACATCAATCGCGTGTGTAACCGTGATGGTCTCTTCTCGGCGGAGTCCGGAAGTGAACACGGTGTTGGAGTTATGTCGACGTAAGTAGTTCAGAACACTTCTTGATCGCTACTAGTTTCACGACCGTGCTTTGCTCCTCCTCTCGCCTCTTTTGTAAATAGCCACCATATATGCTAGTCGCTGCAGCAGCTCCACTTTACAACTCTGTCCTTCCTATAAGCTTAAATAGTCTTGATCTCGGTGTGAGATTGCTGAGTCCCCGTGACTCATGATTCTACCAAAACAGTTGCGGTGCCGATGATGCCAAAGGGTGACTCAACCGAGCTCAAGTGGGAGTTCGACGAGGAACGTGGTCGTTACTATGTGTCTTTTCCTGATGATCAGAGTGGTGCCCAGTTGGGACGATTCGGGATGTGTAGCATTTGGGGTATCTTCTTTTATTTTGGTTCCGTAGTCGGACCTTGAGTGTACTCAATGATGGATGTTTATTTATGTACTCGTGTGAAGTGGCTAATCGTAAGCCAACTATGTATCTATTTCCCTTATTTATTACATGGGTTGTGTGAAGATTACCTCACTTGCGACATTGCTTTCAATGCGGTTATGCCTCTAAGTCGTGCCTCGACACGTGGGAGATATAGCCGCATCGAGGGCGTTACACTCGGCCCCGACCACCCACCGTAACCGGGAACTCCTCGATATTTTCCTCGCCCTCGCTTCTACCACGATTTTTTCCGTCATGGACGGCCCAAAGAATGTCATGCAGTTGCGTCTCCGGCCTGCCCAGGACGAAAAGCCCATTTTCTGTCATGATTTTTTGTCATAGAAGTAGGATCCCACGACATCTATGATGATACCGGGTTTTGTCACAATTATCGTCATGGATGTGTCTTTATTTTGTAGTGTAGGGACCTTTTAGGACAGTCATCATACAATGCATAGTCCCACAAACAAGTCACGTACTTGCTGATACACATCATTGATAATGTCCAAGGACTATCGTTATTCATAAACACATAGGAAATATCATCATACATGATTGCCTCTAGGGCATATCTCCAACAGGTTGAGGAGGAGGAGGATGTGGGGGACGCTGGCGACGTGGATCTGCAGGCGGTGTAGCAGGCCATCATCGATTCCCTCCGGCCGGAGTTGGCTGCGGAGGCCAGACGCCATCGCCGGCAGGAGATGGAGGCGCTAGAGGCCACGGAGAAGGCGTAGATGTTCGCCTACATGGATGAGGTCGAGCAGGAGGAGGATGAGCCGGAGACCTCCTACCCGCACGTTCAGCCGGCGCCCGGCATTGTCGTCATGGACATCTCCGACGATGAAGGCTAGATAGGGTAGTACGTAGTATGTAGTATGTAGGATTTCTTTTGTATGCTTTGTATGGATCTAGAGGATGAAATATGAGAGAGGTGGATGCAGAATGGCTAATCTAAGGCGTGACCAGTCATTGTCAGCGGACATGTCCGATCGCGTCCGCGGGCGTTTGAGGGGCCAGATTTGCAAAGTTCGGCTGTAGATGATCTTAGTTACTATATCTTTATACGTTCACTCTACTCGATTCCTCAAGATGTACGTAAGTCAAGTAATCCAGTATGAAACAGTAAAGTTCAGGATCGACCAAGGGAAGAGAGTTAGGTGTACGATAGCGAGGCATGTGCAGAAACAACGTAGCACACACTTGCACTTTGGAATTGAATTTTCAGTGGTTCAACATGTACTAATATTCAGATTATCCAATAAGTATGGTGCATTTAATTACGCAACACAACACCAAGCCTTGCAACATTAATGTAAGTTAGCGAGCTTCATGTTTAGCAACATAGATCCACGTTGTATTGTTTAGGTTAGGTAACAATGATTGTGCTTTTGATCAGCAAGTCTACCGGTTGCTTTCTTATTTGGCCAACGTGCAACATATATGCCTCTATGGGCGGACATTTGCGTTGAGTAGAAAATTGGTGGCTTAGGCATCAGGAACTTGGAGGCAACTAATCAAGGACTTATTATTTCTACAACGTGGAGGTTGGCAAAAGAACCAAATAGCAGATGGCTTTGATCCTCAACGCTAAGTATCACCATAACACGTCCATTTGGAGAGCCAAAGCAAACAAGCCAAAATTAGCTTTCTGGGCTGCAATTCTAAAGGTAAAACCTCTCTTAATTTTAGCCACTACTTGTCAGATTATAGATGATAATAGTTATGTGTGGAGTTCTCCTTGGTTTTCGAGATGGGAAGCAATTTATGATCATCTTATTATACAAGAGCACCCTTTTGTCTATCCTCCCATTGTTAAAGATCTTTGGTTGCCAAATCAAAAAGCTTGGAATGTTAATCTAATTAACACTTTGTTCACTCATGAGATAGTGAGTAATATTCTTCAGACTCCTATAGTTGCTACTGCTGGGCAAGATGCTTTGATTTGGAAACTAACACCTGCAGGCAACGTCTCCACCAAAAGTGCATATAAGCATTGCTTCAACAACCTTAGCCTGCCAGCTAGACAACGACCGATAGCAGTTCACCCACAAATCATTGCTCTTCTAAACCAAGTTTGGCAAGACAAACTGATGGCACCAAGAGTACAAACATTTGCTTGGAGGCTACATAGGAAAGCGCTTCCTACAGGTAAGAGAGCAAGTAAATTCTCTAAATACTGTAAGTGCATCTAGTGCCCCTTAGTGATTTTGGTGTATTGAAGACTTATAGTTATGGGACTAATGTGTTTGTGAGTGTACACAGGTCTATAAGTCTATGAGGAGTTTGATATTTACAGAGAAAGTCGACCCCTAAAAATGAATGTCTTCGACTGAAGACTTTGCCTTTCTGAAGACTTTGGAAGTGAAGAAATTGGTGTGACCTTGAAGACTTGATATTCATGCGAGGATTATGAAGCGTAAAGACTTCTGTTTTCGTAGTTTCATTTTATCTTTCTTGAGTCATAGGAAACACCGTACTGTTAAAGGGGGTCGAGGTAAAACTAAAGAAAAGTTTCCAAGTGATGCTCATCTCAAAATCCTACACCTACCAATCCTTTCGAGTGAAGCCATTGGAAATCTCATACAGTTTAACCAATTTCTTCAGTGACAGAGACAAAGTTGTTCTGGTCTCTGAGGAATTTGTTCTGACTGAGGAGTTAGGAATTTGCCAGTGCGGATTGCCTACAAGTGAGGAACATGATAACCCTGAGGCATTTGATACTCAAGTTTCTGATCGTTGCTGTGCTACGCGCCAGCTGTCCCAAAATATCTACCCACCTAACGGTCATATCATTGAAGGGCATTTATGTCTTATCATGTCGGTTTGCTCCCTAGGCTATAAATAGCCGCCCCCTACAACCACTAGCTGGTTGGCTGCTCCGAGAGAAACTGACACTTTTCATTGACAGCATCCCACCCTCCAAGGACTTTGAGTGAAAATCATCAAGTGAGGAAAACCCAAACCCAAACACCTACAAACCGAAAGTGATTGAGCATCACTGAAGATATTGTTCCTGTGTGGAACCGATGCTTGCTACCTTTGAGGACTGTGTATGCTCCAGATGGTTAGGCGTCATGGTCTAGAGCATCCAAGAGCAAATTTAGGATCGTCGAGTGACCGAGTCTGTGAAGGTTTGGAAGTCACCTGAAGACTTACGACGAGTGATTGGGCGAGGTCTGTGTGACCTTAGCTCAAGGAGAATATGATGAGGACTGTGTGTCTGGGACTGTGTGTCCTCAGGTTTAAATACCTAGCCGCTCCAACCATACGTACGATTGTCACAACAGTTGGAACTGGTCTACCAAACCATTTTCTTCACCGAGCTATCTGGTTCTATTTCCTCAACCCTTCATTTCCTCATTACTGTGTTGAAGTACCTGATCCTTGCTGTTTGAAGACTTTGACTGAAGACTTTCTCAATTTCCTCAATCCAATTTCAACATTCACTTTGTCTCCAGCCTGCTTATCATGTTTTTACGCTACTTGTACTATGTGCTTGTTTTCATTTCATCATGATAACTGTGCTACTACTCTGTTATACTTGCATCTGAGTACTTATTCCGCTGCTAAGTAGTTCGTTGCATAGGAATTTCCTCACCCTGAAATTCCTCAGTGACAAATTTGTAGAAATCGCCTATTCACCCCCCTCTAGTCGACTTAACGCACTTTCAGTTGGTACCAGAGCAAGGTACTCCCTTGTTCTGTATGATTTTGGTTTAACCACCTGGAGTTTTAGTTATGTCAACCGCAGGAATGATCAAGGTCTCGGCTGGGTGTCCTACCTTCGATGGGACAGACTACCCCTATTGGAAGAATAAGATGCGCATGCATCTTGAGGCAATTGATAACGATCTCTGGTACATTGTGGAAAATGGCGTTACCTCTGTCACACCTTCCTTGAATGCTGCTGATGTGAAGATATTCAAGCAACTCGACTCTCAAGCAAAGAATATCATATGTGGCCATCTGAGCAAAGGACAGTATGGCAGAGTGAGTGCCTTGTAGACAGCTAAGCTTATCTGGGATAGGCTGTCTAAGGTCCACGAAGGAGTTTCAACACAGCGTGACTCTCGAGTTGATGTTCTTCTCAATCTCTTCAACCGCTTCAAGCAACTCGACAATGAAAATGTTCAGCAAACCTTCGATCGCCTAACTGACATCTCAAATGAGCTTCAAGCACTTGGTGCTACTGACATCACCGACCATGAGGTGGTGAAGAAATTGCTGAGATCACTTGATTCCTCATTCGATACTCTTGCACTGATGATTCAAGAGCGTGGAGAATACAAGTCACTTGATCCCGCTGATATCCTCGAGAGGCTAAACACTCAGGAGTTTCAACTTGCTGAGAAGAGAGATCTCTCTATGGATCGAGCTATGGCAGATTGATATGTCTCCAACGTATCTATAATTTTTGATTGCTCCATGCTATATTATCTATTGTTTTGGACTTGGGCTTTATTATCCACTTTTATATTATTTTTGGGACTAACCTATTAACCGGAGGCCCAACCCAGAATTGTTGTTTTTTGCCTATTTCAGAGTTTCGCAGAAAAGGAATATCAAACGGAGTCCAAACGGAATGAAACCTTCAGGAACGTGATTTTCGGAACGAACATGATCCAGGAGACTTGGACCCTACGTCAAGAAACAAGGGAGGAGGCCACGAGGTAGGGGGGCGCGCCTACCCCCCAGGCGCATCCTCCACCCTTGTGGGCCCCCTGTTGCTCCACCGACGTACTCCTTCCTCCTTTATATACCTACGTACCCCCAAACGATCAGATACGGAGCCAAAAACCTAATTCCACCGCCGCAACCTTCTGTACCCACGAGATCCCATCTTAGGGCCTGTTCCAGAGCTCCACCGGAGGGGGCATGTCGGTGTCAAAACCGGCGGATCTCGGGTAGGGGGTCCCGAACTGTGCGTCTAGGCGGATGGTAACAGGAGACAAGGGACACGATGTTTTACCTGTGTTCGGGCCCTCTTGATGGAGGTAAAACCCACGCCCCGCTTGATTGATATTGATATTGTGGATGTTTACAAGAGTGGATCTACCACGAGATCAGGAGGCTAAACCCTAGAAGCTAGCCTATGGTATGATTGTAAGGGTTGTTGTTCTGATAGTCCTACGGACTAGAGCCATCCGGTTTATATAGACACCGGAGAGGGCTAGGGTTACATAGAGTCGGTTACAATGATAGGAGATCTACATATCCGATCGCCAAGCTTGCCTTCCACGCCAAGGAAAGTCCCATCCGGACACGGGCTAAGTCTTCAATCTTGTATCTTCATAGTCTTGGAGTCCGGTCGATGATGATATTCCGCCGATGATAGTCCGGCCGATGATGGTAGTCCGGACATCCGGACACCCCTAATCCGGGACTCCTCAAGAGCCCCGAACCAGGCTTCAATGACGATAAGTCCAAAGATGTGTAGTCTTGGCGTTGCAAAGGCGGGTTCTCCTTCAAGTCCTTCGTACCTGCCGAGCAGTGTCCAGCTTCCTCATCAATGTTGCGCTGCCTTGGCTTCCACGCCCAATAATGGCCTTCTTCCACGCGTCGTAGCGAATGTGAAAGGCCAGGTGTCTTTTATGTTTTACCCCTAGTTGTGCGAACAATCTGCCTATAAGGGAGGCAAGAATCCAGATCCAAATCACCATCTTCCTCGCAAATACTCATGGGAGCGCTTTCGACCAAGAATCCATTCCATCATGGACCATCAACGCGGCTCCTCTTCTCGCGCTCCCGGCCCTTAGCCAGAGATTGGAGGAGATGCTCATTCGCACAACGAGCTGGTGAAGCTCCAAATGTGGGGATATCTCCTCCGGCCTTCATGGTTCGGGTTCGAGCAGGCTGGCCACCTACAAAGGTGGGAAGCAAGCGGAGGTTACCCCAAATCCCAACAAAGGGAGCGGGTATGCTTCATCCCCTATCGATAAGGGGCTCGGTTTTCTGTACATCCATTCCTCCATGGGCTCCTCGGAGTTCTACGGACTCAGCTTCATCACCTCACGCCCGCCTCAATCCTGCATATTGCGGGTTATGTACCTCTTTGCGAGCTTTTCCTGGGCGTCGAGCCCCATTTCGCGTTGTGGAAGAGGTTCTTCTGCCTTGTACCGCGTTCTCATGAGGGGTCCATATATCAAGTGGGCGGCGCCAAAATATGGCGCATTGCCGGGACCGGATATCCATCCGAACCCCTAAGAAGGCGCTCAAGACTGGCCTTGTAATGGTTTTATATAGAAGACGCCCGCTGCGGACCTGTTGGATCAGCCTCCGGAGTTCAGCAATGCTCCTCAAGAAACGCCTTAGTTGGCGTCATGAGCCCCATCCGGAGGAAGACAAGAGCGTCCATTATTTGATGGGCGAATAAGGTTCTTGGCCCATGCCGGGTTGACCATGATTGGAATCATGGCAACATGCATTACGCGAGGGTGCAGCCACTACAATACAGGCCACCCATGTGGGATTTCAACGGGAGGACGATGCCACCCGTCATGGCCGCAGAAAGGGCGGATTCGCCAAGATCTGGTGACGATCTTGTCCGGCCTGTATAAGGGGGAGAAGGAGGATTTCCTTCGGACGAACCCGCTAAATGGGTTTTCCATGAATAATCCCGGCCTTGGGTAAGCGAACACTCAGCGTGTCCGACCCGTGCCTTTTGAAACTTAAGTTTCTTATATTGTGTTCTTCTTTCGACGCAGAACTGCGCCGGACCGTGGAGGGCATGCTAAGTCCGCTCGCGCCCGAGGATCGAGAGAGATCCGGGATCCGGCCTCGAAGTGGATCCGCACATAAAGGTGGAGCTAATCGACGGGTGTTCCACCAGCTCAGCAAGGATAATGCTTTAGTCGCCATCACGGCCGACTATCCCGGACTATATCCGGCTTCCCAGGTGATTGCGTCTGAAGCCCTGACACCATCATTCCTTCCTTGCTTATTTCGACCACCGTATATGATGGCACTGGCAGGAGGCGCCCTAGGCGAGAAGCCGAGCCTGCGGTGGCTGAGCAACAAGGGCCGATTCGGACCGAGAGGCGGAAGAGGCGCGCGCGGATGAAACATCGCCGCAAAGGTGTAGCTCACAATTCAGTATTTAGAAAAACGTTCCTAGGAAGCGTTTGAGTGCTCATGACTTTTATAGGGAAAAAGCGTCCGCCGGATGCGGGCGTGGAAGTTGTCAATCCAACCTCTACCAGCCGGGCTCCCTTTTTGGTCGGGGGGAGGCGGCGCAAGGCGCGAGCCGGACGTTCCTCGACGGAGGATGCCGACAGACTCGTCCGCCACCAAGTCTCGAGGTGGAGAGTGCCCTGAATCACAGCGCCGCCGACAGTATTCGTGACGCGTGCTTCTCCCCGAGGCGTTGAATGCCTTTAACACGGGGACGCGCACCTTCGTGCTGCTCAAGATGGTTTTATCATAGCCATGGAGCAGTATGTAAAAGACATACGGGTAAGAGAATTTAATAGTTATATATGCCAGTAGCCCCCGAGACTTAAAGTAGTTATATTAAACTAATTTAAGGATCATATAAAACGAGGATCTACCGAGAAGAATACCCAACTGTCTCGGGAGCTGCAAGAGTGCAAGGCCCAACTCGAGGCCGCATTTTACAGGCGCAGGAGGAAACGCAAGGACCTCTCACAGTAACGCATTATTTTAGAAAGATAAGTAGCGTTTGGCCTTTGCGCAAGTCTAAAAAACGACATTGCAGGTGCTGCCGGACAAGATCCGGACAGGCAAGAACTTCTGCGCCAACTAAAGGCCGGCGAGAGGGTGCTGCATAAGGTGCAGCATGAAAGGAACAAGCTCCAGGATGCCCATGCCCAGCTTGGAGAAGAGCTGAAAGGCGTTCGGGCCGAGCTGTCGGGCTCCGTTAAGGAGAATCAGCGGCTTCGTCGCGGCATATATAGTAAGTGCTTGAGCGAACTCCTTTGAAAAGAAGAGTTCGGCGAGGAAGTCAATTTGACAGAATATGTCTGTAGGTATGCTCACAGGTCGCCCTGCGGAGGAGATGCCCGTAACAACGGGTGATCAACTTCCCGAATTGTTGCAACTGATCGAACGAGTTGGCGTGCTCGAGCGGCGTCATCCAGCGTTATGGCCAGCCTTCTCCATACCCGAGGGTCTTGGGAGCTTATGGAGAAGCTGCAGGAGTGCGGCAGCGCTTCCATTTATGGAAGATTTCGGCCTGGCGCCAAGGTGCCAGGGAGGCCTGGGCCAAGGTAAAGACGCGGTACAAGAAGGCGGATCCCAACCACATGGCCGAAGTCAGACCTGTGGGGCCCGATGGGAAGGAGATCCCTGTGAGTTTAGTATACGGCCAAGTGGAGTTGGCCGCGAAATTTTCCCAACAGGACTGTAAATTAGACAACCTGTTAGACGGGATTGAGGAAGAATACAATCAGTCGATTTGACAATGTATTATAAAATGACATACAAAATGCCTTCTAGCCGGATTGTAGATCGTTTGTCTTTGCCGACCTTTTAAGCCGACCTCGGGACCCTAGAGTCCGGAGTGTGTCCGAATAGCTTCTCGGTTATGAAACAACGGGGTATGCATGGAGACCAGGCGTAGGGGTCATCAGCGCTTTATCGGATAAGTGCCCAACTAGTTATGTTATATTACATGGGTAGTAAGAAACATCTTCCGGGAGAATAGTTCCGTTAAGGGTTCCTTTCCTCTGGGGTGGCATGCCCTAAAGTGCATGTCCGGACTGAAAAAAGCAGAAAAACATCTGGGGCAGATAAATAAGTGGATAAAAATCATCTTTTAAGTCACCGACCGAATATTCCCTTAAGAACACTAGCTTTGGCTTCACCCGGTCTGAGGTACACATCCGCTGACCCAGCAGTAATAATCGCAGAGGTGCTCCTTTACCTCCTAGCCGAACAATCGGGAACGAGGGGTAAGCACAGGAGCCAGGCAACCCAGCTTGGCCAAAACTTAAGTCATATTGATGCATATAATGGTGAATAAAAGGTACATGTGGAGGCTTGACATATGTGCTGGGCATGAAGCCCGTATAATTAAGCTTCTGGTAAAGAAGCCCCCAGGTATAATGAGTGCGGATAGCACATCAATTGCGCGCGAACGTTGCGCAAGTAGGCCCTTTGAGGCTTGGATGAATAGAGTTGAGAAGAAAAAGATAAACAGAAGGCAGCTGAAGTAAAAACAAAATTGGACGGGGGGAAAGGGACGAACTCTTAGTCCGGCGCTAGGCATAGAATCGTCGGAGGCGGGCTGCGTTCCATGGGTTCGGCTCAGGTCGGTTATCCGATGCATTTCGTAGACGGTACGCTCCGCCGGTCAGGACTTGATCGATGATGAAGGGGCCTTCCCATTTGGGCTTGAGCTTGTCCTTTTTCTTGTCCGCAGCGAGAACCAGTTCGCCAACGTTGTAAGTCTTGGCCCGTACTTCGCTTTGATATCTTAGAGCCTGTTGTTGATAAAATGCGGAACGAGCCTTGGCGACGCCGCGCTCTTCCTCCAATGCGTCCAAGCTGTCCCGCCGATCCAACTCGGCTTCTCTTTCTTCGTACATGCGCACTCGAGGTGAGTCATGAATGATGTCGCAGGCAAAACTGCTTCGCGCCGTATACCATAAAGAATGGTGTGAATCCGTAGTACGGTTAGGCGTTGTCCGCAGCCCCAGTACGGAGTCGAGCTCCTCTACCCAAAGGCGTGTCGATTTCGTAAGGGACCGCACTAGTTTGGGTTTGATGCCGCTCATTATTAGACCATTTGCTCGTTCCACTTGACCGTTGGTTTGAGGATGATAGGCGAAGCGTAATCGAGCTTGATGCCCATATTTTTGCACCATGATTTAACCTCATCGGCGGTGAAGTTCGTGCCGTTATCGGTGATGATGTTGTGGGGACACCGTAACGGTGTACTACCCCGGATATAAAGTCTATCACTGGTCCGGACTCGCCGCTTTAACCGGCTTGGCCTCTATCCATTTGGTGAATTTATCCACCATGTCCAATAGGTACCTTTGCTTGTGGGTTCCCCCTTTAAGTGGTCCAACCATGTCAAGCCCCTGCACATGACGGCCGGTAATGGGTATAGTTTTGAGGGCGGTGGGTGGCATATGGCTCGATTAGCAAAGAGCTGACAACCAACGCATCTTTGGACTAAGTCCTGAGCATCTGCTCGGGCCGTCGGCCAGTAAAATCCTGTACGGAATGCCTTTCCTACAAGGGCCCGAGCTGCGGCGTGGTGTCCGCCTAGTCCGGCATGAATTTCAGCCAGGAGGTTTCGCCCTTCCTCTTCGGAGATACACCTTTGAAGGACTCCGGTTGTACTTTTCTTATAAAGTTCTCCCTCATAGACCTTGTAGGCCTCATTTTGGTCTTCGGGAAGCTCTTGCCTAAGCAAGTAGGCGAGGAATGGTTCTGTCCACGGGGCTATTACTGCCATTATGTCGTGGGCGGAAGGTGTTATATCATCAGCTGAATCGCCGGTTGGTGCGGCTTGTTCCGGTTTGTTAGTTCGGACTCCTCTTCCCATAGTACGGATGGCTTGAGAGCCGTTCTGTGAAGATGTTAGGAGGGACAGCGTCGCTTTTGCGCCAATGCGTACCGATCGTCGGCTGCTTGGTTATTATCCTGCTACGTGATGGAATACGAGTCCTTGAACCGGGCTGACATTTCGAGGACAGCGCTGCGATATGCTGCCATTTTCGGATCTTTGGCGCCAAAGTCTCCGCTTATTTGGGATATTGCGAGGTTTGAATCTCGCACCTCTAGGCGTTGAATGCCCATGGAGATTGCCATCCGGAGACCATGTAAAAGGGCCTCGTATTCAGCTGCGTTGTTGGAGTCCGTGTACATTATCTGAAGTACGTATTGGACTGTGTCCCCGGTCGGGGACGTCAATACGACACCAGCCCCCAGTCCGGCTAACATTTTAGAGCCGTCGAAGTGCATAATCCAATTGGATTATGCGTCGTATTCTTTAGGGAGTTCGACTTCGGTCCATTCAGCGACAAAGTCAGCCAAAACTTGTGACTTTATAGCTCGCCGAGGTTTGTAAGATATATCAAATGGTAAGAGCTCAATGGCCCATTTTGCAATCCTGCCCGTCGCATCGCGGTTGTTTATAATGTCGTTAAGTGGTACTTCAGAGGCCACTGTTATCGAACACTCTTGAAAGTAGTGTCGGAGCTTCCGGGATGCCATGAACACCGCGTATGCTATCTTCTGATAGTGCGGGTAACGGGACTTGCAGGGGGTTAACACAGTGGATACGTAGTATACTGGTTTTTGAAGAGGGAATTTATGCCCTTCTTTTTCTCGCTCGACGACGAGTACCGCGCTTACAACTTGATGCGTAGCTGCGATGTATAACAACATTGGTTCGCCCAGGTTGGGCGCAGCCAGACCGGATTTGTTGCCAATATGGCCTTTATTTCTTCGAGTCTGCGGTGGCAGCATCCGTCCACTGGTGTTCGTGCGCCTAAGGAGGCGATAGAGGGTAATGCCTTTTCTCCTAGGCGGAGATAAAGCGGCTTAGAGCCGCCACGCATCCGATCAATTTTGTATTTGCTTGAGGTCTTTTGGGATATCTAGCTGTGTGAGCTCGGATTTTGGCTGGGTTTGCTTCGATTCCTCTACAGGATACGATGAAGCCCAGCAGCTTTCCAGCTGGTACGCCGAAAACGCATTTTTCTGGATTCAGCTTGATGTCATATGCTATGAGGTTGTCGAATGTGAGCCTCAAGTTGTCTACTAGAGTTTCGACGTGTTTAGTTTTGACGACTACGTCGTCTACGTATGCCTCTACTGTTTTGCCGATCTGGGTAGCCAGACATGTCTGAATCATGCGCTGATATGTTGCGCCGGCATATTTAAGTCCGAAGGGCATCGTGTTGAAGCAGAATGGTCCGTATGGAGTAATGAATGCCGCTATGCTTGGTCCGCTTCGCCATCTTGATTTGATGATAGCGGAGTATCGTCCAGAAGCACAATGAATCGTGTTTCGCAATGGCATCGATGATTTGGTCGATGCGGGAGGGGAAGGGATCCTTTGGGCATGCTTTATTTAGGTCTTTGAAATCGACACATAGGCGCCAGGATTTATCCTTCTTGGTACCATTACCAGGTTTGCTAGCCAATCCGGTGCTTGATGTCTCCGATGAATCCGGCTTCCAATAGTTTGGCTAGCTCTTCTCCCATTGCCTTTCTTTTGGGTTCGGAAAATCGTCAAGAGCGTGTTTGATGGCTTGAATCCTTTGAGGATGTTTAGGCTGTGTTCGCCAATCTGCGTGGGATTCGGGCATATCCGAGGGTGCCAAAGTAAAATGTCCCAATTTTCGAAGGAATTTTCATGATCTTGGCGCCTACATCAGGTTCAATTGTGCCCGATGGAGGCCGTCTTTGTCGGGTCCGTTGGGTGGACCTGGAATTTTACTATTTCATCTGCTGGTTTAAAGGAGGTGGACTTGGATCTCTTATCGAGTATCACATCGTCCCTATTCACCGTAGAGCGCAGCGTGGTGAGTTCCTCTGCCGCTAGGGCTTCGGATAGTGCCTCTAAGGCTAATGCGGCTGTCTTGTTTTCGGCGCGGAGTGCTATGTCCGGATCACTAACGAGAGTGATTATTCCGCTGGGCCCATGCATTTTGAGCTTCATGTACCCGTAATGGGGTACGGCTTGAAAAATTGTGAATGCCTCTCGTCCTAATATAGCGTGATATCCGCTGTTGAACGGGGCCACTTGGAACGTGACTTCTTCGGATCTGTAATTGTCCGGTGAGCCGAATACCACATCGAGTGTGATTTTCCTGTGCAGCGCGCCTCCCGGCTAGGGATTATTCCTCTAAAGGTTGTGCTGCTTCGCTCAATGCGGCTCCAGTCTATGTCCATTTTTTGAAGGGTTTCTTCGTAGATGAGGTTTAATCCGCTGCCGCCATCCATGAGGACTTTTGTAAGTCGAAGCCGCCCACTATTGGACTAAGTACCGGTCTTGGTGGAGCTCGGGCTGTCCGAATTTAGGTTCGTCGCTGGCGTTGAAGGTGATGGCTGTGTCGCCCATGGATTGGTTGTTGCTACTTGGTAGACCTCGGCGAGGCAGCTGGATTGTTCGCTTCCGCATATTATTTGATGCGAAAGTCTCTAAGACTGTTGATACTGCATCGATGTTGTTGGAGTGGTTTTCCGGGCTAGAAGCTCCTCTCCACTTTTGGCCACCTGCCTAATATCCAACATGCTCGAAGGTTATGTGTTGGGACGGCGCCTTCATCTTGTGGAATTTTACAGGTGCGCTAAGCCATCCCTCTAGTATGGTTCCGTGCCCTTTATGGGGTCTTTGCTTTTTGGTTTTGTATCTGGTGCCCGAGTGTAATGCACCCTTTTGTTGCGGACTAGGGTTGTATTCGGGGCGGATTGTCCCAAAATTATTTTCGGTTGTCCGAAACTCTCTATCGCACAAGACTTTCAGTATTATGGACGCCTTGGTCGTGGCGTGTAATTTCGCGACGGCCGACGGCGCTCAAGAGTCCTCGTCCGTGCAATTATTGCAAAAATTGAGATTGCGTTTTCCTCTAGGCAGTCCTTTATCCTGTCCATAACGGGAGGAATCGCCCAAGAGTGATGTACTATCTCAGCGGGCTCTTGCGGATTAGAGATAGATCGCATATGTCCGGGCGGGCGGGTGGAATTAAGTCCGAACCCTACCCATCTCAAGGCTCAAGGCCGAGAGGTTTCAATTTGAAGCTTGGATTGCTGGGCGTTGTCCAATGAGTCCAGTCCGATGCGACTTTAAGTTCAGTGCTTGATCAAGTCCGCCCTCCGCGGGAATCCGGCATTGGGGGTTGGAAGCCGGACATGACTAGTTTTCAATATAGGGAAGCGTCGCGCATTGTTCCTCTACCACCGCAACGTGGTGGGTGACTGGGAGAGTTAATCTCTCGGATCGGTTTAAGCCCAATCTGTTTGTAGTCATGAAGCGACTCCTGTGGCGGCGATGTAATCCAAGAGCTCGTTCTGGACGAGAGCTCTATTGGATCCAGCCGCTCGGCGAATTCCGAGCTGACGTGAAAATTGCTTTTGACGACTTGAGAGGTCGTTGTCGAAGCGGTGGCCGGACAAGCGGTCATAAGAAAACTACCTAGCCGGATCGTTTGGCCGGCGGCCAGGGCTCCTCTGGCGAAAATACCGTCCTTGAAGACGGGAGGAGGCATCCTTCCTATCGGTGACGGCACAGAGGAACTCTCAATGAAAGCACCAATGTCGGTGTCAAAACCGGCGGATCTCGGGTAGGGGGTCCCGAACTGTGCGTCTAGGTGGATGGTAACAGGAGACAAGGGACACGATGTTTTACCCAGGTTCGGGCCCTCTTGATGGAGGTAAAACCCTACGTCCTACTCGATTGATATTGATATTGTGGATGTTTACAAGAGTGGATCTAACACGAGATCAAGGAGGCTAAACCCTAGAAGCTAGCCTATGGTATGATTGTAAGGGTTGTTGTTCTGATAGTCCTACGGACTAGAGCCATCCGGTTTATATAGACACCGGAGAGGGCTAGGGCTACATATAGTTGGTTACAATGATAGGAGATCTACATATCCGTATCGCCAAGCTTGCCTTCCACGCCAAGGAAAGTCCCATCCGGACACGGGGCGAAGTCTTCAATCTTGTATCTTCATAGTCTTGGAGTCCGGTCGATGATGATAGTCCGGCCGATGATAGTCCGGCCGATGATGGTAGTCCGGACATCCGGCCACCCCCTAATCCGGGACTCCCTCAGGGAATCCATCTCGGAGGGCTTCTCATCAACATCATAGCCTCTTCGATGAAGTGTGAGTAGTTTACCTCAGACCTTCGGGTCCATAGTTAGTAGCTAGATGGCTTCTTCTCTCTTTTTGGATCTCAATACAATGTTCTCCCCCTCTCTCGTGGAGATCTATTCGATCTAATCTTCTTTTTGTGGTGTGTTTGCTGAGACCGATAAATTGTGGGTTTACGATCAAGATTATCTATGAGCAATATTTGAATCTTCTCTGAATTCTTTTATGTATGATTGGTTATCTTTGCAAGTCTCTTTGAATTATCAGTTTGGTTTGGCCTACTAGATTGATCTTTCTTGCAATGGGAGAAGTGCTTAGCTTTGGGTTCAAACTTGCGGTGTCCTTTCCCAGTGACAGTAGGGGCAGCAAGGCACGTATTGTATTGTTGCCATCGAGGATAAAAAGATGGGGTTTTTATCATATTGCATGAATTTATCCCTCTACATCATGTCATCTTGCTTAAGGCGTTACTCTGTTTTCTTGAACTTAATACTCTAGATGCATGCTGGAAAGTGGTCGATGAGTGGACTAATAGTAGTAGATGCAGGCAGGAGTCGGTCTACTTGTGTCGGATGTGATGCCTATATACATGATCATACCTAGATACTCTCATAACTATGCTCTATTCTGTCAATTGCTCAACAGTAATTCGTTCACCCACCATAAAATACTTATGCTCTTGAGAGAAGCCACTAGTGAAACCTATGGCCCCCGGGTCTATCTTCATCATATTAATCTTCCAACACTGAGTTATTTCCTTTGCTTTTTACTTTGCTTTTATTTTACTTTGCATCGTTATCACAAAAATACCAAAAATAATATTCTATCATATCTATCAAATCTCACTCTCGTAAGTGACCGTGAAGGGATTGACAACCCCTTATCGCATTGGTTGCGAGGAGTTATTTGTTTTGTGCAGGTACGAGGGACTCGCGCGTAGCCTCCTACTGGATTGATACCTTCGTTCTCAAAAATTGAGGGAAATACTTACGCTACTTTGCTGCATCATCCTTTCCTCTTCAAGGAAATCCACCGCAGTGCTCAAGAGGTAGCAAGAAGAATTTCTGGCACCGTTGCCGGGGAGCCTACGCAAAAGTCAACATACCAAGTACCCATCAAAAACCCTTATCTCCCGCATTACATTATTTGCCATTTGCCTCTCGTTTTCCTCTCCCTCACTTCACCCTTGCCAGTTTATTCGCCCTCTCTTTTCCGTTTTCTTTTTTTTCGCTTCCCTTTTGTTTGCTCGTGTGTTGGATTGCTTGCTTGTCACGATGGCTCTAGATAATACCAAATTATGTGACTTTACCAATACCAACAATAATGATTTCCTTAGCACTCTGATTGCTCCTCTTACCAATACTGAATCTTGTGAAATCAATGCTGCTTTGTTGAATCTTGTCATGAAAGATCAATTCGCCGTCCTTCCTAGTGAAGATGTCGCTACTCATCTAAATAGCTTCGTTGATTTGTGTGATATGCAAAAGAAGAAAGATGTTGATAATGATATTGTTAAATTGAAGCTATTTCCTTTTTCGCTTAGAGATCGTGCTAAAGCTTGGTTTCCGTCTTTGCCTAAAAATAGTATTGTTTCTTGGAACAAGTGCAAAGATGCTTTTATCTCTAAGTATTTTCCTCCCGCTAAGATCATCTCTCTTAGAAACGATATTATGAATTTTAAGCAACTTGATCATGAACATGTTGTACAAGCTTGGGAGAGGATGAAGTTAATGATACGTAATTTCCCTACTCATGGTTTGAATTTGTGGATGATTATACAAAAAAATTATGCCGGATTGAATTTTGCTTATAGAAATCTTTTAGATTCAGCCGCGGGAGGCACTTTTATGGAAATCACTTTAGGAGAAGCTACTAAACTCCTAGATAATATTATGGTTAATTATTCTCAATGGCACACCGAAAGATCTACTAATAAAAAAGTGCATGCGATAGAAGAAATTAATGTTTTGAGTGGAAAGATGGATGAACTTATGAAATTATTTGCTACTAAGAGTGTTTCTTCTGATCCTAATGATATGCCTTTATCTACTTTGATTGAGAATAATAATGAATCTATGGATGTGAATTTTGTTGGTAGGAATAATTTTGGTAACAATGCGTATAGAGGAAACTTTAATCCTAGGCCTTATCCTAGTAATCCCTCTAATAATTATGGAAATTCCTACAACAACTCTTATGGAAATTTTAATAAGATGCCCTCTGAATTTGAGACTAGTGTTAAAGAGTTTATGAATTCGCAAAAGAATTTCAATGCTTTGCTTGAAGAGAAATTGCTTAAAGTTGATGAATTGGCTAGGAACGTTGATAGAATTTCTCTTGATCTTGATTCTTTAAAGCTTAGATCTATTCCTCCTAAGCATGATATCAATGAGTCTCTCAAATCCATGAGAATTTCCATTGATGAGTGCAAAGAAATAACCGCTAGGATGCGTGCTACGAAAGATGCCTTTATAATAAGAGTGTGTTCCTCTATTTCCTACGAAAATAAAGATGAAGATCTAAAAGTTATTGATGTGTCCCGTATTAAATCTTTGTTTTGCAATAATAATCTTGATAATGATGGGATTGAATATGATCCACCTTTACCTAGAAGGCGTTCCAAAAATTCGGAGTTTTTAGATCTTGATGCTAAAATGGATAAAAGTGCGATTGAAGAAATCAAACCCTAGATGTTGCTAAACCCACTATTTTGGATTTCAAGGAATTTAATTATGAAAATTGCTCTTTGATTGATTGTATTTCCTTGTTGCAATCCGTGCTAAATTCTCCTCATGCTTATAGTCAAAATAAAGCCTTTACTAAACATATCGTTGATGCTTTGATGCAATCATATGAAGAAAAACTTGAGTTGGAAGTTTCTATCCCTAGAAAACTTTATGATGAGTGGGTACCTACTATTAAAATTAAAATTAAAGATCATGAGTTCTATGCTTTGTGTGATTTGGGTGCTAGTGTTTCCACTATTCCCAATACTTTGTGCGATTTGCTAGATTACCGTGATTTTGATGATTGCTCTCTAAACTTGCACCTTGCGGATTCCACTATAAAGAAACCTATGAGAAGAATTAATGATGTTCTTATTGTTGCAAATAGGAATTATGTGCCCGTAGATTTTATCGTTCTTGATATAGATTGCAATCCTTCATGCCCTGTTATTCTTGGTAGACCTTTCCTTAGAACGGTTGGTGCAATTATTGATATGAAGGAAGGGAATATTAGATTCCAATTTCCATTAAAGAAAGGCACGGAACACTTCCCTAGGAAGAAAATAAAATTACCATATGAATCTATCATGAGTGCCACTTATGGATTGCCAACCAAAGATGGCAATACCTAGATCTATCCTTGCTATTATGCCTAGCTAGGGGCGTTAAACGATTGCGCTTGTTGGGAGGCAACCCAATTTTATTTTTTTATTTTTTTGCTTTTTGCTTATGTTTAGGAATAAATATTTGTTCTAGCCTCTGGTTAGATGTGTTTTATGTTTTAATTAGTTTTTGTGCCAAGTTAAACCTATAGGATCTTCTTGGATGATAGTTATTTGATCTTGCTGTAATTTCCAGAAACTTTCTGTTCACGAAAACAATTGTTAAAAATCACCAGAACGTGATAAAATACTGATTCCAATTGCTGCTGATCAATAAACAAATTGCCTAGGTCCTCCTATTTGGGTAGACTTTTTGGAGTTCCAGAAGTTTGCGTTAGTTACAGATTACTAAGACTGTTCTGTTTTTGACAGATTCTGTTTTTCGTGTGTTGTTTGCTTATATTGATGAATCTATGGCTAGTAAAATAGTGTATAAACCATAGAGAAGTTGGAATACGGTAGGTTTAACACCAATATAAATAAAGAATGAGTCCATTACAGTACCTTGAAGTAGTCTTTTGTTTTCTTTCGCTAACGGAGCTCACGAGATTTCTGTTGAGTTTTGTGTTGTCAAGTTTTCAAGTTTTGAGTGAAAGATTTTGATGGATTACGGAACAAGGAGTGGCAAGAGCCTAAGCTTGGGGATCCCCATGGCACCCCCAAGATAATCTAAGGAGACCAAAAAGCCAAAGCTCGGGGATTCCCTGGAAGGCATCCCCTCTTTCGTCTACTTCCATCGGTAACTTTACTTGGAGCTATATTTTTATTCACCACATGATATGTGTTTTGCTTGGAGCGTCTCGTATGATTTGAGTCTTTGTTTGTTAGTTTTCCACAATCATACTTGCTGTACACACCTTTTGAGAAAGCCATACATGATTTGGAAATTGTTAGAATACTCTATGTGCTGAGTTATACAGTTTTGCTCTAGTACTTCACTTATATCTTTTAGAGCACGGTGGTGGATTTGTTTTATAGAAATTATTGATCTCTCATGCTTCATGTCGGTGTCAAAACCGGCAGCTCTCGGGTAGGGGGTCCCGAACTGTGCGTCTAGGCGGATGGTAACAGGAAACAAGGGACACGATGTTTACCCAGGTTCGGGCCCTCTTGATGAAGGTAAAACCCTACGTCCTGCTTGATTGATATTGATATTGTGGATGTTTACAAGAGTGGATCTACCATGAGATCAAGGAGGCTAAACCCTAGAAGCTAGCCTATGGTATGATTGTATGGGTTGTTGTGATCGTAGTCCTACGGACTAAAGCCATCCGGTTTATATAGACACCGGAGAGGGCTAGGGTTACATAGAGTCGGTTACAATGGTAGGAGATCTACATATCCGTATCGCCAAGCTTGCCTTCCACGCCAAGGAAAGTCCCATCCGGACACGGGGTGAAGTCCTCAATCTTCTATCTTCATAGTCTTGGAGTCCGGTCGATGATGATAGTCCGCAAATGATAGTCCGCCGATGATGGTAGTCCGCTATCCGACACCCCTAATCCGGGACTCCTCAAGAGCCCTTAACCAGGCTTCAATGACGATAAGTCCAGCATACGTGTAGTCTTCGGCGTTGCAAGGCGGGTTCTCCTTTAAGTTCCATGTACATGCGGAACAGTGTCCGGTTTCCTCATCAATGTTGTGTGTCTCGGCTTCCACGCCCAATAATGGCCTTCTTCCACGCGTCGTGTGAATGTGAGAAGCCAGGGTGTCTTTTATGTTTTACCCCCTAGTTGTGCGAACAATCTGCCTATAAGGGAGGCAAGAATCCAGATCCAAATCACCATCTTCCTCTCGCAAATACTCATCGGAGCGCTTTCGACCAAGAATCCATTCCATCATGGACCGTCAACGCGGCTCCTCTTCTCGCGCCCCAGCCCTTTGCCAGAGATTGGAGGAGATGCTCTGTCTCGCACAACGAGCTGGTGAAGCTCCAAATGGGGGATATCTCCTCCGCCTTCATGGTTCCGATTCGAGCCGGGCTTGCCACCTACAAAGGTGGGAAGCAAGCGAGGTTACCCCTAATACCAACAAAGGGAGCGGGTATGCTTCGTCCCCTATCCGATAAGGGGCTCGGATTTCTGTACATCCATTCCTCCGCGGGCTCGGAGTTCTATGGACTCCAGCTCCATCACCTCACGCCCGCCTCAATCCTGCATATCGCGGGTTACGTAGCTCTTTTGCAGCTTTTCTGGGCATCGAGCCCCACTTCGCGCTGTGGAAGAGGTTGTTTTGCCTTGTACCCGCTCTCACGAGGGGTCCATATATCAAGTGGGCGGCGCCAAATATGGCGATTGCGGACCGGATATCCATCCGAACCCCTAAGAAGGCGCTCAAGACTGGCCTTCGGAATGGTTTTATAGAAGACGCCCGCTGCGGACCCTGTTGGATCAGCCTCCCGGAGTTCAGCGATGCTCCTCTCAAGAAACGCCTTAGTTGGCGCCCATGAGCCCCAACGGAGGAAGACAAGAGCGTCCATTACCTGATGGGCCGAATAAGGTAACTGGCCCATGCCCGGTTGACCATGATTGGAGTCATGGCAACATGCATTACGCGGAGGGTGCAACCACTACAATACAGGGGCCACCCCATGTGGGATTTCAACGGGGAGGACGATGCCACCCGTCATGGCCGCAAAGGGCCGGAATCGGCCGAAGATCTGGTGACGATCTTGTCCGGCCTGTATAAGGGGGAGAAGGAGGATTTCCTTCAGACGAACCCGTTAAATGGGTTTTCCATGAACAATCCCCGGCCTTGGGTAAGTGAACACTCAGCGTGTCCGACCCGTGCCTTTCGAAACTTAAGTTTCTTACATTGTGTTCTTCTTTCGACGCAGGAACTGCGCCGGACTGTGGAGGAATGCTAAGTCGGCTCCGCAGCCCGAGGATCCGAGAGATCCGGGATCCGCCTCCAAGAGGATCCGGACATAAAGGTGGAGCTAATCGACGGGTGTTCCACCAGCTCAGCATGGACAATGCTTTAGTCGCCATCACGACCGACTATCCCGGACTAAATCCGGCTCCCGTGTGATTGCAGCGAAGCCACGACACCGTCATTCCTTCCTTGCTTATTTCGACCACCGTACATGATGGCATTGTGCAGGAGGCGCCCTAGGCGAGAAGCCGAGCTCGGTGGCTGGCCAACAAGGGCCGATTCGGACGGTAGGCGGAAGAGGAGCCTGGCGCGGACGAAGCGCCGCCGCAAAGGTGTAGCTCACAATTCATTATCTTGAGCAACGTTCCTAGGAAGCGTTTTGAGTGCTCATGACTTTTATAGGGAAAAAGCGTTCGCGGACTGCGGGCATGGAAGTTGTCAATCCGACCTCTACCACCGGGCTCCCTTTTGGCCAGGAGGGGAGGCGGCGCAAGGCGCGAGCCGGACGTTCCTCCGACGGAGGATGCCGAAGACTGTCCGCCACCAAGTCGAGGTGGAGAGTGCCTCAATCATAGGCGCCACGGACAAGATTGCCGTGACGCGTGCTTTTCCCCCGAGGTGTTGAATGCCTTTAGCACGGGGGACGCGCACCTTCGTGCCACTCAAGATAGTTTTACCAGAGCCACGGAGCAGTATGTAAAAGACATACGGGTAAGAGAATTTAATAGTTGTATATGCCAGTAGCCCCCGAGACTTAAAGTAGTTATATTAACTGATTTAAGGATCATATGAAATGCAGGATCTTACCGAGAAGAATACCCAACTGTCTTAGGAGTTGCAAGAGTGCAAGGCCCAACTTGAGGCCGCATTTTCTGGCGCAGGAGGAAACGCAAGGACCTCTTCTGGTAACGCATTATTTTAGAAGGATAAGTAGCATTTGGCCTTTGCGCAAGTCTAAAAAACGACGTTGCAGGTGCTGCCGGACAAGATCCGGACAGGCAAGAACTTCTGCGCCAACTAAAGGCCAGCGAGAGGGTGCTGCATAAGGTGCAGCATGAAAGGAACAAGCTCCAGGATGCCCATGCCCAGCTTGGAGAAGAGCTGAAAGGCGTTCGGGCCGAGCTGTCGGGCTCCGTTAAGGAGAATCAGCGGCTTCGTCGCGGCATATATAGTAAGTGCTTGAGCGAACTCCTTTGAAAAGAAGAGTTCGGCGAGGAAGTCAATTTGACAGAATATGTCAGAGGTATGCTCACAGTGTCGCCTCTGGAGGAGATGCCCGTAACAACGGGTGATCAACTTCCCGAATTGTTGCAACTGATCGAACGAGTTCGGCAGGCTATGAGCGGCGTCATCCAGGCGTTATGGCCAGCCTTCTCCATACCCAAGGGTCTTGGGGAGCTTGTGGAGAAGCTACAGGGAGTGCGGCAGCGCTTCCATTTATGGAAGATTTCGGCCTGCCGCCAAGGTGCCAGGGAGGCCTGGGCCATGGTAAAGACGCGGTACAAGAAGGCGGATCCCAATCACATGGTCAAGTCGGACTGTGGGGCCCGATGGGAAGGAGATCCTGTGAGTTTAGTATACGCCAAGTGGAGTTGGCGCAAAATTTTCCCAACAGGACTGTAAATTAGATAACCTGTTAGACGGATTGAGGAAGAATACAATCATCGATTTGACAATGTATTATAAAATGACATACAAAATGCCTTCTAGCGGATTGTAGATCGTTTGTCTTTGCCGACCTTTTTCGCCGACCTCGGGACCCTAGGGTCCGGAGTGTGTCGAATACCTTCTCGGTTATGAAACAACGGGTATGCATGGAGACCCAAGCGTAGGGGTCATCGGTGCTTTATCGCATAAGTGCCCAACTAGTTATGTTATATTACATGGTTAGTAAGAAACATCTTCTAGGAGAATAGTTCCGTTAAGGGTTCCTTTCATTGGGGTGGCATGCCCTAAAGTGCATGTCCGGACTGCGAAAAAGCAGAAAACATCCGGGGCAGATAAATAAGTGGATAAAAATCATCTTTTAAGTCACCGATCAATATTCCCCGAAGACGCTAGCTTTCGGCTTCACCAGTCGAGGTACACATCCGCTGACCCGGCAGTAACAATCGCAGAGGTGTTCCCTTTACCTCCTAGCCGAACAATCGGGAACGTAGGGGTAAGCACAGGAGCTAGGCAACCCAGCTTGGCCAAAACTTAAGTCATATCGATGCATATAATGGTGAATAAAAGGTACATGTGGAGGCTTGACACATGTGCTGGGCATGAAGCCCGTATAATTAAGCTTCTGGTGAAGATGCCCCCAGGTATAATGAGTGCGGGTAGCACATCAATTGTGCGTGAAAGTTGCGCGGGTAAAGCCTTTTAAGGCTTGGATGAATAGGGTTGAGAAGAAAAATATAAACAAAAGGCAGCTGAAATAAATAAAAGAAAAAAAATTTGGACGGGGGAAGGGGACGAACTCTTAGTCCGGCGCTAGGCATAGAATCGTCGGAGGCGGGCCGCGTTCCATGGGTTCGGCTCGAGTCGGTTATCCGATGCATTTCGTAGACGGTACGCTCCGCCGGTCAAGACTTGATCAATGATGAAGGGGCCTTCCCATTTGGGCTTGAGCTTGTCCTTCTTCTTGTCCGGCAGGCGTAGAACCAGTTCGCCAACGTTGTAAGTCTTGGCCCGTACTTCTCTGCTTTGATATCTTCGAGCCTGCTGCTGATAGAATGCGGAACGAGCCTTGGCGACGTCGCGCTCTTCCTCCAATGTGTCCAAGCTGTCCTGCCGATCCAACTCGGCTTCTCTTTCTTCGTACATGCGCACTCAAGGTGAGTCATGAATGATGTCGCAGGCAAAACTGCTTCGCGCCGATACCATAAAAATGGTGTGAATCCGGTAGTACGGTTAGGCGTTGTCCGCAGCCCCCAGTACGGAGTCGAGCTCCTCTACCCAAAGGCGTGTCGATTTCGTAAGGGACCGCACTTGTGCGGGTTTGATGCCGCCATTATTAGACCATTTGCTCGTTCCACTTGACCGTTGGTTTGAGGATGATAGACTGAAGCGTAGTCGAGCTTGATGCCCATATTTTTGCACCATGATTTAACCTCGTCGGCGGTGAAGTTCGTGCCGTTATCGGTGATGATGCTGTGGGGGACACCATAACGGTGTACTACCCCGGATATAAAGTCTATCACTGGTCCGGACTCTGCCGTTTTAACTGGCTTGGCCTCTATCCATTTGGTGAATTTATCCACCATGACCAATAGGTACCTTTGCTTGTGGGTTCCCCCTTTAAGTGGTCCAACCATGTCAAGCCCCTGCACCGCAAACGGCCGGTAATGGGTATAGTTTTGAGGCGGTGGGTGGCATATGGCTCGATTAGCAAAGAGGCGACAACCGACGCATCTTTGGACTAAGTCATGGCATCTGCTCGAGCCGTCGGCCAGTAAAATCCTGTACGGAATGCCTTTCCTACAAGGGCCCGAGCTGCGGCGTGGTGTCCGCCTAGTCCGGCATGAATTTCAGCCAGGAGGTTTCGCCCTTCCTCTTCGGAGATACACCTTTGAAGGACTCCGGTTGTGTTTTTCTTACAAAGTTCTCCCTCATAGACCTTGTAGGCTTTTGATCGCCGGACAATGCAGCGGGCCTCATTTTGGTCTTCGGGAAGCTCCTGCCTAAGCAAGTAGGCGAGGAATGGTTCTGTCCACTTGGCAATTACTGCCATTATGTCGTGGGCGGAAGGTGTTATGTCATCGGCTGGATCGCCGGTTGGTGCGGCTTGTTCCGGATTGTTAGTTCCGGACTCCTCTTCCCATAGTACGGATGGCTTGAAGAGCCGTTCCAGAAGATGTTAGAGGGACAGCGCGCGTTTTGCGCCAATGCGTGCAAGACGTCGGCCGCTTGGTTATTATCCCGGGTGACGTGATGGAATTCAAGTCCTTCGAACCGGCTGACATTTTGAGGACAGCGTTGCGATATGCTGCCATTTTCGGATCTTTGGCGCCAAAGTCTCCGCTTATTTGGGATATTGCGAGGTTTGAGTCCGCGCACCTCTAGGCGTTGAATGCCCATGGAGATTGCCATCCGGAGACCGTGTAAAGGGCCTCGATTCGCCTGCGTTGTTAGAGTCCGTGTACATTATCTGAAGTACGTATTGGACTATGTCTCCGATCGGGGACGTCAATACGACGCCAGCCCCCAGTCCGGCTAACATTTTAGAGCCGTCGAAGTGCATAATCCAATTGGAGTATGCGCCGTATTCTTTAGGGAGTTCGGTTTCGGTCCATTCAGCGACAAAGTCAGCCAAAACTTGAGACTTTATAGCTCGCCGAGGTTTGTAAGATATATCAAATGGTAAGAGCTCAATGGCCCATTTTGCAATCCTGCCCGTCGCGTCGCGGTTGTTTATAATGTCGTTAAGTGGTACTTCAGAGGCCACTGTTGTCGAACACTCTTGAAAGTAGTGTCGGAGCTTCAGGGATGCCATGAACACCGCGACGCTATCTTCTCGATAGTGCGGGTAACGGACTTGCAAGGGGTTAACACGATGGATCGTAGTATACTGGTTTTTGAAGAGGGAATTTATGCCCTTCTGTTTCTCGTTCGACGACGAGTACCGCGCTTACAACTTGATGTGTAGCTGTGATGTATAACAACATTGGTTCGCCCAGGTTGGGCGCGGCCAGGACCGGATTTGTTGCCAATATGGCCTTTATTTCTTCGACTCCAGCAGTGGCAGCATCCGTCCACTCGAAGTGTTCGGTGCGCCCGAGGAGGCGATAGAGGGGTAATGCCTTTTCTCCTAGACGGGAGATAAAGCGGCTTAGAGCCGCTACGCATCCGGTCAATTTTTGTATTTGCTTGAGGTCTTTTGGGATATCTAGCTGTGTGAGCTCGGATCTTGGCTGGGTTTGCTTCAATTCCTCTACGGATACGATGAAGCCCAAAGAGCTTTCCGGTACGCCGAAAACACATTTTTTTGGATTCAGCTTGATGTCATATGCTCTGAGGCTGTAAAATGTGAGCCTCAAGTCGTCTACTAGAGTTTCGACGTGTTTAGTTTTGACGACTACGTCGTCCACATATGCCTCTACTGTTTTGCCGATCTGGGTAGCCAGACATGTCTGAATCATGCGCTGACATGTTGCGCCGGCGTTTTTAAGTCCGAAGGGCATCATGTTGAAGCAGAATGGTCCATATGGAGTAATGAATGCTGTTGCGGCTTGATCCGCTTCTGCCATCTTGATTTGATGATAGCCGGAGTATGCGCCCGGGAAGCACAATGAATCGTGCCTGCGGTGGCATCGATGATTTGGTCGATCTTGGGGGAGGGAAGGGATCCTTTGGGCAGGCCTTATTTAGGTCTTTGAAATCGACACATAGGCGCCAGGATTTGTCCTTCTTTGGTACCATCACCAAGTTTGCTAGCCAATCCGGTGCTTGATGTCTCGATGAATCCGGCTTCCAATAGCTTGGCTAGCTCTTCTCCCATTGCCTGTCTTTTGGGTTCGAAAATCTTCAAGAGCCTGTTTGATGGCTTGAATCCTTTTAGGATGTTTAGGCTGTGTTTCGCCAATCTGTGTGGGATTCGGGCATATCCGATGGGTGCCGTGCAAAATGTCCCAATTTTCCCGAAGGAATTTTCATGATCTGGCGCCTACATCAGGTTCAATTGTGCCCGATGGAGGCCGTTTTTGTGGGGTCCGTTGGGTGGACCTGGAATTTGACTATTTCATCCGCTGGTTTAAAAGGGGTGGACTTGGATCTTTTATCAAGTATCACATCGTCCCTGTTCACCGTGGAGCGCATCACTGTGAGTTCCTCGGCCGCTAGGGCTTCGGATAGTGCCTCGAGGGCTAGTGCGGCTGTCTTGTTTTCGGCGCTGAGTGCTATGTCCGGATCACTAGCGAGAGTGATAATTCCGCTGGGACCGGGCATTTTAAGCTTCATGTACCCATAATGGGGTATAGCTTGAAAATTGTGAATGCCTCTCGTCCTAATAGAGCATGATATCCGCTGCTGAATGGGGCTACTTGAAAGCGTGACCTCCTCGGACCTATAATTGTCCGCGAGCGAACACTACGCCCAAAGCATGATTTTTCCTATGCAGCATGCTTCCCGCCGGGATTATTCCTCTAAAGGTTGTGCTGCTTCGCTCAATGCGGTTCAGTCTATTTCCATTTTTTCGAGGTTTCCTCATAGATGAGGTTTAGTCCGCTGCCGCCATCCATGAGTACCTTAGTAAGGCGGTAAATCTACTATTGGGCTGAGGAGCAATGCGGTGGTGCCCGGCAGTTCGAATTTAGGTTTGTCACGGCATTGAAGGTAATAGCCATGTCGCTCCATGGATTTATTGTTGCTACTTGGTAGACTTCGCAAGGTTATGGAGTTGTCGTTTTGCTTTGTTATTGGATGCGAAAGTCTCAAGACTATTAACACCGTCATTGGTGTTCTGGGATGGGATTCGAAGCTAGAAGCTCTTCGCCACTTTTGGCCACCGCCGTAGTATCCAACATGCTCGAAGGCTATGAGTTGGAGTGGCGCCCTCTCTGCTATGAATTTTGCAGGGTCCGTTTAGCCAGCCCTCCAGTACGGTTCCGTACCTTTAGGGGGTTTTAGTTTTTTGGTATTTAGCCCAGGTGCTTGATAATGATGCACCCTTTGGTTCCGGACTAGGGATGTATTCGGGACCGGATTATCCCAAAATTTACTTTCGGTTTTTTCAGCGCTCTCCATCGCACAGTACTTTTGTACGATGGTCTCCAAGTCAGCAAGCGCGTAATGTCATGGCGACTTATGGCGTTTAGGATTCCCTTGTCCGTGCAATTATTGCGAAGACCGAGGTTGCGTTTTCCTCTCGGCATCCTTTATCCTGTCCATAACCAGGAGGAATCTGCCCGAGAGTGACGTATCGTCTCGGCGGGCTCTTGCGAATTAGAGTTAGATCGCATATGTCCGGCGGGTGGGTGGAACTAAGTCCGAACCCTACCCATCTCAAGGCTCAAGGCGAAGTTTCCAATTTTGAAGCTTGGATTTCGGACGTTGTCCAACGAGTCAGTCCGATGCCTGACTTTAAGTTCAGTGTTTGATCGAAGCCCGTCCCTCCGCGGGAATCCGACATGGGGGGTTCGGGGATCCGGACAAGACTAGTTTTCAATACAGGAGAAGCGTCGCCGCATTGTTCCTCTACCACTGCAACGTGGTGGGTGACCTGGGGAGAGTTAATTTCTCTCAGATCGAGTTTAAGCCCAATCTGATCGTAGTCTGTAGCGACTCCCAGGGCGGCGATGCGATCCAAGAGCTCGTTTATGGACAAGAGCTCTATTGGATCCAGCCGCTCGGCGAGTTCCGAGCTGACGTGAAGATTGCTTTTGACGACTTGAGAGGTCGTTGTCGAAGCGATGGCCGGACAGGCGGTCATAAGAAAACCACCTAGCCAGATAGTTTGGCCGGCGGCCAAGGCTCCTTTGGCGAAGATACCGTTCTTGAAGACGGGAGGAGGCATCCTTCCTATCGGTGATGGCACAGAGGAACTCTCAATGAAAGCACCAATGTCGGTGTCAAACCGCGGATCTCGGTAGGGGTCCTGAAGCGTATGCGTCTAGGCGGATGGTAACAGGAAACAAGGGACACGATGTTTACCTGTGTTGGGCCCTCTTGATGGAGGTAAAACCCTACGTCCTGCTTGATTGATATTGATATTGTGGATGTCTACAAGAGTGGATCTACCACGAGATCAAGGAGGCTAAACCCTAGAAGCTAGCTATGGTATGATTGTAAGGGTTGTTGTGATCGTAGTCCTACGAACTAAAGCCATCCGGTTTATATAGACACCGGAGAGGGCTAGGTTACATAGAGTCGGTTACAATGGTAGGAGATCTACATATCTGTATCGCCAAGCTTGCCTTCCACGCCAAGGAAAGTCCCATCCGGACACGGGGTGAAGTCTTCAATCTTCTATCTTCGTAGTCTTGGAGTCCGGTCGATGATGATAGTCCGGCAAATGATAGTCCGGCCGATGATGGTAGTCCGGCTATCCGGACACCCCCTAATCCGGGACTCCCTCACTTCACTTAGATTATTTTGAGAGTCTTAAATAGCATGGTAATTTGCTTAAATAATCTTAATATGCTAGGTATTCAAGATTAGTAAAAAAAAACTTTCTTATGAGTGTTTTGAATACTAAGAGAAGTTTGATGCTTGATGATTGTTTTGAGATATGGAGGTAATAATATCAAAGTCGTGCTAGTTGAGTAGTTGTGAATTTGATAGATGCTTGTGTTGAAGTTTGCAAGTCCCGTAGCATGCACGTATGGTAAATGTTATGGAACAAATTTGAAACATGAGGTGTTCTTTGATTGTCCTCCTTATGAGTGGCGGTCGGGGATGCGATGGTCTTTTCCTACCAATCTATCCCCTAGGAGCATCTTGGCGTAGTGCTTGGTTTTGATGACTTGTAGATTTTTGCAATAAGTATGTGAGTTCTTTATGACTAATGTTGAGTCCATGGATTATCGACTCTAACCCTTCCATCATTGCTAGCCTCTTCGGTACCGTGAATTGCCCTTTCTCACATTGAGAGTTGGTGCAAACTTAGCGGTGCATCCAAACCCGTGATATGATACGCTCTTTCACACATAAACCTCCTTATATCTTCCTCAAAACAGCCACCATACCTACCTATTATGGCATTTCCATAGCCTTCCGAGATATATTGCCATGCAACTTTCCACCATTCCATCATGACACATTCATCATTGTCATATTGCTTAGCATGATCATGTAGTCGACATAGAATTTGTGGCAAAGCCACCGTTCATAATTCTTTTATACATGCCACTCTTGGTTCATTGCATATCCTAGTACACCGCCGGAGGCATTCATATAGAGTCGTCTTTTGTTCTAGTATCGAGTTGTAATCATTGAGTTGTAACTAAATAGAAGTGTGATGATCATCATTTTCTAGAGCATTGTCCCAAGTTAGGAATAAAAAAAGAGAAAGGCCATAAAAAAAGAGAACGGCCATATAAAAAAAGAAAAGAGAAAGGCCATAAAAAAGGGAAGGCCCAAAAAAAGAGAGAAAAAGAGAGAAGGGACAATGCTACTATCCTTTGCCACACTTGTGCTTCAAAGTAGCACCATAATCTTCATGATAGAGAGTCTCTTGTTTTGTCACTTTCATATACTAGTGGGAATTTTTCATTATAGAACTTGGCTTGTATATTCCAACAATGGG
Source organism: Aegilops longissima (assembly GCA_021605205.1). Lineage (NCBI taxonomy): Eukaryota > Viridiplantae > Streptophyta > Magnoliopsida > Poales > Poaceae > Aegilops > Aegilops longissima. The sequence goes on from CM038680.1 coordinate 471,411,862, forward strand.
CCTCCTCAAGTGCCCTAGGTCTTCGTGAGCAAGCAAGTTGGATGCACACCCACTTAGTTTCTTTTGTTGAGCTTTCATACATTTATAGCTCTAGTGCATATGTTGCCTGGCAATCCCTACTCCTTGCATTAACATCAATCGATGGGCATCTCCATAGCCCATTAATTAGCCTCGTTGATGTGAGACTTTCTCCTTTTTTTGTCTTCTCCACATAACCCCCATCATCACATTCTATTCCACCCATAGTACTATGTCCATGGCTCGCGCTCATATATTGCGTGAAAGTTTATAGGTTTGAGATTACTAAAGTATGAAACAATTGCTTGGCTTGTCATTGGGGTTGTGCATGATGAGAGCATTCTTGTGTGACGAAAATGGAGCATGACTAAACTATATGATTTTGTAGGGATGAACTTTCTTTGGCCATTTATTTTGAGAAGACATAATTGCTTAGTTAGTATGCTTGAAGTATTATTATTTTTATGTCATATGAACTTTTATCTTGAATCTTTCGGATCTGAATATTCATACCCCAATTAAGAAGAATTACATTGAAATTATGCCAAGTAGCACTCCGCATCAAAAATTCTGTTTTTATCATTTACCTACTTGAGGACGAGCAGGAATTAAGCTTGGGGATGCCTAATACGTCTCCAACGTATCTATAATTTTTGATTGCTCCATGCTATATTATCTACTGTTTTGGACATTATTGGGCTTTATTACCCACTTTTATATTATCTTTGGGACTAACCTATTAACCGGAGGCCCAGCCCAGAATTGTTGTTTTTTTGCCTATTTCAGAGTTTCGCAGAAAAGGAATATCAAACGGAGTCCAAACGGAATGAAACCTTCGGGAACGTGATTTTCGGAAAGAACATGATCCACGAGACTTGGACCCTACGTCAAGAAACAAGGGAGGAGGCCACTAGGTAGGGGCCCCCCCCCCCCCAGGCGTGCCCTCCACCCTCGTGGGTCCCCTGTTGCTCCACCGACGTACTCTTTCCTCCTATATATACCTACGTACCCCCAAACGATCAGATACGGAGCCAAAAACCTAATTCCACCGCCGCAACCTTACGTATCCACGAGATCCCATCTTGGGGCCTGCTCGAGCTCATTTGGAGGGGGCATCCATCATGGAGGGCTTCTACATCAACATCATAGCCTCTCCGGTGAAGTGTGAGTAGTTTACCTCGGACCTTGGGTCCATAGTTAGTAGCTAGATGGATTCTTCTCTCTTTTGGATCTCAATACAATGTTCTCCCCTCTCTTGTGGAGATCTATTCGATGTAATCTTCTTTGCAAAGTGTGTTTGTTGAGATCGATGAATTGTGGGTTTATGATCAAGATTATCTATGAGCAATATTTGAATCTTCTCTGAATTCTTTTTATGTATGATTGGTTATCTTTGCATGTCTCTTTGAATTATCAGTTTGGTTTGGCCTACTAGATTGATCTTTCTTGCAATGGGAGAAGTGCTTAGCTTTGGGTTCAATCTTGCGGTGTCCTTTCCCAGTGATAGTAGGGGCAGCAAGGCACGTATTGTATTGTTGCCACCGAGGATAATAAGATGGGGTTTTATCATATTGCATGAATTTATCCCTCTACATCATGTCATCTTGCTTAAGGCGTTACTCTGTTTTCTTGAACTTAATACTCTAGATGCATGCTGGATAGTGGTCGATGAGTGGAGTAATAGTAGTATATGCAGGCAGGAATCGGTCTACTTGTGTCGGACGTGATGCCTATATACATGATCATACCTACATACTCTCATAACTATGCTCAATTCTGTCAATTGCTCAACAGTAATTCGTTCACCCACCGTAAAATACTTATGCTCTTGAGAGAAGCCACTAGTGAAACCTATGGCCCCCGGGTCTATCTTCATCATATTAATCTTCCAACACTTAGTTATTTCCTTTGCTTTTTACTTTGCTTTTATTTTACTTTGCATCCTTATCACAAAAATACAAAAAATATTATCCTATCATATCTATCAGATCTCACTCTCGTAAGTGACCGTGAAGGGATTGACAACCCCTTATCGCATTGGTTGCGAGGAGTTATTTGTTTTGTGCAGGTATGTGGGACTCGCGTGTAGCCTCCTACTGGATTGATACCTTGGTTCTCAAAAACTGAGAGAAATACTTACGCTACTTTGCTGCATCATCCTTTCCTCTTCAAGGAAATCCAACACAGTGCTCAAGAGGTAGCACAGATCACGTGCTCTGAAGGCCAAGGCAGTCTCTGAATTTGAAGGTGAGGATTCTGGTAGCAGCCTTGGTGATCCTGAAGAACTAAGTCAAGAGCTAGAAATGCTAGTGAGGAAGTTCCAGAAGTTCTCAAGGCATGGTTGCTTTGGTAAAGTCTTAAGAGGTGATGACTTGAAATCAGATTCCTCATCACATGACTACAAGAAGAGAACTTGCCAAAAATGCAAGACACCTGGTCACTACATTACTGATTGTCCTCAGTGGGAGAAGGTATCAAAGAAGAAGAAATACAAGGATTACAGTTCTGATGACGCGAAGAAGAAGAAGAAATCTTCAAAGTCTTCATCGTCAAAATCTTCAAAGTCTTCATCTCACAATTAGAGCAGCTCCAAAAAGGCTCGTCCATTCATTGGCAAGGAAATGGACTCTGAAGCCGAATCTGAGGAAAATGAGGAAGAGAGGCATCTGAGGAGTCAGACTCTAGTGTGGCGAGCCTAGCCCTCGCTACGACGTTCGTCAGCAAGTTCATCTTCAACTCTGAGGGAAATGACTTCCCCAACACTGCTGACGACGGCGATGATGACTACTCTCCCACCTATTGCTTCATGGCAAAGGGTGCCAAGGTACTCAAATATCCCTCCTCTGAATCAAGTGAGGATGAATCTGATGAAAACCTCAAGCCTAGCTATTCTAAACTTGCTAAGATTGCTGTGAAACAACAAAAGGCTTTTGAAAAGGTTCAAAATATGCTAGACAAAAGCGATGACCTGTTGGGTGAAGAAATGGATCGAACTCAAACCTTGACTGATAATATTCAGAGACTTCAGTCTAAGTTTGAAAACCTTAAAAGTCATCATAACACTCTCTTATCTGATCATGAGAAGCTTTCTTATGAATTTCTTCAAAGAAAGCAAGATCTTGAAAAGCTAAGGGTGAGTTATGAAGATCTTCAGAAGGAGCGTGATTCATTGCTTGCTCAACAGATCAGTGCCGCTCAGGATGAATTCATTCCACCGTGTTTGAAATACATTGAACGTGAATCCGCTAATTCTTCACCTGAAAGTTCAAATGCTTCTATTACTGCAAATTCTTCAATTGTCTCTACTATCACAAATTCCTCATCTGAGGATGATACTAGTATCACTGACAATGCAGGGCTGAAGGAATTGTATCTGATAGTGATGTCTACTACGCAACCTTCTTCTTGTAGACGTTGTTGGGCCTCCAAGTGCAGAGGTTTGTAGGGCAGTAGCAAATTTCCCTCAAGTGGATGACCTAAGGTTTATCAATCCATGGGAGGTGTAGGATGAAGATGGTCTCTCTCAAGCAACCCTGCAACCAAATAACAAAGAGTCTCTTGTGTCCCCAACACACCCAATACAATGGTAAATTGTATAGGTGCACTAGTTCGGTGAAGAAATGGTGATACAAGTGCAATATGGATGGTAGATATAGGTTTTTGTAATCTGAAAATATATAAACATCAAGGTAACAAGTGGTAAAAGTGAGCGTAAACGGTATTGCAATGCGTTGAAACAAGGCCTAGGGTTCATACTTTCACTAGTGCAAGTTCTTTCAACAATAATAACATAATTGGATCATATAACTATCCCTCAACATGCAACAAAGAGTCACTCCAAAGTCACTAATAGCAGAGAACAAACGAAGAGATTATGGTAGGGTACGAAACCACCTCAAAGTTATTCTTTCTGATCAATCTATTCAAGAGTCCGTAGTAAAATAACACGAAGCTATTCTTTCCGTTCGATCTATCATAGAGTTTGTACTAGAATAACACCTTAAGACACAAATCAACCAAAACCCTAATGTCACCTAGATACTCCAATGTCACCTCAAGTATCCGTGGGTATGATTATGCGATATGCATCACACAATCTCAGATTCATCTATTCAACCAACACATAGAACTTCAAAGAGTTCCCCAAAGTTTCTATCGGAGAGTCAAGACGAAAACGTGTGCCAACCCCTATGCATAGGTTCATGGGCGGAACCTGCAAGTAATCACCAAAACATACATCAAGTGGATCACGTGATATCCCATTGTCACCATAGATAAGCACGACAAGACATACATCAAGTGTTCTCAAATCCTTAAAGACTCAATCCGATAAGATAACTTCAAAGGGAAAACTCAATCCATTACAAGAGAGTAGAGGGGGATAAACATCATAAGATCCAACTATAATAGCAAAGCTCGCGATACATCAAGATCGTGTCATATCAAGAACACGAGAGAGAGAGAGATGAAACACATAGCTACTGGTACATACCCTCAGCCCCGAGGGTGAACTACTCCCTCCTCGTCATGGAGAGCGCCGGGATGATGAAGATGGCCATCGGTGAGGTTGCCCCCTGCAGGCGGTCTTGGAACAGGTCCCGATTGGTTTTGGTGGCTACAGAAGCTTGCGGCGGCGGAACTCCCGTTCTATTATGTTCCCCGATGTTTTTAGGGTATATGGACATATATAGGCGAAAGAAGTCGGCCAGGGGAGCCAAGAGGGGCCCACGAGGGTGGAGGGCGCGCACAGGGGGTGGGTGCGCCCCCTGCCTCGTGCCTTCCTCGTTGCTTCCCTTACGTATACTCCAAGTCTTCTGGATTGCTAACGTTCCAAAAGTAACTTTCCCGAAGGTTTCATTCCGTTTGGACTCCGTTTGATATTCCTTTTCTGCGAAACACAGAAACAAGGAGAAAAACAGAAACTGGCACTGGGCTCTGGGTTAATAGGTTAGTCCCAAAAGTAATATAAAAGTGTATAATAAAGCCCATAAACATCCAAAACAGATAAAATAATAGCATGGAACAATCAAAAATTATAGATACGTTGGAGACGTATCAGACAGGCATGTACAAAAGCCTCAAAGGATATCAGGCTCTTTGTGATGTGCTTAAAAAGCAGATCCTCAACAGGAACCCTAGGAAAGAGGGTATTGCCTTTGAGAGGAAACTCAATGCTGACGGGACCTGCTGGAAACCTGAGCAGTATCCCAAAACCTCATGGGTTGCTGCAAAGGGACCTCCCATAGCTCCATCCACTTTATCTGGCTTTACTTGTGAATCTTCATATTCTTCTGATGAGTCATTTGACTCCAACTATAAGCTGTTCAAAAATCAGAATGGTAAAGTTTTTGCTAGATATGTTGGCACTAACTGCAGGAATGGTCCCCCTATGAAGAAAATCGGGTTCCCAAAAGGTGCCTTGAAAGTCTTCAGGTGAATGTCATCATGACACCACGTGTGAAGAATAGGAACCCTAGATCAAATTCTTCATATGGACCAAAGTCTTCATATGGATCCAAGTCCTCATATGGACCACATTCCTCACATGGATCAAATTCCTCATATGGATCAAAGTCCTCATATGAATATCATTGTACTAACATTTCAGTTTCGCAAGAAAAGACTAAGGGCTACGAATGTGTGCATTATTCTTCAAATCATTATGTTCATAAGTCCTCGAAGAATTTCTTCGCTTACTCATATGCTTACCCTAACCCCTCTTATGTGAAACGAAGTGAACTGGATTCTTTGCCACCTTTCTCATATGGAGCTCACAGAATGATGAACTCTTTGCCACCCCTCCAGATGTGGGTGGTGAAGAAAGAGAACTAATCTCTTATGTAGGGTCAGGTCTCCAGACGAACTTAAAACGTCTGAAGAATTTGCTGGAGACCTGAATATGCTTGAAAGGACGCAAGCTAATCATGAAGAAATGAATTTCCATTTCCCACGTCCTCATACTGCTATATCTGTTCTATTGCTTGATGAAATTGATCTGATGAATGATGTCACTTGAAGCTACATCGGTATTTCCCAAAATAGGAAGGGATGATGCAGCACAGCGGCGGTAGGTATTTCCTTCAGATATGAAACCAAGATTATCGAACCAGTAGGAGAACCAAGAAACACAACATAAACAACCCCTACACACAAATAACAACACCTCGCAACCCGACGTGTTAAAGGGGTTGTCAATCCCTTTCGGGTAACGGCGCCAGAAATGGCGTGCGGACGGGAGAAAATTGTAATAGATTGAATAAATAGATCGCAAATAAAATAAAAACATAGCAAGGTATTTTTGTATTTTTGGTTTAATAGATCTGAAAATAAATGCAAGGAAAAAGTAGATCGCGAAGGCAAATATATGAGAAAGAGATCGGGGGGGCGTAGGTTTCACTAGTTGCTTCTCTCAAGAAAAATAGCAAATGGTGGGTGAACAAATTACTGTTGAGCAATTGATAGAACTTCAAATAATTATGACGATATCCAGGAAATGATCATTATAAAGGCATCACGTCCAAGATTAGTAGACCGACTCCTGCCTGCATCTACTACTATTACTCCACTCATCGACCGCTATCCAGCATGCATCTAGTGTATTAAGTTCTAGAAACAACGGAGTAATGCAATAAGAACGATGACATGAGGAATAGACAATATCTGTCTATGTAGAGATAGACCCCATCGTTTTATCCTTAGTAGCAATGATACATACATGTCGGTTCCCTTTCTGTCACTGGAATCAAGCACCGTAAGATCGAACCCACTACAAAGCACCTCTTCCCATTGCAAGATAAATAGATCAAGTTGGCCAAACAAAACCCAAATATCGGAGAAGAAATACGAGGCTATAAGAGATCATGCATAAAAGAGATCAAAGAAACTCAAATACTTTCATGGATATAAAAAGATATAACTGATCATAGACTCAAAGTTCATCAATCCCAACAAACACACTGCAAAAGAGTTACATCATATGGATCTCCAAGAGACCATTGTATTGAGAATTCAGAGAGAGAGATGAAGCCATCTAGATACTAGCTACGGACCCGAAGGTCTACAAAGAACTACTCATGCATCATCGGAGAGGCACCAATGGAGGTGGTGAACCCCATCCGAGATGGTGTCTAGATTGGATATGGTGGTTCTGGACTCTGGGGCGGCTGGATGAATATTTCGTCGACTCTCCTAGGGTTTCTGGAATATTGGGGTATTTATAGAGCAAAGCGGTGGTCCAGGGGGCACTCGAGGAGGGCACAACCCACCAGGGCGCGCCTAGGCCTCCTGGCGCGCCCTGGTGGGTTGTGCTCTCCTCGGAGCACCCCCAGGCACAACCAGGGCCAATTACGTGTCTTCTGCTCCATAAAAAATCTTCGTAATGTTTCGTGGCATTTGGACTTCGTCTTAGATTGATTTCCTGCGATGTAAAAAAACATGCAGAAAACAGCAACAAACACTTGGCACTATGTCAATAGGTTAGTACCAAAAATGAATATAAAATGATTATAAAACATCCAAGATTGATAATATAACATCATGGAACAATAAAAATTTATAGATATGTTGGAGACGTATCAGCATCCCCAAGCTTAACTCCTACTCGTCCTCGAGTAGGTAAGTGATAAAAACAGAATTTTTGATGTGGTGCTTCCTAACATGTCATATCATATTCTTTTCTTTATAGCATGGACATTTGGACTTTTATGTGATTCAAAGCAATAGTCTACTTTTGACATGATACTTTAAATACTCAAGCATATCAACAAGAAACCATGTCTTTCAAAATATCAACACTAAAATAAGTTATCCCTAGCCCATCATGCTCAACCATTGATCCATTCATGAAACACACTTGCATATTAGCTACACCCAGTACTTAAGTACGATCATATTGCCTCCTAGTTGGTGCTTTTATAAGAGAAGATGGAGACTCAAATTAAAAATAAAAATCGCATAAAGTAAAAGAAAGGCCCTTCGCAGAGGGAAGTAGGGATTTGTAGAGGTGCGAGAGCTCAAAGCAAAAAAAACTTAGAAATAAAAACATTTTGGGGGGTGTATCCATCTGACCAATGAAAATGACTTAGAGTTCCCAACACTTTCCATGCTATATATATCATAGGCGATTCCCAAACAGAAAATAAAGTTTATTCCTTTTTCCACCATACTTTCACTTTCCATGGCTAGCCGTATCCACGGTTGCCCTCCATACCAACTGTCGGTGTCAAAACCGGCGGATCTCGGGTAGGGGGTCCCGAACTGTGCGTCTAGGCGGATGGTAACAGGAGACAAGGGACACGATGTTTTTACCTAGGTTCGGGCCCTCTCGATGGAGGTAAAACCCTACTCCTGCTTGGTTAATATTGATGATATGGGTAGTACAAGAGTAGATCTACCACGAGATCAGAGAGGCTAAACCCTAGAAGCTAGCCTATGGTATGATTGTTGTTCGTCCTATGGACTAAAACCCTCCAGTTTATATAGGCACCGAAGAGGGTTAGGGTTACACAGAGTCGGTTACAATGGTAGGAGATCTACATATCCGTATCGCCAAGCTTGCCTTCCACACCAAGGAAAGTCCCATCCGGACATGGGACGAAGTCTTCAATCTTGTATCTTCATAGTCCAGAGTCCGGCCAAGGCTATAGTCCGCTATCCGGACACCCCTAATCCAGACTCCTCGGTAGCCCTGAACCAGGCTTCAATGACGACAAGTCCGGCGCGATATTGTCTTCGGCATTGCAAGGCGGGTTCCTCCTCTGAATACTTCATAGAAGATTTTGAACACAAGGATAGTGTCCAGCTCGCAAAATAAGTTCCACATACCACCGTAGAGAGAATAATATTTACACAAGTTCAATCACGGCGTATTCGCAGCATGACTTCACACCACGCCAATCCTTTATTGAATCGTTTTACTGTCCCACCTCAGTAGCGTTTAGCGAGGCGGTTTCCTTGGCATGTCTTGTCAAAGCAGAGATCGTGTCTCCTTATTCCGGATTCTCATTAATACGGCGTGGGTAACTTGATCGTGCCCGTTGGCACGCCTCCTCTATCGGCGAGTCCCGAGCGGTCACGGAGAGGGCTCCTGGTATTCAACCTCTTTATAAAGAGACCAAGGCCCCGCTCTTTTTTCTCAATCTCAATCGAATCCGCCCCTCGCTTCAAGTCCCAACACCCAAAGCTCCAGATTCAGGCGCTTTGGACCTTCGATGATGTCCGGCTCTGACCTTCAAGGCCGGTGGATGCCTTCCTCCGTCACGGAAGAAGACGTCCTAAAGCTAAGAGATGCCAGGTATCTAACCGGCGAAATCTCGCATAGGCTGCCTGCCCAAGGGCAGGTTATTCCCTCTCCCAAGCCCGGTGAAAGCATGGTGTTCACGTCTCACTTCCTTCGGGGGCTAGGTTTCCCGACGGACCCCTTCGTGAGGGGGCTCATGTTTTATTATGGGCTGGAATTTCACGACTTGGATCCGGAGCCCATCCTCCACATCTCATTGTTCATCGTCGTATGCGAAGCCTTCCTCCGCATTACCCCACACTTCGGATTGTGGCTCAAAACCTTCAAGGTGGAGCCGAAGATGATCAAGGGGCAACAGGCAGAGTGCGAAGGGGCTGTTATAAGCAAGAATGCTGACGCTTCATGGCCCGAGGGCTCTTTTCAAGAGGAGCTCATTCTATGGCAACAAGAGTGGTTTTATATCACAGCTCCCAGGGGCACCAAATGGGTGGCGCCACCTGCCTTTCGCTCGGGTCCTCCACCGCGGCTGGCGTCATGGGTCAATAAAGGGCTTGACTGGGGGCCGTCCAAGGACGTGCCCTTGTTGCAGGGCCGTATTCGAGACCTCATAGAGAGAGAGAGAGAGATCAATCTGGTCGTAGTAGCGCAGGTCATGCTGATTCGTCGCATCCTACCCTGCAAACGTCGCCCCCTCCGCCTGTGGGAGTTCAATCCGGAAGGACCACGAGCTCTCCAACATTTTATGGGCGCAACGCCCGTGGAGATGTACAAACTGTTCTTCGGATCACAAGCAATGTGTCCGGACTTGACCGAGGATGCAGGTCTGAGCTCCAATCGCCCGGATGCTCAAGTAAGTAGTCCCGTACCCGGACACGCTATCCGTATATTTATCATAAACTTGCCCTTAAAAGAGTTGTCCCTTAAGCAGGAGTGGATAGCGAAAGCAAAACTGATCAGTGTCCCCCCTCCCTGAGACCACGCCGGATCCCGTGTTAACCAAGATGCTGGAGGCTGCGCCTTTAGAAGAAGGCGAAGGGGGGAACAAGGAAGCTACTGCCTCTGTGAAGGAGGTTATCAAGAAAGGAGGGATCGAAAATCCCTCCATCCAAGGGGAGAAGAGGATCGCCTCTGAAGATTCAGAGACCAAGGCCTCAATGCGCGGGAAGAAATCTTCGCCAGAGGGTCCTGCGCCGGAGGATGCACCGGCCGCATTATTTCCCCAAGGAGATCAGCCCTCCAGTGAGCCGTAAATAGATAGGGGAGTTTTTAAAATAAGAGACATCCCTGTTTTATTTCTGAAGATGACTGAAATTTTACCTTGTAGTTCGGATCTCCGCCCTTCTCAGCAGAGCTCGTCTTCAGGCGATCTTCGTCCGGAGATGATGGAGAGCGGAACGCCTCCCCCTGCCGTACCGCCTAGCGAGGCGGACGATCCTAAGGTGTCTTCGCGGAGGGTTTCTCCGAATCCGGCAGGGGTGGATGGCGGTCATAGGGCCCCCAGAGCCCTCCGTGTCCGGCCTTCAAAAAAGGCCATCAGACGAGTCCGGCACCTCCTGGTGCTCGGTCGGAGGAGTTGAAGGGTCTGCTCGGGCGAGTGTCTATCTCAGAGGATCACCGTGCATTGATGGGTACGGTGATTGAAAAATTTCGTCCATGAAAGCGGGTTGTACGAGGCCGCCGAAGTTTCTTGACAGTTTTGAGGTATGTGCAATGATGTACATTTTGACGGTTCCGCATATATAAGATGCGCCCTGTGTAGATAGTAGCCCCTGAGACTCGATGCGTTTGTCAAAAATGATAGCGTGCCGAGTATCATAATCCGAGGTTATAATATGTCACCCTTCCTATGTAGGTGGCGAGGCGTCCGGTGGCTAGCCGGACTGATGAATTTGTCGAACTAAAGCGGCAACTTGACGTGGCGGATGCCGACATCGCGCTTGTTAATAAGTGGCTTGACGAGTCACAAGGTATGCGGTTTCTCCGCGGACATCTCGTAAGGGAGCTTGATGCCCGTGCCTTACAACATGTATGCTTGATGCAGATGGTGCCGCTGCCATGGAGAACCTTCGGGCGGAGCTTGCCCGAGCCAAGGAGCAGGCCAGAAAAAGTGATGCTGCTGCCTTAAAGGCGGCCGAAGAGCTAAAAGCCGAACAGGTTGCTCACTGCCGAAGCAAGAAGGAAATGGCCGAGATGGCCGTGAAGTTGAAGAATGCTACCGACCGCGAGCTTCTTGAAAAGAAGGTCGGCGAGCAAGAGGACTGAAGAAGGCCACCACCGAGGCCAAGGATGCTCGCTCTGCGATGAGAGCTATGAAGGAGGAGCTACGTCAGGCCGGAGATATCGCGGCTGGAAAGCCCTTTCTACTGCGGAGGAAGTTCAGGATCCTAAATATGCTCAGTTGGACCGGCTGTGGAGTAGTGAGGATGCTTATCTGGACTTGGCGGCGAGTGCTGCGGACGCGGCCGAAAACTTCGGAGATCAAAAGGATCACGAGATGGAAGAGCTTTTTTGGTCGCAGTTCCGTAATCCAGAGCGTCCACTTCCATTAACCGATCGTTTGGCCGAATGGGCGGAGCTGAATAGGTTGTCCGGACTTGCCATGAAGAATGTTGTGACTCATTTGTGGCCGAAAAGGCCCGAGCCGAAGAGTTATTTTGGCTTGGTGCAGCAGTTCCTTGGTGCGGTGCCGCATATCAAAGCAATGAGGCGGTCAGCATGCATAGAGGGTGCGCGGATGGCTCTTGCCCGTGTCAAGACATACTGGGCGGAGATGAAGGCCACCGATGTTGCATCCCAAGATTCGGACGGAAGCCAAGTACCCGTCGAGCACTATTTTCAGGAAGTTCTGCAGGGCGCTCGTTTAATAGAGGTGCAGTGCTCAAAGGATATTATGTTCGAATAACATGTATTATTGTGAAACAATGTTTTGATGGAATATAAAAGCTTTTTATACTTGTGCCTTCAACAATTAAAATACCTCCTGTGCGGTCGTTAATGTATATGTGTATATAACCTGAAAGATGGCAGTCTTTGGCTTCAGCCCCCACGCATATAATGCGGGGTGTTTGCGTAAAGCGCCTTTTCACACTTGATCCAACGTCTTGGTCCTACAAAGGAGGTGATAGCGCAGCAAACTAGGCAACCGGACTATAATGCTTTATCACTTTCACTTAGCCAAAGGAGTTTGACAGTGGGGCTACTATATAGCCCCTAGGGGCACCGCTCTCACCCGAATTGGCGGCGTATGTGCTGGCCGAAGCGGCCCTTCGTCAATCTTGGAGGAATTCTAAAGATTCCAGTGGGTCATCAGTGGTTGACCAGTCTCACGCTATATCATGACAGTCAGTTTTGGCTTTCTCTCTTGAGGTGCTCGCTTTGGCGAACCGGGCACAATCGCGAGAGTTCTCCGGTGCCGCATTAGCCGATAGAGTGGAGCGTAAGGCGAGAAAAACACAGAGCGGGCAAACCCAACGTTTGACCAAAGACATGATTCGGAGCTGATGCAAATAAGGCCTAACTCGAGACGCCGAACACTCCCTAAGGTATTCGGTCTTTATGAAAACGGGTCAAACAATCGCCCTTGGTAATAAGCCCACGGTGTCCAGTGCAGCGAAATTCGACATGGCCTATGCCAAAGCGCCAGCCTCCTCCTCGGTTATAGCAAGAAACCGGGGATGTGTATCAACAAGAGACAGTGAAAAAGGTTTACGAGGGTCTTAATCTGAAAAGAATCCTTGCGACGGGTCCCTCTGCACGTCTACGCTGTGTCTCCGTTGTGCCGTATCACGGGCGGGTGTAGCACGATGTTCATCTGTAAAAGAGAGGAACTTAGTTGAAAAAGGTCGTGCAAAAATGTACGTTATATTAAATTAACGAAGTACAATTCGAAAAATGAATAAAATTGAGCTTTATGGTCTCTTGTTGCGGAGCCCTTATGCGGGGCATGTGTCTAGTAAGCCCTTGTATGTTTCGCCGGACTCGTCCAGCCGTGTCCGGGGTCTGGACGACCTGTCTAAGTGCTTTTATTGGTGAAGCCGGTTTATTGTGTGGATGTCAAGGCAACCGCATGATTTTCCGGACTCGAGGAACTCTCGATGTTTCCTTTTAACGAGATGATGCCGCGTGGACCGGGCATTTTAAGTGTAAGGGATGCATAATGCGGTATTGTGTTAAAGCGGGCGAAAGCTTCGCATCCCAATAGTGCTTGATAGCTACTTGTAAATGGGGCGAGGTGGAAGTGATAGCTACTTGTAAATGGGTTAAAACATTGACAGTGGCTATGAAGTGGGTGGTGGGGGGCTTTGAATTTCTTCGTCGTCCGCATCCCAACCTTCCTGACCATAATCCGGCCAGGGCTCTCTTGATAAAGAGAGAGACTTTAGTGAATTTAGGATGTCGCCAAAGGGCGAGTGCTGAAAGATGTCCGCGGCAGTAAATTCCATGATCGGTGCCCAATCGGATTCGATTGGCGGGGGTGCGGAAGGCTCGGAGTCCGGAGAGGAGTCCGACACCATGGGGTTACGAGCTTTGCAAAGGACGGGGTAGGTGTACGGCTCAATCGCCATAGAGATCGCAGCCCCCGAGGCGGTGTCCAGCCACCCGTCCTCGATCGGCGCAGTCGGCTCCGAGCTGAAGGTCGGAGCAGACACTGGTGCGGCCTCCAGGACACTGTTCGGCGGTAGAGCTAGATCATGTCCCTCGTGACAGTGCGGCGCGCTTGGCTGTGGCTCGAACCCGTCGAAGATCAAGTCTCCGCGGACGTCAGCCATGTAGTTCAAACTTCCAAATCTGACCTAGTGGCCAGGGGCGTAGCTTTCAATCTGCTCCAGATGGCCAAGCGAATTGGCCCGCAGTGCAAAGCCGCCGAATACGAAGATCTGTCAGGGGAGAAAAGTCTCACCCTGGAGCGCATCATCATTGATGATCGGAGGAGCCATCGGGCCTAAAGATGACGACACAGAGGAACTCTCAATGAAAGCACCAATGTCGGTGTCGAAACCGGCGGATCTCGGGTAGGGGGTCCCGAACTGTGTGTCTAGGCGGATGGTAACAGGAGACAAGGGACACGATGTTTTTACCCAGGTTCGGGCCCTCTCGATGGAGGTAAAACCCTACTCCTGCTTGATTAATATTGATGATATGGGTAGTACAAGAGTAGATCTACCACGAGATCAGAGAGGCTAAACCCTAGAAGCTAGCCTATGGTATGATTGTTGTTCGTCTTACGGACTAAAACCCTCCGGTTTATATAGGCACCGAAGAGGGTTAGGGTTACACAGAGTCGGTTAGAGCATTACTAGTAGAGCCCTCAAACCCTCAGACCCCTAAAAATAACTGCTTTTTTACAGTTTTCGTCGAAAAAAAGCCGTAGACTAGAACCCCTTAACCCTCAAACCCTCAAATTTTTTTAAAGGTCCAACCCTCAAACCCTCTCCCAATCCTCAAAAGTAAGGGTTGGGGAGCAAAACCTACCCCAACCCTCATTTGGCGGTTATCCTCGCGCGGGAGGGAAAAATCCTCCCAACTCCCGCGCCCACGCCCGCGACCGCTGCTGCTAGTCGCCCCCGTCGCCGGCGGCCACCCCGTCGACCTCCCGCACGCAACGACAACGTCATTCATGGGGAATATTCCATTATAAGGGTTGGGTTTGTGGGTTCTAATCTTTGCCCCTGTTTTTCAACCCGTAAAAGTGCACAAAAAGATCATTTTTGGACCCTTAAAACGCTAGTGAGGGTTTGAGGGTTTGAGGGTTCTACTAGTAATGCTCTTACAATGGTAGGAGATCTACATATCCGTATCGCCAAGCTTGCCTTCCACGCCAAGGAAAGTCCCATCCGGACACGGGACGAAGTCTTCAATCTTGTATCTTCATAGTCCAGGAGTCCAGCCAAAGGCTATAGTCCGGCTATCTGGACGCCCCCTAATCCACGACTCCCTCACCAACACTTTCTAAGGAATTTATTATTTGACAACATAAAGTAAATTCATTTTTGCATTTCGGGACTGGGCATCCCTAAAACCTTTGCCTTACTCTCGTGCAATGACAAGCGAATAAACACTCATCATGAGAATAAGACATCCAACATGGAAAATATTAGCCACCCCTCACTGCTCCACGAGCGAAACGAACACACAAAAGAAAAGTTTATTTTGAAAATTATAGATGGCACATGCAAATTTTCTTAGAACAGCAAAAGAATATCGCAAATAGGTAGATATAGTGGACTCATGTGGCAAAACTGGTTTAAAGGATTTTGGATGCACAAGTAGAGATCATACTTAGTGCAAAATGAAGGCTAGCAAAAGATTGAGAAGCGACCAACCAAGAAACGAATAATCTCATAAGCAAGCATTAAGCATAATTAACACCGAATAATGCACCATAAGTAGGATATAATTTCATTGCTTGACTATTGACTTTCGTGTTTTCATAGGGAATCACAAACCTTAACACCAATATTCTTACTAAAGCATAATTACTCATCAACATAACTCACATATCACATCATCATATCTCAAAAGTATTATAAGGAATCAAGTTTATTTTGTCCAATGATCTTCATGAAAGTTTTTATTATATCCTTCTTGGATATCTATCACTTTCGGATTAATTTTCATGTGTTGCTTTTCATAAGCTCAAACAAATATAAGTGAAGATCATGAGAATAATTTTTCTTTTTTCTCTCAAAATAATTTAAGTGAAGAAAGAGAGAATTTCTTGAATAGTTTTACTAACTCTCAAATAAATCTAAGTGAAGCAAGAGAGCATTTCTTCAAAAATACTAAGCACACCGTGCTAAAAAAGATATAAGTGAAGCACTAGAGCAAGTCCATAACTCATAAAAAAATTAAGTGAAGCATAGAGAGCAATTCTAACAAGTCATGATATAATTTTGGCTCTCTCAAATAGGTGTGTCCAGCAAGGATTTATTACTTAAAACACAAAATAAAACAAGCAAAGACTCATATCATACAAGACGCTCCAAGCAAAACACATAGTATGTGACGAATAAAAATATAGCTTCGAGTAAAATACCGATGGTCGTTAGAAGAAAGAGGGGATGCCACTCGGGGGCATCCCCAAGCTTAGTTGGTTGCTCATTTTTTGGATAATAGCTTGGGATACTGGGGCATCCCCAAGCTTAGGCTCTTCTATCCTTCCTTCATCCATCATAAGATAACCCAAAATTTGAAAACTTCAATCACACAGAACTCAATAAAACCTTCGTGAGATCCGTTAGTATAAGAAAGCAAACTACTACTATAAGTACTGTGTCAAACCAATTAATATTTTGTTTTTGCATTATTTCTACTGTATTCCAACTTTTCTATGGAAAAAACTCATCAAAGAAAACCATAGAGCCATCAAAATAAGCACACAACACAAACAAAACAGAATCTGTCAAAACAGAACAGTCTGTACCAATCTGACTATTTCGAATACTTCTTTAATCCAAAAATTCTGAAAAAGTAGGACGACCAGGGTAATTTGTATATTAATATTCTGCAAAAATAATCAGGGTAAAAGCACTTTTCCGTGATTTATAAAAATTATTTTCGTGAGTGCATAAGTTTCTGTTTTTCAGCAAGATCAAACAACTATCACCCAAGAAGATCCTTAAGGCTTTACTTGGCACAAACACTAATTAAGACACAAAAAACACAATCATAACAGTAGCATAATTGTGCAAACACTCAAGAATATAAGGAAAAAGCAAAAAATAAATTTTATTCATTGGGTTGCCTCCCAACAAGCGCTATAGTTTTACGCCCTTAGCTAGGCATAAAGCAAGGATCTAAGTTTTGTCATCTTTGGTTTGAGATCCATAAGATGCCCTCATGATTGATTCATAAGGTGGCTTAATTATTGTTCTAGGGAAGTGTTCCATACATTTCCTCAAAGGAAATCGGAACTTAATATTGCCTTCTTTCATATCAATCGCGGCACCGATAGTGCGTAAAAACGGTCTACCAAGAATAATTGGACAAGATGGATTGCAATTAATATCAAGAACAATAAAATCTATGGGCACATAATTCCTATTTGCAAGAATAAGAACATCATTAATTCTTCCATAGGCTTTTTAATAGTAGAATCCGCCAGGTTTAGATTCAAAGAACATGATTCAATATCGGTAAGACCAAGCACATCGCATAAAGATTTTGGAATTGTAGAAACACTAGCACCCAAGTCACACAAAGCAAAACACTCATAATTTTTAATCTTGACTTTGATAGTTGGTTCCCATTCATCATGCAATTTTCTAGGAATTGAAACTTCTAATTCCAATTTTTCTTGAAAAGCTTTCATCATAGCATCAACAATATGATTAGTAAAAGCTTTATTTTATTCATAGGCATCGGGTGAATTTATCATGGATTGCAACAAATAAATACAACCAATCAAAGAGCAGCTATCTGCTAACTCTTGAGCATGTGTTGGTTTTCCCTTGAAGAGGAAAGGGTGATGCAGCAAAGTAGCGTAAGTATTTCCCTCAGTTTTTGAGAACCAAGGTATCAATCCAGTAGGAGGTTACACGCAAGTCGCCCAGTACCTGCACAAACAAATAAGAACCTTGCAACCAACGCGATAAAAGGGGTTGTCAATCCCTTCACGGCCACTTGCAAAAGTGAGATCTGATAGAGATAATAAGATAAATATTTTTGGTACTTTTGTTGTATAGATTGAAAAATAAAGATTGAAAAATAGTAAACGAGATGCGATGTAAATAAAACAGATATAATATGATAGATAAGAGACCCGGGGGCCATAGGTTTCACTAGTGGCTTCTCTCAAGATAGCATATCATACGGTGGGTGAACAAATTACTGTCGGGCAATTGATAGAAAAGCGCATAGTTATGAGAATATCTAGGCATGATCATGTATATAGGCATCACGTCCGTGACAAGTAGATCGAAACGATTCTGCATCTACTACTATTACTCCACACATCGACCGCTATCCAGCATGCATCTAGAGTATTAAGTTCATAAGAACAGAGTAATGCATTAAGCAAGATGACATGATGTAGAGGGATAAACTCAAGCAATATGATATAAACCCCATCTTTTTATCCTTGATGCCAACAATACAATACGTGCCTTCCTGCCCCTGCTGTCACTGGGAAAGGACACCGCAAGATTGAACCCAAAGCTAAGCACTTCTCCCATTGCAAGAAAGATCAATCTAGTAGGCCAAACCAAACTCATAATTCAAAGAGATTTGCAAAGATATCAAATCATACATAAAACAATTCAGAGAAGAATCAAATATATTGTTCATAGATAATCTTGATCATAAACCCACAATTCATCGGATCTCGACAAACACACCGCAAAAAGTATTACATCGAACAGATCTCCAAGAAGATCGAGGAGATCTTTGTATTGAGAATCAAAGAGAGAGAAGAAGCCATTTAGCTAATAACTATGGACCCGAAGGTCTATGGTGAACTACCCACACATCATCAGAGAGGGTATGGTGTTGATGTAGAAGCCCTCCGTGATCGATTCCCCCTCCGGCGGAGCACCAGAAAAGGCCCCAAGATGGGATCTCACACGTACAGAAGGTTGCGGCGGTGGAAATAGGGTTTCGTGGTGCTCCTGGATGTTTTCGGGGTATATGAGTATATATAGGCGAAAGAAGTAGGTCGGTGGAGACACAAGGGGCCCACGAGGGTGGGGGCGCGCCTACCCCCCTGGGTGCGCCCTCCTACCTCGTGGCCGCCTCGTTGCTTCCTTGACGTCCATTCCAAGTCTCCTGGATTGTGTTTGTTCCAAAAACGATTCTCCCGAAGGTTTCATTCCGTTTGATATTCCTTTTCTGCAAAACACTGAAATAGGCAAAAAAAAACAACAATTTGCACTGGGCCTCCGGTTAGTAGGTTAGTCCCAAAAATAATATAAAAGTGCATAATAAAGCCCATTAAACATCCAAAACAGATAATATAATAGCATGGAACAATCAAAAATTATAGATACGTTGGAGACGTATCAAGCATTCCCAAGCTTAATTCCTGCTCGTCCTCAAGTAGGTAAATGATAAAAACAGAACTTTTGATGTGGAATGCTATCTAGCATAATTCTCAATGTAATTTTCTTTATTGTGGCATGAATGTTCAGATCTGAAAGAATCAAAACAAAAGTTTAATATTGACATGAAAATAATAATACTTCAAGCATACTAACAAAGAAATCATGTCTTCTCAAAATAACATGGCCAAAGAAAGTTATCCCTACAAAATCCTATGGTCTGGCTATGCTCTATCTTCATCACACAAAATATTTAAATCATGCACAACCCTAGTTTCAGCCAAGCAATTGTTTCATACTTTAGTATTCTCAAACTTTTTTCAATTTTCACGCAATACATGAGCGTGAGCCATGGACATAGCACTCTAGGTGGAATAGAATATGGTGGTTGTGGAGAAGACAAAAAGGAGAAGATAGTCTCACATCAACTAGGCGTATCAACGGGCTATGGAGATGCCCATCAATAGATATCAATGTGAGTTAGTAGGGATTGCTATGCAACATATGCACTAGAGCTATAAGTGTATGAAAGCTCAACAAAAGAAACTAAGTGGGTGCGCATCCAACTTGCTTGCTCAAGAAGACCTAGGGAAATTTGAGGAAGCCCATCATTGGAATATACAAGCCAAGTTCTATAATGAAAAATTCCCACTAGTATATGAAAGTGACAAAATAAGAGACTCTCTATCATGAAGATCATGGTGCTACTTTGAAGCACAAGTGTGGTAAAAGGATAGTAACATTGTCCCTTCTCTCTTTTTCTCTCATTTTTTGTTTGGGCCTTTTCTCTTTTTTATGGCCTCTTTTTTCTTTTTATTTTTTTTTATTTTTCGTCTGGAGTCTCATCCCGACTTGTGGGGAAATCATAGTCTCCATCATTCTGTCGTCACTTGGGACAATGCTCTAATAATGATGATCATCACACTTCTATTTACTTACAACTCAAGAATTACAACTCGATACTTAAAACAAAATATGACTCTATGTGTATGCCTCCGGCAGTGTACCGGGATATGCAATGAATTAAGAGTGACATGTATGTTTTGAAAGAATTATGAATGGTGGCTTTGCCACAAGTACGATGTCAACTACGTGATCATGCAAAGCAATATGACAATGATGGATCGTGTCATAATAAACGGAACAATGGAAAGTTGCATTGCAATATATCTCGGAATGGCTATGGAAAAGCCATAATAGGTAGGTATGGTGGCTGTTTTGAGGAAGGTATATGGTGGGTGTATGATACCGGCGAAAGGTGTGCGGTATTAGAGAGGCTAGCAATGGTGGAAGGGTAAGAGTGCGTATAATCCATGGACTCAACAATAGTCATGAAGAACTCACATACTTATTGCAAAAATCTACAAGTCATCAAAACAAAGTACTACACGCATGCTCCTAGGGGAAGGGTTGGTAGGAGTTAACCATCGCGCAATCCCGACCTCCACACATAAGGAAGACAATCAATAAATAAATCATGCTCCGACTTCATCACATAACGGTTCACCATACGTGCATGCTACGGGAATCACAAACTTCAACACAAGTATTTCTCAAATTCACAACTACTCAACTAGCATGACTCTAATATCACCATCTTCATATCTCAAAACAATCATAAAGAATCAAACTTCTCATAGTATTCAATGCACTTTATATGATAGTTTTTATTATACCTATCTTGGATGCTCATTACTTTAGGACTAAAATTTTAACCAAAGCAAATTACCATGCTGTTCTAGAAGACTCTCAAAATAATATAAGTGAAGCATGAGAGATCAATAATTTCTATAAAATAAAACCACCACCGTGCTCTAAAAAGATATAAGCAAAGCACTAGAACAAAGTTATCTAGCTCAAAAGATATAAATGAAGCACATAGAGTATTCTAATAAATTCTGATTCATGTGTGTCTCTCCCAAAAGGTGTGTACAGCAAGCATGATTGTGGTAAACTAAAAAGCAAAGACTCAAATCATACAAGACGCTCCAAGCAAAACACATATCATGTGGTGAATAAAAATATAGCCTTAAGTAAAGTTACCGATAGACGAAGACGAAAGAGGGGATGCCTTCCAGGGCATCCCCAAGCTTAGGCTTTTGGTTGTCCTTGAATTTTACCTTGGGGTGCCTTGGGAATCCCCAAGCTTAAGCTCTTTCCACTCCTTGTTCCAATATCCATCAAATCTTTACCCAAAGCTTGAAAACTTCACAACACAAAACTCAACAGAAAATCTTATGAGCTCCGTTATTATAAGAAAACAAACCACCACTTTAAGGTACTGTAATGAACTCATTCTTTATTTATATTGGTGTTAAACCTACTGTATTCCAACTTCTCTATGGTTCATACTGATACGTCCATTTTGCATCATGCTTTTATATCGATATTTATTGCATTATGGGCTGTTATTACACATTATGTCACAATACTTATGCCTATTCTCTCTTATTTTGCAAGGTTTACATGAAGAGGGAGAATGCCGGCAGCTGGAATTCTGGGCTGGAACAGGAGCAAATATTACAGACCTATTCTGTATAGCTCCAAAAGTCCTGAAACTTCATGGCAGTCATTTTTGGAATTAATAAAAAGTACTGGCGAAAGAAACTACCAGAGGGGGGCCACACCCTGGCCACGAGGGTGGGAGGCGCGTCCCCCTGCCTCGTGGGCCTCCTGGAAGGCCCCCGGGGCCCATCTTCTGCTATATGAAGTCTTTTGTCCGAGAAAAAATCATAAGCAAGCTTTCGGGAAGAAACGCCGCCGCCACGAGGCGGAACGAATATAGGGCTCCGGCAGAGCTGTTCTGTGGGGAAACTTCCCTCTGGGAGGGGGAAATCATCGCCATCATCATCACCAACGATCCTCTCATCGAGAGGGGGTCAATCTCCATCAACATCTTCACCAGCACCATTTCCTCTCAAACCCTAGTTCATCTCTTGTATCCAATCTTTGTCCCAAAGCCTCGATTGGTACCTGTGGGTTGCTAGTAGTGTTGATTACTCCTTGTAGTTGATGCTAGTTGGTTTATTTGGTGGAAGATCAAATGTTCAGATCCATTATGCATATTAATACCCCTCTGATTATGAACATGAATATGCTTTGTGAGTAGTTACATTTGTTCCAGAGGACATGGGAGAAGTCTTGCTATAGGTAGTCATGTGAATTTGGTATTCGTTCGATATTTTGATGAGATCTATGTTGTCTCTCCTCTAGTGGTGTTATGTGAACATCGACTACATGACACTTCACCATTGTTTGGGCCTAGAGGAAGGCATTGGGAAGTAATAAGTAGATGATGGGTTGCTAGAGTGACAAAAGCTTAAACCCTAGTTTATGCGTTGCTTCGTAAGGGGCTGATTTGGATCCATATGTTTCATGCTATGGTTAGGTTTACCTTAATACTTCTTTTGTAGTTGTGGATGCTTGCAATAGGAGTTAATCATAAGTGGGATGCTTGTCCAAGTAAGTACAACACCCAAGCACCGTTCCACCCACATATCAAATTATCAAAGTACCGAACGTGAATCATTTGAACGTGATGAAAACTAGCTTGACGATAATTCCCATGTGTCCTCGGGAGCATTTTCCTTCATATAAGAGTTTGTCCAGGCTTGTCCTTTGCTACAAAAAGGATTGGGACACCTTGCTGCACTTTATGTACACTTGCTACTTGTCACCCGTTACAAATTATCTTATCACAAAACTATCTGTTACCGATAATTTCAGTGCTTGCAGAGAATACCTTACTGAAAACCGCTTGTCATTTCCTTCTTCTCCTCGTTGGGTTCGACACTCTTACTTATCGAAAGGACTAAAATAGATCCCCTATACTTGTGGGTCATCACATACCCCCTGATACTAGCCATAGATTCATCAAAATAAGCAAACAACACACAAAAAATAGAATCTGTCAAAAACAGAACAGTCTGTAGCAATCTGTAACTTTCGAATATTTCTGGAGCCCCAAAACTTCTACCAAATTAGGAAGTCCTGGGTAATTTGTTTATTAATCTTCTGCAAAAAGAATCAACTGAAATCATGTTTCTGTGATTTATGAAAACTAATCTCGTGCGCGCAAAAGTTTCTATTTTTCAGCAAGATCAAATTAACTAACACCATAGGTTATCCTAAAGGTTTTACTTGGCACAAACACTAATTAAAACACAAAACCACATCTAACCAGAGGCTAGATGAATTATTTATTACTAAACAGGAACAAAAAGCAAGGAACAAAGATAAAATTGGGTTGCCTCCCAACAAGCGCTATCGTTTAACGCCCCTAGCTAGGCATAAAAACAAGAATAGATCTAGGTATTACCATCTTTGGTATGCAATTCATAGGTGGATCTCATAATAGATTCATAAGGTAATTTAATTTTCTTCCTAGGAAAGTGGTCCATGCCTTTCCTTAATGGAAATTGGAATCTAATATTTCCTTCTTTCATATCAATAATTGCACCAATCGTTCTAACGAAAGGTCTACCAAGAATAATAGGACATCAAGGATTGCAATCTATATCAAGAACAATGAAATCTACGGGCACATAATTCCTATTTGCAACAGTAAAAACATCATTAATCCTTCCAATAGGTTTCTTAATGGTGGAATCCGCAAGATGCAAATTTAAAGAACAATCATCAAATTCATGGAAACCTAGCATATCGCACAAAGTTTTAGGAATCGTGGAAACACTAGCACCCAAATCACACAAAGCACAGCATTAATGATCTTTAATCTTAATTTTAATAGTAGGTTCTCACTCATCATAAAGTTTTCTAGGGATAGAAACTTATAATTTAAGTTTTTCTTCATAAGATTGCATTAAAGCATCAACGATATGTTTGGTAAAAGCTTTGTTTTGACTATAAGCATGAGGAGAATTTAACACGGATTGCAACAAGGAAATACAATCTATCAAAGAGAAATTATCATAATTAAATTCCTTGAAATCCAAAATAGTGGGTTCATTGCTATGTAAACTTTTGACCTCTTCAATCTCACTTTTACCAATTTTTGTATCAAGATCTAAAAACTTTGAATCATTGGGACGCCTTTTAACTAAAGTTGACTCATCTCCAGTCCCATCTTTATCAAGATTCATATTGGAAAAGAAGATTTAATAGGAGACACATCAATCACTTTTTGATCTTCATCCTTATTATCATGAAAACTTGAAGAACATGCTTTCACAAAGCAATCCTTTTTAGCACGCATCCTAGCGGTTCTTTCTTTGCACTCATCAATGGAAATTATCATGGCTTTGAGAGACTCATTGATATCATGCTTAGGTGGAATAGATCTAAGTTTCAAAGAATCAACATCAAGAGAAATTCTATCCACGTTCCTAGCCAACTCATCAATCCTAAGCAATTTTTGTTCAAGCAAAGCATTGACATTCTTTTGCGAAATCATAAATTCTTTAACACTAGTCTCAAAATCAGAGGGCATCTTATTAAAATTTCCATCAGAGTTGTTGTAGGAATTACCATTATCATTAGAGGAATTACTAGGGAACGACCTAGAATTAAAGTTTCCTCTATACGTGTTGTTACCAAAATTATTCCTACCAACAAAATTCACATACATAGATTCATTATTATTCTCAATCAAAGTGGACAAGGGCATATCATTAGGATCAGAAGAAACACTCTTGTTAGCAAACAATTTCATAAGTTCATCCATCTTTCACTCGAAACATTAATCTCTTCAATTGCATGAACCTTTTTTACTAGTAGATCTTTCGGTCTGCCATTGAGAATAATTAACCATAATATTATCTAGGAGTTTAGTAGCTTCTCCTAAAGTGATTCCATAAAAGTGCCTCCCGCGGCCGAATCTAAAATATTTCTAGAAGAAAAATTCAATCCAGCATAAAAATTTTGTGTAATCATCCATAAATTCAAACCATGTGTAGGGAAATTATGTATCGTTAATTTCATCCTCTCCCAAGCTTGTGCAACATGCTCATGATCAAGTTGCTTAAAATTCATAATATTGTTTCTAAGAGAGATGATCTTAGCGGGAGGAAAATACTTAGAGATAAAAGCATCTTTGCACTTATTCCATGAATCAATATAATTTTTAGGCAAAGAAGAGAACCAAGTTTTAGCACGATCTCTAAGAGAAAACGGAAATAACTTCAATTTAACAATATCATTATCCACATCTCTCTTCTTTTGCATATCGCACAAATCAACAAAGTTGTTTAGATGTGTAGCGGCATCTTCACTAGGAAGGCCAGAGAATCGACCTTTCATGACAAGATTCAATAAGGCAACATTAATTTCACAAGATTCAGCATCGGTAATAGGAGAAATCGGAGTGCTAAGAAAATCATTGTTGTTGGTATTGGAAAAGTCACACAATTTAGTATTGTCTTGAGCCATAGCGACAAACAATCCAAAAGACAAGCACACAAAAAGCAAGCAAAAGGAGACGAACGGAAAAGGGCGAATAAAACGGCAAGGGTGAAGTGGCGGAGAGGAAAACGAGAGGAAAATGGCAAATAATGTAATGCGAGGGATAAGAGTTTGTGATGGGTACTTGGTATGTCTTGACTTGTGCGTAGATCTCCCCGGCAACGGCGCCAGAAATCGGCGAGTTGTTGGGAGATCAAATCTTGACTTGACTTGGTGTAAGCCTCTCCGGCAACGGCGCCAGAAATCCTTCTTGCTAACTCTTGAGCATGTGTTAGTTTTCCCTTGAAGAGGAAAGGGTGATGGAGCAAAGTAGCGTAAGTATTTCCCTCAGTTTTTGAGAACTAAGGTATGAATCCAGTAGGAGGTTACACGCAAGTTGCCTAGTACCTACACAAACAAATAAGAACCTTGCAACCAACACGATAAAGGAGTTGTCAATCCCTTCACGGCCACTTGCAAAAGTGAGATCTGATAGAGATAATAAGATAAATATTTTTGATATTTTTGTTGTATAGATTGAAAAGTAAAGATTGCAAAATAGTAAACGAGATGCGATGTAAATAAAAGAGATATAATATGATAGATAAGAGACACGGGGGCCATAGGTTTCTCTAGTGGCTTCTCACAAGATAGACGGTGGGTGAACAAATTACTGTCGAGCAATTGATAGAAAAGCGCATAGTTATGAGAATATCTAGGCATGATCATGTATATAGGCATCACATCCGTGATAAGTAGATCGAAACGATTCTGCATCTACTACTATTACTCCCACATCGACCGCTCTACAGCATGCTTCTAGAGTATTAAGTTTATAAGAATAGAGTAATGCATTAAGCAAGATGACATGATGTAGAGGGATAAACTCAAGCAATATGATATAAACCCCATCTTTTTATCCTCGATGGCAACAATACAATACGTGCCTTGCTGCCCTAACATCCTTTGTGAAAGGACACCGCAAGATTGAACCCAAAGCTAAGCACTTCTCCCATTGCAAGAAAGATCAATCTAGTAGGCCAAACCAAACTCATAATTCGAAGAGATTTGCAAAGATATCAAATCATACATAAAAGAATTCAGAGGAGAATCAAATATTGTTCATAGACAATCTTGATCATAAACCCACAATTCATCGGATCTCGACAAACACACCGCAAAAAGTATTACATCGAATAGATCTCCAAGAAGATCGAGGAGAACTTTGTATAGAGAATCAAAGAGAGAGAAGAAGCCATCTAGCTAATAACTATGGACCCAAAGGTCTGTGGTAATAAACTACTCACACATCATCAGAGATGCTATGGTGTTGACGTAGAAGCCCTCCGTGATTGATTCCCCCTCCGGCTGAGCGCCAGAAAAGGCCCCAAGATGGGATATCACGGGTACAGAAGGTTGCAGCATTGGAAATAGGGTTTCGTGGTGCTCCTGGATGTTTTCGGGGTATATGAGTATATATAGGTGAAAGAAGTAGGTCAGTGGAGCCACGAGGCGCCCACGAGGGTGGGGGGCGTGCCTACCCCCTGGGCGCGCCCTCCTACCTCCTGGCCGCCTTGTTGCTTCCTTGACGTCCACTCCAAGTCTCCTGGATTGTGTTTGTTACAAAAACGATTCTCCCGAAGGTTTCATTCCGTTTGGACTCTGTTTGATATTCCTTTTCTGCGAAACACTGAAATAGGCCAAAAAAACAGCAATTTGCACTGGGCCTCCGGTTAGCAGGTTAGTCCCAAAAATAATATAAAAGTGCATAATAAAGCCCATTAAACATCCAAAACAGATAATATAATAGCATGGAACAATAAAAAAGTATAGATACGTTGGAGACGTATCACTATCATAATTAAAGTGTTTGTAATCCAAAAGAGTGGGCACATCACTAGTTAAAGTTTTGACCTCTTCAAACCCACTTTTATCAATTTTCTCAACAAGATTTTCACCCTCCGAAATATTGGGACACCTTCTACCTTAAGTTGACTCTTCTCCAGTCCCTTTTTTATCAATCTTAACTTTACTAAACAAGGAATCAATAGAAGAAACACCAATCATTTTAAGATCTTCATCACTTTTGCGAAAGTTGTCACTAGAAAACATTTTTTTCTTCTAAAAATTCTCTTTTAGCTCCAAGCATAGCGGTTCTTTTCTTACTTTCATCCGTAGAGACATAAAGAGCTTTAATTGATTCATCAGCCTTAGGCACAAAAATTTTCATCTTGAGATTTTCAACTTCATGAGAAATTCTATCAACACTTCTAGACAAATCATCAATCTTACTCAACTTTTCTTCTATGGAAGTGTTGAAAACTTTTTGCGTATTGATAAATTCTTTAATATTATTCTCAAGATCAGAGGTGTTCCTATTATTATTATAAGATTGATTTCCATAGGAATTACCATAACTATTAGAGGAATTACTAGGGAAAGGCCTAGGATTAAAATTACCTCTATAAGCGCTCTTGTTGAAATTATTTTGAGAGATAAAATTCACATCTATTGGACCACTATTTTTCTCAATCAAAGTAGACAAAGGGATATCATTAAAATCAATAGGAGCAATTTTACTGGCAACCAATTTCATAAGAGCATCAACTTTTTCACTCAAAGAAGAAATTTCTTCAACCGAATTAACTTTTTTACTAGTAGGACCTCTTTCGGATGCCATTGTGAATAATTTTCCATGATTTATCAAGCAATTTGGTGGCCTCACCCAAAGTAATTTCCATAAAAGTACCACCCACAGCGCAATCTATAATATTACGAGAAACAAAATTCAACCCTGCATAAAAATTTTGTATGATCATCCAAAATTTTTTGTATGATCAACCAGCGCAATTCCTTAGCATCATTTTCATCCTTTCCCAAGATTGCGCAACATACGCATGTTCAAGTTTCTTGAAATTCATGATCTAGGTTCTAAGGGAAATAATTTTTGCGCGTGGAAAATACTTAGTGATAAAAGCATCTTTGCACTTATTCCAAGAATCAATACTATTGCGAGGCAAAGAAGAGAACCACATTTTTGTAGAATCACGCAAGGAAACGGTAATAATTTCATCTTTACCACATCATTTTCCACATCTTTTTTCTTTTGCATATCGCATAATTCCACGAAGGTATTAAGATGGGACGCGGCATCCTCATTAGGAGTACTGGAAAATTAATTTTTCATGAAAAGATTCAGCAAAGTAGTATTAATATCACTAGACTCCGCACTAGTGACGGGAGGAGCAATCGGAGTGCCAATAAAATCATTGTTGTTGGTATTTGAGAAATGACACAACTTGGTGTTCTCTTGAGTCATCATGACTACACAACAAGATTGCACTTAAAAACAGATCCGGCAAGAAAACGGTGAACAAAAAAGATAGGCGAATAAAACGGCAAATTTTCGTGAAGTGGGGGTGGGGGAACAAGAGGTAAATGGAAAATAATCTAAATTGCAAGGAGATGAGATTTGTGAGTAGGAACCTGGTATATGTTGAAGATCCTCCCCGGCAACAGCGCCAGAAATTCCTTTTGATGTTGCTTGAAGCTACGTCGGTATTTCCCCAAAGAGGAAGGGATGATGCAGCACAACGGCGGTAGGTATTTACCTCAGATATGAAACCAAGGTTATCGAACCAGTAGGAGAACCAAGCAAAACAACGTAAACAGCCCCTGCACACAAATAACAACACCTCGCAAACCGACGTGTTAAAGGGGTTGTCAATCCCTTTCGGGTAACGGCGCCAGAAACAGCGTGCGGACGGGAGAAAGTTGTAATAGATTGAATAAATAGATCGCAAATAAAATAAAACGCAGCAAGGTATTTTTATATTTTTCGTTTAATAGATCTGAAAATAAATGCAAGGGAAAATTAGATCGCAAAGGCAAATATATGAGAAAGAGACCTGGGGGCCGTAGGTTTCACTAGTGGCTTCTCTTGAGAAAAATAGCAAACGGTGGGTGAACAAATTACTGTTGAGAAATTGATAGAACTGCAAATAATTATGACGATATCCAGGCAATGATCATTATATAGGCATCACGTCCAAGATTAGTAGACCAACTCCTGCCTGCATCTACTACTATTACTCCACACATCGACCGCTATCCAGCATGCATCTAGTGTATTAAGTTCATGAAAAAACGGAGTAATGCAATAAGAACGATGACATGATGTAGACAAGATCTATCTATGTAGAGATAGACCCCATCGTTTTATCCTTAGTAGCAACGATACATATGTGTTTGTTCCCTTTCTGTCACTAGGATCAAGCACCGTAAGATCGAACCCACTACAAAGCACCTCTTCCCATTGCAAGCTAAATAGATCAATTTGGCCAAACAAAACCCAAATATAGGAGAATAAATACGAGGCTATAAGAGATCGTGCATAAAAGAGATAAAAAAACTCAAAGTTCATCGATCCCAACAAACACACCGCAAAAGAGTTATATCATATGGATCTCCAAGAGACCATTGTATTGAGAATTCAGAGAGACAGATGAAGCCATCTAGCTACTAACTACGGACCCGAAGGTCTACAAAGAACTACTCACGCATCATTGGAGAGGCACCAATGGAGGTGGTGAACCCCATCCGAGATGGTGTCTAGGTTGGATCTAGTGGTTCTGGACTCTGCGGTGGCTGGATGTATATTTCCTCGACTCCCCTAGGGTTTCAATAATATTGGGGGTATTTATAGAGCAAAGAGGCGGTCCAGGGGGCACCCGAGGTGGACACAACCCACCAGGCGTGCCATGGTGGGTTGTGCTCTCCTCGGAGCACCCCCAGGTGCAGCCAGGGCCCGTTACGTGTCTTCTAGTCCATAAAAAATCTCCATTTATTTTCGTGGCATTTGGACTCCGTTTGATATTGATTTCTTGCGATGTAAAAAACATGCAGAAAACAGCAACCAACACTTGGCACTATGTCAATAGGTTAGTACCAAAAAAGATATAAAATGACTATTGAATGATTATAAAACATCCAAGATTGATAATATAACATCACGGAACAATCAAAATTTATAGATACGTTGGAGACGTACCAATGAATTTGATGTCATATTCTTCACTGATGAAGTATATGAGTTCGTAAGATGCACTAATTCATCTGCAGGATGATCAACCCAAAGCTACTGAGTGGGTCCTCAACAGTGGATGTACAAATCACATGACTGGTGACAGGACATTATTGATGGACACAGCTCTATCTCCGTCGCATCTGAAGCATATCACCTACGCTAACAAAGCAAAAGCAAGGTATTGGGTAGGGTTGCAATCTCAAAGGATCGACACATGGACAAAGTCATGCTTGTCGAGTCCTAGGATTCAACCTCATGTACGTCTCAATGCTTTGTGATCTTGATATGGTTGTTATCTTTGGCAAGTATCGTTGTGTTGTGATCATGGAAGCTGACCATTCCAAAGTCTTCGAAGGCTTTAGGAGAGGAGACTTGTATATTGTTGATTTCTCTACAGGACCGCAACCTGCTACATGTCTACTTGCAAAAGCTTCGGAGGGCTGGCTATGGCATCGGCGACTTGGTCATGCTGGCATGAGGAACTTGCACACGCTCGCGAAGAAGAAGCATGTCATTGGCATCGAGGGTGTCAAATTCCTCAAGGATCACTTATGTGGAGCATGTGAAGCTGGAAATATGACCAAGCATCCCTCAAAGACTATCATGACTACCACTCATCCATTTGAATTGCTTCACATGGATCTCTTCGGCCCTACTCATTGTGCCATATTCACTAATGTTGCATCTTTATATGGCTTTGTTATTGTTGATGACTATTCTCGTTACACATGGGTGCATATCATCACTTACAAAACTAAAGTGCAGGAAGTCTTCAAACGATTTTCCTCGAGGGCTTCAACCAACTTCAGTGTGAAGATCAAGCACATTAGGAGTGACAATGGGACCGAGTTCAAGAATACTGGTCTTGATCACTATCTTGATGAACTTCGTATTACTCACGAGTTATCTGCTCCTTATACTCCTCAGCAGAATGGCATCATGGAGCGCAAGAACATGACTCTTGTTGAGATGGCTCGCACAATGCTTGATGAATACAAGATGCCCCCTCACTTCTGGCCTGAGGCAATTGATACCGTGTGCCACATTATCAACAGGGTATGTCTTCACAAATTCTTCAAAAAGACCTCATATGAACTCCTCACTGACAAGAAACCCAATGTGAGTTATTTCAAAGTCTTCGGTGCTAAATATTGGATTAGAGATCCTCATCACAATTCTAAATTTGCACCGAAATCACATGAAGGTTTTATGCTTGGTTACAGAAAGGACTCACACACCTATAGAGTCTTCAACACCGTTCATCACAAGGTTGTTGAAACTGTAGATGTGCGGTTCGATGAAACTAACGGCTCACAAAGAGAGCACCTACCTCCTGTGCTAGATGAACCTTCTCCTGAGGAATCCATTAAGTTCAAGGCTACCGAGGATGTCATTCCTACCGAAGAATCTGCTGAAGAAGTCATTCCAGATCGTGAAGAATCTCATGCTGGTGCACCTGAGGAAAATGGCTCTGAAGAAAATGCAGAGCCCACTCAACGTCGTCAGCCCGCTCATCCTCACGTCGCAAATGAATGCAGATTGAGAAAATCATCAACGACATCAACGCACCAGGTCCTCTCACCTGCTCAAAAGCTTCACATTTGTCTAACTTTTCTGGGCACTTTGCTTTTGTCTCTATCACAGAGCCCACCAAAGTAGCTGAGGCATTTCTGGAGCCTGAGTGGATTCAAGCGATGCAAGAAGAATTACATCATTTCGAGCTCAACAATGTCTGGGAACTCGTCAAGCGACCAGACCCACGCAAGCATAATATCATCGACGCCAAATGGATCTACCGCAACAAGCAAGATGAAAATGGCCGTGTGGTGAGGAATAAGGAACGGCTTGTAGCTCAAGGCTACACACAAGTTGAAGGAATTGATTTCGATTGAACCTTTGCACCGGTTGCTAGACTTGAGGCTATTCGCATATTTCTTGCTTATGCTAACCATAATAATATCATCTTATATCAAATGGATGTGAAAAGTGCATTCCTCAATGGTAAGCTTGAGGAAGAAGTATATGTTGCATTACCACCAGGTTTTGAAGATCCAAAGCATCCAGACAAAGTCTTCAGACTCAATAAGGCCATCTATGGCCTCAAGCAGGCCCCTCGGGCGTGGTATGATACTTTGAAGGATTTCCTCATGAAGAAAGGCTTCAAACCCGGTTCACTTGACCCAACTCTTTTCACCAAAACCTATGATGATGAATTATTCGTGTGCCAAATATATGTTGATGATATTATCTTTCGTTGTACTGACCAACGTTACATTGAAGAATTTGCCTATATGATGAGTGAGGAATATCAAATGTCTATGATGGGAGAATTGAAATTATTCTTAGATTTTCAAATTCGGCAACAGCGCAACGGCATATTCATAGCTCAAGAGAAATACCTCAAGGATGTGTTGAGGAAATATGGCATGCAAGATTGCAAAGGCGTCAAAATCCCATGCCCACAAATGGCCATCTATGCACTGATGAAAATGGTATTGATTTCGATCAAAAGGTATACCACTCCATGATTTGCTCTTTATTGTATCTATGTGCATCTAGGCCAAATATTATGCTTAGTGTTTGCATGTGTGACCGCTTTCAAGCTACACCAAAGGAATCACACCATAAGGCTGTGAAGCATATTCTTGGATATCTAGCTCACACTCCAACACTTGGATTATGGTATCCCAAGGGCTCGGCTTTTGATCTCATTGGATATTCTGACTCTGACTATGCTGGTGATCGTGTGGACCGCAAGTCAACATCAGACACATGCCATTTCCTCGGACGATCTTTGGTATGTTGGTCTTCGAAGAAGCAGAACTGCGTATCACTCTCTACTGCTGAAGCTGAGTACATTGTTGCTGGTTCATGTCGTGCTCAATTGCTATGGATGAAGCAAGCTCTCAAGGACTACGGCATAAATGTGAAGAATGTGCCACTCTTCTGTGACAATGAGACTGCCATCAAGATTTCTCATAACCCAGTTCAGCACTCGAAGATAAAGCACATCCAGATTCGTCATCATTTTCTTTGAGATCATGTGTTGAAGGGCGACATCTCTATTGAGCACGTGAAGACTGAAGAACAGCTAGCCGATATCTTCACAAAGCCCTTGGATGGGAAGAGATTTAGCAAGTTGCAGTGTGAGCTAAATATCTTAGAATCTTCGAATGTTCTTTGAATAGGACACACATCCTAACACTTATGCAAAATTAATGACTTAGATGTGCAACACACGAAGTAACGTTTTTCTTCAATCTATGAAGACTAACCCTCTAAGTATGAAGAAATCAATGAAGAATTTGATTCTCAGAGTCCTATGATAATTTACGCGGCATCTGAAATCATCATTCTTATACGGTGGGTCACGCCACCAACAAAAGTTGAAAATCTTCAATTTGAGTTTTTCTTCATTTTTGAATTTACTCAGTTGTTCAAACTCTTCAAATTTGCAATTTGTTCACTCTTTCCATTGTGTTCTTCATTGACTATATATATATATATATATATATATATATATATATATATATATATATATATATATATATATATATTTGAGTTTTCAGTCCTCTACATCGATCACTTATTGCTAATTCTTCAAGTTGACTTTTCTGCTAAGTGAATGTGATCGGACCCTTCCCCCTCTATGCTAAACTCAACTCAGTCTGTTCACAAATTCTTCATGTGCGTTCTACTTAAAACCAGTTCAAAATCTTCACTGTGTCCTTGTCAGCTGAAGAATTTGCGAACAAATCTTTAAAATATTCTTATGTGAATTCTCGGCTTTTGCCGCTCAAACCGTTCCACATTCCAAGATTTGATTAATCTATTCACCCATGATCTAACGATCTCCACTTCACAGTACGTGGGTGATAGATGTCGCTAGGATGAGAAGGGTCAGGGGCACGTTCATCCATTTTCCTCGGACGAGTGGTTTTTCACCTCGGCTATATATACCCCTCACCCTCCTCAGACCTCATTTACCCCGCTTGACCTCACTCCCCTCGCTCGAGCTTTCTGACCTAGCACCGCCGCTACTTCCATCATCGCCGGTGAGGAAGAGCTTCCCTGCCACGACCTCATCGCCATCGTACTCACGCCGGCCACGGAAATCTTCACTCCGCCGCCGTCGTAGCTGTCTTCCACCGCCAAGTTAGGGCGTGGAAGATCTGAATAGATGAACTTCTAAACTTCTACTCCCAGTTTGTCGTGTTCTTCGTCAAGGGTAAATAAAATTTATTTTTACTGCCCTTGTTGATTCTGATGATTTCCACAAAATCTTCAAAAGGTGTTTATTATTCAACTTCCACACTCTTAAACACCACACTTGCATCAGTTCTTGACTTGTTTCTCTAAGCAATGTTTTTCTTCAAGATTCCTCAATTGTGTGGATTTTCAATCTATACAACTCTGGAACCTAAGTCAAAGACCGCTTAGTGAAATTCCTCAAGACATCCCTGGTCAAATTCCTCAAACTTGTTCTTTTGGAAAAACTTCTGAGAACGCATATGACCTCTCCAAATTCTTTGCACCTATACTCTGTTCACAGGTACACATGCCCGCTGCTGAATCTCTAGGTTCTCATCAACTTAACTCATTTGCAGCGGTCCTCGAAGACAAATTGCATACCTCTCCAGAGAATTCTATTGTTCAAAATCCTCAGCTGAAGATAATGGCTGATGGCAAGAGACCTCAGAAGGGAGGAAAGAGACTAGAAGAACATACTGCTTTTGAAATCCTTGATGACATTTATGAGGAATATTGCACTCCTGATGAAGCAAAACATGGCAAGGAAAACAAGAATCCGCGCAAGGTGCGCATATAGAGGATAGAGAGGAGATGGGCCAGAGAATGGAGGGAGTACAGATATGTGGCTCCCAAGTACATGAAGAAATTCGCAGTACACCCTCCATGCCCAAGACCTCCATTGGCACCAGGCCAAGAAGCTGATCCCTCTAGCATCAGAAGAGGTGAGGAATTTCCCAAGGAATGGGCAAAGAGTCAAGCCAAGTTGGCCAAAATGGCCAAAGAAGTAGTGAATAAATTCAATGAAGATTCTGCTGTTGCCGCTACTGAGGCCTCTGCCAGCAAGCCCAAAAAGGCTATTGAAGGAAATATGCCCTAGAGGCAATAATAAAGTTATTATTTATTTCCTTATATCATGATAAATATTTATTATTCATGCTAGAATTGTATTAACCGGAAACATAATACATGTGTGAATACATAGACAAACAGTGTCACTAGTATGCCTCTACTTGACTAGCTCGTTAATCAAGATGGTTATGTTTCCTAACCATAGACATGAGTTGTCATTTGATTAACGGGATCACATCATTAGGAGAATGATGTGATTGACATGACCCATTCTGTTAGCCTAGCACTTGATCGCTTAGTATGTTGCTATTGCTTTCTTCATGACTTATACATGTTCCTGTAACTATGAGATTATGCAACTCCCATTTACCGGAGGAACACTTTGGTGCTACCAAGCGTCACAACGAACTGGGTGATTATAAAGGAGTACTACAGGTGTCTCCAAAGGTACATGTTGGGTTGGCGATTTCGAGACTAGGTTTTGTCACTCCGATTGTCGGAGAGGTATCTCTGGCCCTCTCGGTAATGCACATCATTATAAGCCTTGCAAGCAATGTAGCTAATGAGTCGATTACGGAATGATGCATTACGTAACGAGTAAAGAGACTTGCCGAGAACGAGATTGAACTAGGTATTGGATACCGACGATCAAATCTCGGGCAAGTAACATACCGATGACAAAGGGAACAAAGTATGTTGTTATGCGGTTTGACCGATAAAGATCTTCGTAGAATATGTAGGAGCCAATATGAGCATCCAGGTTCCACTATTGGTTATTGACCGAGAATAGTTCTAGGTCATGTCTACATAGTTCTCGAACCCGTAGGGTCCGCACGCTTAACGTTACGATGACAGTTTTATTATGAGTTTATAAGTTTTGATGTACCGAAGGAGTTCGGAGTCCCGGATGAGATCGGGGACATGACGAGGAGTCTCGAAATGGTCGAGACGTAAAGATCGATATATTGGACGACTATATTCGGAGTTCGGAAAGGTTCCAGTGATTCGGTATTTTCGGAGTACGGAGAGTTACGGGAATTCGCCGGGAGTATATGGGCCTTATTGGGCCATACGGGAATAGAGGAGAGAGGCCAAAGGAAGGAGGCCTGCGCCCCCTCTGGTCCGGGTGGACAAGGGCGCAGCCCCTTTCCTTATTCCTCTCCCCTCTTTCCCCTTCTCCTACTCCAGCAAGGAAGGAGGAGTCCTACTCCGGTGGGAGTAGGACTCCCCTTGGCGCCCCTCCTAGGCCGGCCGCCTCCCCTTGCTCCTTTATATACGGGGCACGGGGCACCTCTAGACACAACAACACAAGTTGATCTACGGATCGTTCCTTAGACGTGAGGTGCCCCCTCCACCATATTCCACCTCGGTCATATCGTCGCGGAGTTTAGGCGAAGCCTGCGCGCCGTAGAGCATCATCATCGCCACCACGCCATCGTCGACGGAACTCATCTCCGACGCTTTGCTGGATCGGAGCCCGGGATCGTCATCGAGCTGAGCGTGTGCTGAACTCGGAGGTGCCGACGTTCGGTACTTGGATCGGTCGGATCGTGAAGACGCGTCGACTACATCAACCGCGTTGTCATAACGCTTCGCTTACGGTCTACAAGGGTGCGTGAACAACACTCTCCCTCTCTGCTATGCATCACCATGATCTTGCGCGTAGCGTAGGGAATTTTTGAAATTACTACGTTCCCCAACAGTGGTATCAGAGCCTAGTTTTATGCGTAGATGTCATATGCACGAGTAGAACACAAGTGAGTTGTGGGCGATACAAGTCATACTGCTTACCAGCATGTCATACTTTGGTTCAGCGGTATTGTGAGATGAAGCGGCCCGGACCGACATTACGCCAGACGCTTACGCGAGACTGGTTTCACCGCTGCGAGCACTCGTTGCTTAAAGGTGACTGGCGGGTGTCTGTCTCTCTCACTTTAGTTGAACCGAGTGTGGCTACGCCCGGTCCTTGCGAAGGTTAAAACAACACTAACTTGACGAACTATCGTTGTGGTTTTGATGCGTAGGTAAGATCGGTTCTTGTTCAGCCCGTAGCAGCCACGTAAAAAACTTGCAACAACAAAGTAGAGGACGTCTAACTTGTTTTTGCGGGGCATGTTGTGATGTGATATGGTCAAGACGTGATGCTATATTTTATTGTATGAGATGATCATGTTTTGTAACCGAAGTTATCGGCAACTGGCAGGAGCCATATGGTTGTCGCTTTATTGTATGAAATGTGAACGCCCTGTAATTGCTTTACTTTATCACTAAGCGGTAGCGATAGTCGTAGAAGCAATAGATGGCGTAACGACAACGATGCTACGATGGAGATCAAGGTGTCGCGCCGGTGACGATGGTGATCACGACGGTGCTTCGGAGATGGAGATCACAAGCACAAGATGATGATGGCCATATCATATCACTTATATTGATTGCATGTGATGTTTATCCTTTATGCATCTTATCTTGCTTTGATTGACGGTAGCACTTTAAGATGATCTCTCACTAATTATCAAGAAGTCTTCTCCCTGAGTATGCACCGTTGCCAAAGTTCGTCGTGCCCAGACACCACGTGATGATCGGGTGTGATAAGCTCTCGTCCATCTACAACGGGTGCAAGCCAGTTTTGCACACGGGATACTCGAGTTAAACTTGACGAGCCTAGCATATGCAGATATGGCCTCGAACACGGAGACCGAAAGGTCGGCGTGAATCATATAGTAGATATGATCAACATAGTGATGTTCACCATTGAAAACTACTCCATCTCACGTGATGATCGGTTATGGTTTAGTTGATTTGGATCACGTGATCACTTAGATGACTCGAGAGACGTCTGTCTAAGTGGGAGTTCTTAAGTAATATGATTAATTGAACTTAAATTTATCATGAACTTAGTCCTGGTAGTATTTTGCAAATTATGTTGTAGATCAATAGCTCGCGTTGTTGCTTTCATATGTTTATTTTGATATGTTCCTAGAAAATTATGTTGAAAAATGTTAGTAGCAATGATGCGGATTGGATCCGTGATATGAGGTTTATCCTCATTGCTGCCTGAGAAGAATTATGTCCTTAATGCATCGCTAGGTGACAGACCTATTGCAGGAGCAGATGCAGATGTTATGAACGTTTGGCTAGCTCAATATGATGACTACTTGATAGTTTAGTGCACCATCCTGAACGGCTTAGAATCGGGACTTCAAAGATGTTTTGAACGTCATGGACCATATGAGATGTTCCAGGAATTGAAGTTAATATTTCAAGCAAATACCCGAGTTGAGAGATATGAAGTCTCCAACAAGTTCTATAGCTAAAGGGTGGAGGAGAATCGCTCAACTAGTGAGCAAGTGCTCAGATTGTCTGG
Organism: Aegilops longissima; assembly: GCA_021605205.1. Lineage (NCBI taxonomy): Eukaryota > Viridiplantae > Streptophyta > Magnoliopsida > Poales > Poaceae > Aegilops > Aegilops longissima. The sequence continues at coordinate 471,451,101 of CM038680.1, forward strand.
GTACTACAATCGCTTGAATCAAGTGGGAGTTAATCTTCCAGATAAGATAGTGATTGACAGAATTCTCTAGTCACCATCACCAATTTAGTAGAACTTCGTGATGAACTATAGTATGCAAAGGATGACGAAAACGATTCCCGAGCTCTTCATGATGTTGAAATCGACGAAGGTAGAAATCAAGAAAGAGCATCAAGTGTTGATGATTGACAAGACCACTAGTTTCAAGAGAATGGCAAAGGGAAAGAAAGGGAACTTCAAGTAGAATGACAAGAAAGTTGTCACTCCCGCGAAGAAGCCCAAAGCTGAACCTAAAGCCTGAAACTGAGTGCTTCTACTGCAAAGGAAATGGTCACTGGAAGTGGAACTACTCCAAATATTTGGTGGATAAGAAGGATGGCAAAGTGAACAAGGGTATATTTGATATACATGTTATTGATGTGTGCTTTACTAGTGTTTATAGTAGCCCCTGAGTATTTGATACTTGTTCGGTTGCTAAGATTAGTAACTCAAAACAGGAGTTATAGAATAAACAATGACTAGTTGAAGGGGAAGTGACGATGAGTGTTGGAAGTAGTTCCAAGATTGATATGATCATCATCGCACACTCCCTATACTTTCGGGATTAGTGTTAAACCTAAATAAATGTTATCTGGCGTTTGCGTTGAGCATGAATATGATTTGATCATGTTTATTGCAATATAGTTATTCATTTAAAATCAGAGAATAACTGTTGTTCTGTTTAAATGAATAAAACCTTCAATGGTCATACACCCAATGAAAATAGTTTGTTGGATCTCGATCGTAGTGACACACATATTCATAATATTGATGCCAAAAGATGCAAAGTTAATAATGATAGTGCAACTTATTTGTGGCACTGCCGTTTGGGTTATATCGGTGTAAAGCGCATGAAGAAACTCCATGCTGATGGGTTTTTGGAATCACTTGATTATGAATCATTTGATGCTTGCGAACCGTGCCTTTTGGGCAAGATGACTGAAACTCCGTTGTTCGGAACAATGGAACGAGATACTGACTTGTTGGAAATAATACATACCGTATGCGGTCCAATGAGTGTTGATGCTCGTGGTAGGTATCGTTATTTTCTAACCTTCACAAGATGATTTGAGCAGATATGAGTATATCTACTTAATGAAGCACAAGTCTGAAACATTTGAGTTCAAAGAATTTCAGAGTGAAGTGGAGAATCATCGTAACAGGAAATAAAGTTTCTACGATCTGATCGTGGAGGAGAATATTTGAGTTACGAGTTTGGCCTTCATATAAAACAATGTGGAATAGTTTCACAGCTCACGCCACATGGAACACCATAACGTAATGGTGTGTCCGAACGTCATAACCGCACTTTATTTGATATGGTGCGATCAATGATGTCTCTTACCGATTTACCAATATCGTTTTGGGGTTATGCATTAGAGACAGCTGCATTCACGTTAAATAGGGCACCATTAAATCCGTTGAGACGACACCGTATGAACTATGGTTTAGCAGTAAACCTAAGCCGTCGTTTATTAAAGTTTGGAGTTGCGATGCTTATGTGAAAAAGGTTTTCAACCTGATAAGCTCGAACCCAAATCGGAAAAGTGCGTCTTCATAGAATACCCAAAGGAAACTGTTGGGTACTCCTTCTATCACAGATCCAAAGGCAAAACATTCGTTGCTAAGAATGGATCCTTTCTAGAGGAGTTTCTCTCGAAAGAAGTGAGTGGGAGGAAAGTAGAGCTTAATAAGGTAATTTGTACCTTCTCCCGAATTGGAAACTAGTTCATCACTGAAATCAGTTCCAGTGATGCCTACACCAATTAGTGAGGAAGCTAATGATGATGATCATGAAACTTCAAGATCAAGTTACTACCAAAACCTCGTAGGTCAACCGAGTAAGATCCGCACGCAGTGGTATGGTAATCCTATTCTAGAAGTCATGTTACTAGACCATGATAAACCTACGAACTATGAGGAAGCGATGATGACCCCAGATTCATGAAATGGCTTGAGGCCATAAAATCTGAGATATGATCCATGTATGAGAACAAAGTATGGACTTTGATTGACTTGCTCGATGATCAGCAAGCCATGTTAAATAAATGGATCTTCAAGAGGAAGACAGATGCTGATAGTAGTGTTACTATCTACAAAGCTAGACTTGTCGAAAAAGGTTTTTGACAAAGATCAAGATGTTGAATACAATGAGATTTTCTCACTCGTATTGATGCTTAAAAGTCTGTCCGAATCATGTTAGCAATTGCCATATTTTATGAAATCTGGCAAATGGATGTCAAAACTGCATTCCTTAATGGTTTTCTTAAAGAAGAGTTGTATATGATGCAACCAGAAGATTTTGTCAATCCTAAAGGTGCTAACAAAATGTGCAAGCTCCAGCGATCCATTAATGGACTGGTGCAAGCATCTCGGAGTTGGAATATACGCTTTGATGTGTTGATCAAAGCATATGGTTTTATCTGAGACTTTTGGAAAGGCCTGTATTTACAAGAAAGTGAGTGGGAGCACTACAGCTTTTTCGATAAGTATATGTGAATGACATATTGTTGATCGGAAATAATGTAGAATTATTCTGCAAAGCATAAAGGAGTGTTTGAAAGGAGTTTTTCAAAGAAAGACCTCGGTGAAGCTGCTTACATATAAGTTTTTCAATGAATACATACCTTGACAAGATTTTGAAGTAGTTCAAAATGGAACAGTCAAAGAAAGAGTTCTTGCTTGTGTTACAAGGTGTGAGATTGAGTAAGACTCAAAACCCGACCACGGCAGAAGATAGGAAGAGAATGAAAGTCATTCCCTATGCATCAGCCATAGGTTCTATAAAGTATGTCATGTTGTGTACCAGATCTATTGCATGCCCTACCACTAAGTTTGGCAAGGGAGTGCAATAGTGATCTAGGAGTAGATCAATGGACAGCGGTCAAAATTATCCTTAGTGGAATAAGGATATGTTTCTCGATTATGGAAGTGAAAAAGGTTCGTCGTAAAGGGTTACGTCAATGCAAGTTTTAACACTAATCTAGATGACTCTGAGTCTCAATCTGGATACATATTGAAAGTGCGAGCAATTAGCTAGAGTAGCTCCATGCAGAGCATTGTAGACATAGAAATTTGCAAAATACTTACGACTCTGAATGTGACAGACCCGTTGACTAAAATTATCTCACAAGCAAAACATGATCACACCTTAGTACTTTTTGGGTGTTAATCACATAGTGATGTGAACTAGATTACTGACTCTAGTAAACCCTTTGGGTGTTGGTCACATGTCGATGTGAACTATGGGTGTTAACCACATATAGATGTGAACTATTGATGTTAAATCACATGGCGATGTGAACTAGATTATTCACTACTACAAAAAGGGCTATAGATGGAATGGCTACTAATGGCGCACCTGTGATGTGGTGCGCCATTACTATATTCTAATGGCGCACCATGTCTCGAATGCCATTATTAATATATTACTAATGGCGCTTTTGGTGTGTGGTGCGCCATTAGTAGTTTGAAAAAAAACATAAAAAAATTTTGTTACTAATGGCGCACCGATGCATAGTGCGCCATTACTAATTGACATAGTAATGGCGCACCACATCCGTCGTGCGCCATTAGTAGTTTTGGAAAAAATGTAAAAAAAAAAAAAAATTGTTACTAATGGCGCACCTTGGAGTGGTGCGCCATTACTAGTTTTAACTAGTAATGGCGCACTTTCCACTGGTGCGCCATTACTAAGTTTTAAAAAAAAAATCAAAAAAATATCATTTTTTATTTTTATTTTCAAAACTACTAATGGCGCACCGTGGGAGTGGTGCGCCATTAGTAGTTGAACTAGTAATGGCGCACCACCCACAGTGCGCCATTAGTAACTTGGCCACCTTCCACCTTCCACGTGATGTGTCGGTGGAAGGTGGTTGTTACTAATGGCGCACCGTGGGGTGGTGCGCCATTACTAGTTCAACTACTAATGGCGCACTACTCCCACGGTGCGCCATTAGTAACTTGGCCACCTTCCACCGAATGCACCCCCGGTGGATCGCCTTTTCAGTTTAAAAAAATAAAATAAAATGATGAAAATGTCAAAAAATAAAAGAAAATAAGTTTCCCATGTGATATGTGGTCTAGTTGTTGGGAAAATTTGCAAATATGAATTTCGACTTCATTTGCAAATCTCTAGAATTTGTAAAATGGGCATAACTTTTGCATACTAACTCGGATGAAAAAGTTTTTATATGAAAAATCATCTACTCGAAAAGTTACATCCAAATTTAACGGGGAACCCGTTAAACATTTTCAAAATCCCCAAAACCTAACAGAAAAAAAGTTACGGGATTTCAAGATCTAGCGGCAAAAAATTCAAAAATTTCAAACTTACTAGTGGCGCACCGTGGATGTGGTGCGCCACTAGTAACTGAAAAAAATTACTAATTTCAAAATTACTAATTTCAAAAAAATTGATTTTTTTTCAAAAATGATACGTAATATGATCGAGAAGTTTGAAATATTTTCAAAATTTCATCATAGTCATTAACATGAACAAAGTCCTAGACATCAATAAGGTATAACAGATTGATATGCTAGATATATCAACAAGTGCGCGTGAAGTGAAGTGAGTTGTTGGGGTTGGATAGAACTCGAAGTTAAGCGTGCTTGGGCTGGAGTAGTGTAAGGATGGGTGACCTTTCGGGAAGTTTGACCACGGAGTGCGATTTGACCTCTATGTAGTGCGCCATTAGCATACCAGATACTAATGGCGCACCGTGGGCTATACTAATGGCGCACTACATGGTGCGCCATTAGTATACCAGATACTAATGGCGCACCAGGTGGTGCGCCATTAGTAAAAATTACTAATGGCGTGCTATTAATGGCGCACCACAGATGCGCCATTAATAGCCATACTAGGTGCGCCATTAGTAAGGGTTTTTCTAGTAGTGATTGACTCTAGTGCAAGTGGGAGACTGAAGGAAATATTGTAGCAACCCGACCTCAGACGGTCAAGCCTCTGTGTATCCGTGCCATCCCTGGATCAGTATGCCGGCACACACAGTACATCAATGTATATATCAAAGTGCAATCACATGTATAAATAACGTAAAATGATATATACCTCATGATACTCGGCGGAAACAATCAAGCGGGTGTGGAGTCCCATCAACGCCATCGGCAAAGTTGAGTATAGACCGTAACCTCAGATCGTAACTCTTACTCGTCGAAGAAAATCCTGCAACATGATACGTTGCAGCCGTGTAGGTCAAGACATTGAATGTACCGGCAAGATCACAAACATGAATAAACAGCTGGTAAAACTATACTATATGCAATATGGCTTTGTGGCTCGTGGTCGAGTTTCGTTTGCGTAAAAGCTGATTTTATTTTCCCTACATCAAGGAATAAATGAAGTCTGTACTATGGAGTTTTCTGTCATGACATGGTTCCGCCAACCGATGTCTCATAGCCCAAATCATCATAAGTTGCCCACAATTAAGTTATCATCCGGTGTTGAGAGTTCCGAGATAGATCCAAGTCCAGATGCTCAAATTGTCCGTAATCGGGACACGGCTAATCGATTAGGTTTAAACCCTCTGCAGAGGTTTGTACACTTTACCCGCAAGATTCGATCCTCTCTTTACGTTCTCGCACTTCGTGGTGTTTGAGAACAAGATGACCAAACATGGTCTTCAGAAGAGTTCCTCGACCACCGTCCGGTACTCAACCCATCCTACCGTAGTTCTACATCTGCTAGTACCGCCCCAGCCAGAGTCACAACTAAGGTCAACCAAGCCGAGCCTATAATGACTTGCGGTTTGCAGGTAAGCTTCCGGGCATGAAGTATTCTTCCGTCTCTTTGAGTCCTGGGTGAAGCTTTCCGCAAGATGTCATGGCGCTTCTCCATGCATCCCGCCAACCAGTGGTTTCTCCAGGTGCCCGTCAACCATCCTTCACCCAAGAGTGTGTATTGAATTCTTGTCTCGAGTCTTGAAGTCTTGAGGCCTTGAAAATGCAGTCCTTGCAGATGCCATCATGGAGTTGTCGTCATTGACGTAGAGTCCTCCATCTTCACACCACTCTCGAGCACTCATACCAAGCCCCGTCTACTATAGCGTAGCATTAAAATAAATAACGTCCCGGGCTTGGTAACAGGGTGATGGGTTCCTACCTCATGCATACTACTCAACTACAAGGATTCAATAACACTACTGAGGGGTGGTTGCAAAGGTGCCACTAAATGCAAATAAAACATAGGTATGAAAGCATGGTCAAAGTGAACTTGCCTTGCTGACGATCTTCGAAAACTAAGGACTCGTGGTAGCAAGCTTCGCACTCCGGAAATTCTACCGAGACAAACAATGATCGCAGTAAGCATATAGCATATGATCACATAATACAATAGCATAACAATAGCAACATAACACATCAAAACAACCAAATCAAATTCCAAAGGGAAAACTCAAAGAAAACCAACTCAAAGTTTTTCCTACTTCAAACAACAACTAGAATAGTTTTATATAACAAAAAATTTCCCAACATAGCCTAATCATGGTTTTATGTTAACTAAACAGAAAATATTTCACTAAGCAACTAGGAGCAAAAAGAATTAATTTAAAAATCTATTATGAAACTCCTATTAGGCCTAATTCAATTTCTATTAAGAAAAATAAAATAAAACTTTTATTTATTATAAATAAAAGTTCATCCATTAAAGTGACAGAAACTATCCTAGAATAATCAATCACATGTTAAAAATAAATTTATTTACTAATTAAATTAATAGGAAAACAGTAGCTAGTTAATTAATTAGGATTAACAAGATTCTGCTTAAAACTATTTATTTATTAATCCTAAAATACCCAATTTAATTTCTATGGTTTGGCAATGTCAAAATAAAGTTGGGACAAAAGAATCATCCAAAAATAATTTTTCTAACTCAAGTTATAGCAGATTTACTATTCTCGACTAAAACTAAATTAAAGCAATTTTAATTAATTTTAACATAGCTAAATATATATTCTACAGAAACTATAGAAAATTTGCAAACCAACAAAAAATCACCTAAAAATATTAAACAGAATAAAAGATATGAATTTTTCAAAACAGAACTATTCATTAAAAGCAGAAAATGAAATTAAAAGAAAAAGGGCCTAATGGGCCTAAACTGTAATCGAGCGTAATATAACCTAAAGGGCCCTAGGGTTAAACTAGTGGGCCGGGCTAATTAAAAAAAACCTAATGAAAATAAACCGTAAGCGAACCGGCCGGTCCGGTTTATTTTAAAAATATACCCCTTGGGTGATCTAATCCTAGCCGTAGATCGTGCATCGGACGGGGAGGGGTCTCGGTGACTTCACGGCGCCTCGGCGGCGGCGGCGGGCGGCGATGAGTGCGTTGAGGGCTCGGTCGTCGGGAGGTCGACGGAGTGGCCGGCCGGTGCGGACGAGGTCGGGAGGCGTCTGGTGGAGTCGGTGGGGTCGGGAGTGGCTAGGGCGGCGACGGTGATGGAAATGGCGGCGGGGACTCGGGTCTCGGTGAGCTCGGGAGAGAGGAAGAGGGGTCCGCGAGGGATAGGGGGGAATGGGGTGGGGCGAGGGCTTAAATAGGCGGGGCCTCGGCCTTGCTTGGGGCGATCGGGAGGATCGGGATCCGGATCTCATGAGATCCAGCGATCGATGGGCGGCGCGGCGAAGACGGGGGTTGAAGACGGAAGGGCCACCTGCCGGAGAGAGAGGGAGGGGTGCGGGCGAGGCGGCCCGTGCGGAGGGGGTTCAAGGCTGGGCGAGGTGAGGCAGTCTTTGGGCGGCTCGGCTGGCCTCAGTGGGTGGCTGGGCTGCGCTGGCATGGTGGCAGTCTTGGCTGGGCAGGGGCTGGCTGGCGCACTGGGGGTTTTTTTTTTAAATTTATTTTTTAATAAAACAAAACAGATATAAAACATAATCTATAAATATTTTATATAGCACATATATATACCAAAATGATCAGGGGGATATTCCCTATCATTTGAACATTTTTCCAAAGGCAAAATCCAAACTTTATAAAAATCCATTTTTTTTCAAATTCAAATAAAATTCAGATTTGAATCCAAAACTTTTGGCAATGTTTTCCTCTGATATTTTTGGAGTGTCATGTTTACTCCTCTCATACTTTTGATCAAGTATTTATCAGGCATAGTTTTTTTGAAATGATTCCCACTTGCCAAAGTTTGAATTCAATTTCAAAACTCAAAATTTGAAAGAGGGTTTCAAGGCACTTTCAAATGACTTTCAATTTGATACTTTTTAACTTCCAACTCATATTTAATATAATTTAAGAAGTCATTTTATCTTCCCTCATGAAAATCATTGAGTTGCATAAAGCTTTGAATTTGAAATATTCCCAGATGAAATTCAAATCTTTTCCAAAACCCTTTTTCATTCCAAATGGAAGAAGTCATGTCATCTTCACTCTAGGGTTTGGTGTTGGACTGAACTTGAATTCATTGAGATCCAAAAGGCAAAGGAGAAAGTTTAGGAAAGTCATTTCATTCCCTCTCATTCAACTTTCAAAAGTTTCAAATTCCACTCAATTTCACTCAATCAATCAAACAAACAATCAGACAACAAGCATAGTTATTAATTTTAATATAACATTCCAAAATTTAGAATTTTGGGATGTTACAAACCTACCACACTTAAAATGAATCTCGTCCTCGAGATTCGAAGAGGCTAGCAAGAAAGGGTTAGGGGTTGGGGGTCTTCTAGCAGATCCGTCGGTCGGAATGGTCTAGTGTGCTACCACACTTAAAAACAAGGTTATAGTTCCAATAAACTCAGATACTTCCTCTGGAGTGCCGACAATGTATGTCTCTTCACATATCCTACAATAGCTCCTTCACCAAAGCTCTTCTGTCAAAAGCTTAGGGTTTTCCTCAGAATCTTGGTTCGGTTCTTCAAAGTTGTGGTTCGTCCGAGACTGGATCTTCTTAGCTGATAGGTCCGTGTCCATTCTAGACAACTATCGAAATACTCATGGTGGTCTATAATTTATGGTTTCTCCTACAGATAACGGGTCTGGGTTGAACCTCACCGTATACCTATGATTGGCAATGGTTGCCTGTAAAGGGTTCCATCGTCCTACCATTCTATGGTTTTATGGCTTATCGCGTCGACACTCTTCAAAGGTTTTCAAGTCTCTCTGATTTTCCATCAACATATGATAGTTCATGATAGAAGTCTCCGGTATGGGGGCCAATCCATCCCGTACTTGAATCATTTCCACATACGTAAATATCGAATCACGTATTCTAACACTTGGGCATACTCACAAGCATTGCAGAATTTTGTTGGGAAACGTAGTAATTTCAAAAAATTTCCTACGATCACGCAAGACCATGGTGATGGCATAGCAACGAGAGGGAGAGTGTCCGCCCACGCACCCTCGTGAGACCGAAAGCGAAGCGTTATATCAACGCTGTTGATGTAGTCGACGTCTTCACGATCCGACCGATCCAAGCACCGTTACTCGGCACCTCCGAGTTCTTAGCACACGCTCAGCTCGATGACGATCCCCGGCTCCGATCCAGCAAAGCGTCGGGGAGGAGTTCCACAAGACGACGGCGTGGTGACGATCTTGATGTTCTACCGTCGCGCAGGCTTCGCCTAAGCACCGCTACAATATGACCGAGGTGGAATATGGTGGAGGGGGCACCGCACACGGCTAAGGAACGATCACGAAGATCAACTTGTGTGTTCTAGGGTGCCCCTGCCCCGTATATAAAGGAGCAAGGGGAGGGCCGGCCGCCCTAGGAGGCGCACCAAGGGAGGGGGAGTCCTCTTCCTAGTAGGAGTAGGACTCCCTTTCCTAGTCCTACTAGGAAGAGGGAAGGGGAAGGAAAGAGAGGAGAGGGAAAGGGGGCCGCCCTTCCTAGTCCATTCGGACTCCCCATGGGGGGCGCCACCTCCTGGTGCAGCCCTCTCTCTCCCTCTTGGCCCAATAAGGCCCATTACTTCCCGGGGTTTCGGTAACCCCTCGGCACTCCGGTTTTCTCCGAAACTTCCGAACCTTTCCGGTGTCCGAATATAGCCGTCAATATATCAATCTTTATGTCTCGAACATTTCGAGACTCCTCGTCATGTCCGTGATCACATCCGGGACTCGAACTCCTTGGTACATCAAAATACATAAACTCATAATATAACCGCCATGAAACCTTAAGCGTGCGGACCCTACGGTTCGAGAACTATGTAGACATGACCTAGAACCATTCTTGGTCAATAACCAATAGCGGAACCTGGATGCCCATATTGGTTCCTACATATTCTCTGAAGATCTTTATCGGTCAAACCGCATAACAACATACGTTGTTCCTTTGTCATCGGTATGTTACTTACCCGAGATTCGATCGTCGGTATCCAATACCTAGTTCAATCTCGTTACGGTAAGTCTCTTTACTCGTTCCGTAATACATCATCTCACAACTAACTCATTAGTTGCAATGCTTGCAAGGCTTATGTGATGTGTATTACCGAGAAGGCCAGAGATACCTCTCCAGACAATCGGAGTGACAAATCCTAATCTTGATTCATGCCAACTCAACATATACTTTCGGAGACACTTGTAGAGTACCTTTATAATCACCCGATTCGTTGTGATGTTTGGTAGCACACAAAGTGTTCCTCTAGTAAACGGAGTTGCATAATCTCATAGTTGCAGGAACTTTGTATAAGTCATGAAGATAGCATAAGCAACATACTAAACGATCAAGTGCTAAGCTAATGAAATGGGTCATGTCAATCACATCATTCTCCTAATGATGTGATCCCATTAATCAAATGACAACACATGTCTATGGTTAGGAAACATAACCATCTTGATTAATGAGCTAGTCTAGTAGAGGCATACTAGTGACTATCTGCTTGTCTATGTATTCACACATGTATTATGTTTCCGGTTAATACAATTCTAGCATGAATAATAAACATTTATCATGATATAAGGAAATAAATAATAACTTTATTATTGCCTCTAGGGCATATTTCCTTGATCTCCCACTTGCACTAGAGTCAATAATCTAGATTACACAAGAATGATTCTAACACCCATGGAATCTTGGTGCTGATCATGTTTTGCTCGTGGAAGAGGCTTAGTCAACGGTCTCGCAACATTCAGATCCGTATGTATTTTGCAAATCTCTATGTCTCCCACTTGGACTTGGTCCCGAATGGAATTGAAGCGTCTCTTGATATGCTTGGTCCTCTTGTGAAATCTGGATTCCTTTGCCAAGGCAATTGCACCAAGATTGTCACAGAAGATCTTCATTGGTCCCGATGCACTAGGTATGACACCTAGATCGGAAATGAACTCTTTCATCCAGACTCCTTCATTTGCTGCTTCCAAGCAGCTATGTACTCCGCTTCACATGTAGATCCCGCCACGACGCTTTGTTTAGAACTGCACCAACTTACAGCTCCACCGCTTAATAAAAATACGATCCGGTTTGCGATTTAGAATCGTCCGGATCGTGTCAAAACTTGCATCGACGTAACCATTTACGACTAGCTCTTTGTCACCTCCATATCGAGAAACATATCCTTAGTCCTTTTCGGTATTTCAGGATGTTCTTGACCGCTGTCCGATGATCCACTCTGGATTACTTTGGTACCTTCCTGCCAAGCTTACAGCTAAGCATACGTCAGTCTGGTACACAGCATTGCATACATGATAGAGCCAATGGCTGAAGCATAGGAACATTTTTCATTTCTCTCTATCTTCTGCTGTGGTCGGGCATTGAGTCGACTCAATCTTACACCTTGTACTACAGGTAAAAACCTTTCTTTGCTTGATCCATTTTGAACTTCTTCAAAACTTTATCAAGGTATGTGCTTTGTGAAAGTCCTATTAAGCGCCTTGATCTATCTCTATAGATCTTGATGCCCAATATGTAAGCAGCTTCACCGAGGTCTTTCATTGAAAAACTTTTATTCAAGTATCCTTTATGCTATCCAGAAATTCTATATCATTTCCAATCAACAATATGTCGTCCACATATAATATCGAAATGCTACTGAGCTCCCACTCACTTTCTTGTAAATACAAGGCTTCTCCAAAAGTCAGATAAAACCATATGCTTTGATCACACTATCAAAGCGTTTATTCCAACTCCGAGAGGCTTGCACGCACCATAAATTGATCGTTGGAGCTTGCACACTTTGTTAGTACCCTTTGGATCAACAAAACCTTCTGGTTGCATCATATACAACTCTTCTTCTAGAAATCCATTCAAGAATGCAGTTTTACATCCATTTGCCAAATTTCATAATCATAAAATGCGGCAATTGCTAACATGATTCGGACAGACTTAAGCATCGCCACTGGTGAGAAAGTCTCATCATAGTCAACCCCTTGAACTTGTCGAAAACCTTTTGCAACAAGTCGAGCTTTGTAGAAGCAGTTACATTACCATCGGCGTCGGTCTTCTTCTTAAAGATCCATTTATTCTCAATAGCTTGCCGATCATCGGGCAAGTCTACCAAAGTCCATACTTTGTTCTCATACATGGATCCCATCTCAGATTTCATGGCTTCAAGCCATTTTATGGAATCTGGGCTCACCATCGCTTCTTCATAGTTCGTAGGTTCACCATGATCTAGTAGCATGACTTCCGAATAGGATTACCGTACCACTCAGTGCGGATTTTATTCTGGTTGATCTCTGATTCGGTGACAACTTGATCTGAAGTTTCATGATCTTCATCATTATCTTCCTCACTAAGCTGGTGTAGGTGTTACGAAACTGATTTACGTGACGAACTACTTTCCAATAAGGGAGCTGGTACTATTACCTCATCAAGTTCCACTTTCCTCCCACTCACTTCTTTCGAGAGAAACTCCTTCTCTAGAAAGGATCCATTTTAGCAACAAATGTCTTGCCTTCGGATCTGTGATAGAAGGTATACCCAATTGTCTCCTTTGGGTATCCTATGAAGACACATTTTTCGATTTGGGTTCAAGCTTATCAGGTTGAAGTTTCTTCACATAAGCATCGCAACCCCAAACTTTCAGAAAGCGACAACTTTGGTTTCTTGCTAAACCATAGTTCATAAGGCGTCGTCTCAACGGATTTTGACGGTGTCCTATTTAACGTGAATCGGCCGTCTCTAAAGCATAACCCCAAAACGATAGCGGTAAATCGAAATAGACATCATAGATCGCACCATATCTAGTAAAATACGATTCGACGTTCGACACACCATTACGCTGTGGTGTTCCCGGTGGCGTGAGTTGCTAAACTATTCCGCATTGCTTCAAATGTAGACCAAACTCGTAACTCAAATATTTTCCTCCACGATCAGATCGTAGAAACTTTATTTTCTTGTTACGATGATTTTCAACTTCACTCTGAAATTCTTTGAACTTTTCAAATGTTTCAGATTTATGTTTCATCAAGTAGATATACCCATATCTGCTTAAATCATCTGTGAAGGTGAGAAAATAACGATATCCACCACGAGCTTCAACATTCATCGGACCACACACATCTGTATGTATGATTTCCAACAAGTCTGTTGCTCTCTCCATACAACCGGAGAATGGCGTTTTAGTCATCTTGCCCATGAGGCATGGTTCGCAAGTACCAAGTGATTCATAATCAAGTGATTCCAAAAGTCCATCGTATGGAGTTTCTTCATCGTTTACACCAATATGACCTAAACGGCAAGTGCCACAAATAAGTTGCATTATCATTATCAACTCTGCATCTTTTGGCTTCGACATTATGAATATGTGTATCACTACTGTCGAGATTCAATAAGAATAGACCATTCTTCAAGGGTGCATGACCATAAAAGATATTACTCATATAAATAGAACAACCATTATTCTCTCGATTTAAATGAATAACCGTCTCGCATCAAACAAGATCCAGATATAATGTTCATGCTCAACGCGGCACCAAATAACAATTATTTAGGTCTAAAACTAATCCCGAAGGTAGATGTAGAGGTAGCGTGCCGACCGCGATCACATTGACTTTGGAACCATTTCCCACGCCAAGATCGTCACCTCGTCCTTTGCCGGTGCTCGTCTATTCCGTAGTCCCTGCTTTTGATTTGCAAATATGAGCAATGTAACCCGTATCAAATACCAGTGCTACTACGAGCTCTAGTAAGGTACACATCAATAACATGTATATCACATATACCTTTGTTCACCTTGCCATCCTTCTTATCCGCCAAATACTTGGGGCAGTTCCGCTTCCAAATGTCCAGTTTGCTGCAAGTAAAAACACTCGGGCCAGTGCTTAGGTCCAGACTTGGGTTTCTTCTCTTGATCAGCAACTTTCTTGCTGTTCTTTTGAAGTTTCCTTCTTCTTTCCTTTGCCCTTTTCTTGAAACTAGTGGTCTTGTTGACCATCAACACTTGATGCTCTTTCTTGATTTCTACCTCCATGCTTTTAGCATTGCGAAGAGCTCAGAATTGTCTTAGTCATCCCTTGCATATTATAGTTCATCACGAAGCTCTTGTAGCTTGGTGGCGTGATTGGAGAATTCTGTCAATGACACTATCATCCGGAAGATTAACTCCCAGCTGAATTAAGTGATTATTATACCCGGACATTTTGAGTATGTGCTCACCGACGAACTATTCTCCTCCATCTTGCAGCTATAGAACTTATTGGAGACTTCATATCTCTCAATCCGGGCATTTGCTTGAAATATTAACTTCAACTCCTGGAACATCTCATATGCTCCATGACGCTCAAAACGTCGTTGAAGACCCGGTTCTAAGCCGTAAAGCATGGCACACTTGAACTATAGAGTAGTCATCAGCTTTGCTTTGCCAGACGCTCACAACTTCGGTGCAGCTCTGCAAGAGGTTGGCACCCAGCGGTGCTTCGGGGCGTAATTCTTACGGGCAGCAATGAGGATAATCCTCGAGTTACGGACCCAGTCCGTGTAATCGCTACCATCATCTTTCAACTTTGCTTTCTCAAGGAACGCATTAAAATTCAACGGAACAACAAAGACGAGCCATCTATCTACAAAGAAACATAGACAAGCAAAATACTATCAGTACTAAGTTCATGATAATTTAAGTTTTAATTAATCATATTAAAACTCCCACTTAGGCAGACATCTCTAGTCATCTAAGTGTTTACGTGATCCAAATTAACTAAACCATGTCCGATCATCACGTGAGATGGAGTAGTTTCAATGGTGAACATCACTATGTTGATCATATCTACTATATGATTCACGTTCGACCTTCGGTCTCCGTGTTCCGAGGCCATATCTGCATATGCTAGGCTCGTCAAGTTTAACTGAGTATTCTGCGTGTGCAAAACTGGCTTGCACCCGTTGTAGATGGACGTAGAACTTATCACACCCGATCATCACGTGGTGTCCGGGTACTACTGAACTTTTAGCAACGGTGCATACTCAGGAGAACACTTCTTTATAATTTTAGTGAGAGATCATCTTATAATGCTACCGTCAAACAAAGCAAGATAAGATGCATAAAGGATAAACATCACATGCAATCAATATAAGTGATATGATATGGCCATCATCATCTTGTGCTTGTGATCTCCATCTCGAAGCACCGCCATGATCACCATCGTCACCGGCGCGACACCTTGATCTCCATCGTAGCATCGTTGTCGCCTCGCCAACTATTGCTTCTCGACTATCGCTACCGCTTAGTGATAAAGTAAAGCAATTACATGGCATTTGCATTTCATACAATAAGCGACAACCATATGGCTCCTGCCGATTGCCGATAACTCGGTTACAAAACATGATCATCTCATACAATAAAATATAGCATCACGCCTTGACCATATCACATCACAACATGCCCTGCAAAAACAAGTTAGACGTCCTCTACTTTGTTGTTGCAAGTTTTACGTGGCTGCTACGGGCTGAGCAAGAACCGTTCTTACCTACGCATCAAAACCACAACGATACTTCGTCAAATAGACTCCGTTTAACCTTCTCAAGGACGGGCGTAGCACACTCAGTTCAACTAAAGTGAGAGAGACAGACACCCGCCAGCCACCTTTAAGCACGAGTGCTCGTAGCGGTGAAACCAGTCTCGCGTAAGCGTCACGCGTAATGTCGGTCCGGCCGCTTCATCTCACAATACCGCTGAACCAAAGTATGACATGCTGGTAGGCAGTATGACTTGTATCGCCCACAACTCACTTGTGTTCTACTCGTGCATATGACATCAACGCATAAAACCAGGCTCGGATGCCATTGTTGGGAAACGAGTAATTTCAAAAAATTCCTACGATCACGCAAGACCATGGTGATGGCATAGCAACGAGAGGGAGAGTGTCCGCCCACGCCCTCGTGAGACCGAAAGCGAAGCGTTATATCAACGCGGTTGATGTAGTCGACGTCTTCACGATCCGACCGATCCAAGCACCGTTACTCGGCACCTCCGAGTTCTTAGCACACGTTCAGCTCGATGACGATCCCCGGCTCCGATCCAGCAAAGCGTCGGGGAGGAGTTCCACAAGACGACGGCGTGGTGGCGATCTTGATGTTCTACCGTCGCAGGCTTCGCCTAAGCACCGCTACAATATCACCGAGGTGGAATATGGTGGAGGGGCACCGACACGGCTAAGGAACGATCACGAAGATCAACTTGTGTGTTCTAGGGTGCCCCCTGCCCCGTATATAAAGGAGCAAGGGGAGGGCGGCCGCCCTAGGAGGCGCGACCAAGGGAGAGGGAGTCCTCCTCCTAGTAGGAGTAGGACTCCCTTTCCTAGTCCTACTAGGAAGAGGGAAGGGGAAGGAAGAGAGGAGAGGAAGGGGGCGCGCCCCTTCCTAGTCCATTCGGACTCCCCATGGGGGCGCGCCACCTCCTGGTGCAGCCTCTCTCTCCCTCTTGGCCCAATAAGGCCCATTACTTCCCGGGGTTCCGGTAACCCCTCCGGCACTCCGGTTTTCTCCGAAACTTCCGAACCTTTCCGTGTCCGAATATAGCCGTCCAATATATCAATCTTTATGTCTCGAACATTTGAGACTCCTCGTCATGTCCGTGATCACATCCGGGACTCGAACTCCTTGGTACATCAAAATACATAAAATCATAATATAACCGCCATCGAAACCTTAAGCGTGCGGACCCTACGGTTCGAGAACTATGTAGACATGACCTAGAACCATTCTTGGTCAATAACCAATAGCGGAACCTGGATGCCCATATTGGTTCCTACATATTCTCTGAAGATCTTTATCGGTCAAACCGCATAACAACATACGTTGTTCTCTTTGTCATCGGTATGTTACTTACCCGAGATTCGATCGTCGGTATCCAATACCTAGTTCAATCTCGTTACGGTAAGTCTCTTTACTCGTTCCGTAATACATCATCTCACAACTAACTCATTAGTTGCAATGCTTGCAAGGCTTATGTGATGTGTATTACCGAGAAGGCCAGAGATACCTCTCCGACAATCGGAGTGACAAATCCTAATCTTGATTCATGCCAACTCAACATATACTTTCGGAGACACTTGTAGAGTACCTTTATAATCACCCGAGCACGTTGTGATGTTTGGTAGCACACAAAGTGTTCCTCAGTAAACGGAGTTGCATAATCTCATAGTTGCAGGAACTTTGTATAAGTCATGAAGATAGCATAAGCAACATACTAAACGATCAAGTGCTAAGCTAATGAAATGGGTCATGTCAATCACATCATTCTCCTAATGATGTGATCCCATTAATCAAATGACAACACATGTCTATGGTTAGGAAACATAACCATCTTCGATTAATGAGCTAGTCTAGTAGAGGCATACTAGTGACTATCTGTTTGTCTATGTATTCACACATGTATTATGTTTCCGGTTAATACAATTCTAGCATGAATAATAAACATTTATCATGATATAAGGAAATAAATAATAACTTTATTATTGCCTCTAGGGCATATTTCCTTCAAATTTCTCTTGTTCTCGAACTGGGTTCGAGTAATTCCATGGTTTCTGCAAGCCAAACAAAGCATC
Organism: Aegilops longissima; assembly: GCA_021605205.1. Taxonomy (NCBI): domain Eukaryota; kingdom Viridiplantae; phylum Streptophyta; class Magnoliopsida; order Poales; family Poaceae; genus Aegilops; species Aegilops longissima. Next base: position 471,469,110 of record CM038680.1, read on the forward strand.
TATCGTTACTTCACCACTCTCAGGTTTTTGCGTAACCTCCTACGAAACGTATGCTGATTGGACTGCTGATTCCTCCAATTTATTCCTTTATCAAGGTTACATCAGTTCCTTTTCGAATCCACGGGCACATGGGTTATGGCCTACTTCAACACTAGTGCAGCTTTAACTCATCCTTGGAGTAACTCTCTTGTTACACCTCCTTTAAATCCAGTAGTACTCTGTTTCTTCATACCATCATATCTAAAACTCCAACTTATTTTGTCCAGCTTCCTTCTATGGACCGTCATGAATAACACATTTCTTCCTTCATTGATCCTGTGATTTTACGGAGTACTACGACACCAAAAAAAAAATGCACTAGCTTATCCACAAATCTCATTATTTTCATAACAATCTTTTATTACATCCTTAACCATTTTTCGCGAATCCAAATTCCAAAAAGTACTTTGTTACAAATGCTGCCACCCACATGGTTTGGTATGGTCAGACATTACTTCCAACTTTATTTATTTATCCTCCTCGAGGATTCTTGATCCTTTGGAAGTGTGCGACATGAGCCTTGAAATCTTCAATCTTCTTTTTCATCATGGTGGTCTTGAGCTTCACCTTCATCATCTCTGCATGCACTTCGCTTAGGTATTCCTGAGTATAACGGAGTCTTGCTTCAAGTATTTCTCCGATCTGGCGTATGGCTTCCATGGCTGCTTCACGAACAGCATCGAAGAAAGTTGCTTGTGGTACACGTGAAATGAAAAAGTACTGCCCCATCCTCTTTGGGCAAACTCCTTTCAAATGGTGGAGGTGTACCTCCACATACCAAAGTTCCACTCCCTTTTGCATGAAGGGGTAGCCTTTGTAGACTGCATCTCCTTCAAGGTGAATATGCTTCATCATGTCCTTCAGGATCTTCGGGTAATCATGATCACTTGTCAGGGTCATGATCGTTTCCGGACCTTTAAGGAAAGACTCGTAAAGTGTCGTCATCTGCAGTTGTGAAACAGAAATGATGCTCAGAATAAGGTACTTATCTCCTGGGGCACACATTCATATCATCCAAACAGAACTTCAAACTCAATTTCCAATTTCCTGTTTATGCATCACAACTCACTTTCTTCCATGTTCATCAAGAATATAAATTTCCAAGATAAAATATGACAACTCCTTAGAGTCTTTCAGCATGTGACATTCCAACTTTATTGAGTCATGAACTATTACAATCTCTGAGTAATCTATTACATAACTCAACTCATCGAGCTCATGAAAATGAAATTGCTTTCTACTACTCTTATTATCCATATCAAAATTCCAACTACTCAACTCCAGCTTTCATCTTGTCGGGACATTTAATAGCATAATGTCCTGCTTCCTTGCAGCGAAAACAAATGACTCCTGACATGTCTCGGGGCTTCTTTGTGATTATGCGGGCTCCTTGGATTCTTGGCTTCTTTTCTGGACATTTACTAGCGAAATGACCTAAATCCTTGCACATGTAACAAGTGATATGACTTAGGTCCTTCCCTGCAAAAATTGCGTTGTTCTCTGGTTGCCTTATTTTTCTCTTCCTGGAATTCTCTGTAATGATCAGAGTTTCTATCTCCAGAGGGTCAAACTTCACTTCTGCTGTCGGGAAATATCCTGGATACTCTTTTCTTCCCTTGGGGCAATCTGTGAATAATGTCCTTCTCCTCCACATGAATAGCAGGCATTGGAGTAAAATCTGTTGAGACCTTCTCCATCCAGGTCTTCAACACTTTCATTCATTCTTGGTTCTTCTAGATCTTCCTTGAGGGCTTCTTTCATTCCATCTTCACGCTTGAATAGTTTGTTGCACCGTGGAGTAAATGTGACATTTGCACGGGTAGTGGGTGGTTCCTTCACACGGGAAGCAAGTCACACAGCTAGTTGGGCATTCCTCAGTGGGTGTTTCTCCTCACAATGAGGGCATCCATCTTTGTGTTCCTCCAGGTGTGTCCTATTTCTCCATAAATCTTGCGAGCACAAGGTTTACTTCTTGGTGCATCATTGTGTTTCGGATAAGACATGATTTCAACAGGTCTTCTTGAATTCCTCCCAAGTTCTTGCTCCATTAAATCCCTGTATGGCTTGATGCATGTTCCACCAGGTTGCAGCACTTTCTGTAAAGTATTGAAGAGCATATTGAACCTCATACTTCCTTGAAACCAAATTGCTCCCGAAGTGATTTTCCATGTTCTGCATCCATAGCTCTGCCTCGGGCTGAGTCTTTGGTCCAGAGAATATCAGTCCAACTTCATTCATCATCTAATGGGTCCAAAAGTTTTGGGATGAGATATGAGAGAGGTGGGGAGGGATATACACACAATACAAACAATAGTTTTTTTTTGAAGAAACAAGTTTTACTTTGTGACTGTCAGAAAACATCAAACAATTAACAGCTCACAAATCGTTGCATCTAACGTAGGTGTGTATCAGGGTTTGGTCTTCTAAAGGTCAAATAATTCTTCAGATCCTTCAAGTCATCGGAGTTTTCAACTGTGGTACTTCAATTCCTCTAATACTTGGTGAAATCCTCTTTACTCTGAAGTGGTCATCAGTTCTCTAATCCTTCTTGGAGTGTCTTCAGTTGATCCTCCGGGTGATCAAAGGATATGGTATATTCTAACTATTGAGGTGAGAGTGTCTATTTGATAAAATCAGAAAAGATGAGGAGTAAGAGTCTTTTTGAAAATAAAGTTTTTGAGATATCCTGTCCAAGGGGCTTCCCGATTTCTAGGGTCACGTCCTACAGTCAACATGTGCTCTGATACCATTTCTGTAGCAACCCGACCTCAGACGGTCAAGTCTCTGTGTATCCGTACCATCCTCGGATCGGTAGATGTTGGAACACACAATACATCAATGTATATATCAAAGTGCAATCACATGTATAAATAACGTAAAATGATATATACCTCATGATACTCAGCGGAAACAATCAAACGGGTGTGGAGTCCCATCAACGCCATCGGCAGGTTGAGTATAGACCGTAACCCTGTATCGTAACTCTTACTCGTCGAAGAAAATCCTGCAACATGATACGTTGCAGCCGTGTAGGTCAGTACATTGAATGTACCGGCAAGATCACAAACATGAATAAACAGCTGGTAAAACTATACTATATGCAATATGGCTTTGTGGCTCTGTGTCTGAGTTTCGTTTGCATAAAAGCTGATTTTATTTTCCCTACATCAAGGAATAAATGAAGTCTGTACTATGGAGTTTTCTGTCATGACATGGTTCCGCCAACCGATGTCTCATAGCCCAAATCATCATAAGTTGCCCACAATTAAGTTATCAGTCCAGTGTTGAGAGTTCCGAGATAGATCCAAGTCCAGATGCTCAAATTGTCCGTAACCGGGGACACGGCTAGTCGATTAGGTTTAAACCCTCTGCAGAGGTTTGTACACTTTACCCGCAAGATTCGATCCCTCTCTTTACGTTCTCGCACTTCGTGGTGTTTGAGAACAAGATGACGAAACATGGTCTTTGAAGAGTTCCTCGACCATTGTCCGTACTCAACCCATCCTACCGTAGTTCTACATCTGCTAGTACCGCCCCAGCCAGAGTCACAACTAAGGTCAACCAAGCGAGCCTATAATGACTTGCGGTTGCACGGGTAAGCTTCCGGGCATGAAGTATTCTTCCGTCTCTTTGAGTCTGGGTGAAGCTTTCGCAAGATGTCATGGCGCTTCTCCATGCATCCCGCCAACCAGTGGTTTCTCCAGGTGCCGTCAACCATCCTTCACCCAATGAGTGTGTATTGAATTCTTGTCTCGAGTCTTGAAGTCTTGAGGCCTTGAAAATGCAGTCCTTGCAGATGCCATCATGGAGTTGTCGTCATTGACGAGAGTCCTCCATCTTCACACCACTCGAGCACTCATACCAAGCCCGCCTACTATAGCGTAGCATTAAAATAAATAACGCCCCGGCTTGGTAACAGGGTGATGGGTTCCTACCTCATGCATACTACTCAACTACAAGGATTCAATAACACTACTGAGGGGTGGTTGCAAAGGTGCCACTAAATGCAAATAAAACATAGGTATGAAAGCATGGTCAAAGTGAACTTGCCTTGCTGACGATCTTCGAAAACTAAGGACTCGTGGTAGCAAGCTTCGCACTCCGGAAATTCTACCGAGACAAACAATGATCACAGTAAGCATATAGCATAGGATCACATAATACAATAGCATAACAATAGCAACATAACACATCAAAACAACCAAATCAAATTCCAAAGGGAAAACTCAAAGAAAACCAACTCAAAGTTTTTCCTACTTCAAACAACAACTAGAATAGTTTTATATAACAAAAATTTTCCCAACATAGCCTAATCATGGTTTTATGTTAACTAAACAGAAAATATTTCACTAAGCAACTAGGAGCAAAAAGAATTAATTTAAAAATCTATTATGAAACTCCTATTAGGCCTAATTCAATTTCTATTAAGAAAATAAAATAAAACTTTTATTTATTATAAATAAAAGTTCATCCATTAAAGTGACATAAACTATCCTAGAATAATCAATCACATGTTAAAAATAAATTTATTTACTAATTAAATTAATAGGAAAAGCAGAGCTAGTTAATTAATTAGGATTAACAAGATTCTGCTTAAAACTATTTATTTATTAATCCTAAAATACCCAATTTAATTTCTATGGTTTGGCAATGTCAAAATAAAGTTGGGACAAAAGAATCATCCAAAATAATTTTTCTAACTCAAGTTATAGCAGATTTACTATTCTGACTAAAACTAAATTAAAGCAATTTTAATTAATTTTAACATAGCTAAATATATATTCTACAGAAACTATAGAAAATTTGCAAACCAACAAAAAAAATCACCTAAAAATATTAAACAGAATAAAAGATATGAATTTTTCAAAACAGAACTATTCTGTTAAAACAGAAAATGAAATTAAAAGAAAAAGGGCCTAATGGGCCTAAAGCGTATCGAGCGTAATATAACCTAAAGGGCCCTAGGGTTAAACTAGTCGGGCGGGCTAATTAAAAAAAACCTAATGAAAATAAATCAGTAAGCGAACCGGTCGGTCGGTTTATTTTAAAAAATACTCTTCGGGGTGATCTAATCCTAGCCGTAGATCGTGCATCGGACGGGGGAGGGGCTCTCCGGTGACTTACCGGCGCTCGACGGCGGCGGCAGCGGCGGCGATGAGTGCGTTGAGGGCTCCGGTCGTCGGGGAGGTCGACGGAGTGGCCGGCCGTGTGTGACGAGGTCGGGAGGCGTCTGGTGGAGTCGGTGGGGGTCGGGAGTGGCTAGGGCGGCGGCAGTGATGGAAATGGCGGCGACGGGACTCGGGTCTCCGGTGAGCTCGGAGAGAGGAAGAGGGGTCCGCGAGGGGCTAGGGGGAATGGGGTGGGCGAGGGCTTAAATAGGCGGGGCCTCGGCCTTGCTTGGGGCGATCGGGAGGATCGGGATCCCGGATCTCATGAGATCCGCGATCGAGGTGGCGCGCGAAGACGTGGGCGGGGTTGAAGACGGGCGGGGCCACCTGAGAGAGAGAGGGAGGGTGCGGGCGGCGGGCGACCGACGCGGAGGGGTTCAAGCTGAGGCGAGTGAGGCAGTCTTTGAGCCACTGGTTGCGCTGGCGCTATGGTGATGGCCTGGCCGGGCTGGGCAGTAGGGGCATACTGGGGGTTTTTTTTTGAAATTTATTTTTTAATAAAACAAAAACAGATATAAAACATAATCTATAAATATTTTATATAGCACATATATATACCAAAATGATCAGGGGGATATTCCCTATCATTTGAACATTTTTCCAAAGGCAAAATCCAAACTTTATAAAAATCCATTTTTTTCAAATTCAAATAAAATTCAGATTTGAATCCAAAACTTTTGGCAATGTTTTCCTCTGATATTTTTGGAGTGTCATGTTTACTCCTCTCATACTTTTGATCAAGTATTTATCAGGCATAGTTTTTTTGAAATGATTCCCACTTGCCAAAGTTTGAATTCAATTTCAAAACTCAAAATTTGAAAGAGGGTTTCAAGGCACTTTCAAATGACTTTCAATTTGATACTTTTTAACTTCCAACTCATATTTCATATAATTTAAGAAGTCATTTTATCTTCCCCATGAAAATCATTGAGTTGCATAAAGCTTTGAATTTGAAATATTCCTGATGAAATTCAAATCTTTTCCAAAACCCTTTTCATTCCAAATGGAAGAAGTCATGTCATCTTCACTCTAGGGTTTGGTGTTGGAATGAACTTGAATTCATTGAGATCCAAAAGGCAAAGGAGAAAGTTTAGGAAAGTCATTTCATTCCCTCTCATTCAACTTTCAAAAGTTTCAAATTCCACTCAATTTCACTCAATCAATCAAACAAACAATCAGACAACAAGCATAGTTATTAATTTTAATATAACATTCCAAAATTTAGAATTTTGGGATGTTACAAATATGCCCTAGAGGCAATAATAAAGTTATTATTTATTTCCTTATATCATGATAAATGTTTATTATTCATGCTAGAATTGTATTAACCGGAAACATAATACATGTGTGAATACATAGACAAACAGAGTGTCACTAGTATGCCTCTACTTGACTAGCTCGTTAATCGAAGATGGTTATGTTTCCTAACCATAGACATGAGTTGTCATTTGATTAACGGGATCACATCATTAGGAGAATGATGTGATTGACATGACCCATTCTGTTAGCCTAGCACTTGATCATTTAGTATGTTGCTATTGCTTTCTTCATGACTTATACATGTTCCTGTAACTATGAGATTATGCAACTCCGTTTACGGAGGAACACTTTGGTGCTACCAAACGTCACAACGAATCGGGTGATTATAAAGGAGTACTACAGGTGTCTCCAAAGGTACATGTTGGGTTGGCGATTTGAGATTAGGTTTTGTCACTCCGATTGTCGGAGAGGTATCTCCGGCCCTCTCGGTAATGCACATCACTATAAGCCTTGCAAGCAATGTAGCTAATGAGTTAGTTACGGAATGATGCATTACGTAACGAGTAAAGAGACTTGCCGAGAATTGAGATTGAACTAGGTATTGGATACCGACGATCAAATCTCGGGCAAGTAACATACCGATGACAAAGGGAACAAAGTATGTTGTTATGCGGTTTAACCGATAAAGATCTTCGTAGAATATGTAGGAGCCAATATGAGCATCCAGGTTCCGCTATTGGTTATTGACCGAGAATAGTTCTAGGTCATGTCTACATAGTTCTCGAACCCGTAGGGTCTGCACGCTTAACGTTATGATAACAGTTTTATTATGAGTTTATAAGTTTTGATGTACCGCAGGAGTTCGGAGTCCCGGATGAGATCGGGGACATGACGAGGAGTCTCGAAATGGTCGAGACGTAAACATCGATATATTAGACGACTATATTCGGAGTCCGGAAAGGTTCCGAGTGATTCGGGTATTTATCGGAGTACCTGAGAGTTACGGGAATTCGCCGGGGAGTATATGGGCCTTATTGGGCCATACGGGAATAGAGGAGAGAGGCCAAAAGGAAGGAGGCCTGCGCCCCCCTCTGGTCCGATTGGACAAGGCGCAGCCCCTTTCCTTATTCCTCTCCCCTCTTTCCCTTCTCCTACTCAACAAGGAAGGAGGAGTCCTACTCCGGTGGGAGTAGGACTCCCCTTGGCGCCCCTCCAGGGCGGCCGCCTCCCCTTGCTCCTTTATATACGGGGCAGGGGGCACCTCTAGACACAACAACACAAGTTGATCTACGGATCGTTCCTTAGCCGTGTGCGGTGCCCCTCCACCATATTCCACCTCGGTCATATCATCGCGGAGTTTAGGCGAAGCCTCGCGCCGTAGAGCATCATCATCGTCACCACACGCGTCGTCTTGTGGAACTCATCCCCGACGCTTTGCTGGATCGGAGCCGGGGATCGTCATCGAGCTGAGCGTGTGCTGAACTCGGAGGTGTCGACGTTCGGTACTTGGATCGGTCGGATCGTGAAGACGACGACTACATCAACAGCGTTGTCATAGCGCTTCGCTTACGGTCTACAAGGGTGCGTGGACAACACTCTCCTCTCGTTGCTATGCATCACCATGATCTTGCGTGTGCGTAGGAACTTTTTGAAATTACTACGTTCCCCAACGGTGGTATCGAGCCTGGTTTTATCGTAGATGTCATATGCACGAGTAGAACACAAGTGAGTTGTGGGCGATACATGTCATCTTGCTTACCGGCATGTCATACTTTGGTTCAGCGGTATTGTGAGATGAAGCGGCCGGACCGACATTACGCCAGACGCTTACGCGAGACTGGTTTCACCGCTGCGAGCACTTTCGTTGCTTAAAGGTGATTGGCGGGTGTCTCTCTCTCACTTTAGTTGAACTGAGTGTGGCTACGCCGGTCCTTGCGAAGGTTAAAACAGCACTAACTTGACGAACTATCGTTGTGGTTTTGATCGTAGGTAAGATCAGTTCTTGCTCAACCCGTAGCAGCCACATAAAAACTTGCAACAACAAAGTAGAGGGCGTCTAACTTGTTTTTATGGGCATGTTGTGATGTGATATGGTCAAGAAGTGATGCTATATTTTATTGTATGAGATGATCATGTTTTGTAACCGAAGTTATCGGCAATCGGCAGGAGCCATATGGTTGTCGCTTTATTGTATGAAATGTGGCATACATAATTGCTTTACTTTATCACTAAGCGGTAGTGATAGTCGTAGAAGCAATAGATGGCATAACGACAACGATGCTACGATGGAGATCAAGGTGTCGCGCCGGTGACGATGGTGATCACGACGGTGCTTCGGAGATGGAGATCACAAGCACAAAATGATGATGGCCATATCATATCACTTTATTGATTGCATGTGATGTTTATCCTTTATATGCATCTTATCTTGCTTTGATTGACGGTAGCATTTTAAGATGATCTCTCACTAATTATCAAGAAGTGTTCTCCCTGAGTATGCACCGTTGCCAAAGTTCGTCGTGCCCAGACACCACGTGATGATCGGGTGTGATAAGCTCTACGTCCATCTACAACGGGTGCAAGCCAGTTTTGCACACGCGGAATACTCAGGTTAAACTTGACGAGCCTAGCATATGCAGATATGGCCTCGGAACACGGAGACCGAAGGTCGGCGTGAATCATATAGTAGATATGATCAACATAGTGATGTTCACCATTGAAAACTACTCCATCTCACGTGATGATCGGTTATGGTTTAGTTGATTTGGATCACGTGATCACTTAGATGACTCGAGAGATGTCTGTCTAAGTGGGAGTTCTTAAGTATTATGATTAATTGAACTTAAATTTATCATGAACTTAGTCCTGGTAGTATTTTGCAAATTATGTTGTAGATCAATAGCTCGCGTTGTTGCTTTCATATGTTTATTTTGATATGTTCCTAGAGAAAATTATGTTGAAAAATGTTAGTAGCAATGATGCGGATTGGATCCGTGATATGAGGTTTATCCTCATTGCTGCACAGAAGAATTATGTCCTTAATGCACCGCTAGGTGACAGACCTATTGCAGGAGCAGATGCGAGGCGTTATGAGCGTTTGGCTAGCTCAATATGATGACTACTTGATAGTTTAGTGCACCATCCTGAGCGGCTTAGAATCCGGACTTCAAAGGCGTTTTGAGCGTCATGGGCCATATGAGATGTTCCAGGAATTGAAGTTAATATTTCAAGCAAATACCGAGTTGAGAGATATGAAGTCTCCAACAAGTTCTATAGCTAAAGGATGGAGGAGAATCGCTCAACTAGTGAGCAAGTGCTCAGATTATGCAGGTACTACAATCGCTTGAATCAAGTGGGAGTTAATCTTCCGGATAAGATAGTGATTGACAGAATTCTCTAGTCACCATCACCAAGTTAGTAGAACTTCGTGATGAACTATAGTATGCAAAGGATGACGAAAACGATTCCCGAGCTCTTCGTGATGTTGAAATCGACGAAGGTAGAAATCAAGAAAGAGCATCAAGTGTTGATGATTGACAAGACCACTAGTTTCAACAGAATGGCAAAGGGAAAGAAAGGAACTTCAAGTAGAATGACAAGCAAGTTGTCACTCCCGCCAAGAAGCCCAAAGCTGAACCTAAAGCCTGAAACCGAGTGCTTCTCTTGCAAAGGAAATGGTCCTTTGGAAGTGGAACTACTCCAAATATTTGGTGGATAAGAAGGATGGCAAAGTGGACAAGGGTCTATTTGATATACAGGTTATTGATGTGTGCTTTACTAGTGTTTATAGTAGCCCCTGAGTATTTGATACTTGTTCGGTTGCTAAGATTAGTAACTCGAAACAGGAGTTACAGAATAAACAATGACTAGTTGAAGGGGAAGTGACGATGAGTGTTGGAAGTAGTTCCAAGATTGATATGATCATCATCGCACACTCCCTATACTTTCGGGATTAGTGTTAAACCTAAATAAATGTTATCTGGCGTTTGCGTTGAGCATGAATATGATTTGATCATGTTTATTGCAATATAGTTATTCATTTAAAATCAGAGAATAATTGTTGTTCTGTTTAAATGAATAAAACCTTCAATGGTCATACACCCAATGAAAATAGTTTGTTGGATCTCGATCGTAGTGATACACATATTCATAATATTGATGCCAAAAGATGCAAAGTTAATAATGATAGTGCAACTTATTTGTGGCACTGCCGTTTGGGTCATATCGGTGTAAAGCATCTGCTTCCTTAGAGTCTTCAACTTCGAAGAGAGTGAAGACTTTGACGAGAGCTCCTATGCAAATCCCATAGATGATGTTCTTATATCAAGCATGCCATCAAAGGAAATTGTTACCTTTGGTGAGGAATATGTAATTCCAAGTGAATCCGATGAAGAAAATCCTTCTGCTGCTTCGTCAGAGCAGATTGATGAAGAAATTGAAGTGGACAACATCACTTCAACTCCACTGGTATCATCGACCATGCATCAGTTCACAGCTGAAGAGGCATGCGTTGAAGAAATAGATGAGGAAGATGAAGATGTGGATATTGGCTCCACAACTCCGCTTCTGAATAATGACTACTGGGAAAGTCATCATCCCAATTCACCACTTTACACCCCTATGCAACAGATTCCTCAGTCCCCTGTTCACACTGAAGAAATTCACACGGGCTCTGAAGAACAACAAGCTTCTCTTCTCACTATTCCTAAGAAGTTCCAGCCATTGGAGCTGATGATAATGTTGCTGAAGAAATGGAGACCCAGGCTGCTGCTGATGACATTCCTCCTGAAATTCCTCAGTCTGCGGCTCCAGAGTCTATGATTCAAGAGGCTGTGATGACTTCAACTGCTAATCTTCAGCCCAAGCTACAGAATCCTCACTCCAAGAAGCAGAAGTTCAAGGCTGATGACTTCTTCAATGGGCATATTTTCTTCACTGACTACAATCCATACGACTCTGCTCGACTGTAACATCCCAAATTTTCAATTTGGTATGTTATACATAGATCATTCATGCATATCATATTTTGTTGCATTTTGTTTCGTGATCCTCGAAATCCTAAGCAACTCAAGGACCCTCGGACAGAGTTGGGGGATTTCCCTGTTTTCATATTTGAGTTTTATCAAGTATTGAAATGAGGGTTATTGGTTTTAATTATTTTTCTCTCTGAAAATATTTCATATTAAAATATATGAGAGGAGATAATGCGACTTCTCCAAAATAATTGAAATATAGGAGGAAAAATATTAAAATCAAATAATGGATTTTATTCGGAGTTTATTGCTATTTTATTTGCATTAGAAAAATTGCATGATTTTCAAAGTTGCATTTTAGAGCCAAGAAAATGTTCATCTCGTTCTAAATAATTTATTTAGACGGTGAAAATTTGTTTTGGCATCTTTAGATTTTTATTTTATCTTCTAGGATTTATTTAAGTTTCGGCGAAATTATTTTAAAAAAAATCTTCCGCACCCGGCTAGGCCGAAACCCAACCGAGCCAGGCCGGCCCAACCGCCCCGCGCCGCCGTCTCCCTCCAGGAGACTGCGACCGCCGCCGCCGTCGCCAAGTCCGACTGGGACTCTGTCCCCGCGCCACCTTGCCCCTCCCAAGCTAGCCCTCCTTATATACGCCGCCCGCACCCCACACCACCGAACCACCCCCACCCGCGCTGCAGAAGCCGCCGCCACAGCGCCGCCCGCCGTCGCCGTTTACCGCCGCATGCTGCCATGCCATCCGCCGCCGCAGCCGGACCTCACCGGAGGTATAAGCAGCCGTTGTCGCCGTTCGGATTTTTTTAAAACCCTAGGTTCGTTTTCCTTTTTTTAGATCGGTTCGCCCGTTTTCTCGTTTTAGTTTACTTAGCAGACGTTCGTCCGTAAGTTTGTTTTAACGAACGGTTTTCGCTCATTAGCCGCAGACAGCGGACGTTCGTTTGTTAGCCTGTTCGTCAGTTTTTTCTTTTTCTCGGATTTTCCGCGATTATTTTCGATCGCGATTTCTGATCCGATTTTTGTTTCAGTTTATCTTTTCGCTCGTTTATCGGAATCAGGCGATTCAAGCGCCTAGATCTTCGTCTCAAAACCCTCTTTCTGTTTAATCAACTTGAACAAGATTTTTGTACTGTAAAATTTGACTTTAGTTCAGATTAGTAAACAGATCTTGTTTCTTTCGCAGTTTGAGTTTCATTGCTCCGTTTGATTTGATTCTTTTTGCAAACCGGAGTTCTTAAGTTGAACTTTCTGGTTAGATCTTCTTACTTGAGATTTACCCGTGCTTCTTTGGTTGATTGCTTATGTATGCTATTGTTTGTTTGCGATAGAACACCTGCAGTGCGAAGCGTGCTACTTCGAGTCTCTAGGTTTTGCGGATCATCAGCAAGGCAAGTATAACATTGATCATACTCTTTTCATACCTAGTTTTTATACATTAGCTCCAATCCTCAAACACTGCATGATTAGGATATGATTAACTTGTGGGTATTGGGAAGTAGTTGATGAGGTAGAACCTATTGCCCTGTTATATTCAAACCCTTGGGAGTTACTTCTACGTATTGCTTATATTGCCATGCTATGCTCGTAGACGTGGTTTGGGTGAGTGAATCCATGACAGATGTGAGGTGATTAATTAATGGTTCAACTTAAGGTGGCAACTTTAATACACATCTGGGTGGATTGCTTGTCGGGCACCTGGAGAATCCAGTGTTTTCAATTTGGAATGTTATACACTAGATCATCATTGCATATCATATTTTGTTTGCTTTTGGTTTTGATCCTAGAAATTCTACGCAACTCAGGGACCCACGGAGAGAGTTGGGGATTTCGTTATTTTCATATTCGAGTTTTCTCAAATTTTGAGAATAGGATCATTTGATTTTAATTATTTTATCTTCAATTATTTCTATTACAAAAGAATATGAGAGAGGGAATAAAATGACTTTCCCAAAATAAAGAAATATTGAGGATTTAATAATAAAATCAAATAGGATTTTATTTCGAAGTTTTTCGCTATTTTATTTGAATTTAGGAAAAATATGCGTTTTTCAAAATTGCATTTCGGCCCGAAATAAATGTTCACTTGTCTAGCTGGATTTTAGAAGTCGGGGAAAATTTATTTCGGGATTTTTGGAGTCCGTTTAGTATTTCTGTCGTTAGTTTTTCTGCGCGGAATTAAATTTTTTTTAAAAAAAAGTCCGAACCGACCTTGGGCGAATCGCCAGGACTCTGCTGGCCGGGCTTTATAAGCCGCCACCCGGGCCCCGAGCCAACCCACCAGCCCGCAGCCGCCAAGCACTTAAACCCTAGGCGCGCCGCCGCCCGTTGCTCACAAGACGCGCCGCCTCGCCGCCGCTGCTGCCGCCGCTGCCCGCCGCCCATTGCTGCCGCCCGCTTCGCTTGAGCCGCCCGGCCGCCTCGCGGACCCACCGCCCGAGGTAGCCGCCGTCGCCGGCGGTTTTCTGTGCCCAGTTTTTTTTATTTAACCATGGTTTATTTTCTTAAGTTTCGCTTTTTTATAGATCGGTTTTTTTTGGTTTATTTATTTAGTGACCGTTCGCTCGTTCGTTCTTTTTAACGAACGCGTTCATTGTTTAGATCCAGATAACGAACGTTCGTTCGTTAATCTATTCGTCGTTTTTCTTTTTCTCGGATTTTCCGCGATTATTTCTGATCGCGATTTCTGATCCAATATTCGTTTTAGTATAACTTTTCGCTCGTTTATCGGAATCATGCGATTCACGTGCCTGGAGTTTCGTCTCGAAACCCTCTTTCCATTTAACCAACTTAAAAAAGTTTTTGCTTCTGTAAAATTTGACTTAAGTCCTGATTAGTAAAACGAAGTTGTTTTCTTTCGCCGTTTGACTTCCGTTGCTTCGTTTGATTTGATTCTTTTTGCAAACCGGAGTTCTTAAGTTTAACTTTCTGGTTAGATCTCTTATTTGAGTTTTACCTGTGCATTAGATGAGTACTTATTGTATTCTTGTTTGTTTGTTTGCGATAGAGTACCCAGAGTGCGCCGCCTGTTACTTCGAATCTCTAGGTTTCGCGGATCATCAGCAAGGCAAGTAACACTTTGATCATACCTTTCTACTGCCCATTTTTTATTGCATTAGATCGATCCTCAAACATTGCATTATTAGGATCTAATTAAATTGTCGGATGGGAAGTAGATGAGGTAGTACCTATTACCCGTTTTACTATTAAACCTTTGGGAGTTACTTCTACGTTTGCTTCTTATGTCATGCTATGCTAGTAGACGTGGATTGGGTGAGTGATATCCATGACAGATGTGAGATTGTTAATAAATGGTTTATCTAAGGTGGCAACTTAAACACACATCTGGGTGGATTGAGGTACCTGGGTATTCCAGGATTTCCTGTTTCTTTTGGACCGCCACCCAGGCTCAAAAGGATCATGAGACTATTCATACTAGAAACTTCCGTGTGCAGCCACAAGCTACTATGGGCTCTAGCATAGTTGACTAAGTCGTGTGAACTCTTACAGTGGTAGACTAGCTGATGTAGGGGATGTAGGTTGGTACGGTCTACCCGATCGTAAGGTGCTAGCGCTTCTGAAATACTATGTCTCAGTCATCCGTTTCTCAAACACCATGTAGTGCGAGAAATCCAACAGAGGAGGTCGAGTCTTGTGGGGAAAAGTGCGCAAACCTCTGCAGATTGTACAAACTAATCATGGTTAGCCGTGTCCTCGGTTATGGACGTTTTGAGTATCTTGTACTTGGATTATCATGTGAATCTTACTTTAATTAATTTTGTTGGGTTTTAACGATGATGCTTAATTGGGATTGAGGATGCTATCAACCATTCTCAATGTTTAACAACCACCATGATAGTTAAATAAAATGTATTCCTTTGCAGTAGGGAAAATTTGGCTTTACGCAAAACAGTAACCATAGAGCTTTCCACCAGCCAAATATGCATGTAGTATAGCTTATTCTTTCATTACTCTCTATGTGTTACATTTCCAGCATATTCCATGTGCTGACCCGTTTTCGGGCTGCAACGTTTCATGTTGCAGACTTTTCAGACGACGAGTAAGGTGCCTTTAGGTCGTGGTTCTTTACTCAGTGATGCCGTTGGAGTTGATGGACTCGCTTATCTTCCAAGCCTTCCGATGTTATCATTTTTAGATGGCCTTAAGCCATTTTTATTGTAATAAGTTCTCTCTTGAGGCCTTCGATGTAATAAGTGTGTGATTGCTACTCTGTTTTAAATCCTTCAAAATCTTGTGTGGTGTCGGCATTCTTGATCCAGGATGACACCGAGCACGAAGATCGATTATTTGAGGTCCTGGTCGCTACAAGATGGTATCAGAGCACACGCTGACTGTAGAACACGACCACTAAGCTAAAGTCCTAGATCACTACTCTCTTCTCATTTCTGACTCCTCATCTTTTCTACTCTTTTATGATGACAGAAGCGAGGATCAAGTTCACGCAGCCGGATGAAGATACACCCTTTGGACGACACCTGAAGGAAGTCACTAAGTACCTGAACATCGGAATACCAAGCTTCACCGGGACCTACAACGCCACTTTACCCGAAGAGGAGCGTTGGAAGATTCAAGCTCAAGTTCCAGGAAGAACGTTCGCGCCTGTCACGGAGCCCATAGGAT
Source organism: Aegilops longissima (assembly GCA_021605205.1). Lineage (NCBI taxonomy): Eukaryota > Viridiplantae > Streptophyta > Magnoliopsida > Poales > Poaceae > Aegilops > Aegilops longissima. The sequence goes on from CM038680.1 coordinate 471,485,207, forward strand.
TTACTTTTAATGCACCAACCTAGAGTCTGGGAAAGAGCATGGCAGCTCACATCACCATGGGACGCATTGGAGAAGTCTACCAAGATGACCTCAAGGATACTATCTACCAGATTTGTGGGCGCCGAGATGAACAATGGGAGATATTTAGCACCAAGAAGGATAGATCCATTGCAGCCTTCATCCAGGAGTTAAACCAGCACATTCGACGCCAAGAGAACCAGATGTGCGCAGACAAGATGGAGTTGAAGAAAGCAAAGGCTAGAATTATCGAGCTAGAAGGAGAACTGAAGGCCACTCGCAAGGATTACATGGAGGAGATCGTCGCTCTAGTGAGCCAAAACGGCGACCTTAAGGAGAAGATTGAAGAACTCATGGGGAATTCAGCACCCGGAGGAGAAGATAATGATTGCACTTGTCCAGACAACTACATCATCATCGACGACACCGATTCCGATCCTAGTGATGATGACTTCGAAGACGAAGCCGGAGCAGATATCGTGGAGTCTTCATCTGAGCAGTTTTTCTAGTAGACCACCATAACTGTAGTAGTGTTCCACCATTTACATAGCATAGTCCAAGCACATTTACGATAGTTCTAGACCGATTGTATGCCTTGTTTGATTGAATGAAGTGATTTTGTGTGCATTTGCCTCATGTGCATTTGGGTAGTGTTTTCTATTTAGACCTCATTCTATTCTTAATTCTCATCTTTTCTAAACCCTCAGATGCCTCCGAGACGTGACAATGGATTTGCTTTCCCACCGGAGCTCACTCAATTGATCCAACAGCAGAATGCTTTGATGCGTTGCTAGTCGAACTGAACTGTGGAACAACAACAACAACAACCCACCATCGCCACCACCTGTTGATCACTTAACCCGTTTTCTTAGGCTGAATCCGCCGGTGTTCTCCAGTAGCACTGAGCCGATAGTGGCAGATGATTGGCTCCGTAAGACAGGGAGGGAGTTGACCACTGCAGGATGTAAAGATGGGGAAAATGTGAAATTTTCCGCTCATCAGCTTGAAGGACCCGCAACCGCATGGTGGGAGAATTTCACAGCCACTTACCCTGTGGATACTGTCACATGGGATCAGTTTCAGCAAGCTTTCCGTACTGCCCATGTTTCAGCAGGAGCTATGGCCATGAAGAAGCGTGAGTTTTGCAACTTGCGCCAAGGAGGACGGACAGTTGGCGGTATGTGGATGACTTTAGTAAGCTAGAGCGTTATGCCCCGGATAGCGTTACTACGGATGCAGCTAAGCGGGAGAAGTTTCTGGAAGGACTGAATGACGAGCTGAGCATGCAGTTGATGGTAGCAAGCTTCAACAACTACCAGGAGTTGGTAGATCGTGCTCTTATGATTGAAGGGAAGCAGCAGCAAATTGAAAACCGCAAGAGGAAGTATGGACAGGGGAAGTACAATTCTGGAGCTCAGCAGAAACCCCATCTTACCCCTAAACCGGGAGTTCATTTTCAGCATACCCATGGAGGAGGTAGCTCGCACAACCATAATGGCCCCAAGAATGGTAATGGGAATGGAGGAAGCAACGGCCAGAACCGTACCACCCCATCAACCCCAGCCAAGAGAGACCTAAGCCAAGTCATCTGTTTTAAGTGTCAGAAGACCGGACATTATGCCAATAAATGTCCTGAAGGCCAGAATGGCAATGGAAGCTCTGGAAGAAGCCGAACCCTTTCAACAGGGGACAGGTGACCCACGTTAACGTGGAGGAGGTTGAAGCTCAACCTGATGCAGTAATAGGTAAGTTTTTGGTTAAGTCATTTACTGCACTCGTTCTTTTTGATACTAGTGCATCGCATTCATACATCTCAAGGGGATTTGTGGATAATATAACCTACCAACCCAAGCCCTTAGGTCACCCATGTTAGTAAACTCGCCTGGAGCAGAGTATATGGCTAGTCGATGGTGTGATCGATTACCATTAAGGATTGGTAACTATGTGTTTCCCTCGAACCTAATAGTATTGGAATCTCAAGGATTGGATGTGATATTAGGCATGGATTGGTTATCAAAGTATGAAGGAACATTGAATGCGCTAGTAAGACAATCTTGCTTCTGACGCCGAAGGAAGAAGGATCAAGTATGTATCACGGCATGTGCCGAAAAGGACTCAAGTAAATTCCTTATTAGGAGTTGTGCAGGAGGAAGTACCAGTAGTAAAGGATTTTCGGACGTATTTCCAAAAGAGTTGCGGGCATGCCACGGATAGAGACATCGAGTTTTGATTGAGCTTTTGCTGTGCACGGGACCAATATCTAAGAGACCATACAGGATGCCCGCAAAAGATTTGGAGGAGATTAAGAAGCGATTAAGGAGTTATTGGATAAAGGGTATATTCGCCCAAGTTCTTCGCCTTGGGGATAACCAGTACTTCTAGTGGAGAAGAAGGATGGAACATTAAGGATGGTTGCTGATTATCGTGGATTGAACGAAGTAACAATCAAGAACAAGTACCCACTACCGATGATCAATGATTTGTTTGATCGATTGCAAGGGGCTAAAGTGTTTTCCAAGATCGATTTGCGATCGTGGTACCATCGATTGAAGATTCGAGAGCGGGACATACCTAAGGCGGCTTTTACCACGGTATGGGCTGTATGAGTATACCGTTATGTCATTTGGTGCGACTAACGACCTGCCTATTTTATGAACATGATGAACAAAGTGTTTATGGAGTTTTTGGATAAGTTCTTCGTAGTGTTCATTGATGATATTCTGGTTTACTCGAAGAATGAAGATGAGCATAAAGAACATTTGCGATTGGTACTTGAGAAGCTCAGAGAACATCAGTTGTATGCCAAGTTCAGCAAATGTGAGTTTTGGTTGAAGGAAGTGGGATTCCTTGGACATGTTATATCCGGAGAAGGAATAGCAGTTGATCCCACAAAGGTTATCACTGTAACAAATTGGGAAGCACCAACAACAGTTGGAGAGATCCGGAGTTTCCTTGGACTCACAGTATACTACCGGAGATTTATTGAGAACTTCTCAAGGATTGCAAAGCCTATGACGTTCATTGTTGAAGAAGGATACCAAGTTCATATGGACTAAGGAGTGTGAGGCTAGTTTCCAGGAGTTGAAGAAACGTTTGGTTACCTCACCAGTGTTGATTCTGCCAGATCAGAACATGGATTATGAGGTGTATTGCGATGCTTCACGTCGAGGACTTGGAGCCGTGCTTATGCAAGAGGGAAGATTTGTTTCGTATGCTTCACGACAACTGAAACCTCACGAATTGAATTATGCCACGCATGATTTGGAGTTAGCAGCCGTAGTGCATGCATTGAAAACATGGAGACATTTCCTCATTGGAAACCATAGTGAGGTGTACATGGATCACAAGAGTTTGAAGTACATTTTCACTCAGAAGGAGTTAAACCTCAGACAAAGGAGATAGTTGGAACTCATCAAGGATTATGATATGAGATTGCATTATCATCCCGAAAAGGCTAATGTAGTAGCTGACGCATTGAGCCGTAAGAGCCATGTGAATACACTAATGATGGGAGAGTTGCCAAAGGAGTTAGCTGAGGATCTTTGTGAGCTATGTTTGGAGATAGTTCCGAGAGGCTATGTAGCAGTATTGGAGATTCAGTCGACTTTGATGGATAAAATCAGAGAAGCTCGGAAGACTGACAAGGAGATTGCCTCTATAAAGGAGAAAATGAGCAAAGGAAAGGCTAAGGGATTTCGTGAGGATGAACACGATACCCTATGGTTTGAGGACCGAGTTTATGTGCCAAATGACCTAGAGATCAGGAAGTTAATTCTGCAAGAGGCCCATGATTCACCATATTCGATTCACCCAGGAAATACCAAGATGTATTTGGATTTGAAGGATACTTTCTGGTGGATCGGAATGAAGAAAGATATTGCGGAGTATGTAGCAGTTTGTGATGTATGCGGAGAGTAAAAGCGAGCATCAAAAGCCGCAGGATTATTACAGCCATTGCCGATACCGAATGGAAGTGGGATAAGTTAGGCATGGATTTTATCACGGGATTACCGAGGACTCGTTCGAGCTATGACTCAATTTGGGTTGTAGTTGATCGATTGACAAAGGTAGCTCATTTCATCCGGTAAAGACCACTTACACCAGTGCTAAGTTGGCGAAGATATACATGACCAGAATCGTATGCTTGCATGGAGTTCGAGGAGCATCGTATCAGATAGAGGAACCCAGTTTACCTCAAAGTTCTGGAATCAGTTGCATGAAACTTTGGGTACCAGGCTAGAGTTCAAGATGACTTTTCATCCACAGACGGTGGACAGACCGAGAGAGTCAATCAGATTTTGGAGGATATGCTAAGAGCACATGCGCTAGATTATGGATCAAGTTGGGATGACAACTTGCCATATCTGAGTTCTCTTACAACAATAGCTATCAATCCAGTTTGAAGATGGCCCCTTCGAAGCCTTATGCGGAAGGAGGTGCAGGACACCGTTGTCGTGGGGCGAAGTTGGAGATCGCCGATTGTTTGGACGGATTTGATTAAGGAGTCGAATGGAAGGTGAAGTTGATTCGCGATAGGCTCAAGGTAGCCCATCCGAGCGGAAGAGCTACGCAAATTCTAAACGCAAAGACAGTTTACGAAGTCGGAGACCGAGTTTATCTTGATATCTCCACTACGGGAATTAAGCGTTTTGGTGTTAAGGAAAGTTAAGCGCCACGTTTTGTAGGACCATACCGAGTTGTGGAGCATTATGGGAGAAGTGGCCTACAAGTTGGAATTACCCAAAGGATTGTCGGGAGTTCATGATGTGTTCCACGTTTCTCAGTTGAAGAAGTGCCACGCGGAGATGGCTGATATACCGCTGAGGGATACCGTGCCGTTGGAGGCAATTCAGTTGGATAACAATTTGACCTATGAGGAGAAACCAGTTAAGATTCTTGAGTTTGCCAGCCGAGTCACCCTTGACAAGGTTATCAAGTTTTGCAAAGTTCAGTGGAGCCACCACACAGAGGATGAAGCCACCTGGGAGCGAGAGGAAGATTTGCTGAAAGACCACCCTCACCTATTTTCTAGCCAACCCGAATCTCGAGGTCGAGATTCATCTTAAGGGGGGTAGGTTTGTAACATCCCAAATTTTCAATTTATGTTATACACTAGATCATCATTGCATATCATATTTTGTTTTCTTTTGGTTTTGATCCTAGAAATTCTACGCAACTCAGGGACCCACGGAGAGAGTTGGGGATTTCGTTATTTTCATATTTGAGTTTTTTCTCAAATTTTGAGAATAGGATCATTTGATTTTAATTATTTTATCTTCAATTATTTCTATTACAAAAGAATATGAGAGAGGGAATAAAATGACTTTCCCAAAATAAAGAAATATTGAGGATTTAACAATAAAATCAAATAAGATTTCATTTCGGAGTTTTTCGCTATTTTATTTGAATTTAGGAAAAATATGCATTTTCCAAAATTGCATTTAGGCCCCAAATAAATGTTCACTTTGTCCGACTGGATTTTAGAAGTCGGGGAAATTTTATTTCGGGATTTTTGGAGTCCGTTTAGTATTTCTTTCGTTAGTTTTTCTGCGCGGAATTAATTTTTTCTAAATAAAGTCCGAACCGACCTTGGGCCGTAACCGGCCAGGACCCCGCCTGGTCGGGGCTTTATAAGCCGCCGCCCGGGGCCCCGAGCCAGCCCACCAGCCCGCAGCCGCCCGCGCCCCAAACCCTAGCGCGCCTCCGTCGCCTCGTTCATGCCGCCCGCCGCCCTTGTCGCGCCCGCCTCGCCGATGCTGCGCCTTGCCCGCCGCCTCACCGCCGCCGCCCGCCCGCCGCTTGAGCCACCCTGCCGCCTCGCCGGACCCACCGCCCGAGGTAGCCGCCGTCGCCGGCGGTTTTCCTCAGAAAACCGCCCGGTTTTCCTTAGAAAACCGCCCGGTTTTTTTATTTAACCGCGGTTTATTTTTTTAAGTTTGCTTTTTTATAGATCGTTTTTTTAGTTTATTTATTTAGTGAGCGTTCACTCGTTCGTTCGTTTTAACGAACGCGTTCATCGTTTAGATCCAGATAACGAATGTTTGTTCGTTAATTTGTTCGTCGTTTTTCTTTTTCTTGGATTTTCCGCGATTATTTCTGATCACGATTTCTGATCCGATTTTCGTTTTAGTATAACTTTTCGCTCGTTTATCGGAATCAGGCGATTCAAGTGCCTGGAGTTTCATCTCGAAACCCTCTTTCCGTTTAACCAACTTAAACAAGTTTTTGCTTGTGTAAAATTTGACTTAAGTCCTGATTAGTAAAACGAAGTTGTTTTCTTTCGTCGTTTGACTTTCGTTGCTTCGTTTGATTTGATTCTTTTTGCAAACCGGAGTTCTTAAGTTGAACTTTCTGGTTCGATCTCTTATTTGAGTTTTGCATGTGCATTAGATGAGTACTTATTGAATGCTTGTTTGTTTGTTTGCGATAGAGTACCCAGAGTGCGCCGCCTGTTACTTCGAATCTCTAGGTTTCGCGGATCATCAGCAAGGCAAGTAACACTTTGATCATACCTTTCTACTGCCCAGTTTTTATTGCATTGGATCAATCCTCAAACATTGCATTATTAGGATCTAATTAAATTGTGGGGTGGGAAGTAGATGAGGTAGTACCTATTACCCGTTTTACTATGAAACCTTTGGGAGTTACTTCTACGTTTGCTTCTTATGTCATGTTATGCTAGTAGACGTGGATTGGGTGAGTGATATCCATGACAGATGTGAGATTGTTAATAAATGATTTATCTAGGTGGCAACTTAAACACACATCTGGGTGGATTGAGGTACCTGGGTATTCCAGGATTGCCTGTTTCTTTTGGACCGCCACCCAGGCTCAAAGGGATCATGAGACTATTCATACTAGAAACTTCCGTGTGCAGCCACAAGCTACTATGGGCTCTAGCATAGTTGACTAAGTCGTGCGAACTCTTACAGTGGTAAACTAGCTGATGTAGGGGATGTAGGTTGGTACGGTCTACCCGATCGTAAGGTGCTAGCGCTTCTGAAAGACTATGTCTCGGTCATCCGTTTCTCAAACACCATGTAGTGCGAGAAATCCAACGGAGGAGGTCGAGTCTTGTGGGGAAAAGTGCGCAAAGCTCTGCAGAGTGTAGAAACTAATCATGGTTAGCCGTGTCCCCGGTTATGGACGTTTTGAGTATCTAGTACTTGGATTATCATGTGAATCTCATCATGTTACTTTAGTTAATTTTGTTGGGTTTTAATGATGATGCTTAATTGGGATTGAGGATCTTTGTCAACCATTCTCAATGTTTAACAACCACCATGATAGTTAAATAAAATTTATTCCTTTGCGGTAGGGAAAATTGGCTTTACATAAAACAAGTAACCATAGAGCTTTCCACCAGCCAAATATGCATGTAGTATAGCTTATTCTTTCATTACTCTCTATGTGTTACATTGCGGCATATTCCATGTCTTGACCCGTTTCGGGCTGCAACGTTTCATGTTGCAGACTTTTCAGACGACGAGTAAGGTGCCTTTAGGTCGTGGTTCTATACTCAGTGATGTCGTTGGAGTTGATGGACTCGCTTATCTTCCAAGCCTTCCGCTGTTATCATTTTTAGATGGCCTTAAGCCATTTTTATTGTAATAAGTTCTCTCTTGAGGCATTCGATGTAATAAGTGTGTGATTGCTACTCTGCTATAAATCCTTCAAGTACTGTGTGGTGTCAGCATTACTGATCCAGGCATGACACCTGAGCACAGAGATCAGACTGTTTGAGGTCTGGTCGCTACAGTGTAGGTACGAGGGACTTGCGCGTGGCCTCCTACTGGATTGATACCTTGGTTCTCAAAAACCGAGGGAAATACTTATGCTACTCTGCTGCATCATCCTCTCCTCGTCGAGGAAAACAAACGCAAGCTCAAGACGTAGCAAGAAGGATTTCTGGCGCCGTTGCCGGGGAGTCTACGCAAAAGTCAACATACCAAGTACCCATCACAATCCCTTATCTCTCGCATTACATTATTTGCCATTTGCCTCTCGTTTTCCTCTCCCCCACTTCACCCTTGCCGTTTTATTCGCCCTCTCTTTTCTGTTTGCCTTTTTTCGTTCGCTTGTTCGCTCGTGTGTTGGATTGCTTGCTTGTCACTATAGCTCAAGATAATACCAAATTGTGTGACTTTTCCAATACCAACAATAATGATTTCCTTAGCACTCCGATTGCTCCTCTTACCAATATTGAATCATGTGAAATCAATGCTGCTTTATTGAATCTTGTTATGAAAGATCAATTCGCCGGCCTTCCTAGTGAAGATGCCGCTACTCATCTAAATAGCTTCGTAGATTTGTGTGATATGCAAAAGAAGAAAGATGTTGACAATGATGTTGTTAAATTGAATCTATTTCCTTTTTTTGCTTAGAGATCGTGCTAAAGCTTGGTTTTCGTCTTTGCCTAAAAATAGTATTGATTCATGGAACAAGTGCAAAGATGCTTTTATCTCTAAGTATTTTCCTCCCGCTAAGATCATCTCTCTTAGGAACGATATTATGAATTTTAAGAAACTTGATCATGAAGATGTTGCACAAGCTTGGGAGAGAATGAAATTAATGATACGTAATTGCCCTACTCATGGTTTAAATTTGTGGATGATTATACAAAATTTCTATGCCGGATTGAATTTTGCTTCTAGAAATCTTTTAGATTCAGCCGCGGGAGGCACTTTTATGGAAATCACTTTAGGAGATGCTACTAAACTGCTAGATAATATTATGGTTAATTATTCTCTATGGCACACTGAAAGATCTAAATAAAAAAGTGCATGCGATAGAAGAAATCAATGTTTTGAGCGGAAAGATGGATGAACTTATGAAATTATTTGCTACTAAGAGTGTTTCTTTTGATCCTAATGATATGCCTTTGTCTACTTTGATTGAGAATAATAATGAATCTATGGATGTGAATTTTGTTGGTAGGAATAATTTTGGTAACAACGCATATAGAAGGAATTTTAATCCTAGGCCATATCCTAGTAACCCTTCTAATAATTATGGAAATTCCTATAACAACTCTTATGGAAATTTTAATAAGATGCCCTCTGAATTTGAGAATAGTGTTAAAGAGTTTATGAATTCACAAAAGAATTTTAATGCTTTGCTTGAAGAGAAATTACTTAAAGTTGATGAATTGGCTAGGAACGTTGATAGAATTTCTCTTGATGTTGATTCTTTAAAACTTAGATCTACTCATCCTAAGCACGATATCCATGAGTCTCTCAAAGCCATGAGAATTTCCATTGATGAGTGCAAGGAAAGAACCGCTAGGATGCGTGCTATGAAAGATGCCTTTATTAAAGCGTGTTCTTCCGATTCCCATGAAAATAAAGATGAAGATATAAAAGTTATTGATGTGTCCCCTATCAAATCTTTGTTTTGCAATATGAATCTTGATAATGATGAGATTGAATATGAGAAACCTTTACCTAGAAGGCGTTCTAAAAATTCAGAGTTTTTAGATAATGATGCTAAAATTGATAAAAGTGGGATTGAAGAAGGTAGAACCCTAGATGTTGCTCCACTATTTTGGATCTCAAGGAATTTAATTGTGAAATTTGATCTTTAATTGATTGTATTTCCTTTTTGCAATCCGTGCTAAATTCTCTGCATGCTTATAGTCAAAATAAAGCTTTTACCAAACATATCGTTGATGCCTTAATGCAATCTTATGAAGAAAAACTTGAGTTGGAAGTCTCTATCCCTAGAAAACTTTGTGATGAGTGGGAACCAACTATTAAAATTAAGATTAAGGATCATGAATTTTATGCTTTATGTGATTTCGGTGCTAGTGTTTCCACTATTCCCAAAACTTTGTGTGATTTGCTAGATTTCCGTGATTTTGATGATTGCTCTCTAAACTTGCACCTTGCGGATTCCACTATTAAGAAACCTATGGGAAGAATTAATGATGTTCTTATTGTTGCAAATAGGAATTATGTGCCCGTAGATTTTATCGTTCTTGATATAGATTGCAATCCTTCATATCCTATTATTCTTGGTAGACCTTTCCTTAGAACGATTGGTGCAATTATTGATATGAAGGAAGGGAATATTAGATTCCAATTTCCATTAAAGGAAGGCATGGAACACTTCCCTAGAAATAAAATAAAATTACCATATGAATCTAATATGAGAGCCACTTATGGATTGCCTACCAAAGATGGCAATACCTAGATCTATCCTTGCTTTTATGCCTAGCTAGGGGCGTTATACGATAGAGCTTGTTGGGAGGCAACCCAATTTTATTTTTTGTTTTTTGTTTGTTTTTCTGTTTAGGAATAAATAATACATCTACCTTCTGTTTGGATGTGGTTTTATGTTTTAATTAGTGTTTGTGCCAAGTTAAACCTATAGGATCTTCTTGGATAATAGTTATTTGATCTTGTTGTAATTTCCATAAACTTTTGGTTCGCAAAAGAAATTCTTAAAAATCACTAGAACGTGATAAAATAGTGATTCCAATTGCTGCTGATCAATAAACAAATTGCCTAGGTCGTCCTATTTTGGCTGAATTTTTGGAGTTCCAGAAGTTTGCGTTAGTTATAGATTACTACAGACTGTACTGTTTTTGACAGATTCTGTTTTTCGTGTGTTCTTGGCTTATTTTGATTAATCTATGGTTAGTAAAATAGTTTATAATCCATAGAGAAGTTGTAATACAGTAGGTTTAACACTGATACAAATAAATAATGAGTTCATTACAGTACCTTGAAGTGGTCTTTTGTTTTCTTTCGCTAACGGAGCTCACGAGATTTCTGTTGAGTTTTGTGTTGTGAAGTTTTCAAGTTTTGGGTGAAATCTTTTGATGGATTATGGAACAAGGAGTGGCAAGTGAAGGAAATATGCCCTAGAGGCAATAATAAATGTTTCCTTATATCATGATAAATGTTTATTATTCATGCTAGAATTGTATTAACCGGAAACATAATACATGTGTGAATACATAAACCTACAGAGTGTCACTAGTATGCCTCTACTCGACTAGCTCGTTAATCAAAGATGGTTATGTTTCCTAACCATGAACAAGGAGTTGTTATTTGATTAATGGGATCACATCATTGGTTGAATGATCTGATTGACATGACCCATTCCATTAGCATAGCACCTGATCGTATAGTTTGTTGCTAGTGCTTTTCTTCATGACTTATACATGTTCCTATGACTATGAGATTATGCAACTCCGTTTGCCGAGGAACACTTTGGGTGCTACCAAGCGTCTGGCGTAACTGGGTGATTATAAAGGTACATTACAGGTGTCTCGAAGGTACATGTTGGGTTGGCATATTTGAGATTAGGATTTGTCACTCCGAATGTCGGAGAGGTATCTCTGGGCCCTCTCGGTAATGCACATCACTTAAGCCTTGCAAGCATTGCAACTAATGAGTTAGTTGCGAGATGATGTATTACGGAACGAGTAAAGAGACTTACGGTAGCGAGATTGAACTAGGTATTGGATACCGACGATCGAATCTCGGGTAAGTAACATACCGATGACAAAGGGAACAAAGTATGTTGTTATGCGATCGACCGATAAAGATCTTCGTAGAATATGTAGGAGCCAATATGGGCATCCAGGTCCCGCTATTGGTTATTGACCGAGAGGTGTCTCGGTCATGTCTACATAGTTCTCGAACCCGTAGGGTCCGCACGCTTAACGTTTGATGGCGGTCATAATGAGTTTATAAGTATTGATGCACGAAGGTTGTTGAGTCCGGATGTGATCACGGATATGACGAGGAGTCTCGAAATGGTCGAGACATAAAGATTGATATATTGAAGCCTACATTTGGACATCGGAAGGTTCCGAGTGAAATCGAATTTCTCGGAGTACGGGAGGTTACGGAACCCCGGGAACTACATGGGCCCATAGTGGGCCTTGGAGGAAAGGAGAAGGGCCAGCCCTAGGTGGCGCGCGCCCCCTTCCCTAGTCCTATTAGGACTAGGAAGGTGGGCCGCCCCCTCTCTCTCTCTCCCCTCAGGAATCCTATTCCAACTAGGATTGGGGGAGTCCTACTCCGGAGGAGTAGGACTCCTTAGCGCGCCTCCTCCTCTTGGCGGCCACCTCCCCTTGGCTCCTTTATATCTGGGGCAGGGGCACCCCAAAACACACAAGTTGATTTCCTTAGCCGTGTGCGGTGCCCCTTCCACCATATTCCACTTGGTCATATCGTCGCGGAGCTTAGGCGAAGCCCTGCTGGAGAAGTCATATCGTCGCGGAGCTTAGGCGAAGCCCTGCGTCGGTGGAGCATCATCATCGCCACCACGCCGTCGTCTTGTGGAACTCATCCCGACACTTTGCTGGATCGAGTCCGGGGATCGTCATCGGGCTGAGCGTGTGCGAGAACTCGGAGGTGCCGTCGTTCGGTGCTTGGATCGGTCGGGTCGTGAAGGCGTCACGACTACATCAACAGCGTTGTTATAACGCTTCGCTTTCGGTCTCACGAGGGTGCGTGGGCGGACACTCTTCCGCTCGTTGCTATGCCATCACCATGGTCTTGCGTGATCGTAGGAAAATTTTGAAATTACTCGTTCCCCAGCGGTGGCATCCGAGCCTGGTTTTATCGTTGATGTCATGTGCACGAGTAGAACACAAGTGAGTTGTGGGCGATACAAGTCATACTGCCTACCAGCATGTCATACTTTGGTTCAGCGGTATTGTGAGATGAAGCGGCCGGACCGACATTACGCCAGACGCTTACGCGAGACTGGTTTCACCGCTCGAGCACTCGTTGCTTAAAGGTGACCGGCGGGTGTCTCTCTCTCACTTTAGTTGAATCGAGTGTGGCTCGCCGGTCCTTGAGAAGGTTAAACGGAGTCTATTTGTGAAATATCGTTGTGGTTTTGATGCGTAGGTAAGAACGGTTCTTGCTCAGCCCGTAGCAGCCACGTAAAACTTGCAACAACAAAGTAGAGGACGTCTAACTTGTTTTTGCAGGGCATGTTGTGATGTGATATGGTCAAGGCGTGATGCTATATTTTATTGTATGAGATGATCATGTTTTGTAACGAGTTATCGGCAATGGCGAGAGCCATATGGTTGTCGCTTTATTGTATGAAATGCAAGCGCCATGTAATTGCTTTACTTTATCACTAAGCAGTAGCGATAGTCGAGAAGCAATAGTTGGCGAGGCGACAACGATGCTACGATGGAGATCAAGGTGTCGCTACCGGTGGCGATGGTGATCATGGCGGTGCTTGGCGATGGAATCACAAGCACAAGATGATGATGACCATATCATATCACTTATAGTGATTGCATGTGATGTTTATCCTTTATGCATCTTATCTTGCTTTGATTGACGGTAGCATTATAAGATGATCTCTCACTAAAATTATCAAGAAGTGTTCTCCCGAGTATGCACCGTTGCGAAAGTTCTTCGTCTTTGAGACACCACGTGATGATCGGGTGTGATAGGCTCTACGTTCAAATACAGCGGGTGCAAAACAGTTGCGCACGCGAATACTCAGGTTATACTTGACGAGCTATGCATATAAGATATGACCTCGGAACACGGAGACCGAAGGTCGGCGTGAATCATATAGTAGATATGATCAACATATTGATGTTCACCATTGAAACTACTCCATCTCACGTGATGATCGGACATGGTTTAGTTGATTTGGATCACGTAATCACTTAGATGACTAGAGAGATGTCTATCTAAGTGGGAGTTCTTAAGTAATATGATTAATTGAACTTTAATTTATCATGAACTTAGTCCCTGGTAGTATTTTGCAGATTATGTTGTAGATCAATAGCTCGCGTTGTTGCTTCCTGTGTTTTATATGTGTTCCTAGAAAATTGTATTGAAAGATGTTAGTAGCAATGATGCGGATTGGATCCGTGATCTGAGGTTTATCCTCATTGCTGCTGTGAAGGATTATGTCCTTAATGCACCGCTAGGTGACAGACCTATTGCAGGAGCGGATGCGGCGTTATGAGCGTTTGGCTAGCTCAATATGATGACTACTTGATAGTTTAGTGCACCATGCTTAACGGCTTAGAATCGGGACTTCAAAGGCGTTTTGAGCGTCATGGACCATATGAGATGTTCCAGGAATTGAAGTTAATATTTCAAGCAAATACCGAGTTGAGAGATATGAAGTCTCCAACAAGTTCTATAGCTAAAAGATGGAGGAGAATCGCTCAACTAGTGAGCATGTGCTCAGATTATGCGAGTACTTCAATCACTTGAATCAAGTGGGAGTTAATCTTCGAGATAAGATAGTGATTGACAGAATTCTCTAGTCACCATCACTAAGTTAGTAGAACTTCGTGATGAACTATAGTATGCAAGGGATGACGAAAAAGATTCTCGAGCTCTTGGCGATGCTAAAATCGGCGAAGGTAGAAATCAAGAAAAACATCAAGTGTTGATGGTTGACAAGACTATTAGTCTCAAGGAAAATGGCAAAGGGAAGAAGGGAACTTCAAAAGGAGCGGCAAGCAAGTTGCTGCTCGAGTGAAGAAACCCAAGTCTAGACCTAAGCCGAGACTGAGTATTTTGCTGCAATGGAACTGGTCCTTTGGAAGCGGAACTACCCTGAATATTTGGTGGATAAGAAGGATGGCAAAGTGAACAAGGTTATATTTGATATACAGGTTATTGATGTGTACCTTACTAGTGTTTATAGTAGCCCTGAGTATTTGATACTGTTAGGTTGCTAAGATTAGTAACTCGAAACAGGAGTTCTGAGAATAAGCAGAGACTAGTTGAAGGGAAGTGGCGATGAGTATTGGAAGTAGTTCCAAGATTGATATGATCATCATCGCACACTCCCTATACTTTCGGGATTAGTGTGGAACCTAAATAAGTGTTATTTGGTGTTGAGCATAAATATGATTTGATCATGTTTATTGCAATACGGTTATTCATTTAAGTAAGAGAATAAATTGTTATTCATTTACATGAATAAAACCTTATATGGTTACACACCCAATGAAAATGGTTCATTGGATCTCAATCATAGTGATACACATATTCATTGAAACCAAAAGATGCAAAGTTAATAATGATAGTGCAACTTATTTGTGGCACTTGCCGTTTAGGTCATAATTGGTGTAAAGCGCATGAAGAAACTCCATCTTGATGGGATTTTGGAATCACTTGATTATGAATCACTTGATGCTTGCGAACCATGCCTTATGGGCAAGATGACTAAAGACTCGTTCTCGGAACAATGGAGCGAGCAAATGACTTATTGGAAATAATACATCTTGATGTATGCGGTCCGATGAGTGTTAAAACTCACGGCAAGTATCGTTATTTTCGACCTTCACAAGATGATTTGAGCAGATATGGGTATATCTTCTTGATGAAACATAAGTCTGAAATAGTTGAAAGGTTCAAAGAATTTCAGAGTGAAGTGGAAAATCATCGTAACAAGAAAATAAAGTTTCTGCGATCTGATCGTGGAGATGAATATTTGAGTTCTGAGTTTGGTCTTCAATGAAAACAATGTGGAATAGTTTCACAGCTCACGCCACGGAACACCACAGCATTATGGTGTGTCCGAGCGTCAGTAACCGTACTTTATTTTGATATGGTGCGATCTATGATGTATCTTATCGATTTACCACTATCGTTTTGGGGTTATGCATTAAAGACAGCTGCATTCACGTTTAATAGGGCACCATCTGAATCCGTTGAGATGACACCGTATGAACTATGGTTTAGCGATAAACCTAAGCTGTCGTTTCTTAAAGTTTGGAGTTGTGATGCTTATGTGAAAAAGTTTTCACTGATAAGCTCGAACCCAAATCGAATCGTCTTCATAGAATACCCAAAGGTAACTATTGGGTACACCTTCTATCACAGATCCGAAAGCAAGATATTTGTTGCTAAGATGGATCCTTTCTAGAGAAGAAGTTTCTCTCGAAAGAAGTGAGTGGGAGGAAAGTAGAACTTGATGAGGTAATTGTACCTTCTCCCTTATTGGAAAGTAGTTCATCACGGGAATCAGTTCGGTGATTCCTACACCAATTAGTGAGGAAGTTAATGATGATGATCATGAAACTTCAGATCAAGTTGCTACCAAACCTCGTAGGTCTTCGAGTAAGATCCGCACTGAGTGGTACGGTAATCCTATTCTAGAAGTCATGTTACTAGACCATGATGAACCTACGAACTATGAGGAAGCGATGATGAGCCCAGATTCATGAAATGGTTTGAGACCATGAAATCTGAGATGGGATCCATATATGAGAACAAAGTGTGGACTTTGATGGAGTTGCCCGATGATCGGCAAGCCATATTATATAAATGGATCTTCAAGAGGAAGGCAGATCTTGATAGTAGTGTTACTATCTACAAAGCTCGACTTGTCGCGAAAGGTTTTCGACAAAGTTCAAGGTGTTGACTACAATGAGATTTACTCAAGCTGTAGCGATGCTTATGTCTGTCCGAATCATGTTAGCAATCGCCACATTTTATGAAATCTGGCAAATGGATGTCAAAAATACATTCTTTAATGGATTTATTAAAGAAAAGTTGTATATGATGCAACCAGAAGGTTTTGTCAATCCTAAAGGAGCTAACAAAATGTGCAAGCTCCAGCGATCCATCTATGGACTGGTGCAAGCATCTCGGAGTTGGAATAAGCGCTTTGATAGTGTGATCAAAGCATATAGTTTTATACAGACTTGCGGTGAAGCCTGTATTTACAAGAAAGTGAGTGGGAGCACTCTGCATTTCGATAAGTATATGTGAATGACATATTGTAGATCGGAAATAATGTAGAATTATTCGCAAAGCATAAAGGAGTGTTTCAAAGGAGTTTTTCAAAGAAAGACCTCGGTGAAGCTGCTTACATATTGAGCATCAAGATCTATAGAGATAGATCAAGGCGGCTTGATAAGTTTTTCAATGAATACATACCTTGACAAGATTTTGAAGTAGTTCAAAATGGAACAGTCAAAGAAAGAGTTCTTGCACTGTGTTACAAGGTGCAAGATTGAGTAAGACTCAAAACCCGACCACGGCGGAAGATAGAAAAAGAATGAAAGTCATTCCTATGCATCAGCCATAGGTTCTATAAAGTATGTCATGTTGTGTACCAGATCTATTGCATACCCTACCACTAAGCTTGGCAAGGAGTGCAATAGTGATCTAGGAGTAGATCAATGGACAGCGGTCAAAATTATCCTTAGTAGAATAAGGATATGTTTCTCGATTATGGAAGTGAAAAAGGTTCGCCGTAAAGGGTTACGTCGATGCAAGTTTTAACACTAATCTAGATGACTCGAGTCTCGATCTAGATACATATTGATAGTGGGAGCAATTAGCTAGAGTAGCTCCGTGCGAGCATTGTTGACATAGAGATTTGCAAAATACATACGGATCTGAATGTGGCAGATCCGTTGACTAAAATTCTCTCACAAAGCAAAACATGATCACACCTTAGTACTCTTTGGGTGTTAATCACATAGCGATGTGAACTAGATTACTGAATCTAGTAAACCCTTTGGGTCTTTGTCACATGGCGATGTGAATTATGGGTGTTAATCACATGATGATGTGAACTATCGATGTTAATCACATGGTGATGTGATCTAGATTATTGACTCTAATGCAAGTGGGAGACTGAAGGAAATATGCCCTAGAGGCAATAATAAATGTTTCCTTATATCATGATAAATGTTTATTATTCATGCTAGAATTGTATTAACCGGAAACATAATACATGTGTGAATACATAAACCTACAGAGTGTCACTAGTATGCCTCTACTCGACTAGCTCGTTAATCAAAGATGGTTATGTTTCCTAACCATGAACAAGGAGTTGTTATTTGATTAATGGGATCACATCATTGGTTGAATGATCTGATTGACATGACCCATTCCATTAGCATAGCACCTGATCGTATAGTTTGTTGCTAGTGCTTTTCTTCATGACTTATACATGTTCCTATGACTATGAGATTATGCAACTCCCGTTTGCCCGAGGAACACTTTGGGTGCTACCAAACGTCACAACGTAACTGGGTGATTATAAAGGTACATTACAGGTGTCTCCGAAGGTACATGTTGGGTTGGCATATTTCGAGATTAGGATTTGTCACTCCGAATGTCGGAGAGGTATCTCTGGGCCCTCTCGGTAATGCACATCACTTAAGCCTTGCAAGCATTGCAACTAATGAGTTAGTTGCGAGATGATGTATTACGGAGCGAGTAAAGAGACTTACGGTAGCGAGATTGAACTAGGTATTGGATACCGACGATCGAATCTCGGGTAAGTAACATACCGATGACAAAGGGAACAAAGTATGTTGTTATGCGGTCGACCGATAAAGATCTTAAGTAGAATATGTAGGAGCCAATATGGGCATCCAGGTCCGCTATTGGTTATTGACCGAGAGGTGTCTCGGTCATGTCTACATAGTTCTCGAACCCGTAGGGTCCGCACGCTAACGTTTCGATGGCGGTCATAATGAGTTTATAAGTATTGATGCACCGAAGGTTGTTGAGTCCCGGATGTGATCACGGATATGACGAGGAGTCTCGAAATGGTCGAGACATAAAGATTGATATATTGAAGCCTACATTTGGACATCGGAAGGTTCCGAGTGAAATCGAATTTGCAGATGCAGGGAGGTTACGGAACCCCGGGAACTACATGGGCCCATAGTGGGCCTTGGAGGAAAGGAGAAGGGCCAGCCCTAGGTGGCCGCGCCCCTTCCCTAGTCCTATTAGGACTAGGAAGGTGGGCAGCCCCCCTCTCTCTCTCCCCTCAGGAATCCTATTCCAACTAGGATTGGGGAGTCCTACTCCGGAGGAGTAGGACTCCTTAGTGCGCCTCCTCCTCTTGGCGGCCACCTCCCCTTGGCTCCTTTATATCTGAGGGGCAGGGGCACCCCAAAACACACAAGTTGATTTCCTTAGCCGTGTGCGGTGCCCCTTCCACCATATTCCACTTCGGTCATATCGTCGCGGAGCTTAGGCGAAGCCTGCTGGAGAAGTCATATCGTCGCGGAGCTTAAGCGAAGCCCTGCGTCGGTGGAGCATCATCATCGTCCACCACGCCGTCGTCTTGTGGAACTCATCCCGACACTTTGCTGGATCGAGTCCGGGATCGTCATCGGGCTGAGCGTGTGCAGAACTCGGAGGTGCCGTCGTTCGGTGCTTGGATCGGTCGGGTCGTGAAGGCGTCGACTACATCAACAGCGTTGTTATAACGCTTCCGCTTTCGGTCTCACAGTGCGTGGGCGGACACTCTTCCCGCTCGTTGCTATGCCATCACCATGGTCTTGCGTGATCGTAGGAAAAATTTTGAAATTACTACGTTCCCCAACAGCAAGAGCCTAAGCTTGGGCATGCCCATGGCACCCCCAAGATAATCCAAGGACACCAAAAAGTCAAAGCTTGGGGATGCCCCGGAAGGCATCCCCTCTTTCGTCCACTTCCATCGGTAACTTTACTTGGAGCTATATTTTTATTCACCACATGACATGTGTTTTGCTTGGAGCGTCTTGTATTATTTGCGTATTTGCTTGTTAGTTTACCACAATCATCCTTTCTTTACACACCTTTTGAGAGAGCCATAAATGAATTGGAATTTGTTAGAATACTCTATGTGCATCACTTATATCTTTTGAGCTTCATAGTTTTGCTCTATGTGCTTCACTTATATCTTTTGAGCTTTACAATTTTGCTCTAGTTCTTCACTTATATCTTTTACAGCATGGTGGTGGATTTTTTTAAAGAAACTATTGATCTCTCATGCTTCACTTAGATTATTTTGAGAGTCTTAAATAGCATGGTAATTTGCTTAAAATAATTATATGCTAGGTATAAAAAAATATAGTAAAAACTTTCTTTTGAGTGCGTTGAATACTAAGAAAAGATTGATGCTTGATAATTGTTTTGAGATATGGAGGTGATAATATCAAAGTCGTGCTAGTTGAGTGCTTGTGTTGAAGTTTGCAAGTCCCGTAGCATGCACGTATGGTAAACGTTATGTAACAAATTTGAAACATGAGGTGTTATTTGATTGTCCTCCTTATGAGTGGCGGTCACGGACAAGCGATGGTCTTTTCCTACCAATCTATCCCCCTAGGAGCATGCAAGTAGTGCTTTGGTTTTTGATGGCTTGTAGATTTTTGCAATAAGTATGTGAGTTATTTATGACTAATGTTGAGTCCATGGATTATACGCACTCTCACCCTTCCATCATTGCTAGCCTCTTGATGCACCGTGCATTGCCCTTTCTCACATTGAGAGTTGGTGCAAACTTCGCCGGTGCATCCAAACCCCATGATATGATACACTCTTTCACACATAAACCTCCTTATATCTTCCTCAAAACATCCACCATACATACCTATTATGGCATTTCCATAGCCATTTCGAGATATATTGCCACTTTCCACCATATCGTTCTTCATGACACATTCATCATTGTCATATTGCTTAGCATGACCATGTAGTTGACATAGTATTTGTGGCAAAGCCACCGTTCATAATTCTTTCATACATGTCACTCTTGATTCATTGCATATCCCGGTACACCGCCGGAGGCATTCATATAGAGTCATACTTTGTTCTAGTATCGAGTTGTAAATAAATAGAAGTGTGATGATCATCATTTTCTAGAGCATTGTCCCAAGTGAGGAATAAAAAAAGAGAGAGGCCATGAAAAAAAGAGAAGGCCAAAAAAATATGAGAGAAAAAGAGAGAAGGGACAATGCTACTATCCTTTGCCACACTTGTGCTTCAAAGTAGCACCATGTTCTTCATATAGCGAGTCTCATATATTGTGCTTCAAAGTAGCACCATGTTTTTCATATAGAGAGTTTCATGTTTTGTCACTTTCATATACTAGTGGGAATTTTTCATTATAGAACTTGGCTTGTATATTCCAACGATGGGCTTCCTCAAATGCCCTAGGTCTTCGTGAGCAAGCAAGTTGGATGCACACCCACTTAGTTTCTTTTGTTGAGCTTTCATACATTTATAGCTCTAGTGCATCCGTTGCATGGCAATCCCTACTCCTTGCATTAACATCAATTGATGGGTAGGGAGTCCCGGATTAGGGGGTGTCTGGATTGCCGGACTACCATCATCGGCCGGACTATCATCGGCCGAACTATCATCATCGACCGGACTCCAAGACTGTGAAGATACAAGATTGAAGACTTCACCCCGTGTCCGGATGGGACTTTCCTTGGCGTGGAAGGCAAGCTTGGCGATGCGGATATGTAGATCTCCTACCATTGTAACCGAATCTATGTAACCCTAGCCCTCTCCGGTGTCTATATAAACCGGATGGCTTTAGTCCGTAGGACTACGATCACAACAACCCTTACAATCATACCATAGGCTAGCTTCTAGGGTTTAGCCTCCTTGATCTCGTGGTAGATCCACTCTTGTAAACATCCACAATATCAATATCAATCAAGCAGGGCGTAGGGTTTTACCTCCATCAAGAGGGCCGAACACAGGTAAACATCGTGTCCCTTGTCTCCTGTTACCATCCGCCTAGACGCACAGATTCGGGACCCCCTACCGAGATCCGCCGGTTTGACACCGACATTGGTGCTTTCATTGAGAGTTCCTCTGTGCCGTCACCGATATGAAGGATGCCTCCTCCCGTCTTCGAGGACGGTATTTTCGCCAAAGGAGCCTTGGCCGCCGGCCAAACTATCCGGCTAGGTGGTTTTCTTATGACCGCCTGTCCGGCCATCGCTTCGACAATGACCTCTCAAGTCATCAAAAGCAATCTTCACGTCAGCTCGGAACTCGCCGAGCGGCTAGATCCAATAGAGCTCTCGTCCGTAAACGAGCTCTTGGATCGCATCGCCGCCCTGGGAGTCACTACAGACTATGATCAGATTGGGCTTAAAACCGATCTGAGAGAGGTTAACTCTCCCCAGGTCACCCACCACGTTGCACTGGTAGAGGAGCAATGCGGCGACGCTTCTGCTGTATTGAAAACTAGTCATGTCCGGATCCCGAACCCCCATGCGGATTCAGCGGAGGATGGGCTTCGATCAAACGCTGAACTTAAAGTCGGGCATCGGACGGACTTCGTTGGACAACGTCCGAAATCAAGCTTCAAAATTGGAAACTTCTCGGCCTTGAGCCTTGAGATGGGTAGGGTTCGGACTTAGTTCCACCCACCCGCCCGGACATATGCGATCTAACTCTAATTCGGCAAGAGCCCGCTGAGACAAGTACATCACTCTTGGGCGATTCCTCCTGGTTATGGACAGGATAAAGGACTGCCGAGAGGAAAAGCATAATCTCGGTCTTCGCAATAATTGCACGGACAAGGGAATCCTAAGCGCCATAAGTCCTCGCGAAATTACACGCTTTGCTGACTTGGTGACCATCGTACAAAAGTACTGCGCGATGAAGAGCGCCTGGAAAACCGAAAGTAAATTTTGGGATAATCCGGCCCGAATACATCCCTAGTCCGGAACCAAAGGGTGCATCATCATCAAGCACCTGGGTTGAATACCAAAAAACCAAAACCCCTAAAAGTGCGGAACGTCTTGGAGGGCTGGCTAAGCGTACCTGCAAAATTCATAGCACGAGGGCGCCACTCCAACTCATAGCCTTGAGCATGTTGGATACTACGGCGGTGGCCAAAAGTAGCGAAGAGCTTCTAGCTTCGAATCCCAGCCCAGCAACACCGAGACGGTGTTAATAGTCTTGAGACTTTCGCATCAAATAACATGCAAAACGACAACTCCATAACCTTGCGAAGTCTACCAAGTAGCAACAATAAATCCATGGGAGGACACGGCTATTACCTTCAATGCCGGTGACGAACCTAAATTCCGAACTGCCCGGGCACCAGCCGCATTGGTCCTCAGCCCGATAGTAGACGGCTTTCGTCTTACTAAGGTACTCATGGATGGCGGTAGCGGACTAAACCTCATCTATGAGGAAACCCTCCGAAAAATGGAAATAGTGGAACCGCATTGAGCGAAGCAGCACAACCTTTAGAGGAATAATCCCGGTGGGAAGCATGCTGCATGGGAAAAATCACGCTGGGCGTAGTGTTCGCTCGCCGGACAATTACAGGTCGAGGAGGTCACATTCAAGTGGCCCCGTTCAGCAGCGGATATCATGCTTTATTAGGACGAGAGGCATTCACAATTTTCAAGCTATACCCCATTATGGGTACATGAAGCTCAAAATGCCGGTCCCAGCGGAATCATCACTCTCGCTAGTGACCCGAACATAGCACTCGCTACCGAAAATAAGACAGCCGCACTAGCCCTCGAGGCACTATCCAAAGCCCTAGCGGCGAAGAACTCACCGCGATCGCTCCACGGTGAACAGGGACGATGTGATACTTGATAAAAGATCCAAGTCCACCTCTTTTAAACCAGCGGATGAAATAGTCAAATTCCAAGTCCACCCAGCGGACCCGCAAAAGCGGCCTCCATCGGGCACAATTAAACCCCGATGTAGGCGCGACTACGAGAATTTCTACAAGAAAACTGGGACATCTTCGCTTTGGCACCTTCGGACATGCCAGAATCCCACGTCGGTGGCGAGCATAGCCTAAATATCCTAAAAGGATTCAAGCCATCAAACAGGCTCTTGACAATTTTCGAACCCAAAAGACACGCAATGGGAGAGGAGCTAGCCAAACTATTGGAAGCCGGATTCATCGAGACATCAAACATCCGGATTGGCTAGCAAATCTGGTAATGGTACCAAAGAAGGACAAATCCGGCGCCTATGTGTCGATTTCAAAGACCTAAATAAAGCCTGCCCAAAGGATCCCTTCCTCTCCCCGCATCGACCAAATCATCGATGCCACTGCAGGCACGATTCATTGTGCTTCACGGGCGCATACTCCGGCTATCATCAAATCAAGATGGCAGAAGCGGATCAAGCCGCAACTGCATTCATTACTCCATATGGACCATTCTGCTTCAACACGATGCCCTTCGGACTTAAAAGCGCCCGGCGCAACATATCAGCGCATGATTGAGACATGTCGGCTACCCGGATCGGCAAAACAGTAGAGGCATACGTGAGCGACATAGTCGTCAAAACTAAACACGTCGAAACTCTAGTAGACGACTTGAGGCTCACATTCGACAACCTCAGAGCATATGACATCAAGCTGAATCCGGAAAAATGTGTTTTCGGCGTACCAGCCGGAAAGCTGCTGGGCTTCATCGTATCCGGTAGAGGAATTGAAGCAAACCCAGCCAAGATCCGAGCTCTGTCACAGCTAGATATCCCAAAAGACCTCAAGCAAATACAAAAATTGACTGGATGTGTGGCGGCTCTAAGCCGCTTCATCTCCCGTCTAGGAGAAAAGGCATTACCCCTCTATCGCCTCCTTAGTCGCACCGAACACTTCGAGTGGACGGATGCTGCCACCGCCGGACTCGAAGAAATAAAGGCCATATTGGCAACAAATCCGGTCCTGGCTGCGCCCAACCTGGGCGAACCAATGTTGTTATACATCGCAGCTACACATCATGTTGTAAGCGCGGTACTCGTCGTCGAACGAGAAAATGAAGGGCATAAATTCCCTCTTCAAAAACCAGTATACTACGTATCTACTGTGTTAACCCCCTGCAAGTCCCGTTACCCGCACTATCAGAAGATAGCATACGCGGTGTTCATGGCATCCGGAAGCTCCGACACTACTTTCAAGAGTGTTCGATAACGATGGCCTCTGAAGTACCACTTAACGACATTATAAACAACCGCGATCGCGACGGGCAGGATTGCAAAATGGGCCATTGAGCTCTTACCATTTGATATATCTTACAAACCTCGCGAGCTATAAAGTCACAAGTATTGGCTGACTTTGTCGCTGAATGGACGAAGCGAACTCCCTAAAGAATCGGCGCATACTCCAATTGGATTATGCACTTCGACGGCTCCAAAATGTTAGCCGGATTGGGGCGGGCGTCGTATTGGCGTCCCGACCGGGACATAGTCCAATACGCTTGAGATAATGTACACGGACTCCAATAACGCAGGCGAACACGAGGCCCTTTTACATGGTCTCCGGATGGCAATCTCCATGGGCATTCAACGCCTAGAGGTGTGCGGGACTCAAACCTCGCAATATCCCAAATAAGCGGAGACTTTGACGCCAAAGATCCGAAAATGGCAGCATATCGCAGCGCTGTCCTCAAAATGTCAGCCGGTTGAAGGACTTGAATTCCATCACGTCACCGGGATAATAACCTAGCGACCGATGTCTTGCACGCATTGCGCGTAAACATAACGCTGTCCCTCCTAATATCTTCCTGGAACGGCTCTTCAAGCCATCCGTATTATGGTAAGAGGAGTCCGGAACTAACAAACCGGAACAAGCCGCACCAACCGGCGATTCAGCCGATGACATAACACCTTCCGCCCACGACATAATGGCAGTAATTGCCCCGTGGATAGAACCATTCCTCGCCTACTTGCGTAGGCAGGAGCTTCCCGAAGACCAAAATGAGGCTCGCAGCATTGTCCAGCGATCTAAAGCCTACAAGGTCTATGAGGAGAACTTTATAAGAAAAGCACAACCGAGTCCTTCAAAGGTGTATCTCCAAGAGGAAGGCGGAACCTCTGGCTGAAATTTATGCGGACTAGGCGGACACCACGCCGCAGCTCGGGCCCTTGTAGGAAAGGCATTCCGACAGGATTTTCTTGGCCGACGGCCCGAGCGGATGCACAGGACCTAGTCAAAGATCGTCGGTTGTCGGCTCTTTGCTAATCGAGCCATATGCCACCCACCGCCCTCAAAACTATACCCATTACACGGCAGTTCGCGGTGCAGGGGCTTGACATGGTTGGACCACTTAAAGGGGGAACCCACAAGCAAAGGTACCTATTGGTCATGGTGGATAAATTCACCAAATGGATAGAGGCCAAGCCGGTTAAAACGGCGAGTCCGGACCAGTGATAGACTTTATATCCGGGTAGTACACGTTATGGTGTCCCCACAGCATCATCACCGATAACGTCACGAACTTCACCGCCGATGAGGTTAAATCATGGTGCAAAAATATGGGCATCAAGCTCGATTACGCTTGGTCTATCATCCTCAAACCAACGGTCAAGTGGAACGAGCAAATGGTCTAATAATGGCGGCATCAAACCCGGACTAGTGCGGTCCCTTACGAAATCGACACACACTTTGGGTAGAGGAGCTCGACTCCGTACTGGGGCTGCGGACAACGCCTAACCGTACTACGGATTCACACCATTTTTATGGTATCGGCGCGAAGCAGTTTTGCCTGCGACATCATTCATGACTCACCTCGAGTGCGCATATACGAAGAAAGAGAAGCCGAGTTGGATCGGCGGGACAGCTTGGACACATTGGAGGAAGAGCGCGGCGTCGCCAAGGCTTGTTCCGCATTCTATCAACAGCAGGCTCAAAGATATCAAAGCAGAGAAGTACGGGCCAAGACTTACAACGTTGGCGAACTGGTTCTACGCCTGCCGGACAAGAAAAAGGACAAGCTCAAGACCAAATGGGAAGGCCCCTTCATCATCGATCAAGTCCTGACCGGCGGAGCGTACCGTCTCTTAAATGCATCGGATAACCGACTCGAGCGAACCCATGGAACGCAGCCCGCCTCCGGCGATTCTATGCCTAGCGCCGGACTAAGAGTTCGTCCCTTTCCCCCGTCCAATTTTTTTTTTTACTTCAGCTGCCTTTTGTTTATCTTTTTCTTCTCAACCCTATTCATCCAAGCCTTAAAGGGCTTCTCCTGCGCAACGTTCGCGCGCAATTGATGTGCTACCCGCACTCATTATACCTGGGGGCTTCTTTACCAGAAGCTTAATTATACGGGCTTCATGCCCAGCACATGTGTCAAGCCTCCACATGTACCTTTTATTCACCATTATATGCATCGATATGACTTAAGTTTTGGCCAAGCTGGGTTGCCTGGCTCCTGTGCTTACCCCTACGTTCCCGATTGTTCGGCTAGGAGGTAAAGGGAGCACCTCTGTGATTATTCTTGCCGGGTCTGGCGGATGTGTACCTCAGACTGGGTGAAGCCGAAAGCTAGCGTTCTTAAGGGAATATTCGGTCGGTGACTTAAAAGATGATTTTTTTTATCCACTTATTTATCTGCCCCCAGATGTTTTTCTACTTTTTTCGCAGTCCGGACATGCACTTTAGGGCATGCCACCCCCAGTGAAAAGGAACCCTTAACGGAACTATTCTCCCTGGAAGATGTTTCTTACTAACCATGTAATATAACATAACTAGTTGGGCACTTGTCTGATAAAGCACTGATGACCCCTATGCCTGGTCTCCATGCATACCCCGGTTGTTTCACAACCGAGAAGGTATTCGGACACACTCCAGACTATAGGGTCCCGAGGTCGAAGCGAAAAGGTCGGCAAAGACAAACGATCTACAATCCGGCTAGAAGGCATTCTGTATGTCATTTTATAATACATTGTCAAATCAACTGATTGTATTCTTCCTCAATTCCGTCTAACAGGTTGTCTAATTTACAGTCCTGTTGGGAAAATTTCGCGGCCAACTCCACTTGGCCGTGTACTAAATTCACAGGGATCTCCTTCCCATCGGGTCCCATAGGTCCGACTTCGGCCATGTGGTTGGGATCCGCCTTCTTGTACCGCGTCTTTACCATGGCCCAGGCCTCCCTGGCACCTTGGCGGCAGGCGAAATCTTCCATACATGGAAGCGCTGCCGCCTCCTGCAGCTTCTCCATAAGCTCCCAAGACCCTCGGGTATGGAGAAGGCTGGCCATAACGCTGGACGCGCCGCTCATAGCCTGCCGAACTCGTTCGATCGGTTGCAACAATTGGAAGTTGATCACCCGTTATTACGGGCATCTCCTCGCAGAGGCGACCTGTGAGCATACCTACAGATATGTTCATCAAATTGACTTCCTCGCCGAACTCTTCTTTTCAAAGGAGTTCGCTCAAGCACTACTATATATGCGCGCGAAGCCGTTGATTCTCCTTAACGGAGCCCGACAGCTCGGCCCGAACGCCTTTCAGCTCTTCTCCAAGCTGGCCATGGGCATCCTGGAGCTTGTTCCTTTCATGCTGCACCTTATGCAGCACCCTCTCGCCGCCTTTAGTTGGCGCGAAGTTCTTGCCTGTCCGGATCTTGTCCGCAGCACACTGCAATGTCGTTTTTAGACTTGCGCAACGCCAAACGCTATTTATCTTTCTAAAATAATGCGTTACCAGGAGAGGTCCTTGCGTTTCCTCCCGCGCCAGAAAATGCGGCCTCAAGTTGGGCCTTGCACTCTTGCAACTCCTGAGACAGTCGGGTATTCTTCTCGGTAAGATCCTACGTTTCATATGATCCTTAAATCAGTTAATATAACTACTTTAAGTCTCGGGGGCTACTGGCATATATAACTATTAAATTCTCTTACCCGTATGTCTTTTACATACTGCTCCGTGGCTCTGGTAAAACTATCTTGAGCAGCATGAAGGTGCGCGTCCCCCGTGTTAAAGGCATTCAACGCCTCGGGGGAGAAGCACGCGTCACGAAATCTTGTCGGCGGTGCTGTCATTGAGGCACTCTCCACCTCAGACTTGGTGGCGGACAGTCTTCGGCATCCTCCGTCGGCGGAACGTCCGGCTCGCGCCTTCGCCGCCTCCCCCTCGACCCAAAAGGGAGCCCGGCTGGTAGAGGTTGGATTGACAACTTCCACGCCCGCAGTCCGGCGGACGCTTTTTCCTGTAAAAGTCATGAGCACTCAAACGCTTCCTAGGGCGTTGCTCTAAAGATAATGAATTGTGAGCTACACCTTTGCGGCGACATTTCAGTCGCGCGCGCTCCTCTTCCGCCTACCAGTCGAGGCGGCCCTTGTTGGTCAGCCACCGCTGGCTCGGCTTCTCGCCCTAAGGCGCCTCCTGCACAGTGCCATCATATACGGTGGTCGAAATAAGCAAGGAAGGAATAGCGGTGTCGGGGCTTCGCCGCACTCACAGGAAGCGGATATAGTCCGGGATAGTCGGCCGTGATGGCAACTAAAGCATTGTCCATGCTGAGCTGGTGGAACACCCGTCGATTAGCTCCACCTTTATGTCCGGATCCTCTTGGAGGCGGATCCGGGATCTCTCTGGATCCTCGGGCTGCGGAGCGGACTCAGCATTCCCTCCACAGTCCGGCGCAGTTCTGCGTCGAAGAAGAACACAATGTAAGAAACTTAAGTTTGAAGGCACAGGTCGGACACGCTGAGTGTTCACTTACCCACGGCCGGGATTGTTCATGGAAAACCCATTTAACGGGTTCGTCCGAAGGAAATCCTCCTTCTCCCCCTTATACAGGCCGGACAAGATCGTCACCAGATCTTCGGCCGATTCCGGCCCTTTGCGGCCATAACGGGTGGCATCGTCCTCCCCGTTGAAATCCCACATAGGGTGGCCCCTTTATTGTAGTGGCTGCACCCCCCGCGTAATGCATGTTGCCATGACTCCAATCATGCTCAACCGGGCATGGGCCAGTAACCTTATTCGGCCCATCAGATAATGGACGCTCTTGTCTTCCTCCAGTCGGGGGCTCCGCGGACGCCAACTAAGGCGTTTCTTCAGAGGAGCATTGCTGAACTCCGGAGGCCGATCCGAGCAGGGTCCGCAGCGGGCGTCTTCTATATAAAACCATTCGAAGGCCAGTCTTCGGGCGCCTTCTTAGGGGTTCCGGACGGATATCCGGTCCCGGCAATGCGCCATATTTCGGCGCTGCCCACTTGATATATGGACCCCTCGTGAGAGCCGGGTACAAGGCAAAACAACCTCTTCCACAGCGCGAAGTGGGGCTTGATGCCCAGGAAAAGCTCGCAAAGAGCTACGTAACCCGCAATATGCAGGATTGAGGCGGGCGTGAGGTGATGAAGCTGGAGTCCGTAGAACTCCAGGAGCCCGCGGAGGAATGGATGTACAGGAAATCCGAGCCCCCTTATCAGATAGGGGACGAAGCATACCCGCTCCCCTTTGTTGGGATTAGGGGTAACCTCCGCTTGCTTCCCACCTTTGTAGGTGGCAAGCCCGTCTCGAACCGGAACCATGAAGGCCGGAGGGAGATATCCCCCCATTTGGAGCTTCACCAGCTCGTTGTGCGAAACAGAGCATCTCCTCCAATCTCCTAGCAAAGGGCCGGGAGCGCGAGAAGAGGAGCCGCGTTGACGGTCCATGATGGAATGGATTCTTGGTCAAAAGCACTCCGATGAGTATTTGCGAGAGGAAGATGGTGATTTGGATCTGGATTCTTGCCTCCCTTATAGGCAGATTGTTCGCACAACTAGGGGGTAAAACATAAAAGACACCCTGGCTTTTCACATTCGCACGACGCGTGGAGGAAGGCCATTATTGGGCGTGGAAGCCAAGACGCGCAACATTGATGAGGAAGCTGGACACTATTCGGCAGGTAAATGGGACTTAAAGGAGAACCCGCCTTGCAACGCCGAAGACTACACGCATGCTGGACTTATCGTCATTGAAGCCTGGTTCGGGGGCTACTGAGGGAGTCCCAGATTAGGGGGTGTCCGGATTGCCGGACTACCATCATCGGCCGGACTATCATCGGCCGAACTATCATCATCGACCGGACTCCAAGACTATGAAGATACAAGATTGAATACTTCACCCCGTGTCCGGATGGGACTTTCCTAGGCGTGGAAGGCAAGCTTGGCGATACGGATATGTAGATCTCCTACCATTGTAACCGACTCTATGTAACCCTAGCCCTCTCCGGTGTCTATATAAACCGGATGGCTTTAGTCCGTAGGACTACGATCACAACAACCCTTACAATCATACCATAGGCTAGCTTCTAGGGTTTAGCCTCCTTGATCTCGTGGTAGATCCACTCTTGTAAACATCCACAATATCAATATCAATCAAGCAGGACGTAGGGTTTTACCTCCATCAAGAGGGCCCGAACCTGGGTAAACATCGTGTCCCTTGTCTCCTGTTACCATCCGCCTAGACGCACAGTTCGGGACCCCCTACCCAAGATCCGCCGGTTTTGACACCGACAATGGGCATCTCCATAGCCCATTGATTACCCTCGTTGATGCAATACCTTCTCCTTTTTTTGTCTTCTCCACATAACCCCCATCATTATATTCTATTCCACCCATAGTGTTATGTCCATGGCTCGCGCTCATATACTGCGTGAAAGTTTATAGGTTTGAGATTACTAAAGTATGAAACAATTGCTTGGCTTGTCATCGGGGTTGTGCATGATGAGAGCATTCTTGTGTGACGAAAATGGAGCATGACTAAACTATATGATTTTGTAGGGATGAACTTTCTTTGGCCATGTTATTTTGAGAAGACATAATTGCTTAGTTAGTATGCTTGAAGTATTATTATTTTTATGTCAATATGAACTTTTGTCTTGAATCTTTCGGATCTGAATATTCATACCACAATTAAGAAGAGTTACATTGAAATTATGCCAAGTATCACTCCGCATCAAAAATTCTCTTTTTATCATTTACCTACTCAAGGACGAGCAGGAATTAAGCTTGGGGGTGCCTGATACGTCTCCAACATATCTATAATTTTTTATTGCTCCATGCTATATTATTTATTGTTTTGGACTATATTGGGCTTTATTTTCCACTTTTATATTATTTTTGGGACTAACCTATTAACCAGAGGCCCAGCCCAGAATTGCTGTTTTTTGCCTATTTCAGTATTTCGAACAAACGGAATATCAAATGGAGTCCAAACGGAATGAAACCTTCGGGAACGTGATTTTCTCATCAAATAAGACCCAGGAGACTAGGACCCTCCGTCAAGAAAGCCCCGAGGCGGTAACGAGGGTGGAGGGCGCGCGCCCCTACCTCGTGGGCCCCTCGGAGCTCCACCGACGTACTTCTTCCTCCTATATATACCTACGTACCCCCAATAGATCAGATACGGAGCCAAAAACCTAATTCCACCACCGCAACTTCCTGTATCCACGAGATCCCATCTTGGGGCCTGTTCCGGAGCTCCGCCGGAAGGGTAATCCACCACGAAGGGCTTCTACATCATCATCATCATAGCCTCTCCGATGAAGTGTGAGTAGTTTACTTCAGACCTTCGGGTCCATAGTTAGTAGCTAGATGGCTTCTTCTCTCTTTTTGGATCTCAATACAATATTCTCCCCCTCCCTCGTGGAGATCTATTCGATGTAATCTTCTTTTTGCGGTGTGTTTGTTGAGACCGATGAATTGTGGGTTTATGATCAAGATTATCTATGAGCAATATTTGAATCTTCTCTGAATTCTTTTATGTATGATTGGTTATCTTTGCAAGTCTCTTCGAATTATCCGTTTGGTTTGGCCAACTAGATTGGTAGTTCTTGCAATGGGAGAAGTGTTTAGCTTTGGGTTCAATCTTGCGGTGTCCTTACCAAAGGATGAGAAAGGGTTGCAAGGCACGTATTGTATTGTTGCCATCGAGGATAACAAGATGGGGTATTTATCATATTGCATGAATTTATTCCTCTACATCATGTTATCTTGCTTAAGGCGTTACTCTGTTTTCATTAACTTAATAATCTAGATGCATGCTAGATAGCGGTCGATGAGTGGAGTAATAGTAGTAGATGCAGCAGAGTCGGTCTACTTGTCTCGGACGTGATGCCTATATACATGATCATACCTAGATACTCTCATAACTATGCTCAATTTCATCAATTGCTCAACAAGAATCGTTCACCCACCGTAAAATACTTATGCTCTTGAGAGAAGCCACTAGTGAAATCTATGGCCCCCGGGTCTATTCTCATCATATTAATCTTCCTATGCTTTATTATTGCTTTGCTTTTTTGCTTTGCCTTTTATTTTACTTTGCATCTTTATACCAAAAATACCAAAAATATTATCTATCATCTCTATCAGATCTCACTCTCGTAAGTGACCGTGAAGGGATTGACAACCCCTATTCGCGTCGGTTGCGAGGAGTTATTTGCTTTGGGTAGGTACGAGGACTTGCGCGTGGCCTTCTACTTGATTGATACCTTGGTTCTCAAAAACTGAGGGAAATACTTACGCTACTCTGCTACATCATCCTCTCCTCTTCGGAGAAAACCAACGCAAGCTCAAGACGTAGCACTACTCTGTAATAAATCCTTCGAGTACTGTGTGTGTCAGCATTACCGATCCAGGGATGACACTGAAGCACAGAGACTTGACCGTTTGAGGTTGGGTCGCTACAAGATGGTATCAGAGCACAAGCTGAGTGTAGGACACAACCACTAAGCTAAAAGCCCTAGATCACTATTCTCTTCTCATTTCTGACTCCTCTCCTTTTTCTACTCTTTAGGATGACGGATGCAAGGATCACGTTCACGCAACCGGATGAAGACACCCCTTTTGGACGTCACTTGAAGGAAGTCACTAGGTACCTGAACATCGGAATACCAAGCTTCACCGGGACTTACAACGCCACTTTACCAGAAGAGAAGTGTTGGAAGATTCAAGTTCAAGTACCAAGAAGGACGTTCTCGCCAACCACTAAGCCCATAGAGTTTTCTTTTGAAGCATCCACCTGGAGCCTAGGCAAGAGGATGGAAGCCCACATTACCATGGTACGCATTGGAGAAGTCTACAACAAGGATCTTAAGGACACTATCTATCAGATATGTGGGCGCCGAGATGAGCAATGGGAGATGACCGACACCAAGAAGGACAGATCCATTGCAGCTTTCATCCAGGAGTTAAACCAACACATTCGACGCCAGGAGAACCAGATGTGCGCAGATATGATAGATTTGAAGAATGCGAAGACAAGGATCATCGAGCTGAAAGAAGAACTTAAGTCTACACGCGATGGATATGAGGAGGAAATTGCAACACTATTGAAGAAGAATGACGACTTGATAAAGAAGATCGGAGTATTCATGGGAGACCCCGAGCCGGGAGGAGAGGACGACGATTCCACTTGCCCAGAGAACTACATCATCATCGATGACACTGACTCCGGCCCTAGTGAAGATGACTTTGAAGACGAAGCTGGAGCAGACATCATGGAGTCTTCCACCGATCAAAATTTCTAGATGACCACCAAATGATTAGTAGTATTCCCCCATGTATATAGTAGTAGTTGAGCACTTTTTACGATAGTTCTAGGTCGTTTGTATGCCCTTGCTTGATTGATTTAGTGAAATGATTGTGTTTGTCTCATGTGCATATGGGTAGTGCTTTCTCACTAGACCCCTTTTCTATTCTAATCTCTCCCCTCTAAACCCACCAGATGCCTCCGAGACGTGACATCGGATTTGCCTTCCCGCCAGAGCTCACTCAGTTGATCCAGCAGCAGTATGCCTTGATGCAATTGTTAATCCAGAACCAAGGCAACAACAACAACAACCCACCCCCACCACCACCAGTTGATAACCTAGCCCGTTTTCTGAGGTTGCAGCCGCCGGTGTTTTCCAGTAGCACCGAGCCTATAGTTGCAGATTTGGCTACGCCGTATTGAAAGGGAGTTGACCACTGCAGGTTGCACAGATGCTGAGAAGGTGCGCTTTGCCGCACATCAATTGGATGGACCAGCAGCCTCATGGTGGGAGAACTATATGGTCACTTTCCCCATAGCCAACGTCACTTGGGATCAGTTTCAACAAGCTTTCCGCACGGACATGTCTCAACTGGAGCTATGAATATGAAGAAGCATGAGTGTCGCAACTTACGCCAGGGGAACCGTACTGTAGCTCAGTACGTGGATGAGTTTAGCAAGTTATCTCGCTATGCCCCTGATGATGTGGCCACAAATGCCGCGAAGCAGGAGAATTTTATGGAAGGGTTGAATGATGAGATGAGCACGCAGTTGATGGTGACAACAATCAACAACTACCAGCAGTTGGTAGATAAGGCTCTTATGATTGAAGGGAAGTAGTAGCAGATTGAAAGCTGTAAGAGGAAGTATGGGCAAGGAAGATACAACTCCGGAGCTCAGCAGAGGCCTCGTCTAACCCCAAACTCGGGAGGACTAGTTCATAACCATGGAGGTCATAACCACACCGGAGGAAGTTCGCATAACCACAATGGTTCTAAGAATGGGACTGGGAACGAAACAAGCAACAATCAGAACCGCTCCAATCCAGCCACACCCGCCAAGAGAGACTTAAGTCACATTACTTGCTTCAAGTGCGGGAAGACTGGACACTAAGCCACGGAGTGCCCTGAAGCGAAGAATGGAAACGGTAATGGGAGCGCTGGGAAGAAGCCCAATCCATTTAACAAAGGACAAGTGAACCACGTTAACATGGAGGAGGTTGAAGAGCAGCCAGACGCGGTTATTGGTAAGTTTTTGGTTAAGTCTTTTACCGCCCTTGTTCTTTTTTATACTGGTGCATCGCATTCATACATATCAAGGGGATTCGTGGATAAGTTTAAACTACCAACCCAAACCCTTAGGACCCCTCTGTTAGTGAGTTCACATGGAGCAGAGTATATGGCTAGCCGATGGTGCGACCAGATACCCTTAACCATTGGTAGCCATGTTTTCCCGTCAGACCTAATAATTTGGAGTCACAAGGATTGGATGTGATACTAGGCATGGATTGGATGTCAAAGTATGGAGGAAGCATTGACTGTGCTAGTAAGCCAATTTATCTCACCACCCCTGAGGGAAAAAGGATTAAGTATGTATCTAGGCATGCGCCTAGGAGGAGCCAAGTAAATACCCTCACGGGAGTCGTTCAGGAGGATGTGCATGTAGTACAGGATTACCCAGATGTTTTTCCGGAGGAATTACCAGGCATGCCACCGGATCGAGACATCGAGTTTTTGATAGAGCTATTGCCAGGCACAAGGCCAATATGAAAGAGACCTTACCGGATGCCCGCAAATGATCTGGAGGAGATTAAGAAGCAGATCAAGGAGTTACTGGAGAAAGGTTACATTTGATGGAGTTCATCACCATGGGGAGCCCCAGTGCTTTTGGTTGAGAAGAAGGATAAGTCTCCAAGAATGGTTGTTGATTATCGTGCGTTGCATGAGGTGACGATCCAGAACAAATACCCACTGCCGATGATCAATGATTTGTTTGACCAGCTGCAAGGAGCTAAGGTGTTTTCAAAGATCGATATGCGATCAGGATATCACCAGCTGAAGATTCGAGAGAAGGATATACCAAAGACAGCATTCACCACACGGTATGGGTTGTATGAATATTCGGTCATGTCATTTGGACTGACTAACTCCCATGTTTACTTCATGAGCATGATGAACAAGGTGTTCATGGAATATTTGGATAAGTTTGTTGTGGTGTTCATTGATGATATAATGGTATACTCGAAGAATGAGGAGAAGCTAGTCAGAATTCTTGAATTTGCCAGCCGAGTCACCCGCAACAAGGTTATCAAGTTTTGCAAAGTTCAGTGGAGCCACCATACCGAGGATGAAGCCACCTCAGAACGAGAGGATGATCTTCGCAAAGACCACCCACACCTATTTTCTAGCCAACCCGAATCTCGAGGGCGAGATTCATCTTAAGGGGGGTAGGTTTGTAACATCCCAAATTTTCAATTTGGAATGTTATACATAGATCATTCCTACATATCATATTTTGCTGCATTTCATTTTGCGATCCTCGGAATCCTAAGCAACTCAAGGACCCTCGGAGAGAGTTGGGGGATTACCCTGTTTTCATATTTGAGTTTTATCAAGTATTGAAACGAGGGTTATTGGTTTTAATTATTTTTCTCTCCGAAAATATTTCATATTAAAATATATGAGAGGAGATAATGTGACTTCTCCAAAATAATTGAAATATTGGAGGAAAATATTAAAATCAAATATTGGATTTTATTCGGAGTTTATTGCTATTTTATTTGCATTATAAAAATTGCACGATTTTCAAAGTTGCATTTTAGGGCCAAGAAAATGCTCATCTCGTTCTAAATATTTTATTTAGACGTTGAAAATTTGTTTTGGCATCTTTAGATTTTCATTTTATCTTCTAGGATTTATTTAAGTTTCGGCGAAATTATTTAAAAAAATCTTCAGCGCCCGACTGGGCCGAAGCCCAACCCAGCCAGGCCGGCCCAACCGCCCCGCGCCGCCGTCTCCCTCCAGGAGACCGTGATCGCCGCCGCCGTCGCCGAGTCCGACCGGGACTCTGTCCCCGCGCCGCCTTGCCCCCTCCCCAAGCTAGCCCCCCTCCTTATATACACCGCCCCCGCACCCCACACCACCACCCGAATCACCCCACCCCGCCCTTTGCCGTTGCAGCTTGACGCCGCCACAGAGCACCGCCGCCGCCGTCGCTGTTTGCCGCCGCCGCCTACCGCAACACCCGCGCCACCCGCCGCAGCCGGACCTCGCCGGAGGTATAAGCCGCTGTTGCCGCCGTTTGTTTTTTTTTTTAAACCCTAGGTTCGGTTTTCTTTCTTTAGATCGGTTCACCCGTTTTCTCGGTTTAGTTTCTTTAGAGGACGTTCGTCCGTACGTTCGTTTTAACGAACGGTTTTCGCTCGTTAGCCGCAGACAGCGAACGTTCTTTCGTTAGCCTGTTTGTCAGTTTTTCTTTTTCTCGGATTTTCCGCGATTATTTTCGATCGCGATTTCTAATCCGATTTTTGTTTCAGTTTATGTTTTCGCTCGTTTATCGGAATCAGGTGATTCAAGCGCCTAGATCTTCGTCTCGAAAACCTCTTTCTGTTTAATCAACTTGAACAAGATTTTGGTACTCTAAAATTAGACTTTAGTTTATATTAGTAAAAAGATCTTGTTTCTTTCGCAGTTTAAGTTTCGTGCTCCGTTTGATTTGATTTTTTTTGCAAACCGGAGTTCTTAAGTTGAACTTTCTGGTTAGATCTTCTTATTTGAGATTTACCCATGCTTATTTTCTTGATTGCTTATGTATGCTATTTATTTTTGCGATAGAACACCCGGAGTGCGAAGCGTGCTACTTCGAGTCTCTAGGTTTTGCGGATCATCAGCAAGGCAAGTAACACATTGATCATACTCTTTTCATACCCAGTTTTTATGCATTAGCTCCAATCCTCAAACAACGCATGATTAGGATATGATTAACTTGTGGGTATTGGGAAGTAGTTGATGAGGTAGAACCTATTGCCCTGTTATATTCAAACCCTTGGGAGTTACTTCTACGTATTGCTTATATTGCCATGCTATGCTCGTAGACGTTGTTTGGGTGAGTGAATCCATGACAGATGTGAGGTGATTAATTAATGGTTCAACTTAAGGTGGAAATTTATACACATCTGGGTGGATTGCTTGTCGGGCACCTGGAGAGTCCAGTATTGTCCTAGGATATCCCGGAGTACCCGTGTGATCATCCTAAGGTCCGCCACCCAGGCTCAAAGGGAACTGAGATATTTTCATGCTAGAAACTTCCGTGTGTAGCCACATGCTATTATGGGCTCTAGCATAGTTGAGTAAGTTGCATGAGCTCTTGAAGAGGTGGATCAACAGGTAGAGGGATGTAGGTTGGTATGGTCTACCCGGAGTAAAGAGTTAATGTTTCTGAAAGACTGTGTCTCGGTCATCCGTTTCTCAAACACCCTATAGTGCGAGAAAATCCAACGGAGGAGATCGAGTCTTGTGGGGAAAAGTGCCCAAACCTCTGCAGAGTGTACAATCTAATCATGGTTAGTCGTGTCCCCGGTTATGGACATCTTGAGTATCTAGTACTTGGGTTATCATATGTATCTCATCACTCTAAATTAATATTGTTGGGTTGATAATTAATTCTAATTGGGATTGAGTTGGAGGAACCTTCTCAATGATGTTTCAACTACCATGATAGTTAAATAAAATCTATTCCTTTGTTGTAGGGAAAAATTGGCTTTTCGCAAAACTATAACCATAGAGCTTTCCACCAGCCAAATATGCATGTAGTGATAGCATTATTTTGTACTTGCTCTACTGTGTTATATTGCCAGCATATTCC
This sequence comes from Aegilops longissima, assembly GCA_021605205.1. Lineage (NCBI taxonomy): Eukaryota > Viridiplantae > Streptophyta > Magnoliopsida > Poales > Poaceae > Aegilops > Aegilops longissima. The sequence continues at coordinate 471,524,080 of CM038680.1, forward strand.
ATGTGCTGACCCGTTTCCGGGCTGCAACGTATCATGTTGCAGACTTTTCAAACAAGGAGTAAGGTTCGTTAGGTCGTTGTCGTGCAGCTCAGCTATGCCGTTGGAGTTGATGGACTCACTTTATCTTCCAAGCCTTCCGATGTTATCGTATTAGATGGCCTTAAGCCATATTTATTGTAATAAGTTCTCTTTTGAGGCATTCGATGTAATAAGTGTGTGATTGCTACTCTATTATAAATCCTTCGAGTAATGTGTGTGTCAGCATTACCGATCCAGGGATGACACTAAAGCACAGAGACTTGACCGTTTGAGGTCGGTTCACTACATCGACTTCGTCGCAAGCATTTTTGGACTACAAGCCAAATGAACTTCTATTCCTCACTTTTGTTTGATAAGGACAAAGTTTTTGACCATGAGCATATTCCTCATGTGGGTATGGAGTCTCTACCTTGCTTCACTCCAGTCCTCAGTGTTCTTCGTGACGCTAGGCTGCTCAACCTCTGCACCGACATCTATGACTGGAATGAAGAACTCATTCTATAGTTCTATGCCACTTTGCATATCGCAGGCAATGTCGAAGATGTGAATTCATGGGTGTTGGACTGGATGACAGAAAATACTCACTACAAAGCACCGGCTTCTAAATTGCTTCATGCCATCCGAGTCAGTCCTCCTCCTGAAGGTGCATTGCTCATTTATGCTGAACTTGAACTCTCCAACCATCTGATGCAAATGCTGATGAAGTCATTGAAGCCAGGCCAAGCTCCAAGGACCAAATTCCTCGTCAAGGAATTGCTCTATGTGCCAAGGACAGTATACAGAATATTGACCAAAACCCTCAGTCCAATCAAGGGCCACAACTCTGATGAAGAAGAGGTTGTTGGCATTATGAAGAATCTATTTTTCAACATCATACATGGTATTCCTATCAACTACCACAATTTCTTCATGAGGACTTTGGCCAATGTAGCTCTATCACCGTTTGAATTAAAGCCTTATGCTCCCTCGATCATGAGATTCATCAGATCAAGGTCTTCAATCAACTACAAGGCGGATTTTCAAAATCATCTCAGCTATTTGCCCCCAATTGAAGTCCTCAAAAGGACTATTTCCTCAGCTGATGAGAAGGGCAAGGCCGCTGTTATTGATAAAGGCACTTGTCCATTGGATGGACAGTTTCGCAAAGCTGCTTCATATTCCACCAATGATGATTCTGCCACACATCACACTGCCGCAAATGGTTCAAAGCAATATCCTCAAGCCACTGCTCCGCGTGTGATGACTGATCGTGAGCTTCTTCTTAGTCTTCGTCAGAAGGTCGATCGCAATCACAAGTCAAATGTCAATTTGGTTCAATTCTTCAGAACATGACAATCACGCAAAACACTGTGAAGAAGAACCATTACTACTTGCATGAAGTTTTTGACCGCACCTGAGCCATATTGTCTCACCTCTACGGTGATGAAAATCTCAAGCAGATGGGCTTCCAGCAGGACTTTGACTGGTCTCAGCCACCTTCGAAGAAATTCAAGAAGGTCAAACTTCCTAACCTTGTTGCCATTTCATATTCTTCATCGCGCGAGACGGACGAAGCCGAAGACTTGAACGACACTAGGGCAGGCCCTACATCAACGGATGAACCCAACAACGTTGGCGCTCCTCCATCGACCTCGTGATGATATTCATCAGGGGCGTTAGTACTCATTTTTCGTTCCTTTTGGTCATTCGATGACAAAGGGGGAGAAATTTGAGTTAGTCTTCAAGCGGGTCTCTATATATGGGCGTTTTTTTTGCTAAGTTACAACTCTCGTTCTTCTGAAGCATTTGTTGGATCGAGTTGTAAACTTAGGTCCGATGGTTTTCTGATACTTTTGCTCTGTTTTCTGCATGCTATTTCCTCATATATGTTAATGCACGTATGCTGAATCACACCAGCCACCATATTTCATCATGCATTTCAAATTCTTCATATCATATGTTAAATGCACGTATGAATTACAAGATATAGGGGGAGATCTCTATGATATTACTCAACAATGTGCATTTGCTATTCAAAGCAAATTCTTCACATATGCACATCTTCAGGGAGAGTTCTCCTATATCTTGTAATCAAATTCCTCAATATCTGTATTTACACTTCATATGTTTATCCCTATTGAAAACTTAACCTATATTGTCATCAATCACCAAAAAGGGGGAGATTGTAAGTGCATCTAGTGCCCCTTAGTGATTTTGGTGTATTGAAGACTTATTGGTTAAGGGACTAATGTGTTTGTGAGTGTAAACAGGTCTATAAGTCTATGAGGAGTTTGATATTTACAGAGAAAGTCGACCCCTACAAATGAATGTCTTCAACTAAAGACTTTGGCTTTCTGAAGACTTCGAAAGTGAAGAAATTGTTGTGACCTTGAAGACTTGATATTCATGCGAGGATTATGAAGCATAAAGACTTTTGTTTTCGTAGTTTCATTTTCTCTTTCTTGAGTCATAGGAAACACCATACTGTTAAAGGGGTCGAGGTAAAACTAAGGAAAAGTTTCCAAGTGATGCTCATCTCAAAATCCTACACCTACCAATCCTTTCGAGTGAAGCCATTGGAAATCTCATACAGTTCAGTCAACTTCTTCAGTGACAGAGACGAAGTTCTTCTGGTCTCTGAGGAATTTGTTCTGACTGAGGAGTTAGGAATTCGCCAGTGCGGATTGCCTACTGTTGGGGAACGTAGTAATTTCAAAAAAAAATTCCTACGCACACACATGATCATGGTGATGCATAGCAACGAGAGGGGAGAATGTTGTCCACGTACCCTCGTAGACCGAAAGCGTAAGCGTTAGCACAACGCGGTTGATGTAGTCGTACGTCTTCACGATCCGACCGATCAAGTACCGAACATACGGCACCTCCGAGTTCAGCACACGTTCAGCTCAATGACGTCCCTCGAACTCCGATCTAGCCAAGATTTGAGGGAGAGTTTCGTCAGCATGATGGCGTGGTGACGATGATGATGTTTTACCGATGCAGGGCTTCACCTGAGCACCGCTACGATATTATCGAGGTTGACTATGGTGGTGGGGGGGCCCCTGCCCCCGTATATAAATGAGCAAGGGGTGAGATGCGGCCGGCCAGGAGGAGGCGCGCCAGGGAGGAGTCCTACTCCCACCGGGAGTAGGACTCCCTCCTTTCCTAGTTGGAGTAGGAGAAGGGGGAAGGAGGAGGAAGAGAGGAAGGAAAGGGGGGCGCCGCCCCCCCTCCTTGTCCAATTCGGACTAGAGGGGGAGAGGGTGCGCGGCCTGTTGGGGAACGTTGCAGAAAATTAAAATTTTTCCTACGGTTTCACCAAGATCCATCTATGAGTTCTACTAAGCAACGAGTTACCAGAGAGAGTTTGCATCTACATACCACTTGTAGATCGAGTACGGAAGCGATCGAGGGAGTGGTGATGATGAAGACGTTCCCAACGTGATTCCGATCACCGATGACCAAGTGCTGAACGGACAGCACCTCCGCGTTCAACACACGTGCGGGATTTACGGCGTCTCCTTCGTCTTGATCCAGCAAGGAGGAAGGAGAGGTTGAGGAAGATCACTCCAATGGCAGCACGACGGCGTGATGCAGATGGAGGGACTCAGACTCGGCAGGCTTCGCCAAGTGTGCGGAGGAGGAGAGGTGTTGGGAGGGAGGGCTGCGCCTTCAATGGTGTGTGCAGCCTCCCTCTACCCCTCTATTTATAGGGGAAAGGAGGAGGGGCGGCCCCTTAGATCCATCTAGAGGGGGGCGGCGGCCAAGGGAGGGGGCTTGCCCCCAAGCAGGCGCCCCTTTAGGTTCCCCCTCAACCCTAGGCGCATGGGCCAAGGGGAGGGTGCGCCCAGCCCATGAGGGGCTGGCTGCCCCACGCAGCCCAAGTGGCCCCAAAGGGTGGCCCTCCGGTGGTCCTCGGAACCCTTCGGTGGACCCTCCATAAAACCGATATGACCAAACTTTTCCGGTGTCCGCTTGATGACTTCCCATATATAAATCTTTACCTCCGGACCATTCCGAACTCCTCGTGACGTCAGGGATCTCATCCGGACTCAACAACATTCGGTAATCACATACAAGTCTTCCTATTAACCCTAGCGCCACCGAACCTTAAGTGTAGACCCTACGGGTTCGGGAGACATGTAGACATGACCGAGACGATCTCGGTCAATAACCAACAGCGGGATCTGGATACCCATGTTGGCTCCCACATGTTCCTCGATGTTGTCATCGGATGAACCACGATGTCAAGGGTTCAAGCAACCCGTATTCTATTCCCTTTGTCAGACGGTATGTTACTTGCCCGAGACTCGATCGTCGGTATCCCAATACCTCGTTTAGTCTCGTTACCGGCAAGTCACTTTACTCGTACCGTAATGCATGATCCCGTGACCAGACACTTGATCACTTTGAGCTCATTATGATGATGCACTACCGAGTGGGCCCAGTGATACCTCTCCGTAACACGGAGTGACAAATCCCTGTCTCGATCCGTGTCAACCCAAAAGACACTTTCGGAGATACCTGTAGTGCACCTTTATAGTCACCCAGTTACGTTGTGACGTTTGATACACCCAAAGCACTCCTACGGTATCCGGGAGTTACACGATCTCACGGTCTAAGGAAGAGATACTTGACATTGGAAAAGCTCTAGCAAAACGAACTACACGATCTTTGTGCTATGCTTAGAATTGGGTCTTGTCCATCACGTCATTCTCCTAATGACGTGATCCCGTTGTCAATGACATCGATGTCCATAGTCGAAACCATGACTATCATCAACCAACGAGCTAGTCAACTAGAGGCTCACTAGGACGATTGTAGTCTATGTATTCACACGTGTATCATGATTTCCGGATGATACAGCTTATAGCATGAATAAAAGACAATTATCATGAACAAGGAAATATAATAATAATGCTTTTATTATTGCCTCTAGGGCATATTTCCAACAGTCTCCCACTTGCACTAGAGTCAATAATCTAGTTACATTGTGATGAATCGAACACCCATAGAGTTACGGTGTTGATCATGTTTTGCCCATGAAGAGAGAGTTTAGTCAACGGATCTGCGACATTCAGATCCGTATGCACTTTACAAATTTCTATGTCTCCATTTTGAACATTTTCACGGATGGAGTTGAAGCGACGCTTGATGTGCCTTGTCTTCTTGTGAAACCTGGGCTCCTTGGCAAGGGCAATAGCTCTAGTGTTGTCACAGAAGAGTTTGATCGCCCCGACGCATTGGGTATGACTCTAGGTCGGTGATGAACTCCTTCACCCAAATTGCTTCATGCGCTGCCTCCGAGGCTGCCATGTACTCCGCTTCACATGTAGATCCCGCCACGACGCTTTGCTTGCAGCTGCACCAGCCATCGCTCCACCATTCAACATATACACGATCCGGTTTGTGACTTTGAGTCATCCAGATCGTGTCAAAGCTAGCGCCGACGTAACCCTTCTGACGAGCTCTTCGTCACCTCCATAAACGAGAAACATGTCCTTTGTCCTTTCGGTACTTCAGGATATTCTTGACCGCTGTCCGGTGTTCCTTGCGGGATTACTTTGGTACCTTCCTACCAAACTTACGGCAAGGTTTACATCAGGTCCGGTACACAGCATGGCATACATAATAGATCCTATGGCTGAGGCATAGGGATGACACTCATCTCTTCTTTATCTTTTGTCGTGGTCGGGCATTGAGCTGAGCTCAATCTCACACCTTGCAATACAAGCAAGAACCCTTCTTGGACTGATCCATTTTGAACTTCTTCAAAATCTTATCAAGGTATGTGCTTTGTGAAAGACCTATGAGGCGTCTCGATCTATCTCTATAGATCTTGATGCCTAATATATAAGCAGCTTCTCCAAGGTCCTTCATTGAAAAACACTTATTCAAGTAGGCCTTAATGCTGTCCAAGAATTCTATATCATTTCCCATCAAAAGTATGTCATCTACATATAATATGAGAAATGCTACAGAGCTCCCACTCATTTTCTTGTAAACGCAGGCTTCTCCATAAGTCTGCATAAACCCAAACGCTTTGATCATCTCATCAAAGCGAATGTTCCAACTCCGAGATGCTTGCACCAGTCCATAAATGGATCGTTGGAGCTTGCATACTTTGTCAGCATTCTTAGGATCGACAAAACCCTCCGGCTGCATCATATACATCTCTTCCTTAAGATATCCGTTAAGGAACGCTGTCTTGACGTCCATCTGCCATATCTCATAATCATAGTATGCGGCAATTGCTAACATGATTCAGACGGACTTAAGCTTCGCTACGGGAGAGAAAGTCTCATCGTAGTCAATCCCTTGAACTTGCCGATAACCCTTAGCGACAAGTCGAGCTTTATAGATGGTGACATTACCATCCGCGTCCGTCTTCCTCTTAAAGATCCATTTGTTTTCTATCGCTCGCCGATCATCGGGCAAGTCACCAAAGTCCACACTTTGTTTTCATACATGGATTCTATCTCGGACTTCATGGCTTCTAGCCATTTGTTGGAATCTGGGCCCGCCATCGCTTCTTCATAGTTCAAGGTTCATTGTTGTCTAACAACATGATTTCCAAGACAGGGTTGCCGTACCACTCAGTGCGGAACGTGTCCTAGTGGACCCTCTGAGTTCAAGAGCAACTTGATCCAAGTACCTTTATCATCATCATGAATTTCCTCTTCAGTTGGTGTAGGCATCGCAGGAACATTTTCCTGAGCTGCACTACTATCCTGTTCAAGAGGTAGTACTTCATCGAGTTCTACTTTCCTCCCACTTACTTCTTTCGAGAGAAACTCCTTTTCCAGAAAGGATCCGTTCTTGGCAACAAAGATCTTGCCCTCGGATCTTAAGTAGAAGGTATACCCTACGGTTTCCTTAGGGTATCCTATGAAGACGCATTTTTCCGACTTGGGTTCGAGCTTTTCAGGTTGAAGTTTCTTGACATAAGCATCGCATCCCCAAACTTTTAGAAACGACAGCTTAGGTTTCTTTCCAAACCATAATTCATACGGTGTCGTCTCAACGGACTTAGACGGTGCCCTATTTAAAGTGAATGTAGCTGTCTCTAGAGCGTATCCCCAAAATGATAGCGGTAAATCGGTAAGAGACATCATAGATCGCACCATATCCAATAGAGTGCGATTACGACGTTCGGACACACCGTTACGCTGAGGTGTTCCAGGCGGCGTGAGTTGTGAAACGATTCCACATTTTCTTAAGTGTGTACCAAATTCGTGACTTAAATATTCTCCTCCATGATCTGATCGTAAGAATTTTATCTTTCGGTCACGTTGATTCTCTACTTCATTCTGAAATTCCTTGAACTTTTCAAAGGTCTCAGACTTGTGTTTCATCAAGTAGACATACCCATATCTACTCAAGTCATCTGTGAGAGTGAGAACATAACGATATCCTCCGCGAGCCTCAACGCTCATTGGACCGCATACATCGGTATGTATGATTTCCAACAAGTTGGTTGCTCGCTCCATTGTTCCGAGAACGGAGTCTTGGTCATCTTGCCCATGAGGCATGGTTCGCATGTGTCAAATGATTCATAATCAAGAGACTCCAAAAGTCCATCGGCATGGAGCTTCTTCATGCGCTTTACACCAATGTGACCAAGGTGGCGATGCCACAAGTATGTGGGACTATCGTTATCAACTTTACATCTTTTGGTATTCACGCTATGAATATGTGTAACACTACGCCGAGATTCATTAAGAATAAACCATTGACCATCGGAGCATGACCATAAAACATATCTCTCATATAAATAGAACAACCATTATTCTCGGATTTAAATGAGTAGCCATCCCGTATTAAACGAGATCCAGATACAATATTCATGCTCAAACTTGGCACCAAATAACAATTATTAAGGTTTATAACTAATCCCGTAGGTAAATGAAGAGGTAGCGTGTCGACGGCGATCACATCGACTCTGGAACCATTCCCGACGCGCATCGTCACCTCGTCCTTCGCCAGTCTCCGCTTATTCCGCAGCTCCTGCTGTGAGTTACAAATATGAGCAACGGCACCGGTATCAAATACCCAGGAGTTACTACGATTCATGGTAAGGTACACATCAATTACATGTATATCAAATATACCTTTGTTGTTGCGGCCTTCTTATCCGCTAAGTATTTGGGGCAGTTCCGCTTCAAAGGACCCTTCCCTTGCAATAAAAGCACTCGGTTTCAGGCTTGGGTCCATTCTTTGACTTCTTCCGGCAACTTGCTTGCGGGCGCGGCAACCTCCTTGCCGTCCTTCTTGAAGTTCTTCTTGCCCTTGCCCTTCTTGAACTTAGTGGTCTTATTGACCATCAACACTTGATGTTCTTTCTTGATTTCAACCTCGGCTGACTTGACATAGAAAATACTTCAGGAATGGTCTTTACCATCCCCTGCATATTGTAGTTCATCACAAAGCTCTTGTAGCTTGGTGGGAGCGATCGGAGGATTCTGTCAATGACCGCCTCATCGGGAGGTTAATATTCAGCTGGGTCATACGGTTGTGCAACCTGGACATCTTGAGAATGTGCTCACCGACGTAACTATTTTCCTCCATCTTACAACTATAGAACTTGTCGGAGATGTCATATCTCTCGACCGGCGTGAGCTTGGAAAACAAGTTTCAGCTCCTCGAACATCTCATATGCTCCGTGATGCTCAAAACGCTTTTGGAGCCCGGTTCTAAGTGTAAAGCATGCCGCCTTGAACGAGGGAGTAATCATCGACGTGCTCGCCAAGCGTTCAAATCGTCTTGGTCTGGGAGAGCAGGTGGGTCACCTAACGGTGCTTCTAGGACATATGCCTTCTTGGCAGCTATGAGGATGATCCTCAAGTTCGGACCCAGTCCGTATAGTTGCTGCCATCATCTTTCAGCTTGGTTTCTCTAGGAACGCGTTGAAGTTCATGTTGACATGGCGTTGGCCATTTGATCTACAAGACATATCATTCAAAAGTTTTAGACTAAGTTCATGATAATTAAGTTCATCTAATCAAATTATTTCAATGAACTCCCACTCATATTAGACATCCCTCTAGTCATCTAAGTGATACACGATCCGAGTCGACTAGGCCGTGTCCGATCATCACGTGAGACGGACTAGTCATCGTCGGTGAACATTCTCATGTTGATCGTATCTTCCATACGACTCGTGTTCGACCTTTCGGTCTCCGTGTTCGAGGCCATGTGCGTACATGCTAGGCTCGTCAAGTTTAACCCTAAGTGTTTTGCGTGTGTAAATCTGTCTTACACCGTTGTATGTGAACGTAAGAATCCATCACACCCGATCATCACGTGGTGCTTAGAAGCTTATTTAACTTTAGCAACGGTGCACGTTAGGGAGAACACTTCTTGAAATTGTTGTAAGGATCATCTTATTTACTACCGTAGTTCTAAGTAAACAAGATGTATAAGCATAATAAACATCACATGCAATTATATAGTAGTGACATGATATGGCCAATATCATAAAACTCCATTGATCTCCATCTTCGGGCTCCATGATCATCTTGTCACCGCATGACACCATGATCTCCATCATCATGATCTCCATCATTGTGCCTCCATGAAGTTGTCACGCCAACGACTACTTCTACTTCTATGGCTAACGCTTTTAGCAACAAAGTAAAGTAAGTTACATGGCGTTCTTCAATGACACGCAGGTCATACAAAATAAAGACAACTCCTATGGCTCCTGCCGTTGTCATACTCATCGACATGCAAGTCGTGATTCCTATTACAAGAACATGATCTCATACATCACAATATGTCATTCATCATTCATCACAACTTGGCCATATCACATCACATGTCAATTGCTGCAAAGACAAGTTAGACGTCCTCTAATTGTTGTTGCATCTTTTACGTGGCTGCAATTGGGTTCTAGCAAGAACGTTTTCTTACCTACGAATAACCACAACGTGATCTTGTCAACTTCTATTTACCCTTCATAAGGACCCTTTTCATCGAATCCGCTCCAACTAAAGTAGGAGAGACAGACACCCGCCAGCCACCTTATGCAACTAGTGCATGTTAGTCGGTGGAACCGGTCTCACGAAGCGCACGTGTAAGGTTGGTCCGGCCGCTTCATCCCACAATACCGTGGAAGCAAGATAAGACTAGTAGCGGCAAGTAAATTGACAAGATCCACGCCCACAACCAAATTGTGTTCTACTCGTGCAAAGAGAACTACGCATAGACCTAGCTCATGATGCCACTGTTGGGGAACGTTGCAGAAAATTAAAATTTTTCCTACGGTTTCACCAAGATCCATCTATGAGTTCTACTAAGCAACGAGTTACCAGAGAGAGTTTGCATCTACATACCACTTGTAGATCGAGTACGGAAGCGATCGAGGGAGTGGTGATGATGAAGACGTTCCCAACGTGATTCCGATCACCGATGACCAAGTGCTGAACGGACAGCACCTCCGCGCTCAACACACGTACGGGACGACGGCGTCTCTTCGCCTTGATCCAGCAAGGAGGAAGGAGAGGTTGAGGAAGATCACTCCAATGGCAGCACGACGGCGTGATGCAGATGGAGGGGCAGACTCGGCAGAGGCTTCGCCAAGCGTATGCGGAGGAGGAGAGGTGTTGGGAGGGAGGGCTGCGCCTTCAATGGTGTGTGCAGCCTCCCTCACCCCTCTTTTATAGGGGAAAGGAGGAGGGGGCCCCCCTTAGATCCATCTAGAGGGGGCGGCGGCCAGGGGGGGGGCTTGCCCCCAAGCAAGGGGCCCCTTTAGGGTTCCCCCTCAACCCTAGGCGCATGGGCCAAGGGAGGGGTGCGCCCAGCCCATGAGGGGCTGGCTGCCCCACGCAGCCCAAGTGGCCCCAAAAGGGTGGCCCCTCGGTGGTCCTCCGGAACCCTTCGGTGGACCCTCCATAAAACCGATATGACCCAAACTTTTCGGTGTCCGCTTGATGACTTCCATATATAAATCTTTACCTCCGGACCATTCCGAACTCCTCGTGACGTCCGGGATCTCATCCGGACTCAACAACATTCGTAATCACATACAAGTCTTCCTATTAACCCTAGCGCCACCAACCTTATGTGTAGACCCTACGGGTTGGGAGACATGTAGACATGACCGAGACGATCTCAGGTCAATAACCAACAGCGGATCTGGATACCCATGTTGGCTCCTACATGTTCCTCGATGTTGTCATCGGATGAACCACGATGTCAAGGGTTCAAGCAACCCGTATTCTATTCCCTTTGTCGACGGTATGTTACTTGCCCGAGACTCGATCGTCGGTATCCCAATACCTCGTTTAGTCTCGTTACCGCAAGTCACTTTACTCGCATCAGAATGCATGATCCCGTGACGGACACTTGATCACTTTGAGCTCATTATGATGATGCACTACCGAGTGGGCCCCAGTGATACCTCTCCGTAACACGGAGTGACAAATCCTGTCTCGATCCGTGTCAACCCAAAAGACACTTTCGGAGATACCTGTAGTGCACCTTTATAGTCACCCGATTCGTTGTGACGTTTGATAAACCCAAAGCACTCCTACGGTATCCGGGAGTTACACGATCTCACGGTCTAAGGAAGAGATACTCGACATTGGAAAAGCTCTAGCAAAACGAACTACACGATCTTTGTGCTATGCTTAGGATTGGGTCTTGTCCATCACGTCATTCTCCTAATGACGTGATCCCGTTGTCAATGACATCTGATGTCCATAGTCAGGAAACCATGACTATCTTTCAACCAACGAGCTAGTCAACTAGAGGCTCACTAGGGACGTATTGTAGTCTATGTATTCACACGTGTATCATGATTTCCGTATGATACAGTTATAGCATGAATAAAAGACAATTATCATGAACAAGGAAATATAATAATAATGCTTTTATTATTGCCTCTAGGGCATATTTCCAACACGGCCTGCCCTGGACGCCCCTCCTCTTCTCCACTAAGGCCCATCTTGGCCCATTAAACCCCCGAGGGGGGTTCCGGTAACCCCCGGTACTACGGTAAAATCCCGATTTCACCCGGAACACTTCCGATATCCAAATATAGGCTTCCAATATATCAATCTTTATGTCTCGACCATTTAGAGACTCCTCGTCATGCCCGTGATCACATCTGGGACTCCGAACTACCTTCGGTACATCAAAACACATAAACTCATAATATAATCGTCATTGAACTTTAAGCGTGCGGACCCTACGGGTTCGAGAACTATGTAGACATGACCGAGACATGTCTCCGGTCAATAACCAATAGCGGAACCTGGATGCTCATATTGGCTCCCACATATTCTACGAAGATCTTTATCGGTCAAACTGCATAACAACATACATTGTTCCCTTTGTCATCGGTATGTTATTTGCCCGAGATTCGATCGTCATTATCTCAATACCTAGTTCAATCTCGTTACCGGCAAGTCTCTTTACTCGTTCCGTAATACATCATCCCGAAACTAACTCATTAGTTGCAATGCTTTCAAGGCTTATAGTGATGTGCATTACCGAGTGGGCCTAGAGATACCTCTCCTACAATCGGAGTGACAAATCCTAATCTCAAATACGCCAACCCAACAAGTACCTTCGAGACACCAGAGAGCACCTTTATAATCACCCGATTCGTTGTGACGTTTGGTAGCACACAAAGTGTTCCTCCGATAAACGGGAGTTGCATAATCTCATAGTCATAGGAACATGTATAAGTCATGAAGAAAGCAATAGCAGAATACTAAATGATCAAGTGCTAAGCTAATGGAATGGGTCAAGTCAATCACATCATTCTCCTAATGATGTGATCCCGTTAATCAAATGAAAACTCATGTTAATGGCTAGGAAACATAACCATCTTTGATCAACGAGCTAGTCAAGTAGAGGCATACTAGTGACACTCTGTTTGTCTATGTATTCACACAAGTATTATGTCTCCGGTTAATACAATTCTAGCATGAATAATAAATATTTATCATGATATAAGGAAATAAATAATTACTTTATTATTGCCTCTAGGGCATATTTCCTTCAGTCTCCCACTTGCACCATAGTCAATAATCTAGATTACACAGTAATGATTCTAACACCCATGGAGCCTTGGTGCTGATCATGTTTTGCTCGTGGAAGAGGCTTAGTCAACGGGTCAGCAACATTCAGATCCGTATGAATGTTGCAAATTTCTATGTCTCCCACCTGCACTTGATCCGGGATGGAATTGAAGCGTCTCTTGATGTGCTTTGTTCTCTTGTGAAATCTGGATTCCTTTGCCAAGGCAATTGCACCAATATTGTCACAAAAGATTTTCATTGGACCCGATGCACTAGGTATGACACCTAGATCGGATATGAACTCCTTCATCTAGAGTCCTTCATTTGCTGCTTCTGAAGCAGCTATGTACTCCGCTTCACACGTAGATCCTGCCACAACGCTTTGTTTAGAACTGCACCAACTGACAGCTCCACCGTTCAATGTAAACACGTATCAGGTTTGTGATTTAGAATTGTCCGGATCAGTGTCAAAGCTTGCATCGACGTAACCATTTACGACTAGCTATTTGTCACCACCATAAACAAGAAACATATCCTTAGTCCTTTTCAGGTATTTCAGGATGTTCTTGACCGTTGTCCAGTGATCCACTCCTGGATTACTTTGGTACCTCCCTGCTAAACTTATAGCAAGGCATACATCAGGTCTGGTACATAGCATTGCATACATGATAGAGCCTATGGCTGAAGCATAGGGAACATCTTTCATCTTCTCTCTATCTTCTACAGTGGTCGGGCATTGAGTCTTACTCAACTTCACACCTTGTAACACAGGCAAGAACCCTTTCTTTGCTTGATCCATTTTTAACTTCTTCAAAACTTTGTCAAGGTATGTGCTTTGTGAAAGTCCAATTAAGCGTCTTGATCTATCTCTGTAGATCTTGATGCCCAATATATAAGCAGTTTCACCGAGGTCCTTCATTGAAAAACTCTTATTCAAGTATCCCTTTATGCTATCCAGAAATTTTATATCATTTCCAATCAGCAATATGTCATCCACATATAATATCAGAAATGCTACAGAGCTCCCACTCACTTTCTTGTAAATACAGGTTTCTCCAAAAGTTTGTATAAAACCATATGCTTTGATCACACTATCAAAGCGTTTATTCCAACTCCTAGAGGCTTGCACCAGTCCATAAATGGATCGCTGGAGCTTGCACACTTTGTTAGCTCCCTTTGGATCGACAAAACCTTCCGGCTGCATCATATACAACTCTTCTTCCAGAAATCCATTCAGGAATGCAGTTTTGACATCCATTTGCCAGATTTCATAATCATAAAATGCAGCAATTGCTAACATGACTCGGACAGACTTAAGCATCGCTATGGGTGAGAAAGTCTCATCATAGTCAATCCCTTGAACTTGTCGAAAACCTTTTGCAACAAGTCGAGCTTTATAGGCAGTAACATTACCGTCAGCGTCAGTCTTCTTCTTGAAGATCCATTTATTCTCAATGGCTTGCCGATTATCGGGAAAGTCAACCAAAGTCCACACTTTGTTCTCATACATGGATGCCATCTCAGATTTCATGGCCTCAAGACATTTTGCGGAACCTGGGCTCACCATCACTTCTTCATAGTTCGTAGGTTCGTCATGGTCCAGTAACATAACCTCCAGAACAGGATTACCGTACCACTCTGGTGCGGATCTTACTCTGGTTGACCTACGAGGTTCAGTAACAACTTGATCTGAAGTTTCATGATTATCATCATTAACTTTATTTTCTTGTTACAATGATTTTCAACTTCACTCTGAAATTCTTTGAACTTTTCAAATGTTTTAGACTTATGTTTCATTAAGTAGATATACCCATATCTTCTTAAATCATCTGTGAAGGTGAGAAAATAACGATACCCGCCACGAGCCTCAACATTCCATCGGACCACATACATCTGTATGTATGATTTCCAACAAATCTGTTGCTCGCTCCATAGTTCCGGAGAACGGCGTTTTAGTCATCTTGCCCATGAGGCACAGTTCGCAAGTACCAAGTGATTCATAATCAAGTGGTTCCAAAAGTCCGTCAGTATGGAGTTTCTTCATGCGCTTTACACCAATATGACCTAAACGGCAGTGCCACAAATAAGTTGCACTATCATTATCAACTCTGCATCTTTTGGCTTCAATATTATGAATATGTGTATCACTACTATCGAGATTCAATAAAAATAGACCACTCTTCAAGGGTGCATGACCATACAAGATATTACTCATATAAATAGAACAACTATTATTCTCTGATTTAAATGAATAACCGTCTCGCATCAAACAAGATCCACATATAATGTTCATGCTCAACGCTGGCACCAAATAACAATTATTCAGGTCTAAAACTAATCCCGAAGGTAGATGTAGAGGTAGCGTGCCGACCGCGATCACATCCACTTAGGAACCATTTCCCACGTGCATCGTCACCTCGTCCTTAGCCAATCTTCGCTTAATCCGTAGTCCCTGCTTTGAGTTGCAAATATTAGCAATGTAACCAGTATCAAATACCCAGTGCTATGCGAACATTAGTAAGGTACACATCGATAACATGTATATCACATATACCTTTGTTCACCTTGCCATCCTTCTTATCCACCAAATACTTGGGGCAGTTCCGCTTCCGGTGACCGATCTGCTTGTGAGAAGCACTCGGCCTCGTGCTTAGGTCCAGACTTGGGTTTCTTCTCTGAGCACAACTTGTTTGTTGTTCTTCTTGAAGTTCCCTTCTTCTTCCCTTTGCCCTTTTTCTTGAAACTGGTGGTCTTGTTGACCATCAACACTTGATGCTCCTTCTTGATTTCTACCTCCGCAGCCTTTAGCATTGCAAAGAGCTCGGGAATCATCTTATCCATCCCTTGCATGTTATAGTTCATCACGAAGCTCTTGTAGCTTGGTGGCAGTGATTGACGAATTCTGTCAATGATGCTATCATCCGGAAGATTAACTCCCAGTTGAATCAAGTGATTGTTATACCCCAGACATTCTGAGTATATGCTCACTGACATAACTATTCTCCTCCATCTTATAGCTGTAGAACTTATTGGAGACTTCATATCTCTCATTCCGGGCATTTTCTTGAAATATTAACTTCAACTCCTGGAACATCTCATATGCTCCATGACGTTCAAAACGTCGTTGAAGTCCCTGTTCTAAGCCGTAAAGCATGGCACACTGAACAATCGAGTAGTCATCAACTTTGCTCTGCCAGACGTTCATAACATCTGGTGTTGCTCCTGCAGAAGTCCGGCACCTAGCGGTGCTTCCGGGACGTAATTCTTACGTGCAGCAATGAGGATAATCCTCGTTACGGACCCAGTCCGTGTAATTGCTACCATCATCTTTCAACTTTGCTTTCTCAAGGAACGCATTAAAATTCAACGGAACAACAGCACGGGCCATCTATCTACAATCAACATAGACAAGCAAAATACTATCGGGTACTAAGTTCATTATAAATTTAAGTTCAATTAATCATATTACTTAAGAACTCCCACTTAGATAGACATCCCTCTAATCCTCTAAGTGATCACGTGATCCAAATCAACTAAACCATGTCCGATCATCACGTGAGATGGTGTAGTTTCAATGGTGAACGTCACTATGTTGATCATATCTACTATATGATTCACGCTCGACCTTTCGGTCTCAGTGTTCCGAGGCCATATCTGCATATGCTAGGCTCATCAAGTTTAACCTGAGTATTCCGTGTGTGCAACTGTTTTGCACCCGTTGTATTTGAACGTAGAGCCTATCACACCCGATCATCACGTGGTGTCTCAGCACGAAGAACTTTCGCAACGGTGCATACTCAGGGAGAACACTTGTACCTTGATAATTTACCGAGAGATCATCTTATAATGCTACCGTCAATGAAAGCAAGATAAGATGCATAAAAGATAAACATCACATGCAATCAATATAAGTGATATGATATGGCCATCATCATCTTGTGCTTGTGATCTCCATCTCTGAAGCATCCTCATGATCACCATCGTCACCGGCGCGACACCTTGATCTCCATCGTAGCATCCTTGTCGTCTCGCCAACTTATGCTTCTACGACTATCGCTACCGTTTAGTGATAAAGTAAAGCAATTACAGGGCGATTGCATTGCATACAATAAAGCGACAACCATATGGATCCTGCCAGTTGCCGATAACTCGGTTACAAAACATGATGATCTCATATAATAAAATATAGCATCATGCTTTGACCATATCACATCACAACATGCCCTGCAAAAACAAGTTAGACGTCCTCTACTTTGTTGTTGCAAATTTTACGTGGCTGCTACAGGCTGGCAAGAACCGTTCTTACCTACGCATCAAAACCACAATGATAGTTCGTCAAGTTAGTGCTGTTTTAACCTTCTCAAGGACCGGACGTAGCCACACTCGGTTCAAATAAAGTTGGAGAAACTGACACCCGCCAGTCACCTATGTGCAAAGCACGTCGGTAGAACCAGTCTCGCGTAAGCGTACGCGTAATGTCGGTCCGGGCCGCTTCATCCAACAATACGCTGAACCAAAGTATGACATTCTGGTAAGTAGTATGACTTGTATCGCCCACAACTCACTTGTGTTCTACTCGTGCATATAACATCTACGCATAAAACCTGGCTCGGATGCCACTGTTGGGGAACGTAGTAATTTCAAAAAATTCCTACGCACACACAGGATCATGGTGATGCATAGCAACTAGAGGGGAGAGTGTTGTCCACGTAACCTCGTAGACCGAAAGCGGAAGTGTTAGCACAATGCGGTTGATGTAGTCGTACGTCTTCACGATCCAACCGATCAAGTACCGAATGTACGGCACCTCCGAGTTCAGCACACGTTCAACTCGATGACGTCCCTCGAACTCCGATCCAGCCAAGCTTTGAGGGAGAGTTTCGTCAGCACGATGGCGTGGTGACGATGATGATGTTCTACCAACGCAGGGCTTCGCCTGAGCACCGCTACGATATTATCGAGGTGGATATGGTGGAGGGGGGCACTGCACACGGCTAAGAGATCCAAGGGATCAATTGTTCTGTCTAGAGGTGCCCCCCTGCCCCGTATATAAAGGAGCAAGGGGGGAGAGGCGGCCGGCTAGGAGAAGGCGCTCTAGGGAGGAGTCCTACTCCCACCGGAAGTAGGACTCCCTCCTTTCCTAGTTGGAGTAGGAGAAGGGGGAACGAGGAGGGAGAGAGGAAGGAAAGGGGGGCGCCGCCCCCTCCTTGTCCAATTCGTACTAGAGGGGGAGTGGGCGCGCGGCCTGCCCTGACCGCCCCTCCTCTTCTCCACTAAGGCCCATCTTGGCCCATTAAACCCCCTGGGGGGTTCCGGTAACCCCCGGTACTCCAGTAAAATCCCGATTTCACCCGGAACACTTCCGATATCCAAATATAGGCTTCCAATATATCAATCTTTATGTCTCGACCATTTCGAGACTCCTCATCATGTCCGTGATCACATCCGGGACTCCGAACTACCTTCGGTACATCAAAACACATAAACTCATAATATAACCGTCATTGAACTTTAAGCATGCGGACCCTACGGTTCGAGAACTATGTAGACATGACCGAGACATGTCTCCGATCAATAACCAATAGCGGAACCTGGATGCTCATATTGGCTCCCACATCTTCTACGAAGATCTTTATCGGTCAAACCGCATAACAACATACGTTTTTCCCTTTGTCATCGGTATGTTACTTGCCCAAGATTCGATCGTCGGTATCTCAATACCTAGTTCAATCTCGTTACTGGCAAGTCTCTTTACTCGTTCCTTAATACATCATCCCACAACTAACTCATTAGTTGCAATGCTTGCAAGGCTTATAGTGATGTGCATTACCGAGTGGGCCCAGAGATACCTCTCCGACAATCGGAGTGACAAATCCTAATCTCAAATATGCCAACCCAAAAGTACCTTTGGAGACACCCAGAGCACCTTTATAATCACCCGATTACGTTGTGACGTTTAGTAGCACACAAAGTGTTCCTCCGGTAAACGGGAGTTGCATAATCTCATAGTCATAGGAACATGTATAAGTCATGAAGAGAGCAATAGCAGAATGCTTAACAATCGAGTGCTAAGCTAACAGAATGGGTCAAGTCAATCTCATCATTCACATCATTCTCCTAATGATGTGATCCCGTTAATCAAATGACAATTGATGTCAATTGCTAGGAAACATAACCATCTTTGATCAACGAGCTAGTCAAGTAGAGGCATACTAGTGACACTCTGTTTGTCCATGTATTCACACAAGTATTATGTTTCCAGTTAATACTATTCTAGCATGAATAATAAACATTTATCATGATATAAGGAAATAAATAATAACTTTATTATTGCCTCTAGGGCATATTTCCTTCACCTACGAGTGAGGAACATGATAGCTCTGAGGCAATTGATACTCAAGTTTTCGACCGTTACTGTGCTACGCGCCAGCTGTCCCAAAATATCTACCCACCTAACGGTCATATCATTGAAGGGCATTTATGTCTTACCATGTCGGGCTTCTCCCTAGGCTATAAATAGCCGCCCCCTACAACCACTAGCTGGTTGGCTGCTCTGAGAGAAACTGACACTTGTCATTGAGAGCATCCCATCCTCCAAGGACTTTGAGCGAAAATCATCAAGTGAGGAAAACCCAAACCCAAACACCTGCAAACCCAAAGTGATTGAGCATCACTGAAGAGATTGTTCATGTGTGGAATCGACGCTTGTTACCTTTGAGGACTGTGTATCCTCCAGACGGTTAGGCGTCATGGTATAGAGCATCCAAAAGGAAATTGTGGATCGCCGAGTGACCGAGTCCGTGAAGGTTTGGAAGTCACATGAAGAATTACCACGAGTGATTGGGCGAGGTCTGTGTGACCTTATCTCAAGGAGAATACGGTGAGGACTATGTGTCCTCAGGTTTAAATACCTAGCCGCTCCAACCAGACATACGACTATCACAACAGTTGGAACTGGTCTACCAAACCATTGTCTTCACCGAGCTATCTGGTTCTATTTCCTCAAACCTTTCATTTCCTCATTACTGTGTTGAAGTACCTGATCCTTACTGTTTGAAGACTTTGACTGAAGACTTTCTCAATTTCCTCAATCCAATTTCTCCAGTCACTTTGTCTTCAGCCTGCTTATCCTGTGTTTACGCTACTTGTACTCTGTGCTTGTTTTCATTTCATCATGATGACTGTGCTACTACTCTGTTATACTTGCATCTGAGTACTTATTCCGCGGCTAAGTAGTTCGTTGCTTAGGAATTTCCTCACGCTGAAATTCCTCAGCGACGAATTGGTAAAAAATGCCTATTCACCCCCTTCCAGTCGACTTAACGCACTTTCAAATACATTAATGAAAACTGCTTCAAGTGTGGCAATACAGAGGATGAAATGCACATGCTTTTCCTTTGCCTTTCTCTAAAGCAGCCTGGTTTTGCTCACCATGGTTTATTAGAACTGAAATCCTTGCTGCAAGTAATCATTCTATTCCTAACATGATCCAAACCTTGCTTAACTCAGGTCATCCACATATTAATCTTTCTAACTTATATGCTTTTCTATGGTGCCTTTGGAAATCTCGAAACGATGCTCTTTTTGCTAGGAAATATTGCAGGCCTTCTCAGGTATATGCAGCGGTGAACGCAATCATACAAGCAACTAAATTGGTAGAGACCCTTGCTGAAGATCAGGGTGGGCATTGCTTGCAAGACCAACTGATGCGGTCGGAGATACAAAATCTGGATTCTTTTACAGGCAACACAATCTTCTGCGACACTGCATGGGAATTACAACTAGCCCACACTTCTAAGCAGGCAGGAATTAGAGTCTTCATCCAGGTTCAAAATAATGATCGCATCCAACAACTTCACATCTGCTCCGGCTACTTCTCCTCTTCAAGCTGAGACTTATGGTCTCATGCTTGCAACCAGGATAGCAGACATACTCAATATTCAAGATCCATATTTCTACACGAATTGCTCAGTACTAGTTTTTGTGGCAAAAGCGACAGACATTCTCTCTGCTCCAGGGCCTTGGGAGAACAGGCCACTTCTTGCTCGGATACAAGATAGCCCTTTTTTCCGGCATCGAAAATTGCTCATATTAGCAGGGAAAAAAACATCAAGGCTCATCATCTTGCACGCCTAGCTATGAAAGTACAGAACAGAGCTACACTGTTTCGTTGCTTCTGTATTGATGCAATGCTTTGTTCAATCAAGGGAACTCTCTCTGTATCCAGCGTGCTTCCTTTCACGCTTGTGTCTGTAAAATGCTCTTAAGTTAATTAAATCTTTTTGTTCAAAAAAAAACATATATGCCTCTGTTCTGAATAGACAATTTTTCCTTGAAATTTTCTTTCCGGTGAGAATAAACCTTATGCTGCCATCACCCATCATATTTTCTCGACGCCGTTGCAAGCTCACCACATGTATGAACTGCGCCCGTCACGCACGTACTAACGACGCTAAGGTTTGGCCAGCTCACGTTTCATCAAAAACAAATCATTAGTCCAAATCACAGCCGCCACGCCATAGTGCACCAGCACCCGCCAACGAGCCTACCTTATAGCGCCGCCGCGCACCCGCCAGCGAGCCAGCCTTGCACCCGCCGCCGCCCCGTGCCCTCGCCAGCGAGCCTGCTTTGCAGCGCCCTTGCCTCCAGCCGCCGAGCATTCCTGCCTCCATTGGGGAGCACCAGGACCGCAGAAGCGGCCAGCTTGTGATGCGGAACGAGGGGGCAAGGGAACGGCTGTGGTTGCCAGGCCTTGGCGGAGAGGCGATGGGAGTTTGGTCGCGTGTGCGGACTGCCGAGCGGGACGACGGCCATTGAGCGTCGACGGAGGCGGCAGGGTGGAAGGCGGCGAGGAGCACCTCGCGACGGGATGGGCACTTGTGCGACTCCTCGTCCGGGCTGGAACCAGGACCTCGTTGTTGCCGACTCCGTGTGGAGCTCCTCCACAACGTCGCCGGTCTGCATCATCCATCACAGTAGCGGCCATGGGTGAGCGAAGGTGCCGACAACGAGCTCTCCGGCGAGCTCGTGAGTTGTTCGACGGAATGCCAGAGAAGGAATGGAGAGAGACGGGAGATGCTGACAAGTGGGCCTATATCAACTTAACGGTCCATGCAAACATTGTTGACTTTTCCTGCCACGTCATCACTTACGCGCGGGCTTCCGGCATCAGGTTTTCACTGAAACCACTCTAATTGGTCAATCAGTGTTTTCCGAAAACTGTCAGCACAATTGCGACGAATTTAAAAAAGAAAAAAAACGAAAGGCGATGGTTTTTTAAATTAGGATCCCCAATTATGATGGTTTTTTTTTGCAGTTTATTCCACCCTAACCCATTATCCACAGCTCATGCTCAGCACTATTGCAACATCCGAGGTGCTTATTCTTATTCAGACCGATCCAGTACGTGCCGATCGACACCAACGGAGCACCAACATCAACATCGACCACACACGTGCCGATCGATCACGCGGCGCGGCGGCACAGCATGATCCCGTCAGAGATGGCGAGCTGGCACACCTGCACGCGGCAGTCGGCGGTGAGCGCCGCGTTAAACGCCCTGGCGATCCCCGCGAGCTCCCGGTCGCGCTCCGACAGCGCCTCGTCGTCCGGCGCGGCCACGGAGCCGCCCCACAGCGTGTTGTCATAGGCGATGAGACCCCCGACCCTGACCAGCCGCAGCAGCCGCTCGTGGTAGTGGTGGAAGTTGGCCTTGTCCGCGTCCACGAACGCGAAGTCGAACTTGCCCAGGTTGCCATCCTGCAACGGCCATGCCATGAACTCACGGTCATCTCGCTGCTGCATGCAACACAGGGGCGCGAGCACGGACGGAGGCAGGGGGACGCGCGGCGCACGTACGTACCTCGGCGACGAGCTGATCCAGCACCGGAAGCGCGAGCCCGACGCGGAAGTCGATCTTGTGCGCCATCCCAGCCTTCTCCACCACCGGCGACCCTATCTCGTCGTAGCTCTCGCGCGTAACGTCGATGGCCACGACCTGTCATCAACCACATAGTGACACAGGTCAAAGACAAAGGTCCGGTCGTGCGCGCACACACCAGGAAGCCGGCGGAACGGCGGGACTCTGACCTTGCCGTCGTCGGGGAGGGCGAGGGTGGTGGCGAGCAGCGAGTACCCGGTGAACACGCCGACCTCGATGGCGTTCCTGGCGCCGAGCATCTCGATCAGCAGGCCGAACAGCTGCACCTGGTCCGGAGATGCCGCCATGCGAGCCCTGCACGTGGCGCGTCTCACGACGCCCGTACGGGCAAAACGTCAAACACCAACCGTACAAGAACTGCTCGGGCAGCGACGACATAGAAACCACCGCCGGAGATCGGAGTCGGACGGGATCCTTACATGGGGTGGGCCGCGGTGGCGACGCGCAGCTCCCGGAGGCAGTCGGGCTCGCGCGGGAACACCGTGGACTCCAGTATGTACTGCGGCAGCAGAGAAGACGTTGGGGGAATTGGTGGTCATGTGATGATCGAGGAAGTTTCGGGCGCGTGGTGATTTGATCTGGTTGGAATCAAGAGGGAGGGATTGATTTACCTGGTAGAGCTGCTCGCTCTTGAGGAGGGTCTTGCTGTGGAGGCTGCTTCCGGCGCCGGGGGCGGGGGCGGCCATTCTCCGACGGTTGGTTTTGCCGGCCGGCCGGCAGCGTTCCTGAAAATAGGCTTCTTGCTTCTTTCGCAGAAAAGTCTGGACTTGTCAGTAGGAGGCAAGCCATGCTATCACGGTCCGTAAACAGGCAGGTTTTTTTTTTAGACAACCGTAAACAGGCAGGTGATAATACCTGGCCATGGGTTACCCGGCCCGACCCGACCTGACCCGGCCTGGTCTTCCCCGTGGGCCGGGCCTTCCTAGTTTTTGAGCCCGAAGGACAGGCCGGGCCAAGCCCAGGCTCGTCATATTTGTTGTTTAACGAAGAGGCTTGAGGCCCGACGGGCTTTTGCAGTGACGGACCAGGTTTGGGCCTAATTTTTAGGCCCGACGGCTGGCCTGGGCCGGGCTCGGTCCTGGGTTTTTTGCTTCGGGCTTGTTAGGCCCGGCCCGAGAGATGGTCAGGTATAGGTGATATACCCAAAATGCTACATCGACGAGCTTGTTACGGGGTTTTAACGGACTCTTCCAACAAACTAAACTTGCACCCCCCTCCTCTTTGATTTTCAAGACGGTGAGGCCCCTCTCTCCCTCTTGGTCCAATCACAGTTTGTCAACTCAAAATCACCCTCGCTAGAGATTCAGTAGGATGGTAGGATTTTTCCAGTAGGGAGTTGATTTTGATTAGTGTTTTTTGCCCTAATCAAACACAAAGTTTCATGGGGGTAGTAATTTTGTGTTGCTAGATTCAGAAATGTGTAGCAGTGGGGCTTATTTTTTGGTAGGCAGAGATGGTTTTTTTGGGGGAGGGTGGATTAGTATAGGGTTTGAACCCTAAGCATATTTTCCGTGAATCAAGGTTCATGTTTTGTCTATCTAGATTTATATTCTCCCATTTCATGTCAAGCTTGTTGTAGGATTGCAAGTCAGCCTAGAGAGGGTGATTAGACTACTTGATAAAATAAAAAACACAGTCTTTTTTAATTTTAGTTCTTGACAATTTTTACCAATTCTCACAAGTCACAAGTCAAGCAACAACCTACACATGCAAGTCAAGATAGTAGGCAACAGAAAGTAAGACTTTGCATATGAACGTAAAGGACGGGTCAAAGAAAATCAAACGCAATGAAGACACGATGTAGCATGGTTCCGATAGGTGGTGCTATTGTAAGTCCAGTTGATGAATACTTCAACCCACAGAGGGTAATGGTTGCGCGAGTCCATGGAGGGGTCCACCCACAGAGGGTCTACGAAGAAGCAACCTTCTCTATGGCATCATGGTTTTCATCCACGAAGGACTAGCCTCTTCATGAAATAGGTGATCTCCTTGCCTTTATAAACTCCTTGGTTCGACTTCACAAGATTAAGAGGCTCCCAAATAACGCCTAACCAATTTTAGAAGACACCACTGTCCAAAGGTAATAGATGTTATTTTTTATGATGAACTCCTTGCTATTGTGCTTCAAAAGATAGTCTTCTCAACACATAATCACTCTCTCGCATATTTGGCATGGTAGTAGAAGAAGGATTGAAGTGGAAAGCGATTTAAGGGGGCTAGAAATCAAGAATCAAATGTTAGAGTGGAATCTCCTTGATTTCAACACAAGTGTAGATGGTTCTCTCTCAGAAAATTGATATGAGAAGTGGTAGTTTCATCCTCATTGCTCTCTCTCTCTCTCTCTCTCTCTCTCTCTCTCTCTCTCTCTCTCTCTCTCTCTCTCTCTCTGAGAGTTGATGGAATTGGTCGAGTATATATAGGCAGCACCAATATCCGTAACACACATTTATGCACAACTCGGTGGGACCAGATGGAATCACTCGGTGCCCCACCAAGTGGAATCACTCGGTGAGACCGACTAGTGCAAAAGGTTTGAACTTTAGACTTTTTAGTGTGATCAAACATCCAGACGGACCGATGGGTGATGACCTATTAAAAAATTCCAAGATGAAATCAATAGGTGAGAGAAGGTTGGCGAGCGCACGTTGGTGAAGCTGAGTGTCATCTCGGTGCGACCGAGTTGCTAGGGTTTCGGAAGTGGCTCTGTCAAGTGTATCTCGATGAATCGGGATATATGTGCATTGGAGGGGCCAAGATTGACTTGAGTTTTGGACAAAAAGACATGTGAGGGTGTGAGTAGTCAGGGGCATTCACACACATGTCGCACGCGTGTGCCGCCCCGGTCCCAGTCAGGCTCTCATTCACACCTCACTAAGTGTAGTGTAGAGAACCCTGACGTCCCTCACACCTCAAAGTATGGTGCAGAGAATCCTGAGGCCTTCTGTGTGGTGTAGAGAACTCAGTATATACAAAGGTCTCACACCTTCTTAACTAACATATGGGATTAAAATTTAAGGACACCGATAACGCGCTGACGTTCGGGCTATAGGGTCGCCGCGCCGAACGACCCCGTTCGGACTGGTAGCGGATCGAGCCGAACGAAAACGTTCGGACATGATCGCTTATCCCCCGAACGACCCCAATCAGCGTGCCACCTGGGCACCTAGTCAGCGCATGACCTGGTCAACGCGCGACCCTGACCGCGGCGCGTCCCACCCGAGGTCATCACCCTCCTCCATCCATCCTGATACCCTCCCGAACCCCTCGCAGTCCCTTCTTCCTCTTCATCGGCGGCCTGTAACTCCCTGAAGTTGCCATGGCAAGATCCGAAGATTTGTAGGCCAAATCGAGCCACCGACCAGGTGAATTCCTTGCCCATCCCCTCTGGTCCCCGTCATCCCCATCTCCGTCGCCGGGCACGTGTATCCATTAAGTTGCCATGGCAAGATCGACGACTTGTAGCCCAAATTGAGCCGCCGACCACATGAATCCCTTGTCCCCTTCTTTGCCCTCACCATCCCCATCACCCCACACGCACCCACCATCTCCTACCCTCCCCATGAACCACTGATTTGTAGGGGGGAAACTACCATGGCAAGATCTAGGAATATCTAGGACGTGGTTGCTACTGATCTGGCCACATCTAGGTAGTGGCAGTAGATCTAGACTAGGATATGGTTGGGAGATGAACAACAGTTGCCATCCCATGAGGTGATTGTAGTGATGCAATGCAGGTGTTCAAACAAATTATTTCCATGTTCGTGATTTGGTTGTAGCCATGTGCATCATGTGGGTGTTGGCATGTGCATGCCCTATTGTTGGAAGTATGTGTGTGATGTAGTTGATAGCATTGTGTGCATGATGCAGGTGGTGCTGTCAGCATTGCGTAGTTGTTGCCATCTGCAAGGTGCTGTTGTTGCCATATGCAAGGCTTAGTCCTTGCCATGTGCGTCGCATAGTTGTTGCCATGTACATGGTATAGTTGCTTTGCCACACACATTGCACGGTTTGTTGCCATGATGTAACTTGTTGCCATCAACATGGCATAGTTGTTGCCATCTAAATGGTGTAGTTGTTGCCATCTGAATGGCATAGTTGTTGCCATGTGCACTGGATGGTTTGTTGCCATCATGTAGTTTGTTGCCATCTGTATGACTTAGTTGTTGCCATCTACATGGCATAGTTGTTTCCATGTGCATTGGATGGTTTGTTGCCATCTGCATGCTATAGTTTGTTGCGGTGGGCATTGTATGGGTTGTTGGCGCGTGAGTGCACGGTAATTGATTGTAGCTGCTCTGGTTGTGCAGATCAAAAAAGGAGGACAGTGAATTGATTTGGGAAATGGTGGGAATCCCTGGTTGTACAGTTCTTTACAAGCACCGTCATGGGATTTGCATGGTTATGACGAGCTAAACTCGACCGGCCCTTTGTTGCCACTACTGCAGCAGTACTTGGACGCAAGTACATTGTTCTTTTGTGAACAGAGATAATAATAGAAAATAAGTGCAACATGACTGTGAAAAAATGAAAAGTGCTTAATGTGGATAAAATGTATAAAGCAAGGGCATTGGGTGGAAGCACGCATACCGGATGTGGATGGACGAATGATCAGGGAGAACCAAGCAGATTGTCACACCCAAGAAAGCAGCTGCACATACAGGCTCATTTACAGGATCAGGATTAGCCGAGAAGCTAACACCAGGAGCAACCGCAAGTACGTCGAGTGCCAGTAAGTGTGAACCCATGAATAACATATGTTTCTGCAAAGTAGGCATGCATTTACATCAACAAAAAATGGAAAAAATAGCCAACAAAGAAAGCAATAAACATGGTGATAGCTGCCATATTACGCTCGCAAAAAATAAGTTGCCGTCCATATTGCCATGATGATGTAAATGTGGATGGAAATGAGTGAAACTGCCATCCGTAAAACAAATGAACTTTCCGTCTGCCAAAGCTTTGTGTTTAGTGTAAAGTATTTAGATGTTAATGGTACCTGGATCATGTCAATGCCATGATAAAATATGTTGTCTAATTTGTGCATGAATGAAATGCAGGGCCTCCGGACGCAGGTACTACCACTTGGGGCGCACTTGCTATTCCAGAGTCACACGCATACACTACAAAAAGAAGACACATCTGTGACATTTTGGGCTGAACGAATTTTTTTTCTGTCATACTTATGACACTTCTATGATGATAATTGTGACAAAACCCGGTATCATCATAGATGTGGTGGGGTCCTACTTCTATGACAAAAAATCATGACAGAAAATGGGTTGTTCGTCTGGCGGGCGTAGACGCAGTTGCATGACATTCTTTGGGCCATCCATGACGGAAAAAACCGTGGTAGAAGCGAGGGCGAGGAAAATATCGGGGTGTTCCCGGTTACGGTGGGTGGTCGGGGCCAAGCGATGCGCGTTTCATTCATACACGCACGCGTGTGGGTGCGAGGCGTTCGCTCTAATCGAACCCGGCGATTGCCTTTCAGAGGCTACGCGTTCATGAACTCGAGCGATCGATCGGTGGCTGTTAACTGAATCCGATCGAGAGATTCCTTCGCTACTGCTGCTAACTAAAGCCGATCGATGCTGTCTCTGGATGATCAGTGAGTGTTGCTGGGGGTTTGGATGAACAGTTCCCGGTGGGGGTGGATGAACAGGACCCCGTGGCGTTGCCTCTGGATGAATAGTGAGTGTTGCTGGGGGGGTGGGGGGGTTGGATGAACAGTTCCCGGTGGGGGTGGATGAACAGGACCCGGTGGTGTTGCCTCTGGATGAACATGACCCCATTCGATCGAGCCGGTTGGGGCTGGATGAACATGACCCCGTGGAGGGCTGGATGAACAGGACCACCCCGTGGAGGGCTGGATGAACAGCTGGATGAACAGTAGACGGTGGAGGGCTGGATGAACAGTAGCCCGTGGAGGGGCGGTTGAACAGGAGCCCGTGGAGTAGCGCGCGATGGAGGCTGGATGAACAGGAGCCCGTGGATGAACAATCGCAGGTGGATCCTTAAGGAGGTCGACGGTGGATGAACAGTAGCCCGTGGAGGCTGGAGGGGGTCGGTGGTGGGGATGAACAGTATCTCGTGGAGTCCCGTTTTGCGGTACGCCACACCCCTCCTGATGAACATGACCCCCTTTTCGACCGTAGCGCTCCAACACAAGTCTGTTTCCTCCGTTTTGCGGTACGCCACACCTCTATCGATCAACAGGACCCCCGTTTCGACCGTAGGAGATCCGTTTCCTGCGTTCTGCGGCACGCCAGACCCCTCCCGATGAACATGATCCTGTTTCGACCGTGGCCGGTTGAACATAAGGCCGTTTCCTCCGTTCTGCGGTACGCCAGGCCTCATTTCCATTGGTTGTTCCGTCCAAGCCAGTTGGCTCCCACACGTTCCATTGCCTCCCTATGAACACGACGCATTTTGTTGCCTCCCCATGAGCACGATGACGATGCAGTTTCTCTGTTCCGGCCCAGCCATGTACACGAGCCCTGGCCATACTTATGCGCGAGTAGGCATTCGAGACCCCGCCCGTATGTACGTACGTGGCCGTATTTACTTTCTTGCACCCTGGCCGTTGTACGTACGTGTACATGCTACGTGCGCGCCTCTACTACGATACGTGCACGCCTCTACATCGACCAGTTTGTACGTACACGTTTGCGACCAGAATGACAACGCTACGTACGCTTCGACCAAATGGGTCCTGACTGTCAGGCACTTCCTTGCGTGCGAAGATGTAGCTGGTAGGTCCCAGCAGTCAGGGAGGCGAATCGTTTTTTTTGCCCGGACGCACTTCCTTACGTGCAAAGATGTCGCTGGTAGGTCCCAACAGTCAGGGGGGAAACGTTTTTTTCGCGAAATACGGTTGCCCGTCCGGTGGATCCCTGCTGTCAGGTGGAGGAATCATTATTTTTCGGGTAATAAGGAGGCACTTCCTTGCTGCGGCCGTGGACCCAGCTATCAGCCTCTCCACGTACAGTCCACGTCCGATGGAAGCCGTTCCTTGACCACGTTGACCACGCCACACCGAGAGCACCAGGGCGGTGGACGACGGCGAGGCCTAGGAAGGGGACGACGCGGAGCCGGGGAAGACGCGGCAGTGGATGCCCACGCGTAGAGGAGTATAAGGGTTCACTGGTTCGCTGCGGTGTGAGGCTGCCGTCGCTGCAGAATAAAAGGGGGTGTGGGTGAGTAGAGGGATGGCCTGGCTAGGGGTGGGAGTAGTAGGGGGCGGTGAGGCCTCTGTGATACGTCCATTTTGCATCATGCTTTTATATTGATATTTATTGCATTATGGGTTGTTATTACACATTATGTCACAATACTTATGCCTATTCTCTCTTATTTTACAAGGCTTACATGAAGAGGGAGAATATCGGCAGCTGGAATTCTTGGCTGGAAAGGAGCAAATATTAGAGACCTATTATGCACAACTCCAAAAGTCTTGAAACTCCACGAAAGTCATTTTTGGAAATAATAAAAAATATTGGGCGGAAGAAATACCAGAGGGGGCCCACACCATGGCCACGAGGGTAGGGGGCGCGCCCCGTGCCTCGTGGGCCCCCTGTTGGCCCTCCGGTGCCCATCTTCTGCTATATGAAGTCTTTCGTCCGAAGAAAAATCATAAGCAATCTTTCGGGACGAGACTCCGCCGCCACGAGGCGGAACCTTGGCAGAACCAATCTAGGGCTCCGGCGGAGCTGTTCTGCCGGAGACACTTCCCTCCGGAAGGGGGAAATCATCGCCATCTTCATTACCAATGCTCCTCTCATCAGGAGAGAGCCAATCTCCATCAACATATTCACTAGCACCATCTCCTCTCAAACCCTAGTTCATCTCTTGTATCCAATTCTTGTCTCTAAGTGCAGGATTGGTACCGTGAGGTTGCTAGTAGTGTTGATTACTCCTTGTAGTTGATGCTAGTTGGTTTATTTGGTGGAAGATCATATTTCAGATCCTATATGCATATTAATACCCCTCTGATTATGAACATGAATATGCTTTGTGAGTAGTTACGTTTGTTCCTGAGGACATGGGAGAAGTCTTTCTATTAGTAGTCATGTGAATTTGGTATTCGTTTGATATTTTGATGAGATGTATGTTGTCTCTCCTCTAGTGGTGTTATGTGAACGTCGACTACATGACACTTCACCATTATTTGGGCCTAGAGGAAGGCATTGGGAAGTAATAAGTAGATGATGGGTTGCTAGAGTGACAGAAGCTTAAACCCTAGTTTATGCGTTGCTTCATAAGGGGCTGATTTGGATCCACATGTTTCATGCTATGGTTAGGTTTACCTTAATACTTCTTTTGTAGTTGCGGATGCTTGCAATAGGGGTTAATCATAAGTGGGATGCTTGTCCAAGTAAGGACAACACCCAAGCACCGGTCCACCCACATATAAAATTATCAAAGTATCGAAACACGAATCATATGAACGTGATGAAAACTAGCTTGACGATAATTCCCATGTGTCCTCGGGAGCGCTTTTGTCTATATAAGAGTTTGTCCAGGTTTGTCCTTTGCTACAAAAAGGATTGGTCCACCTTGCTGCACTTTATTTACTTTTGCTACTTGTTGCTCGTTACAAACTGTCCTATCACAAAACTATCTATTACCTATAATTTCAGGGCTTGTAGAGAATACCTTGCTGAAATCCGCTTATCATTTCCTTCTGCTCCTCGTTGGGTTCGACACTCTTACTTATCGAAAGGACTATGATAGATCCCCTATACTTGTGGGTCATCAAGACTCTTTTCTGGCGCCGTTGCCGGGGAGTGAAGCGCCTTTGGTAGGTGGAATTTGGAAAGGAAAAATTTATATAGTGTGCTAAAATTTACTGTCACTTGTTACTATGGAAAGTAATCCTCTGAGGGGCTTGTTCGGGGTATCTTCACCCCGACCAGTAGAGCAAAGAGTTGCTCCTCAACCTAATGAACCTACTGAAAATGAAAATGTCTACTTTTAGATTCCTTCGGGTATGATAGAAAAACTGCTAGCTATTCCTTTTGTAGGAGACGGAACAATGCATCCTGATGAGCACCTAATATATGTGGATGAAGTTTGTGTATTATTTAAGCTTGCAGGTGTGCCCGATGATGTTATTAAAAGAAGGTCTTCCCTTTTTGAAGGGAGATGCATTGACGTCGTATAGGCTATGTGATGATATGGGACCAGAAGTTCTATCCTATGCATTTTTTTCATCGTGATCGCAATTATATATATAATTTTTGGCCTCGCGAAGGAGAGAGCATCGCTCAAGCTTGGGGGAGGCTTAAATCAATGTTATATTCATGCCCAAATCATGAGCTCCCAAGAGAAATAATTATTCGGAACTTTTATGCTCGGCTTTTTGATAACAATCGCACCATGCTCGATACTTCTTGTGCTGGCTCTTTTATGATGAAGACTATTGAATACAAATGGGATTTATTGGAAAGAATTAAACGCAATTCTGAAGATTGGGACCTCGACGAAGGTAAGGAGTCATGTATGACACCTAAGTTTGATTGTGTTAAATCTTTTATGGATACCGATGTTTTCCGTAAATTTAGCACTAAATATGGACTTGACTCTGAGATAGTAGCTTCTTTCTGTGAATCTTTTGCTACTCATGTTGATCTCCCTAAGGAGAAGTGGTTTAAATATCATCCTCCCATAGAAGTAAGGGATCCCTAGAAGTAAAAGTAGCTGCACCTATTAAAGTTGAAGAAAAGACTATCACTTATAATGATCCTATTGTTCCTACTGCTTATGTTGAGAAACCACCTTTTCCTGTTAGGATAAAAGATCATGCTAAAGCTTCAACTGTGGTTCGTGAAAGCAATATTAGAACTTATACACCTCCTGAGCAAGTTAAAATTGAACCTAATATTGCTATCGTTAAGGATCTCTTGGCTGATAATATTGATGGGCATGTTATTTACTTCTGTGATGAAACTGCTAGAATTGCTAAACCTTGTGCTAAAGATAAACATAGACCTGTGGTAGGCATGCCTGTTATTTCTGTTAAAATAGGAGATCATTGTTATCATGGCTTATGTGATATGGGTGCTAGTGCTAGTGCAATACCTTCTGACTTATACAAAGAAATTATGCATGATATTGCACCTGCTGAGTTAGAAGATATTGATGTCACAATTAAACTTGCCAATAGAGATACTATATCACCAATGGGAATTGTTAGAGATGTTGAAGTCCTGTGTGGGAAAACTAAATATCCTGTTGATTTTCTCGTTCTTGGTTCCCCACAAGATAGTTTTTGTCCCATTATATTTGGTAGACCCTTCTTGAACACTGTTAATGCTAAGATATGTCTCATGAGTTTAATTTCTCTAAATTTCGTAGACAACACCGTGAAGAGGAATTGCCTAGTAAAGATGAAATTATTGGTCTTGCCTCTATTGCCGTACCTCCTAGTGATCCTTTAGAACAATATTTGCTAGACCATGAAAATGATATGTTTATGAATGAAAGAAGGGAAATAGATGAAGTATTCTTTAAACAGGAACCCATCCTGAAACACAATTTGCCTGTTGAAATTCTAGGAGATCCCGTGTTTGAGCTTAAACAATTTCCTGATACTCTTAAATATGCTTATCTTGATGAAAATAAGATATATCCTGTTATTATTAGGGCTAACCTTTCAGAGAAGGAGGAGGAAAAATTATTGAAAACTCTGAAGAAGCACCGAGCTGCTATTGGACATACTCTTGATGATCTTAAGGGCACTAGTCCCACTCTATGTCAACACAAAATAAATTTGGATAAAGATGCCAAACCAGTTCATGATCACCAACGACGGCTGAATCCTAAGATGAAAGAAGTGGTAAGAAAGGAAATGCTAAAGCTCCTTGAGGCAGGTACAATTTACCCCGTTGCCGATAGCCAGTGGGTAAGTCCTGTCCATTGTGTCCCTAAGAAGGGAGGTATTACTGTCATTCCTAATGATAAAGATGAATTGATTCCGCAAAGAATTATTACAGGTTATAGGATGGTAATTGATTTTCAAAAATTAAATAAAGCTACTAAAAAGGATCATTACCTCTTACCTTTTATTGATCAAATGCTAGAAAGATTATCCAAACATACACATTTTTGCTTTCTAGATGGTTATTCTGGTTTCTCGCAAATACCTGTGTCAGCCGATGATCAATCAAAGACCACTTTTACTTGCCCTTTCGGTACTTTTGCTTATAGACATATGCCTTTTGGTTTACGTAATGCACCTGCCACCTTTCAAAGATGCATGATGGCTATATTCTCTGACTTTTGTGAAAAGATTTGTGAGGTTTTCAAGGATGATTTCTCCGTCTATGGATCCTCTTTTCATGATTGCTTAAGCAACCTTGATCGAGTTTTGCAGAGATGTGAAGAAACTAACCTTGTCTTGAATTGGGAGAAGTGCCACTTTATGGTTAATGAAGGTATTGTCTTGGGGCATAAAGTTTCTGAAAGAGGTATTGAAGTTGGTAAAGCCAAGGTTGATGATATTGAGAAGATGCCATGTCCCAAGGACATCAAAGGTATAAGAAGTTTCCTAGGTCATGCTGATTTTTATAGGAGGTTCATTAAGGACTTCTCAAAAATTTCTCGGCCTCTGACTAATTTATTACAAAAAGATATACCCTTTGTCTTTGATGATGATTGTGTAGAAGCATTTGAAATACTTAAGAAAGCATTGATCTCTGCACCTATCGTTCAGCCGCCTGATTGGAATTTACCCTTTGAAATTATGTGTGATACTAGTGATTATGCTGTAGGTGCTTTTCTAGGGCAAAGAGTTGATAAGAAATTAAATGTTATTCAATATGCTAGTACAACTCTAGACAATGCCCAGAGAAATATGCTACTACTGAAAAAGAATTCTTAGCAGTTGTATTTGCTTGTGATAACTTCAGACCTTATACTGTTGATTCTAAAGTAACTATTCACACGGATCATGCTGCTATTAAATACCTTATGGAAGAGAAAGATGCTAAACCTAGACTTATTAAATGGGTTCTCTTGCTATAAGAATTTGATTTACATATAGAAAGGGAGCTGAGAACCCCGTTGCAGACAACTTTTCTAGGTTAGAAAATGTTCTTGATGACCCACTACCTATTGATGATAGCTTTCCTGATGAACAATTAAATGTCATAAATGCTTCTCGTACTGCTCCATGGTATGCTGATTATGCTAATTACATTGTTGCTAAATTTATACCACCTAATTTCACATACCAGCAAAAGAAAAAGTTTTTCTATGATTTGAGACATTACTTTTGGGATGACCCACATCTTTATAAAGAAGGAGAAGATGGTGTTATTAGACGTTGTGTACCTGAGCATGAACATGAACAGATCCTACGCAAGTGTCATTCCGAAGCTTACGGAGGACATCACGCTGGAGATAGAACTGCACATAAGGTATTGCAATCCGGTTTTTATTGGCCTACTCTCTTCAAGGATGCCCGTAAGTTTGTCTTATCTTGTGATGAATGTCAAAGAATTGGTAATATTAGTAGACGTCAAGAAATGCCTATGAATTATTCACTTGTTATTGAACCATTTGATGTTTGGGGCTTTGATTATATGGGACCTTTTCCTGCCTCTAATGGATTCACACATATTTTAGTTGTTGTTGATTACGTTACTAAGTGGGTAGAAGCCATTCCAACTAGTAGTGCTGATCATAACACCTCTATTAAGATGCTTAAAGAAGTTATTTTTCCAAGGTTTGGAGTCCCTAGATATTTAATGACTGATGGTGGTTCACATTTTATTCATGGTGCTTTCGTAAAATGCTTGCTAAGTATGATGTTAATCATAGAATTGCATCCCCTTATCACCCACAGTCTAGTGGCCAAGTAGAATTGAGTAATAGAGAACTCAAATTAATTTTGCAAAAGACTGTTAAAAGATCTAGAAAGAATTGGTCCAAGAAACTTGATGATGCATTATGGGCCTATAGAACTGCATATAAAAATCCTATGGGAATGTCTCCGTATAAAACGGTTTATGGAAAAGCATGTCACCTACCTCTTGAATTAGAACATAAGGCATATTGGGCTATTAAAGAGCTCAATTATGATTTCAAACTTGCCGGTGAGAAGAGGTTATTTAACATTAGCTCACTTGATGAATGGAGAACCCAGGCCTATGAGAATGCCAAGTTGTTTAAAGAAAAAAGTTAAAAGATGGCATGACAAAAGAATATAAAAGCGTGAGTTCAATGTAGGAGATTATGTATTGCTATACAACTCTCATTTGAGATTTTTTGCAGGAAAACTTCTCTCTAAATGGGAAGGTCCATACGTTATCGAGGAGGTTTATCGTTCTGGTGCCATAAAAATCAACAACTTCGAAGGCACAAATCCGAAGGTGTTGAACGGTCAAAGAATCAAACATTATATCTCAGGTAATCCCATAAATGTTGAAACCAATGTTATTGAAACCGTAACCCCGGAGGAATACATAAGGGACACTTTCCGGAATGTTTCAGACTCCAAAAAGGAATAGGTATGTGGTACGGTAAGTAAACCGACTCCAAAACAGTTCTAACGGCAATTTTTCTCCGTTTTGGAATATTTAGAAAAATAGAAAAATAAGATGCATTCCGGGAAGGACACGAGGGCTCCACGAGGGTGGTGGGAGCGTCCTACCCCCCTGGGCGCGCCCCCTGCCTCGTGGGCACCTCGTGTGCTCTCCGGACTCTGTTTTCTTGCATGATACGTATTTTGGTCGGTAAATATTCATTATATAATCTCCCGAAGGTTTTGACTCCTGTATCACGCAAATATCCTCTGTTTTTGTTTCGAGCTGTTTCTGTAGCAGGTTTGGAGCAAGATGTCATCTCAGGATTCCGACGGATAGAGCTATGTCTCACACCTCGTTGCTGACCCAAAGACCTATGGGGATCTATCTCCTTGTGGTCGAACTACGGATGAGGAGGAGGATGCTCATTTGATGAGGATCAATGATTCAAGTTCGGAGGAGGAGGATATCCCTCTACCTCAACCTGGGGATATGCATGTGAAGTTCAAGAAATCTAGTCTTCCTAAGAGGGCTAAACTATCTAACAACCGATCTATTCCTTCTCGTTTTCGGCAGAAGATCAAGGGAGATTTATGTGACAGGATCCTGAAGCTGGAATCAGAGGTCGATGATTTAAAGGAGGAAATTTCTCTCCTCAATTACAATATGAAGAAGCTGAAAGCACAATTTACATCATCACCTCCGAAGAAGGAGATATAATCACATGGGTATGGGCACTCCCCTTGGCAATTGCCAAGCTTGGGGGAGGTGCCCCGTTATCGTATCACCATCACATCTCTATCTTTACCATTTTTCTTAGTTCGATCCTATTAGTAGTATCTTGATCTAGTAGAATAAAGTTTTTGTATGATCTAGTTTTGAGTTTTGCTATATGATCCCTCTATGTAATCGAGTCCATGAGCTATATAATAAAGATTAGTGTTGAGTCAAGGGCTTGATTATTTTGCCATGATCTTGAGTGAATAAAAGAAAAGAGAAAATAATAAAAAGAGATCATATTGATCTTATGGGTAGTAATGACTTCACATAGAAAGAGTATGATGATTAAAAGTTGTTGAGAGTTGACAAACATAGCTTTGGACATCGTTGCAATTAATAGGAAGTAATAAAGAAAGAGAGGTTTCACATATAAATATACTATCTTGGACATCTTTTATGATTGTGAGCACTCATTAAAATATGACATGCTAAAGAGTTGATGTTGGACAAGGAAGACAACGTAATGGGTTATGTTTTCTTATATCTGAGATAAAGTATTGTCATTGATCATCCAACATGTTGAGCTTGCCTTTCCCCCTCATGCTAGCCAAATTCTTTGCACCAAGTAGAGATACTACTTGTGCTTCCAAATACCCTTAAACCAGTTTTGCCATGAGAGTCCACCATATCTACCAATGGATTGAGTAAGATCCTTCAAGTAAGTTGTCATCGGTGCAAGCAATAAAAATTGCTCTCTAAATATGTATGATTGATTAGTGTGGAGGAAACAAGCTTTATACAATCTTGTGATGTGGAAGAAATAAAAGCGAGGACTGCATAATAAAGGTTCATATCACAAGTGGCAATATAAAGTGACGTTCTTTCGCATTGAGATTTTGTGCATCCAACCATGAAAGCGCATGGCAACCTTTGCTTCCCTCTGCGAAGGGCCTATCTTTTATTATTATCTTCTACCTCATGCAAGAGTCATGGTGATCTTCACCTTTTCTTTTTCCGGTTTATCCTTTGGCAAGCACAATGTGTTGGAAAGATCCTGATAGATATATCTAATTAGATGTAAGTTAGCATGAGCTATTATTGTTGACATTACCCTTGAGGTAAAAGGTTGGGAGGCAAAACTATAAGCCCCTATCTTTCTCTGTGTCCGATTAAAACTCCGTAACCACAAGTATTGCGTGAGTGTTAGCAATTATGAAAGACTAAATGATAGTTGAGTATGTGGACTTGCTGAAAAGCTCTGACATAGACTCTTTCTGATGTTATGATAAATGGCAATTGCTTCAATACTGAGATTATAGTTTGTTAGTTCCCAATAAAGTTTCTGATTTATACTTTGCATTGTGAATAGATTATTACTTGAGCATAAGAAATCATATGACAATATCCATATATGTTGCTGTTATAAGAAGGTTCATGATGCCCTCATGTCCGTATTTTATTTTATCGACACCTCTACCTCTAAACACGTGGACATATTTATCGTTATCGGCTTCCGCTTGAGGACAAGCGAGGTCTAAGCTTGGGGGAGTTGATACGTCCATTTTGCATCATGCTTTTATATTGATATTTATTGCATTATGGGTTGTTATTACACATTATGTCACAATACTTATGCCTATTCTCTCTTATTTTACAAGGCTTACATGAAGAGGGAGAATGCTGGCAGCTAGAATTCTGGGCTCGAAAAGGAGCAAATATTAGAGACCTATTCTGCACAACTCCAAAAGTCCTGAAACTCCACGAAAGTCATTTTTGGAAATAATAAAAAATATTGGGCAGAAGAAATACAGAGGGGCCCACCACGGCCATAAGGGTGGGGGCGCCCTACCCCCTGGCGCGCCCGTGCCTCGTGGGCCCCTGCTGGCCCTCCGTGCCCATCTTCGCTATATGAAGTCTTTCGTCCAAGAAAATCATAAGCAATCTTTGGGGACGAGACTCACGCCACGAGGCGGAACCTTGGCAGAACCAATCTAGGGCTCCGGCGGAGCTGTTCTGCCGGAGACACTTCCCTCCGGAAGGGGAAAATCATCGCCATCTTCATTACCAACGCTCCTCTCATCAGGAGAGAGCCAATCTCCATCAACATCTTCACTAGCACCATCTCCTCTCAAACCCTAGTTCATCTCTTGTATCCAATTCTTGTCTCTAAGTCTAGGATTGGTACCTGTAGGTTGCTAGTAGTGTTGATTACTCCTTGTAGTTGATGCTAGTTGGTTTATTTGGTGGAAGATCATATTTCAGATCCTATATGCATATTAATACCCCTCTGATTATGAACATGAATATGCTTTGTGAGTAGTTACGTTTGTTCCTGAGGACATGGGAGAAGTCTTTCTATTAGTAGTCATGTGAATTTGGTATTCGTTTGATATTTTGATGAGATGTATGTTGTCTCTCCTCTAGTGGTGTTATGTGAACGTCGACTACATGACACTTCACCATTATTTGGGCCTAGATGAAGGCATTGGGAAGTAATAAGTAGATGATGGGTTGCTAGAGTTACAGAAACTTAAACCCTAGTTTATGCGTTGCTTCGTAAGGGGCTGATTTGGATCCGCATGTTTCATGCTATGGTTAGGTTTACCTTAATACTTCTTTTGTAGTTGCGGATGCTTGCAATAGGGGTCAATCATAAGTGGGATGCTTGTCCAAGTAAGGACAGCACCCAAGCACCGGTCCACCCACATATCAAATTATCAAAGTACCGAACGCGAATCATATGAACGTGACGAAAACTAGCTTGACGATAATTCCCATGTGTCCTCGGGAGCGCTTTTCTCTATATAAGAGTTTTTTCAGGCTTGTCCTTTGCTACAAAAAGGATTGGGCCACCTTGCTGCACTTTATTTACTTTTGTTACTTTTTGCTCGTTACAAATTATCCTATCACAAAACTATCTGTTACCTATAGATTCAGTGCTTGCAGAGAATACCTTGCTGAAATCCGCTTATCATTTCCATCTGCTCCTCGTTGGGTTCGACACTGTTACTTATCGGAAGGACTATGATAGATCCCCTATACTTGTGGGTCATCACTCCGCGGCATCACAACCGGCCACGGGAGGCAGGAGCATGCGGCCTGACCGGCGCTGCTTTCGGCGGCTGGAGCAAGAAGACGAGAGGTTGAAGAAGCACTATGGCCGTTGGATAGACATCTTACGGCCACTGGAGCTAGAATCATTCATATTAACTAAGTTGACAAAGCACTACGTCCCCGTCAACTTAGTAGGCCCACAAGTCAGCCTCCCGCCAAGGTGGGTCCCAACTAGCAGGGGGAGTATTCATTTTTTTGTGCATAATAAGGAGGCACTTCCGGTGGGTCCGAGTTGTCAGCGGGGGGAACGTTTTTTTTTGTGAAATACGGTGGCCCGTCCGGTGGGTCCCAGCAGTCAGGGGAGAAACGTTTTTTTTGCCAAATACGGTGGCCCGTCCGGTGGGTCCCTGCTGTCAGGTGGAGGAACAATTATTTTCCGTGTAATAAGGAGGCACTTCCTTGCGGCTGCCGTGGACCCAGCTGTCAGCCTCTCCACGGCAGTACTCTTCTGATGGAAGTCGTTCCTTGACCATGTTGACCACGCCGTGCCGAGGGCACCAGGGCGGTGGACGATGGTGAGGCCTAGGAAGGGGACGACGCGGAGCCGGGGAAGACGCGACAGTGGATGCCCACACGGAGAGGAGTACGAGGGTTCACTGGTTCGGCTGCGGTGTGAGGCTGCCGTCGCCACAGAATAACCGGGGGCGTGGGTGAGTAGAGGGATGCCCTGGCTAGCGGTGGGAGTAGTAGGGGGCGGTGAGGCCTGCACGGGAGGCGGGAGCAGGCGGTCCCGCTGGCGCTGGATTTGGTGGCTGGAGCAAGAAGATCAGAGATTGAAGAAACACGACGGCCGTTGGATTGACATCCAACGGTTATGTCTGCTAGAATCGTTTGTTGACGTATATAATAACTAAAAAAATCTTGCATACGCATCAACTTAATAGGCCCATAAGTCAGGCCATTCCCTCTTTTTTTAATAATTTGTATATAGCTCATTGCGACTTCTTATGCAATTTATTGCAGTCCATTTTTTTGGATGGCCAGGGCCAATTTCATATATTTCTGTGGGTTCCAAATTATTTTTAATACCGAAATGGTGAGCCAAATTTAAAGTACTTTGAAGAGATATATTTAAATTAGGTTAATGCCCAGTGAAATAGGAATCTGAAAATGTGAAAAAATTCAGAAATTATAAAGTAATTGCCAATTTGTCATCTGTTTTTATATTTACAACCCATTTCATATTACTTTCAAGATTTGCGGCGCCTTGAAAGAGTTGCAGCCCATCGTATGTAGAAAAATAAATATGCCTGGATTGGGTATTCTTCAGAAAAAATAAACTGGGCTCATTTTCACAAAGAAAAAAATAGCTGGGTTGGTCACATGGTGAACATAAAATATAATCCTGGGCTAGACGGGCCACAACCCAGTTCAAACCCTACTCCGTCTCAACAATAACAAAAAAATACTGCTCGAGCAGCTACGTCCCAGGTGTCAGCCGATCTTGTGTTGTTCTCTTGTCTATTGACTATATACGCTCACAATGTCGTGGGTCCCAGATGTCAGGAAAACACTAGGAGGAAGCATTTTATTTTTCCATACACTGACATGGTGGGCCCGTACTGTCTTCCTCTCCATGTACTTCTGCCGATTCCTGTTGTTTGTTGACCATGTTGATAACACGAGAGGGCGGCGCCGTGGCGAGTGCACCAAAGCGCGCGGAGGACAACGGTGAGGCCTCGGACGTCGGCGTTAATGATTTAGGAGATTGTGGGGCGGCGATGCGTGTGTTGAGGCGCAGCCAGCCATGGGAGGCGGAAGCAGGCTGCCCCGCTGGCGCTGGTTTTGGTTTTGGCGGCTGCAGGAAGACAAGACTGAAGAAACACGACAGACTGTAAAAGCACTAGGAGTACTTAACAACCTTAACTGAAACCAGCAGGGGCACTTAACAACCATAGCTGAAAGTAGTATGAGTACTTATACAGGTTCAACCGTACAAAGCACGCCTCGAACATTGCTACTTTGCCTCTGATTAACCAAGGGTGAGGCCGCCAAGCCCGTGACAAGGCCCAGTGCCACTCAGCGCATCCACAACCTTTCGAGGCGGCTTCATCTCGCAATGTGGTCAATAAACAGGATATTCGCTTTAGAGCCATGGAAAAGCAGAACATAATCTTCGTCCTATTCTCCAAGATAGACAGGCCTTCATTATTTGAGACCACCCATGAATAAGTATCTTTTCACCTCCAAAGGGAATGGAGTAGGTCGACATAAACATCATGTTGTGACCAAGCGCAAGTCGACCCGACCATGGACAGCATCGTATAGGAACAATAGAACTGGGCAGTTTACATTTCAAGAAGATCACTGGCAGAAACTGTGTATAAGCAATAGTTTATGAACAACATATATAACAAAAAAAAACTTGTACCATAAGTTTCTCGACACACTTGGACCTGTTCAACGAGTGCAGCAGTGGCACACATATCCCACGTGGCCTTCCACCATTGAAACGCCCCACAGGACCTCAAGACGATCAATAAAGTGTAGGAACTTGTGGATGTCGTCCCAGTCAACTTCAGTGCCATCAGTAACAGCCGAGTTGTTACAAAATAACAAACGAGCAACCTGCTTAACTCTGAAAAAACCTACACGTGCCACCAATTATAAGAAAATATTAGTTAGAAGTAGCATCTTCGTGAGAGATTCGTTGCTACTTCTAAAGTTAAATTGTGATTAGTTAGACAGAATAGGTGGATTAGGAAGTAATCGAGGCAACAAGCAAGAACCAGATACAAAACTAACATGGATGAACAATTGGAACAACGTCGGGGTGGAAGATCGCAGTGAAGATGAGACCAGGTTCTGCTATTTCCATCAACATTCTGCGCCAAATTTCATTCCGTAACACTTGAGAAAGTTTATCCAAATTTGGCCATAAAAAAAGCAGCGATCTTCTTGGTTCATGAACCCAACTCGAAACTTCTATCCATGGCTTGTCTTCACTGTTACCATTAAACTGGTGTATTCAGTTATGGCAAGGCCGAGCATCTTGAGTACATGTGTTCTGGCAGAGCAAGGAATGCACTGCAGGAAAAATAATATGAGAACACAATGTATTCCCTATATCCAAATCTAGAAATACTTTCCTCCTTCACATCAATGTTGACCATGGTACTAGTACCTTTTATCCAAATATAGCAATCCAAATTTCCAAATTAGTCGACATCATGTTCAAAAAACCCCACCCTCTCGGATAGAAAAGAGGATTCTAGGAACATTATGTGCGCGTTTTAAAATCCTGTGTTAGGACGAGAAGGAACAAGTGTGGCGTCTCGCTGAGGGCGTAGAAACCTGTAGGGTCCTCGCACTTTTGGCACTACAAATAAAACACACTAGATTCAGTAGGAAGAAAAATGCACCAACGGAGGCGGCTGCCATCCATCCTAGGAGTACCCGCGACCAAGGGACTTGGATTTATCGGGGATGGATGAAGAATTCGTACCAGGTTCTACATGAGAAAACCCTATGCAATCGCCGAGCGGG
Source organism: Aegilops longissima (assembly GCA_021605205.1). Taxonomy (NCBI): domain Eukaryota; kingdom Viridiplantae; phylum Streptophyta; class Magnoliopsida; order Poales; family Poaceae; genus Aegilops; species Aegilops longissima. The sequence goes on from CM038680.1 coordinate 471,567,912, forward strand.
GATTTTCTCTGAACAAGCAGACAAGGGAGAAGGGATCCAGGCCGAGTGAAATATTGCCGCTTCATTCGTCCAGCTTACTGCTAAAGCTTGAAAGGTGGGTTTTTTTTGTGATTTGACGGCTCATTGGGCATTAATGCGGCGCTATGACCGGGGTGTGTCTATCGTGCAGTTGTGCACTCTAATTTGGTGCATATGGCCTGTGGACCCCGTTGTCGGATGCCCCACATATCAGCGCAAGGAAGTAGAAAGACAGGAGTAACTAGTTATTACAAATAAATATATTTTTGACAGAGAGATATTCCCTCTATAAAGAAATATAAAGATCTTTTATATCACAACTTTATACATAAAAAATCAAGGGAATATATATAACATATATAATTATAAAAAACAGAGTGTTTTAACACGGTATAGATGAGTTGGTGATGATGGTGTGCCTGTCATCCTACAATATAGGTCGTCCAATTTATATCTGACGGATAGGAAGGAAACTATGGCAATTTTGCAAAAAGGTACACACACACCTCTCCGCATTTGCAAATAAGGCCTTCCCTCGTTCATCCTTTTCTCTCACAAGATAAAACACTCATACAAATGCATCTATGTTACGTGCAACGCACGGGCATTATGGGGGTTCAGCTGAGAAATACTCAGACAGGCTCACGGTTCTGGACTTTGGGCCATAGGCCGGTGGGCCTGCATGTTTGGGGGCCCATGTGTTCTACCTCAGCGCTTTTCATATTGCAAGCGGTCGGTACGGCGCTGGTTTTAGATGCTGTCGCAAGGCTAATACACAAAATTGAATAAAGCACAACAGCTGTTGGAATGAAATCAAACGACAGTTCCTAACCAACAATCAGAGTTGCAATTCTATCAACGATACCGTCGTACTACTTATACACACAGGACACTTGTTTCACCATGCCAGAGTACTACATCAAAATCTCTCGGCGGATAGATCAGTTCAGCAGTACTGAAGAATTTCAAAGTTGATTTGGACCAGCTCTCCTTGCCGAGAAAGTTCAATTTTGAGATCATCCCCTACCGCAAGATATGATTTAGATTTGAACCTTGACCATCCTTTAGCATCAATCATCATGCGACCATCCTTTGTACTTACGGTATATTGAGCAGGTTCATTCACACCAAGGCTGCGCATGGTAAGAGAAACTTGGCCGCTGTCGCCCGGATTGTTGAACGACTCCCTCGTTGCTCTAGGAATTCTCTGTTTGCAAACAAGAAGACATACCCAAACAGTTAGATCAACATAGTGAATCATGCGAAACAACATGGAAAGAGAAAAGAACGAAACACTTGGGTGGCCAATGCTTACCAAGAAGGTGGACATGTCGGTTTTTGTAAGGACTTTGGTATATAAAGTGCGAACTGCAGCCCAGTCTGTTGCCGGTGCAACTGCTCGTTCGGTTGCCGCTGCACGGGTCGGAGCGGATGCAAGTGCAAGTGTTGGTGCAGGTGCCGAAGCCGCTGATGCTGCCGGAGATGGTGCTCCTTGTAGAGCTGGTGCCGTTGTCGGAGCAGGTGCTGGTCTCGATGCCCGATCCTCTGGTAGATCAGCCTGATCCGCTGACGCGGTTGGTGCCCGATCCTCAGCTGGATCAGGCTGAGCTGCTGCCGCTGTCAGTGCTACAGCAACTGCCGGTGCTCGATCCGTTGCTAAAGATGGTACCGATGTGCGAGACAGCGGCGATCATGTCTGGTCTGCTATGATCAGCTTTCTAACTTGACTAGGCTTCGTGACCATGATCCAGTTTTTTTCTTCATTTCTTTTAAATGCGAGAAGGACTAATTGTGGCGTTTTTGTTAAACCAAACTACAGTTCATCATAGGGATTCAGCTTGTACTCAGACAATAGACTGATCCAATTTTTTCCAGTAATATAAGTGATGGACAATGCCTTCGTTACTGACACGACATAAGAAGTGAAAGCTGCAAAAATAGCCATCGTAGAGCAAACCAAACAGTTTATTCTGTGATGAATGTCACATGGCAAAACCTGCATCGTAAAATTGCAGGAAAAGAAAGAAAACATGACATTAAATCAATAAGATTTAGACAGTAAATCAAAAAGATTTACTTGATGTGACACGAGTGAATCCTTACCAGCAAATCACTATGTTGAAGTACTAAACAAAAGATTGATCGGCCAACTACGGGTGGCATGCAGGGGCCCCGCCTACTCCCACAAGCAGGACAGTCCAAAGGTCGTGACAAATCGTATGGACCGAACATCCATGGGACTGGAAATCCTGGTGGGTGCGATAAACCCTGCAATGCATATAGATATTGGAGTGTAACCATAATTGATAAACCGTCCTCACAAAAAAGATGATCTGGATACTTCAAAATATATAGACTGAATTGAGTGGACAGACATTAACATAGACCGTTCTCAGGACTGACCACACATCAAGAGCGGCAGTACTAATAAACAATACAGGGTTCACAAACACAAAATCAAGTACTGAACAATAGTACTTACTACAGACAAGCAAAGTTGCACTAACTAAACTCTGCAGACAATTTCTTGCCACCGACCTACGGGATGAACCCCGCATAACTGACTAGGCCACGGACTTCGTGAGAGATCTCTACATGCACCATCACCATCTCGTCAACCTTGGAGAACCTAACAGAGTGGTCTTTCCACTCATAAACATGATCATGAAGATAGGCTGCATCAGATTTGTTGGGAAGCTTTACAAGAACCACACCCTTCGTAATCGAAGGCACATCCAGGAAATTTTTGTGGTCAAGTACAACCTCGAGAACACGCCTGACAACAATGCTACAGGAAAACACTAGTTCAGGACACGTGGCAACAAGGACACAATAGCTGGATAGTTTAGCAGTAGAACTCATCCTCAGGTCTTCCAGTTCACACGGCATGACTTTGAGAATTTCATCTCCACCGCGGACCTGGTTCTAATTCAAACAGAAACCATATTTTATTACTACCTCCGTTCAGAAATATAAGATGATTTTCGATATTATACTCCATATATGACTACATATACGCACAGAAATGAGTGAACAAAGACACTAGAACATGTCTTCAAAGGCATGAGAGCAGAGGGATTACTTGCAATATCCATAACACAAGTTACTGAGGCAAATATACCCTCTTCAGAGGTAGCATTGATGTTCATAAAGTACTCCCTCCGTCCCAAAATTATTGTCTTAGATTTGTCTAGATACGAATGTATCAAGTAACATTTTAGTATTAGATACATCCGTATCTAGACAAATCTAAGACAAGAAATTTGGGACAGAGGGAGTAGTTGAAAGTAATCTATAAGAAATCAGTGTCAACCTCTCGCATGTTTTGGTTAAAAGAGGAATTTAGAACCGTCATTTGGCACACAAAAATCACATGCAAGATCACCCAGAAAGTTGTACTAATAGTACTAGTACTGCGTGTTAGATGAAAAAACACGATCAAGATCGAGAAAAAGATCGTCAAGAAGAGATATTACCTGGACTTGCTTAATGAGGGATCCCGGAGAGAGGGGCTTGGATAGGGCGATGGTTTTGAGCTTGTCTGCGGTAGTCTCGGTGGGGTGCTTGCGCTTCTTCGTACCATGAGTCTCGACGGTTTTGGCCAGAGCCATATACATCACTTCGGCCGGTGCTCCAGCGTCCATCAAGAAACTGTCAAATAGAAATAAAAGAAAAGAAACCATAATCACAAACCCAAAAGAATAAAAGAGAGGGAGTTATTGGATCAGTCTCAGGGTTGCAAGACCGGGCCTTGGCCAGATTCAACACCATTGATGCGCTCACCTTTCCTTCTTTGGGAGAGAAGAACAATGGCAGAAGCAGGTCGGGATTTTCTTGAAGAAATGAGGAACAAGATGAGGGAGAAGCGAGTTGGGTAGAGAGGAAGCTGAGAGAGAAGAGTGAAATGATGGTTGCTTCGTCCGTCCAACTTACTGCTGGAAAGGAGGGGGTTTTGTGATTTGACGCCGCTCGATCGGGGTAGTCTACCGTCACTCTACTACAGAGTAATTTAGTGCATGGCTGGTGGACCCCGATGCTGGCTGTCCCACACATCGGCGAAGGTGAGTAATTTAGTGCATGGCTAGAGGAGGATCCGCACGGTAGAGCGTGTCCACTGTTTTTCTGCAGAAAAAAAATGATTACAACAAGCTTTTCCACTCTTACGACGGAGGAGTGCGAAACATGACAGCCACTTGAACATACACAATGCTCCTACTAATAGGCATGTGCAGTGGTTCATATGTCAGTACTACATAATCTTGTTGCTAGTTTAGTAAGATATGACGACAACAAATGATGTTGTGCACATGTCAACTATATGAACAGTAATGTAGTAACATAGAACCGCTTTCTCGACAGTCCGGTCGAGAATGAACGGTGAGATCAATGTTAACAGAACTAGGTCTACAGCGCACGGAGAGTACGGTGCTACAGTACTCCACGAAACATGAACCATATGAAGCACGAATAGTGTTAGGTAGGGTGTATGAAGGGTGCACGGGATGGGAGCAAAAGTTCCCTTCTCGACACACTTTTGGGTGTTTGGCAGAGTGCATGAAGGGTGCATGAGTCCACACTAGTAGGTTAACACAAATACACGAAGAGGAAACAACTATATTGAGATGAGAATGCAACCAAACACACCCACACGCTTTGCGCTACAGTGACTGATCTGCACCGTCTGAGTTTGATCCAACGGTCATGTTACGCCGAGACATGGACATGCCCATGCAGAGGGCGCCTAAACACCACCGAAGTCCCTCTGCTTCTCGAGGCGCATGACGTTGGTGATGCAGGGGGCGAAACGGCTGAAAGGCAATGCAATCTACGGGAAGGCGGAGGGAGCCAACCGAGGAGCAGGGAATCTTTTGGTTTTCACCATGGTAAAACACCAGTCAACGACTTCTCACATCGGGGAGCAGTGGGTTTTATAGGCGGAGTCACCATGACTAATTTCTGCCGCGCCTGCTCCCGTCAATCAAAAAATTAAAAATCCTGCCACGCCTGCTCCCATCAATCAAAAAATTAAAAATCCTGCCGCACTCAAACACCAGAGCAACACCGCGGCGGATATTTAAATTTACCTGCCGGCAAGTAGATAAAAAAAGGGGTGAAAAAAATGTGGCGGCGGCCTAGCTAATCGGTTGAACTAGCCCAACTAGCTAGCCACCGTGCTTCACTGATGTACTCGGCGGGAAAAGTGGTCTTTCATGATTTGATGACTCATTTACTTGCTTCGGCAAAAATGCGCGGTAGGGCGTCCCACGCCAGGAAGAATATATGCGTGCACCACCTGGGAGGACCCCGAAACCGCGCGATAGGGTGTGCCATGTCTCGGCATGGATGTGCGTGTAAAAATTTACTGTATCAGACGTAGTACCTACTGTTCGACCTCGGGACCCAGCCAGTCGGTCGAAAACACCCCACTAGCCACACAGCTTCATCATGCTAACTTGGCACAGATGATAGGTGTGGTTAGCTCCGTCTCGAGCAGCCACAATGTGTCTTGTTCTAGGCGATTCTTCTATTTTCCAAGCTTTTTTTAGTTGTAATAACACCACGGCAAGCTAGCGCCGCTCTTCGTGTGTGCCCGTGCAAAGGTTAGACGATGGAGAGAAGAGAGAGATCGCAGACCTGGGACCAACTAGTAAGTGAGTCAACGGTCATGCACGTGTTGATGAGGCACTCCCTCTACTCTACTCAACGTAATACTGTATAAAGTCAAGTTATGGGATAAAGCCAACAACCGTTGTTGTTTCAGGCTATCGACTTACGCTTTGTAGTCCAGGTTGCCAGTTCGAATCTCGTCTTTCAGACTTTTTAGTTTTAGATCCAAATTTGATTAATGGCAAGTGGGACCCCCGTGTGTTGTTCCGATATTTCAGTGTAGGATGGTTTTTTGAACAAACACTTTGCGCGATTAGACAAGTAACGGCAGAAGTTACACGTATTTTGCAAGTTTACGAACAAAAATGAGAGCGGCATAGAATATCACATCCACCCCACAGCTTAGATGCTATGATGATATGAGTTTTTACACCGTTGGAAGTGAGTTCCAATGGCTTGGGAGTAGTCTTTGTAATTATGCGCAATTTGCAAACTCTCCAAAGGTTTTTTGCAAATAAAAAATTCAGGCCTCGTGTGTGCCGCTGCATCCTGGATCCAACGGCTCCCCGTTGCTCATATTAGGTGCTCCCCGTAGCTTAATTACCCGCTATGGTGATATGAGCATCTAGGTCGTATGATCAGTGATCAGATGGCACATGCATAGTACTTGTACTTTCTGCGCAATTCCCAAACTCTCTCAGCCGTATATTGCAAAAGCATTCAAACCTCCTACTATGGGCCGTTAGATCTCCGTGAACTTGTATCACCATAGAATCTATGGTGCGGGAGCACCTCATATTCTCCCGTGCGAGAAAACATAAGGTGCTCTCGCAGCTTGGATGCTACGGTGATACGAGCTTCGAGGTCGTTTGATGTGAGATCCAATGGCATCTGAGCAGTCTTTGTGCTTGTAAGAAGTGGCTGAACTCTTTGGGGGTTTTTCTGCAAAAAACCATTCGAACCACCGAGGAGGTGTTGGGTCACAAATCCAATGGCTCCAAAGAGCTAGTATCACCAAAGCATCTAAGGTGTGGTAGCACATGATATTCTTACATACATAAGAATATGATGTCCTCCTTCATCTTAGATTCTACGGTGATACGAGCTTCGAGGTCGTTGGATATGGGATCCAAGGGATCTGAGTAGTTTTTGTACAAAATGTGTGCAATTCTCAAACTCATCAAGGTTTCCTGTAAAAATATTAAGACATCATGTGAGCTGCTATATCTCAGATCTACAAGCTCCAAGCAACTCGTATCGGCATATAGCATCTAAGGTATGGGGGCACATGATATTCCCCCGGGGAGGAGGGGTGGGGGTGCACAACCAATCGGTGGTTGGGAGGGTGGGGACAAATATAATCTAAACAACCCTAAACAGAGCTTCACAATTTTATCTAAGGTTGAGGGGGTGACCTCCGACAATCATAGCTCCGCCTAATTAAACACAACATTTGCATGTACTGTAGTACTAGACTTAATATTCATGTTTCAGTTTCATGTTCGTTTTAAATATTGAATTGAGGACCATGCATGTCATACATTTTACTCCCTTCGTTCCTAAATATTAGTCTTTTTAGAGATTTCAAGTGGACTGGCACATATGGATGTATATAGACATATTTTAAAGTGTAGGTTCACTCATTTTTCTCCGTATGTAGTCGCTTGTTGAAATCTCTAAAAGACTAATATTTAGGAACAGAATGAGTATTTTTTAATTCGTGTCATACATGCATGGTTTGGAAAAATAGATGCACTATACTTATTGGATTGTTGTTGTGTTCGTGTGTGGGTGTCTCTCTCTCTCTCTGTGTGTGTGTGTGGTCATATGCTTGATACATACAAAGTTTTCTCACCTCCATATTGTTCATCTTTTAAATTTAAATTTTCATTGGAAAACTTACCAGGGATACCATGAAATGTGAAATCCACGTTGAGATCACTATATCACAAACTCACTCTAATTCAACAACTCGTCATAAATCAATTACCACGTTGAGATTAGTATTTGCAAGGAAAATATGGGCATTGTAATACACATAGATTCGTTCGGCAATTTAAAAGGTTCCTTTCGTATTCTCGAATGGTAGGACCCAACGGCGTACCAGCCAGACCTTGGCTCGTGTTGATCCTAAAAAAATAGAAAATAAAAAAAACCTGGCTTGTGTCCTTCCGGTGGCGTGTGTGATACGCACATTAGGCAACCCCAACCAGTCGAGCCTCCACGTTTCGAGTCGAAATCTCTGGCGGCCAGAATTCCAGCCCTAGGAAATTCCCCTCATGTCCTCGGTCCATAATGATTACCGATGAACAACGGAGGGATGCTTTAGTAACTAGACAATGTTACCTACCATGCCGAGCACGGTTCAATTCCCTCGGTAGCTGCTCGCCAAGGTCACCCGTCAACTGCATTGCCTAGTACTACTACTACTACACCAGGATGGGCACAGAATTGAGCCCGTTTGTTCGTGCCTAGTACTTGAGTTAATATATCAGGCAATGCACAGGTACGGAGGGATTATCCATTTGCTCTGCATATATAACTTGTTTGAAGTCTAACTAAGCAAAATGTTTGACCAAATCCTTTCTTAAGAAATACAACATGACAGATGTATGGCTTGAAAATTTATTGCATGATGCAGGTTATGATATTGTTTCGAATCCTGGATCTTAAATTTCAGAAAATCCAGTGACCATAAATTCTTGAAACTGAGCATGGTCACGTGATATGGCACAAATATTACTTCATAATTTTTTTCTTCAATTTGAGACAAGCTGCTTATGACAAGTTGCACAAATGAAGAGCCAAGGTATTTTGGAACAAAGACCTGTCACCTTAAGGCGAACGCTTTCACTATTGAAACCGTGGGCGTTTACGTGCTGCCGGGAGTCCCGCTTCTCATCAGTAGGTGCCGTCCGAGCAAGCGTGTGAGTCGACGGGAGGCGTGCGAGCAGACTGCTACGCCGGCTGACAGGGAGGCGTGCGAGCAGACCTATGTGCAGGCTCACCGGGAGGCGAGCCCTTTGACCAGGCTCCGCCGCCCACCTTCGTCCCAACTGCTCCCACTTTTAATGTCACCAGCGCCGCAGTTTAAAATCAACCATGCACTACCCGATACAGCTACAATCTTCTCTCTTCCTCTCCGATTCTCCTGTCGTCTACCTCCAACCAGCCTGACCTAAATGTACGCCAAGCCGCATCACGATGGTCTGCCCTTAGTCTTCCAGTTTCCCGAGGAAGACACCCAGCCGGAGTCTCAAGAACATAAGGCGCTTTGGGACGAACTTGAACTGGCCTTGCGGGAAGACGCCGCGCCTGTCCCCGCTCCCCGGCTCCCGTCGCCGCGACAGCGCCAGCGCCCATCCTTGTGGCATTGATGGGCTGGGAGCCGAACATTGTCGCCGAGCTTGATGCCACGGGGTTCCACGAGGTCCCCGCCGACTTTCACGTGCCCGTGCACCTGCCAGCGCATGCGCCTGCGCGTGCACTGACGCGCACGCCCCTTCCGGTGCCCGTGAACCTGCCAACGCATGCGCTTGCGCGTGCACTGACGTGCGCGCCCGTGCCGGTGCCCGTGCACACGAATGTCTCCGCCGCGCCGTTGACAGCGCCTGTCCCCACGCGGGTGCCAGTGCCCCCCTCAGCTGCATGGATGGTCGCCGTCCACCGCTTCCTTGCACCAACGCCAGTCGCCTCCTCCCGCCAGTTGACTCGCTCCTGGAGACCGAAGTCCTGAACATTGTGGCCTTCCTTGAATCTAGGGCCAACATCCAGGAGTACGCCAACAACAGCGCAAGACGTGACCGTCACCGTAGGTCAGTGGCCCGACGACACACAGAGCACAGCACAGGAGCCGCTTCCCACCGCAAGACCCCCCCCGCGTAATCTAAATTTGCCATGAAAAACATTCGGATTCCGTGCTTAAAATCTGAACGTTTATCATTTCTTTTTATTTCAGATCGATCACCGTATAATTTAAAGTTGGAGTCAGACTGAACGAAATCTATGGCTTGATCGATTGAATATTCTGCTAGAGCCGTATCAAATTAAATATAAAACGTCATCAAGCCACATGTATTCCTTGTCATCCAATGACCTAGACGGCTTCAATGTCGAGCGCTCAACACGTTTAGCGTGCAGTTAATTTCATGCCAAAAATAGTGCTAATCACATAATAACACGCAAATAATATCCTACTTAATATCCGCATGCACTTAATATTCTTCCAAATTAACGTGCATTGCACGTACACACTAACTAGTGCTGCTAGCATGTGAAACGGGTGCCGTAACTTGTGAACGCGTCCAGATATGGTCAACGGCAACATCGTCCGCGAGTTCTTCGTGTTTGCCCGTGCGTCTAAACGCAGAAGGGGAGGAGAGAGAGAGAGCACACATGGAACCCACCAATAAGTGAAGGCGAATAGTATTAAAAATAATATTACATGTTATCAATTAAATAGGCTGTGGTAATATAAAAACATTATGTGAACAAAGCGAGGTACAATAAACATTGCTGTTCTACGTATGTTGCCTATTGACGCGCGACTTGAAGGCCCTGGTCGCATGTTCGATCCTCGTCCTTTATTTTTAATTTGTATATGAGTCCAAATTTGTTTCATGACATGTGGGCCCCTCAGTGTGTAGTTTGTAGCACTTTAATTTGTGGGTCAAAATTTGTTCCATTCCAAGTGGACTATCGGTGTGTAGTTTTGTAGCTTATTTATAATAATTAAAGAGAACAACAGAGTTTTTTGCAATAATACCATGGTGCGACGTTGAAGGCGAGAGAGCGATGACCGAGCCAGAGGGAAATCAACTAAGGGAGTTGCGGGGGTTGCAACGGTGTTTCGAGTAGTTGTGGGCCGAATGCTACGAAAATATAATCTAAATCGACCGGAATAAATGCCTACACAAACTAATCAAAGGTCGGAGTGCCCCTCGCAATGTAAATAGCTCCGTCTTTGCGAGGTATGGAGAGGTAGCTTCAATGCGTGGAAGATACGGCTTGAGAAAGCGAGGTCAATTGAGAGACATATAGATAGAGAGACAAAGTGAGTGTGGTCCGACATTCATTGAACAAATATATATGCTCTGGAGAGATATTGTCTGATTGAGCTTTTGGCAAGGGTGAGGGCTGTAAGATAGAGCTTGAGAGATGATCCACTCACAGACGTGTAGATATATTTTGTGTGTGGGAGGAAGCAAGGCCAATCGATCACATAGGGTCGTCGTGCGATCGAAAGAGTGAGACGGGTTGGAGAGAGTGACCTAGATAGACAATGTGCATGAGAGAGTATACAATGTGAATAAGTCGAATTGGGCTCAAACATGGTGATATATCGTTTTTGTCCGAGAAAGACCGAGGTCAATCGAGACATACAAAGAGAGAGAGAGGGAGAGAGAGAGGGAGGGAGAGAGAGAGAGCAAGCGTGGCCCGCCATGAGGTCAAAAGAGTGGGGGCGGCTTCGATGGACTGACCTAGATAGACAATCTGCATGAGAGAGTATAGAGTGTGTTGATCGAGGCCGGAACAGGGAGATATATCATTTGTGTGTGAAAGAAAACAAGGTTAAGCGAGACTCGAGATAAAGAGAGCGAGATTGAGCGAGTGTGTTGCTGTCTTGGAAGAAAGAGTGAAACAGTCTCGAGGGAGTGACCTAGATAGACAACGTGCATGCGTGCACACAAGACGTTGGGGGGCTAGATAGGCAATGCATGTATTTAGCGCGAGAGGGTGAGAGGGAGAGGGAGAGGGAGAGAGCTCGCCATGGGGTGCAATGGCGGGTGTGTGAGGTAAATACATTTCGTAACAGAGTGGAAAAGGGGGTTGTGTAGTTGATAGAGTTAGAGATCGAAACATGGAGAGAAAGAATGGATGTGTGTTGGAAACCGTTAGCTTCCTAAGGTGGTTAGGAGAGGAAGATTGACCGATACAGGAAGTATGTAGCGTGTGTGCAGGGGGGGGGGGGTTGGTGGCTAAAAACAACATTTGAATGTAGATAGTACGCGACTTAATATCGATGTTTCAATTCGGTGTACATTGTAAGATTTGAACTGAGGACCATGCATATGGGTAGTTATTTCGAATTCGTGCCATACTAGGTTTCAAAAAGTTGACATTGACTCGATTTGTTGTGCTATTTTGTAGGTCATAAGTTTGAATCCATCCAAAAGTTTTCTCACTACCATGGTGTTCATCATATACATATGAATTTGTATTAAAAAAGTAGCATGGATACAGTGAAATGCGAAATCCACGTTAGAATTGGAGATCGCTATGTGACACACACTCTAATTTATATAACTAATTATGCGACACACACTCTAATCCATGTTAGCGTGGATACCGTTTTGATTTTTTTTCAAATAACTCCTCATTAATTAATTTATAGTATCTCGTTTCGAATGACTAATTGTTGCAAGGAAAACACGGGCATGGTAATACATACAAATTCATTTGCAAATGAATGAAGATTCATTTGCATTCTCAAATGTAGGCGCACCAGGCAGACCAGGGTCGTGTCGTGGTGGTCGCGTGTGTCGGACGGACGCTTAGCACCCAGCCACCCACCCCCTCCCTCCCTCCCCCCTCCCCCCCAAAAGGACGACGACAAAATAAGTTCGCGCTTCCACGTTTCGGATTGAAATATCTGGCGGCCCCAATTCCAGCCCTGCAAAATCTCCCTTCTCCACTGTCCCCTTCCGCGCGCAGATTGCTCAAATCCCTAATTCACCGCCAACCCAAGAAAATTTCGAATCGCCCCTCATCTCGTCTCTTTCCCCACCTGTGTGCCGGGCGACGACGATGAAGACGATGGTCGCGCTTCACCACCGCACCGGAGCTACCTCATTTTCGCCCTCGTCCACCGCACCAGGTCATACACCGACAGCGTCGGCCGCCGCAACCGACGTGCCTCACAGACACCGAGTTCCACCGCATCATGTGCGCTTCACCGACGCCGTCTCCCAGCTCACCGGGGCTACTTCACCGAGCACATCGTCGCGCCTCCGCCCCGAGGTCGCTGGGCTTCCTGTGGTCTCGTCCACGCATCATAGCGCTCTGCTGCCACTCAAGATCTGCATCGTGCACGGCCAGCCAATGCCGGCAAGCATCACCCTCAACGGCTCAAGTGACCCGCACTCTAGCTAAGCGAGCATGCCCAAACACCGGCCCGAACTTGGTATCCACACATCACTCCCTTGTGCACTATTCCGACGATGTTTGGATATCCTTTCACTGCTCTCTTAGCTTACACGCCTATCCAAATCTGACTTTAACTCTTATTTCTTATGGAGATATCATCGAAACAAGCAAATCCATTTTAGCGAGGCATGGCGGCGCCACGGGATCTGGTACACATCCCGCACACCCGTATAACCATGTAAGTATCTGTCCTCGGTACAACAGCAAGGTCGATTCCTCTTATTTGATCAGCCATTACTTTGTCAAAAATGCAGAGGGGATGCAAGGAGCACAAGGCGGCACATCCAAGCAAGTGGTAACATGGACTTGTACATGGAACATCCCAAGCGCAAGCAGACCTGCGATGAGCACATTCAGCGAGCTAGCGTAAGTCCCTGCATTTCATTTAATTAAATCTTGGCATTCGTGTATGATTTGTGCTTGTGATGGCGGATCCACAATTCAAGTTACGAGGCGAACATTTAACTTAAAAATCTGAAGGCACTTGCACTCGAAATCAACATAATTTGAGAAATGTGAAGCTACATGCACTTTTGAAACCAGCTAACGATCCAAAGTAGTTCATATTATAAACACTAAATGATGCAAGCACCAAAAACAAAAATGCAACATGGTGTACAAGGACTACAAACATGGTCTACACCGCTTGAATTATTAGTTCTCGGCTGAAAATATCGAAGTGTAATTGCACCTATAACCGGTGCGCATAAACTGCATATCAATATATCTATCCTGCACAAGTATGCCAATAGTTTCAAACAACAGATTAGAAAAGTATTTATGCTACATTGTCATGATACGGGGACTTTCTGGTAGATGGCCTCGACATTTCCTCAAGCCATGAAAATGCACTATAATTTGCTTGTCATCAATGCCAGCAAATCTCTATGTCTCTCTCAACATCGCAGATCATCATTAGACATTAAATCCTTCAATGGGAGCTTGCAAAATGCTTGCATTAGATGCCTCATTAGACACTATATGTTCATCACCAGGAGCATGTAAAACATTTGCATCAAATCCTTCATTAGCAGTCCGTTCATTAGACACTTCAGGCTCAAGAACAACATGAGCTTGGATGTTTGCACCGGAAAATTGATTAGCTACATCAGATTCAGTCAGTTCAATATTGATTGGAGGAGTTATAAAATAAGTAGAAATTGCTTTCATTTTCTCATAGATTCCCTACATACAAGCAGTTTTACAACACCGTTAGGTATAACTATTGGCCAGAAATTGAAGAGTTGAATTAGATACAATCAGGGATGTGATATACCTGCTCATTGTGCATGCTACTCTTGCAAGTTGCGAATGTCCGTTTGCGCAAGATCGATGCCATGCCCGTGCTGCCACTACTCCTCCCATGCAGGCTACACCCAGGGCTGGATCTTCATCTTCTTGTCCTTCTGTTTGCTTGAAGCCCGACGGCCGCCCTCCAACGAGGGCGCGAGGAAGTGTTGTGTCGGTCTGTCCAGCGGCGTCTAGGTTAGGAGCGAACCAGACTGGAGGCTGGAGCGGATGGGATTTTTCCTGCTGTCGATCAATATGGGAGGCGTTCGTTTGGGCCACGAGCCTGCTCTAGGGCCTGCCTTGCACTTATGTTATTGGCCTATCCAAATTGAAAAAAAAATCTTCATTTCTTACATTGCCTGCTCGTGCGTTGGGACGAACAAAACTAGCCTGGGCCAACCTGGACGACTCAAACTAGGTGAAAACTTTCGAGCCACTCGAGGCGGCCGCCCCCATACCAGCCCCTATGGTGGAGTCGCCCCTTTTTGCGTGTATGATAGGGGTAGTGAAAAATATTCCAGTGACGCTTTTGATTTACCCACAGAATGGTTGAACTGCTCGTTTTTATGAACTGAGTTCGCCAATAATGTGAAGGATGCCAGACTTTTCATCCTATTGTAGATTGCTTAGATCTCTATATGCCAACACTACTAGGGAAAAGCCTAGCAGCAGCACGGGTTTTAGGCCTATCAGTAGTGCGGGCAGGAGCGCTACTGGCACGGCGCTATAGCTAAAGGTTAGTAGTAGCGTTGGTTAACCCACGCTACTGCTACATCGACTTAGTAGTAGCGCTTTCTCCATGCGGCGCTACTGGTAATTACTAGCAGCGCTTCTCCCAGCCCGCGCTACTACTATTATTCCGTATTTTATTTCTTTTTTATTTCATGTTGTATTCATACACCTCTATACAAGTTTTCATACAACAGCAATTTAGAGATTGTTTTTACATCATAATGAGTTATTACATCACTGGGTGAAAGAACCGTGGACTAGTTTCAAGTGGATGAACATCCACTTGAAACTAATTCGCGATTCTTTCATGCAATGATATAATAAATATCATCATCATCATCATCATATCATTAACAACTTATCATCATAATATATCATTGTCATATAACACCTCCTCATGATCATCGCTTTCATCGATGAGACATCACATAGCAAGTTGGTCACTAGTCATAATCACAACTACACCTCATCATCAACTCTAACACATTGTACCACATAATAAACATATTGTACCTCATAGGACCTACTACATTCTCTTAGGACCTACTATATTCTCTAAGGTAAAATAGCAAAAAACAAGATAGCCCCTGGCTCTCCATTATGGAGAATGGAGATTATCCTGTCTCCAATTCTTGCCTTTCGCTTAATGTTGCTTCCAAGAACCTCCTTACGAATGTCCAAACATTTTTTCCATTCTTTGATTAGCATGTGTTCACCGGTTTCAGAAATCCGATATGCACAGGTGAGATCCGTAGGATGACCTGGCTGTATGTTCGAACTTCAAGGCGACCATTCGATACATCGGATGAGGCACACAATCCATCGGGATTTTCTGTTGAAAAACATAGTAATAACTTCGTAGTTAGCAATGATGTACTAGTTTTAGAAGTATGCAAAAGATGCACGGATGTCGTAATATTAAAAAAATCTTACCAGGGTATCTCCATAGAAGTTATCGTGGTTCAACACGTGCACTAGTGGCACGAATTCACCATAATATGGAGGAGTTCGATAATAGGTATTGTAATTCTCAAAGAAAGTACAAAATGCGATCAGATGATTTTTCTCCTTATAAGTTAATTTGGAGCCATCAGTGTAGTGGGTTTTGTCTACCATCTTCTTCACATTCTTTGAAGAATGAAAATAAGCTGTCAATGGAAATAAGCTGTCAACTATTTTGAAATAAACAATATAAATTAGTTAATAACTATGTTTGAGAAACTCACATAGCGGTAGAATCGGAAGCGTATCAACAAGGACCCAAATGTCCATATTGTGTTGCTCGATGTCAGGATCACCAAGATCCATGGCGACAATCATACCCTCATAAAAACCATACATTTTGCAAAGTGCTTCCTGCTACCTCTTGAGTACTGCGTTGGTTTTCCCTTGAAGAGGAAAGGGTGATGCAGCAAAGTAGCATAAGTATTTCCCTCAGTTTTTGAGAACCAAGGTATCAATCCTGTAGGAGGCTACGCGTGAGTCCCTCGCACCTACACAAAACAAATAAATCCTCGCAACCAACGCGATAAGGGGTTGTCAATCCCTACACGGTCACTTACGAGAGTGATATCTGATAGATATGATAGGATAATATTTTTGGTATTTTTGTGATAAAGATGCAAAGTAAAATAAAAGGCAAAGTAAAAAGCAACGGAAATAACTAAGTGTTGGAAGATTAATATGATGAAGATAGACCCGGGGGCCATAGGTTTCACTAGTGGCTTCTCTCAAGAGCATAAGTATTTTACGGTGGGTGAACAAATTACTGTTGAGCAATTGACATAATTGAGCATAGTTATGAGAATATCAAGGTATGATCATGTATATAGGCATCACGTCCGAGACAAGTAGACCGACTCCTGCCTGCATCTACTACTATTATTCCACACATCGAACGCTATCCAGCATGCATCTAGAGTATTAAGTTCATAAGAACAGAGTAACGCTTTAAGCAAGATGACATGATGTAGAGGGATAAATTCATGCAATATGATAAAAAAAACCATCTTGTTATCCTCGATGGCAACAATACAATACGTGCCTTGCTGCCCCTACTGTCACTGGGAAAGGAACCTGAAAGATTGAACCCAAAGCTAAGCACTTCTCCCATTGCAAGAAAGATCAATCTAGTAGGCCAAACCAAACTGATAATTCGAAGAGACTTGCAAAGATAACCAATCATACATAAAAGAATTCAGAGAAGATTCAAATATTGTTCCTAGATAAACTTGATCATAAACCCACAATTCATCGGTCTCAACAAACACACCGCAAAAAGAACATTACATCGAATAGATATCCAAGAATAGAGAAGAAGCCATATAGCTAATAACTATGGACCCGAAGGTCTGAGATAAACTACTCACACTTCATCGGAGAGGCTATGTTGTTGATGTAGAAGCCCTCCGTGATGGATGCCCCCTCCAGCGAAGCTCCGGAACAGGCCCCAAGATGGGATCTCATGGGTACAGAAGGTTGTGGCGGTGGAATTAGGTTTTTGGCTCCGTCTCTGATCGTTTGGGGGTACGTAGGTATATATAGGAGGAAGAAGTACGTCGGTGGAGCAACAGGGGGCCCACGAGGGTGGAGAGCGCGCCCTGGGGTGGTAGGCGCGTCCCTACCTCGTGGCTTCCCTGTTGGTTGCTTGACGTAGGGTCCAAGTCTCCTGGATCTTGTTTGTTCCAAAAATCACGTTCCCGAAGGTTTCATTCCGTTTGGACTCCGTTTGATATTCTTTTTCTGCGGAACTCTGAAATAGGCAAAAAACCAGCAATTCTGGGCTGGGCCTCCGGTTAATAGGTTAGTCCGAAAAATAATATAGAAGTGAACAATAAAGTTCAATAATGTCCAAAACAGAAGATAATATAGCATGGAGCAATCAAATATTATAGATACGTTGGAGACGTATCAAGCATCCCCAAGCTTAATTCCTGCTCGTCCTCGAGTAGGTAAATGATAAAAACAGAATTTTTGATGTGGAATGCTACTAAGCATAATTTCAATGTAATTCTTCTTAATTGTGGTATGAATATTCAGATCCGAAAGATTCAAGATAAAAGTTCAATATTGACATAGAAATAATAATACTTCAAGCATACTAACTAAGCAGTTATGTCCTCTCAAAATAACATGGCCAAAGAAAGTTCATCCCTACAAAATCATATAGTTTAGTCATGCTCCATTTTCGTCACACAAGAATGCTCTCATCATGCACAACCCCGATGACAAGCCAAGCAATTGTTTCATACTTTAGTAATCTCAAACTCATAAACCTTCACGCAATACATGTGCGTGAGCCATGGATATAGCACTATGGGTGGAATAGAATATAATGATGGGGGTTATGTGGAGAAGACAAAAAAGAGAAAGTCTCACATCAACGAGGCTAATCAATGAGCTATGGAGATGCCCATCGATTGATGTTAATGCAAGGAGTAGGGATTACCATGCAACGGATGCACTAGAGCTATAAATGTATGAAAGCTCAACAAAAGAATCTAGTGGGTGTGCATCCAACTTGCTTGCTCACGAAGACCTACGGCAGTTGAGGAGGCCCATTGTTCGAATATACAAGCCAAGTTCTATAATGAAAAATTCCCACTAGTATATGAAAGTGACAAAACAAGAGACTCTCTGTAACATCCCAAATTTCCTATTTGGTATGTTTTACAATTATAGCTAAGCATCTATGCATTCTGTTTGAATTTGAGTGCCATTTGGAGTTTCAGAAGATTTTGAGTTTTGGAATTTGAATACAAACTTTGGCAAGTGGGAATCATTTCAAAAACTATGCCTGATAAATACTTGTGCAAAAGTATGAGAGGAGTAAACATGACACTCCAAAAATATCAGAGGAAAACAATGCCAAAAGTTTTGAATTCAAATTTGAGTTTTATTTGAATTTTGGAAAAATGATTTTTATAAACTTTGGATTTTGCCTGGAAAATGTTCAAATGATAGGAATATTCCCTGATCATTTTGATATATATATGTCTTATATAATTATTTATATTTCTCTCTGTTTTATTTTCAAAAAAAAATAGAAAAGGGAAAACCCTCAGCGCCAGCCAAAGCATCGCCCAGCCAGTAGCCGAGGCAACCCATGGCCAGTGCCCACCCGCCCACCAATGATCGAGCCGCCCACAGTGAGCCGACCGCACCCAGCGCCAACAGTACGCGTCGGTCGACCGACCGAAGCGCCCGACCCGCCGTCGCCGACAGGTGGACCCCACCGTCGTCTACCCTCGCCCACGCAACCTCGCCCGCGCCGCCCGCCGGATCGAAGGATCCGGATTCGATCTCTCCCGATTCACCCCTCGCCCAAGCCGAGGCGCCCCTATAAGTACCCCTCCCCGCACCCCATTCCCTCGCCCCTCACGGACCCTCTCCCTCGCTCCAGCTCGCTGAGCCCGAGCACACCACCGCCGCCATTTACCTCGCCGACGCCCAAGCCCTCCCGATCTCGCGGACTCCACCAGACCACCCCTCGCCGCGCCAAGACCCTGGCGGAGCACCCGCCGACGCCCCGACCACGGAGACGCTGACTTTTCGCCGCCCGAGCCTCCGCCGCCGTCGAACACCGGTACCTCGCCGGAACCCCTCCCCGCCGTCCGATCTTCTTTATACGGCTTAGATTAGAACCCCCGAAGGAGTATGGGTTTTTATTAGGTTCATTAGTGAACCGAGTTTTTCTCCGGTTCGTTCGGTTTAGTTTAAGTTAGGTTTTTTATTATTATTTTAGATCGGCCCGATTCGTTTAAACCCTAGGGCCCGTTTAGTTATATTACGCACAGGGCGTTAGTTAGGCCCATTAGGCCGTTTTTCTTTTATTTTCGTTTTCTGTTTTAACAGAATAGTTTCAGATTTGAAAAATTCATATCTTTTATTCTACTTAATATTTTTAAGTGATTCTTTTTTTGTTGGTTTGCAAATTTCTTATAGTTTCTGTAGAAAATATAATTAGCTATGTTAAAATTATTTAAAATTGCTTTATTTTAGATTTAGTCAGAATAGTTAATCTGTTATAAAATGAGCTAGGAAAATTATTTTTAATGATTCTTTTGTCCCAACTTTGTTTTGACATTGCCTAACCGTAGGAATTAATTTGGGTATTTTAGGATTAATAAAAAATAGTTTTAAGCAGAATCTTGTTATTCTTAATTAATTAACTAGCTACTGTTTTCCTATTATTTTAATTAGCAAACAAATTTATTTTTCACATGTGATTGATTATTCTAGGTTAGTTTCTGTCACCTTAGAGGATGAACTTTTATTTATAATAAATAAAACTTTTATTTTATTTCTCCTACTAAAATTTGCTTTAGGCCTAATAGGAGTTTTATAATAGCTTTTAAGTTAATTCTTTTTGCTCCTCGTTGCATAATGCATTCTTTTCTGTTAAGTTAACATAAACCCATGATTAGGTTATGTTGAGAAAATTTTGTTATGTAAAACTATTTCTAGTTGTTGCTTGAAGTAGGAAAAACTTTGAGTTGGATTTTCTTTGAGTTTCCTTTGGGTTTTTGGATTCGTTTGTTTGGTGTGTTTCATATTACTATGCTATTGTGTTAAGTGATCATATGCTATATGCTTATTGTGATTATTGTTTGTCTCGGTAGAGTTTCCGAGTCTGAAGCTTGCTACTACGATTCCTTAGCTTACGAAGATCGTCAGCAAGGCAAGTCTTTGATCATGTTCTTTATAATACCTATGATTTTGTTGCATTAGAATAATACCTCCCCACCATGCATGCGGTAGTTGAAATTTGAAGTTATGTTCTTGAGTAGTATCATGTGGTAGGATGAACCAATTCCCCTTGTTACCATGACCCGGGACGAAGTAGTTTATTTTGCTATGCTCGTAGACGGGGTTTGGTTGAGTGAAATTCATAAGAAAGATGTGAGCGTCAATGATGATGACAACCCCATGAACTTCAAGATCAAGATGGACTTGAATTCACTCTTTGGGTGGAGGACGGTTGACGGGCACCTGGAGAACCCGGTGGTTGGCGGGATGCATGGAGAAGTGCCATGACATCTTGCGGAAAGCTTCACCCAGCCACGAAGAGACGGATGGATGCCCCATTGACGGAAGCTTACTGCAGCCGCAAGCCATTATGGGCTCTGGCTGGGTCAACCCTAGTAGTGACGCTGGCTGGACGGTACTACGAGATGTAGAAGAACGGTAGGATTGGATGGGTACGGCGGTGGCGGAAGAACTCTTTGGAAGACCTGTTTCATTCATCCCGTCTTCAAACACCCTGAAGTGCGAAGACTTAAAAGGAGGGAATGATTCTTGCGGGTAAAGTCATAAACCTCTGCAGAGTTAAAGATCTAATCGATTAGCCGTGTCCCTGTTACGGACAATTTGAGCCTCTGGAACTTGGAAGTATTCGAAATCTCAACACTAAAACTAATAAATTAATTTGAGGGGTTATGACTTAATAATTTGGGAATGAGACATTGGTTGGCGGAACCATCTCAATAACTACCAACAATTTTGTAGTATTTGTAAGCAAGTCCTTTGTAGTAGGGAAAAAGCGGCTTTTCGCAAAATGATGAAACTTAGAGCCCCACAGCCAAAATGCATATAGTGTTAGTAATTTTATTATTGTTATTCATGACTTGCCAGCTTATTCAAAAAGCTGACCTACACGGCTGCAACGTCTTATGTTGCAGAGATTTATTCCGATCAGGAGTGATGCTACGCTCCGCGCTTGGCGATTGCCCTTTGGAGTCGGATGGACTCGCTATACTTCTACGCTTCCGCAGCTTTAGTAGTTTATTTCTCATGAGTTGGCCTTTGGCCGAATTTATTCTATTGTAATAAAGACTCTATATGAGAATCGTGTAATAAATTCAGGTGTGATTGAACTTTGATTATTTCATCGATGTCTTTGTGAGTACCGGCATGATCTTGGGATGGTATGCATACGTAGATTTGACCGATTTTGGGTCAGGTCGCTCTGAGAGATGGTATCGAGCACGCTGACCGTAGGATCGTAACCCCTAGGATCGAAAGCCATAGGAAGAGACTATTTGCTTTATATCCTTATCATTCCGTAATTCTCCCTGTTCATTTCTAACTCCTCTCCGATTTTCAACATTCTAGATGGCCGTCGAGTTCACCCCAGTTTGCTACGGAGTTTTGCCAGCCCGACGAGACGATGCCCTTCGAAGGAAGCTGGTCCAGATGGTGAAGAAGCTGAAGATTGCTCGCCCTCGATCACCGGAAGCCAACCAATGCACTTCCGACGGACACCCGCCTGAGATTGAAGTGCACATTCCAGGAGAACCTTCGGAGGACACACGGAGCCTATTGACTTTGAGTTCACCGACTTCAACTGGATCATCGGAAGGACATGGCGATCTATCGTGCCCTTGGACATCTCCGAGAGGAGTATAGGGCCGAGCTCGATCCCTCAGACCTCGCCATGGTTTCTCGCAGAGCAAGGAATGGAGATATCATCCGTGCCGTGAGGACGACTCCATTCTCTCTTATGTCCAGGACTTGGAGTGTCTCCTCAGGAAACGGGAGATCCAGACTCGCCGTAACTCGAAGGCACACAGGAGGCTGTTGTTCCGTGAACTGGAACTGGAGGAGAAGGCACACGCAGACTTCCTTAACCATGAGGAAGAAATCGCAGACTTCATGGAGATGGTCGACGACCTGAAGATGAAGCTTGCCGCAATAGAGGAAAATATGGACTTGGGAGAGGACCTTTTTCCGAGTGGAGATGATGGACCTCTCGTGAGCAATGATCAGGATTATGAAGGGAGTTCCACTGGAGGAAGCCGCAAGAGGAGGCGCCACCACAGAGGACGCCACACTGGAGGACATCGCACCAGAGGACGCAAGGATTATTGATGAAGACTTTTTAGTCGACCACCATGTTATTTTACTTTTTCGTCGATCAGTTAGGCCGATATTTTCGATTAGTCATGAGCTTTTGTAATCGAGATTGAACCATGTTTGAGTGGAATGAATAAATGATTGGTGTGTTTATGATTGTGCATTCATATGGGTAGTGTTACTTCTCATAGACCATTGTTCTATTCTAATTTTCTCATCCACTCCAAAACACCAGATGCCTCCGAGGCGTGACACGGTTTTCCGCCAGAGCTCACCCAGCTGCTCCAAAGCAGCAGAATGCCCTCATGCAGCTACTCATCCGAATCGAACAACAACACCAACAATCCACCGCCACCACCCCCGCTGACAATTTGACTCGATTCTCGAGGCTGAATCCGCCAGTGTTCTCTAGTAGCACTGAGCCGATTGTGGCTGATGATTGGCTCCGCAAAGTCGGAAGAGAGCTAATCACTGTTGGATGCACTGATGCAGAGAAGGTGCGCTTTGCCGCGCATCAACTTGATGGACCAACAACTTCTTGGTGGGAGAACTACACCGCCACTTATCCCATCGGTGCCATCACGTGGGACCAGTTCCAGCAGGCCTTCCGCACAGCTCATGTTTCAGCTGGAGCCATGAGTCTGAAGAAGCGTGAGTTCCGCAACTTACGCCAGGGGAACCGTACTGTGGCGTAGTACGTGGATGAGTTCAGCAAGCTAGCTCGCTATGCCCCGGATGATGTGGCCACAGATGCCGCCAAGCAGGAGAAATTTCTCGAGGGACTCAACGACGAGCTGAGTATGCAGCTTATAGTAGCCACCTTCGCCAACTAACAGGAGCTGGTAGACAAGGCCGTCATACTTGAAGGCAAACAGCAGCAGATTGAAAGCCTCAAGCGGAAGTACAGCCAGGGGAAGCACAACTCAGGAGCTCAGCAGAAGCCCCGTTATGCACCATACTCAGGAGGGCACACCCATCATAACCATGGAGGCCATAAACATGGAGGAAATGGGAACAACCGCAGCCAGGACAACAAGTCAGGCCATGGCAATGGCAATGGAAGCGGTAATGGCAATCAGCATCGTTCTGCCCGGCTCAAGGATCTGAGCCACATCACTGCTTCAAGTGCGGAAGACAGGCACTATGCCACCGACTGCCCGGAGGCCAAGCGGAGGAATGGAAGCGGCAATGGAAGCTCAGCAAAGAAGCCCAACCCGTTCCCTCGTGCTCGGGTGAACCACATTGACGTGGAGGACGTCTATGATCAGCCGACATCGTGGTTGGTAAGTTTTATTGAATTCACGTTCAGTATTGGTACTCTTTGATTCGGTGCAACGATTCATTCATATCAAGGGTAGTTGTGGAAAAGTACGGGTTGCCCACTAAAACCCTTAGAAGCCCCCTTAGCGTCGGGCCCGCAGGAGGAGAAATGATGGCAGGTTTAGGCTGTCATGCAACCCTCAACATCGAAATCATAAATTTCCGCAGACCTCATAGTATTGGAAACCCGGACCTTGGATGTAATCCTAGGCATGGATTGGTTGACGAAGTTTGAAGGAAACATAGACTGTGCTCAGAAGTCTATTCTCGCCACCACCCGGAGCAGAAGAGGATCAAGTATGTAGCCAGGCATAGCCAGATGAAGAATCAGGTGCATTCCCTCACGGGAGTTGTTCAGGAGGAAGTGCCAGTAGTGCAAGATTTTCCCGATGTGTTTCCGGAGGAATTACCAGGAATGCCACCGGACAGAGACATTGAATTTCTGATTGAGTTATTGCCCGGCACAGCCCCAATATCCAAGAGACCCTATCGGATGCCACCGAATGAATTGAAAGAGATCAAGGATCAAATTAATGAGTTATTGGAGAAAGGATATATTCGGCCAAGCTCATCACCTTGGGGAGCCCCAGTTCTTTTGGTAGAGAAGAAGGATGGAACCTTGAGGATGGTTGTGGATTATCGTGCGTTGAACGAAGTAACCATCAAGAACAAGTACCCTCTGCCGATGATTAATGACCTGTTTGATCAGCTAGTTGGAGCCAAGGTATTCTCTAAGATCGATCTTCGATCAGGGTATCATCAGTTGAAGATCCGTGAAAAGGATATACCCAAAACCGCATTCACTACCAGGTATGGTTTATATGAGTATACCGTCATGTCATTTGGATTGACTAATGCTCCTGCATACTTCATGAATTTGATGAACAAGGTATTTATGGAATATCTGGACAAGTTTGTCGTGGTGTTCATCGATGATATACTGATTTTCTCCAAGAGCGAGGAAGAGCATAAGGAACATTTGCGTCTAGTTCTGGAGAAACTTCGAGAACATCAGTTGTATGCCAAGTTCAGTAAATGTGAATTTTTGCTGAAGGAAGTCGGATTCCTCGGACATGTTATTTCAGGAGAAGGAATAGCAGTTGATCCCGCCAAGGTTGAATCAGTCACCGATTGGCAGTCACCCACCTCAGTCAAGGAGATCCGTAGTTTTCTTGGACTCGCAGGATATTATCGGAGGTTTATCGAGAACTTCTCGAAGATTGCCAAGCCCATGACTGAACTGTTGAAGAAGGAAGCCAAGTATGTTTGGACCGAGGATTGTGAAGCCAGTTTTCAGGAATTGAAGAAACGTTTGGTTACAGCCCCAGTGCTGATTTTGCCGGACATACACAAGGAATACCAGGTTTATTGTGACGCTTCTCGTCAAGGACTCGGAGGAGTACTCATGCAGGAAGGTAAAGTTGTAGCTTATGCCTCCAGACAACTACGACCTCACGAGATGAATTATGCCACGCATGATTTGGAGTTAGCAGCCGTAGTGCATGCACTCAAGACCTGGAGACATTTCCTTATCAAAAACCGTTGTGATTTCTACACAGATCACAAGAGTTTGAAGTATATTCTCACGCAGAAAGAGTTGAACCTCAGGCAGAGGAGATGGCTAGAGTTGATAAAGGACTATGACATGAGATTGCATTATCACCCAGGTAAGGCTAATGTTGTAGCAGACGCTTTGAGCCGTAAGAATTATGTGAATACTCTTACAGCAGGAGGATTACCCCAGGAGTTAGTCGATGACCTCAGAGATCTCCGACTGGAGATAGTTCCGACAGGATTTGTTGCAACTCTGGAAGTTCAGTCCACTTTGGCCGAAAGGATTCGGGAAGCCCATAAGTCGGACAAGGAGATTGATGAGATAAAGCAAAAGATGAATGAAGGAAAAGCTAAAGGATTCCGTAAGGATGAACACGGAGCTATATGGTTCGAGGATCGTATTTATGTGCCCAATGATCCCGAGCTCAGAAGCTAATTCTTCAGAGGCTCATGATTCACCGTACTCGATTCACCCGGTAACACCAAGATGTACCTGGATTTGAAGGAAAGTTTCGGTGGACAGGTATGAAGAGGATATTGCCGAGTACATAGCAAGATGCGATGTTTGTCAACTAGTAAAGGCGAACATCGAAGCCAGCAGGTTACTTCAACCTTTGCCGATTCCCGATTGGAAATGGGAGAAACTTGGAATGGATTTCATCACAGATAACCCGGGACCCGTTCAGCTATGATTCTATCTGGGTAGTGGTTGATCGTTTGACCAAGATAGCTCACTTCATTCCGTGAAGACTACCTATACCAGTGCTAAGTTGGCCAAGATATACATGACCAGGATCGTATGTCGCATGGAGTTCCGAGGAAAATCGTGTCGATAGAGCGAACACAGTTTACCTCAAAGTTTTGGAAGCGGTTGCATGAAACTTTGGGTACGAGGCTGGAATTCAAGACAGCTTTTCATCCATGAGCATGATGGATGACCGAGAGAGTCAACCAGATTACGGAGGACATGTTGAGAGCTTGTGTGCTAGACTATGGGTCTAGCTGGGATGATAATTTGCCATACGCAGAGTTCTCATACAACAACAGTTATCAATCCGATCAAGATGGCCCCTTCAAGCTCTATACGGAAGGAGGTGCGAACACCATTCTTTGTGGGATAGTGTTGAGATCGATCCTTTTCGGTTCCGACCTTATCGGGATTCAAGAGAAAGTCAAGCTGATTCGAGACAGACTCAAGATAGCACAATCGAGACGTAAGAGTTATGCCGACGAGAACGCAAGGAAGTAACTTACGAAGCGGGAGACCGTGCATATCTTCGTGTGTCTCCACTTCGTGGAATCAAGAGGTTTGGTGTCAAAGGAAAGTTAGCACCCCGATTCATTGGCCCGTACAAAATCCTCGAACGTCATGGAGAAGTTGCTTACAAGTTGGAATTGCCAGAAGGATTGTCCGGAGTTCATGATGTCTTCCATGTTTCTCAGCTGAAGAAGTGTCATGCCGACATGGCCGATATTCCGTTGAGAGACACAGTGCCCCTAGAGGCCATACAGCTTGACAGCGATCTGACTTATAAGGAGAAACCCGTCCGAATTCTCGAGACTGCGAGCAGAGTCACCCGCAGCAAGGTCATCAAGTTTTGTAAGGTGCTGTGGAGTCATCACTCCAAAGAGGAAGCCACCTGGGAGCGAGAAGAAAACCTTCTTCGAGACCACCCGCACCTATTTGCTAGCCAACCCGAATCTCGAGGGCGAGATTCATCTTAAGGTGGGTAGGTTTGTAACATCCCAAATTTCCTATTTGGTATGTTTTACAATTATAGCTAAGCATCTATGCATTCTATTTGAATTTGAGTGCCATTTGGAGTTTCAGAAGATTTTGAGTTTTGGAATTTGAATACAAACTTTGGCAAGTGGGAATCATTTCAAAAACTATGCCTGATAAATACTTGAGCAAAAGTATGAGAGGAGTAAACATGACACTCCAAAAATATCAGAGGAAAACAATGCCAAAAGTTTTGAATTCAAATTTGAGTTTTATTTGAATTTTGGAAAAAATGATTTTTTATGAACTTTGGATTTTGCCCCTGGAAAAATGTTCAAATGATAGGGAATATTCCCCTGATCATTTTGATATATATATATGTCTTATATAATTATTTATATTTCTCTCTGTTTTATTTTTCAAAAAATAAATAGAAAAGGAAAACCCCGAGGCGCCAGCCAAAGCATCGCCCAGCCAGCCGAGGCAATCCATAGCGCCAGCGGCCCAACCGCCCACCAATGATCGAGCCGGCCCAACATGAGCCAACCTCACCCAGCGCGAACGGTACGCGTCGGTCGACCGACCGGCGCCCGACCCGCCGTCGCCCGACAGGTGGACCCCACCCGTCGTCTACCCCTCGCCCACGCAACCTCGCCGCGCCGCCGCTCGCCGGATCCCGAAGGATCCGGGATTCGATCTCTCCCCCGATTCACCCCCTCGCCCAAGCCGAGGCGCCCCCTATAAGTACCCTCCCCTTACCCCATTCCCCCTCGCCCCCTCACCGGACCCTCTCTCCCTCGCTGCAGCGCTCGCCGGAGCCCGAGCACACCACCGCCGCCATTTACCTCGCCGCCGACGCCCTAGCCCTCCCCGATCTCGCCGGACTCCACCAGACCACCCCCTCGTCGCGCCGCACCCGCCGGAGCACCCCGCCGACGCCCCCGACCACCGGAGACGCCGATGCACTCGCCGCCCGAGCCTCCGCCGCCGTCGAACACCGGTACCTCGCCGGAACCCCTCCCCGCCGTCCGATCTTCTTTATACGGCTTAGATTAGAACCCCCGAAGGGGTATGGGTTTTTATTAGGTTCATTAGTGAACCGAGTTTTTCTCGGTTCGTTCGGTTTAGTTTAAGTTAGGTTTTTTATTATTATTTTAGATCGGCCCGATTCGTTTAAACCCTAGGGCCCGTTTAGTTATATTACGCACGGATGCGTTAGTTAGGCCCATTAGGCCGTTTTTCTTTATTTTCGTTTTCTGTTTTAACAGAATAGTTTCAGATTTGAAAAATTCATATCTTTTATTCTACTTAATATTTTAAGTGATTCTTTTTTGTTGGTTTGCAAATTTCTTATAGTTTCTGTAAAAATATAATTAGCTATGTTAAAATTATTTAAAATTGCTTTATTTTAGATTTAGTTAGAATAGTGAATCTGTTATAAAATGAGCTAGGAAAATTATTTTTAATGATTCTTTTGTCCCAACTTTGTTTTGACATTGCCTAACCGCAGGAATTAATTTGGGTATTTTAGGATTAATAAAAAATAGTTTTAAGCAGAATCTTGTTATTCTTAATTAATTAACTAGCTACTGTTTTCCTATTATTTTAATTAGCAAACAAATTTATTTTTCACATGTGATTGATTATTCTAGGTTAGTTTCTGTCACCTTAGAGGATGAACTTTTATTTATAATAAATAAAACTTTTATTTTATTTCTCCTACTAAAATTTGCTTTAGGCCTAATAGGAGTTTTATAATAGCTTTTAAGTTAATTCTTTTTGCTCCTCGTTGCATAATGCATTCTTTTCTGTTAAGTTAACATAAACCCATGATTAGGTTATGTTGAGAAAATTTTTGTTATGTAAAACTATTTCTAGTTGTTGCTTGAAGTAGGAAAAACTTTGAGTTGGATTTTCTTTGAGTTTCCTTAGGGTTTTTGGATTCGTTTGTTTGGTGTGTTTCATATTACTATGCTATTGTGTTAAGTGATCATATGCTATATGCTTATTGTGATTATTGTTTGTCTCGGTAGAGTTTCCGGAGTGCGAAGCTTGCTACTATGATTCCTTAGCTTACGAAGATCGTCAGCAAGGCAAGTCTTTGATCATGTTCTTTATAATACCTATGATTTTGTTGCATTAGAATAATACCTCCCCACCATGCATGCAGTAATTGAAATTTGAAGTTATGTTCTTGAGTAGTATCATGTGGTAGGATGAACCAATTCCCCTTGTTACCATGACCCGGGACGAAGTAGTTTATTTTGCTATGCTCGTAGACGGGGTTTGGTTGAGTGAAATTCATAAGAAAGATGTGAGCGTCAATGATGATGACAACCCCATGAACTTCAAGATCAAGATGGACTTGAATTCACTCTTTGGGTGGAGGACGGTTGACGGGCACCTGGAGAACCCGGTGGTTGGCGGGATGCATGGAGAAGTGCCATGACATCTTGGAAAGCTTCACCCAGCCACGAAGAGACGGATGGATGCCCCATTGACCGGAAGCTTACTGTGCAGCCGCAAGCCATTATGGGCTCTGGCTGGGTCAACCCTAGTAGTGACGCTGGCTGGGACGGTACTACGAGATGTAGAAGAACGGTAGGATTGGATGGGTGCGGCGGTGGCGGAAGAACTCTTTGGAAGACCTGTTTCATTCATCCCGTCTTCAAACACCCTGAAGTGCGAAGACTTAAAAGGAGGGAATGATTCTTGCGGGTAAAGTGCGCAAACCTCTGCAGAGTTAAAGATCTAATCGATTAGCCGTGTCCCCGGTTACGGACAATTTGAGCCTCTGGAACTTGGAAGTATTCGGAAATCTCAACACTAAAACTAATAAATTAATTTGAGGGGGTTATGACTTAATAATTTGGGAATGAGACATTGGTTGGCGGAACCATCTCAATAACTACCAACAATTTTGTAGTATTTGTAAGCAAGTCCACTGTAGTAGGGAAAAACTGGCTTTTCGCAAAATGATGAAACTTAGAGCCCCACAGCCAAAATGCATATAGTGTTAGTAATTTTATTATTGTTATTCATGACTTGCCAGCTTATTCAAAAAGCTGACCTACACGGCTGCAACGTCTTATGTTGCAGAGATTTATTCCGATCAGGAGTGAGGCTACGCTCCGCGCTTGGCGATTGCCCTTTGGAGTCGGATGGACTCGCTATACTTCTACGCTTCCGCAGCTTTAGTAGTTTATTTCTCATGAGTTGGCCTTTGGCCGAATTTATTCTATTGTAATAAAGACTCTATATGAGAATCGTGTAATAAATTCAGGTGTGATCGAACTTTGATTATTTCATCGATGTACTGTGAGTACCATCATGATCTTGGGATGGTACAGACACAGAGATTTGACCGATTTTGGGTCAGGTCGCTACACTCTCTATCATGAAGATTATGGTGATACTTTGAAGCACAAGTGTGGTAAAAGGATAGTAACATTGTCCCTTCTCTCTTTTCTCTCACTTTTTTGGGCCTTCTCTTTTTTTATGGCCTTTAACTTTCTTTATTCCTCACTTGGGACAATGCTCTAGAAAATGATGATCATCACACTTCTATTTATTTACAACTCAATGATTACAACTCGATACTAGAACAAAGTATGACTCTATATGAATGCCTCCGGCGGTGTACCGGGATATGCAATGAACCAAGAGTGACATGTATGAAAGAATTATGAACGGTGCCTTTGCCACAAATACTATGTCAACTACATGATCATGCTAAGCAATATGACAATGATGAACGTGTCATGATAAACGGAATGGTGGAAAGTTGCATGGCAATATATCTCGGAATGGCTATGGAAATGCCATAATAGGTAGGTATGGTGGCTGTTTTGAGGAAGATATAAGGAGGTTTATGTGAAAGAGCGATCATATCACGGGGTTTGGATGCACCGACGAAGTTTGCACCAACTCTCAATGTGAGAAAGGGCAATGCACGGTACCGAAGAGGCTAGCAATGATGGAAGGGTGAGAGTGCGTATAATCCGTGCACTCAACATTAGTCATAAAGAACTCATATACTTATTGCAAAAATCTACAAGTCATCAAAAACCAAGCACTACGCGCATGCTGCTAGGGGGATAGATTGGTAGGAAAAGACCATCGCTCGTCCCCGACCGCCACTCATAAGGAAGACAATCAAAGAACACCTCATGTTTCAAATTTGTTACACAACGTTTACCATACGTGCATGCTACCGGACTTGCAAACTTCAACACAAGCATTTCTCAAATTCACAACTACTCAACTAGCACAACTTTGATATTATTACCTCCATGTCTCAAAACAATCATCAAGCATCAAACTTCTCTTAGTATTCAAAACACTCATAAGAAAGTTTTTACTAATCTTGAATACCTAGCATATTAGGATTATTTAAGAAAATTACCATGCTATTTAAGACTCTCAAAATAATCTAAGTGAAGCATGAGAGATCAATAGTTTCTATAAAACAAATCCACCATCATGCTCTAAAAGATATAAGTGAAGTACTAGAGCAAAGCTATATAACTCAAAAGATATAAGTGAAGCACATAGAGTATTCTAATAATTCCCGAATCATGTGTGTCTCTCTCAAAATGTGTGTACAGAAAAGATGATTGTGGTAAACTAAAAGGCAAAGACTCAAATCATACAAGACGCTCCAAGCAAAACACATACAATGTGGTGAATAAAAATATAGCTCCAAGTAAAGTTACTTATGGAAGTAGACGAAAGAGGGGATGCCTTCCGGGGCATCCCCAAGCTTTGGCTTTATGGTGTCCTTAGATTATATTTGGGGTGCCATGGGCATCCCCAAGCTTAGTCTCTTGCCACTCCTTGTTCCATAATCCATCAAATCTTTCACCCAAAACTTGAAAACTTCACAACACAAAACTTAACAGAAAATCTCGTGAGCTCCGTTAGCGAAAGAAAACAAAAGGCCACTTCAAGGTACTGTAATGAACTCATCCTTTATTTATATTGGTGTTAAAACTACTTTATTCCAACTTCTCTATGGTTTATAAACTATTTTACTAGCCATAGATTCATCAAAATAAGCAAACAACACACGAAAAATAGAATCTGTCAAAAACAGAACAGTCTGTAGTAATCTGTAACTAACGCAAACTTCTGGAACTCCAAAAATCAGAAAAAATAGGACGACCTATACAATTTGTTTATTGATAATAAGAAATTGGAATCAATATTTTATCACGTTCTGGTGATTTTTAACAATTATTTTCGTGAACAGAAAGTTTCTGGAAATTTCTGCAAGATCAAATAACTATCATCCAAGAAGATCCTATAGGTTTAACTTGGCACAAACACTAATTAAAACATAAAACCACATCTAACCAGAGGCTAGAACAAAGATTTATTCCTAAACATAAGCAAAAAGCAAAAAACTAAAAATAAAATTGGGTTGCCTCCCAACAAGCGCTATCGTTTAACGCCCCTAGCTAGGCATAATAGCAAGGATAGATCTAGGTATTACCATCTTTGGTAGGCAATCCATAAGTGGCTCTCACGATAGATTCATATGGTAATTTTATTTTCTTCCTAGGGAAGTGTTCCATGCCTTTCTTTAACGGAAATTGAAATCTAATATTCCCTTCCGTCATACCAATAATTGCACCGATCGTTCTAAGGAAAGGTCTACCAAGAATAATAGGACATGAAGGATTGCTATCTATATCAAGAACAATAAAATCTACGGGCTCATAGTTCTTATTTGCAACAATAAGAACATCATTAATTCTTCCCATAGGTTTCTTAATGGTGGAATCCGCAAGGTGCAAGTTTAAAGAGCAATCATCAAAATCATGGAAACCTAACAAATCGCACAAAGTTTTGGGAATAGTGGAAACACTAGCACCCAAATCACATAAATCATAGAACTCATGATCCTTAATCTTAATTTTAATAGTAGGTTCCCACTCATCATAAAGTTTTCTAGGGATAGAAACTTCCAACTCAAGCTTTTCGTCATAAGATTGCATCAAGGCATCAACGATATGTTTGGTAAAGGCTTTATTTTGACTATAAGCATGAGGAGAGTTTATCACGGATTGCAACAAGGAAATACAATCTATCAAAGAGCAATTATCATAATTAAATTCCTTGAAATCCAAAATAGTGGGTTTATCAACATCTAGGGTTTTGATTTCCTCAATCCCACTTTTATCAATTTTAGCATCAAGATCTAAAAACTCCGAATTTTTAGAACGCCTTCTAGGTAAAGGTGGATCATATTCAGTCCCATCATTATCAAGATTCATATTGCAAAACAAAGATTTAATAAGGGACACATAAATAAATTTTAGATCTTCATCTTTATTTTCATAGAAATTTGAAGAACACGCTTTCATAAAGCAATCTTTCTTAGCACGCATCCTAGCGGTTCTTTCTTTGCACTCATCAATGGAAATTCTCATGGATTTGAGAGACTCATTGATATCCTGCTTAGGAGGAATAGATCTAAGTTTTAAGGAATCAACATCAAGAGAAATTCTATCAACGTTCCTAGACAATTCATCAACTTTAAGCAATTTCTCTTCAAGCAAAGCATTGAAATTCTTTTGTGAATTCATAAACTCTTTAACACTAGTATCAAATTCTGAGGGCATCTTATTAAAATTTCCATAAGAGTTGTTGTAGGAATTACCATAATTATTAGAGGAATTACTAGGATAAGGCCTAGGATTAAAGTTTCCTCTATACGCGTTGTTACCAAAATTATTCCTACCAACAAAATTCACATCCGTAGATTCATTACTATTCTCAATCAAAGTAGACAAAGGCATATCATTAGGATCAGAAGAAACACTCTTAGTAGCAAATAATTTCATAAGTTCATCCATCTTTCCACTCAAAACATTAATTTCTTCTATCGCATGCACTTTTATTAGTAGATCTTTTAGTGTGCCATTGAGAATAATTAACCATAATATTATCTAGGAGTTTAGTAGCTTCTCCTAAAGTGATTTCCATAAATGTGCCTCCCGCGGCCGAATCTAAAAGATTTCTAGAAGCAAAATTCAATCCGGCATAATTTTTTTGTATAACCATCCACTAATTCAAACCATGAGTAGGGAAATTATGTATCATTAGTTTCATCCTCTCCCAAGCTTGTGCAACATGTTCATGATCAAGTTGCTTAAAATTCATAATATCGTTTCTAAGAGAGATGATCTTAGCGGGAGGAAAATGCTTATAGATAAAAGCATCTTTGCATTTATTCCAAGAATCAATACTATTTTTAGGCAAAGACGAAATCCAAGCTTTAGCACGATCTCTAAGCGAAAAAGGAAATAGCTTCAGTTTAACAATATCATTATCGACGTCTTTCTTCTTTTGCATATCACACAAATCAACAAAGCTATTTAGATGAGTAGTGGCATCTTCACTAGGAAGGCCGGCAAATTGATCTTTCATGACAAGATTCAACAAAGCAACATTGATTTCACAAGATTCAGTATCGGTAAGAGGAGCAATCGGAGTGCTAAGGAAATCATTATTGTTGGTATTGGTAAAGTTACATAATTTGGTATTATCTTGAGCCATCATGACAAACAAGCAATCCAACACACGAGCAAACAAAAAGCAAGCGAAAAAGAGGCGAACGAAAAAGAGAGGGCGAATAAAACGGCAAGGGTGAAGTGGGGGAGAGGAAAACGAGAGGCAAATGGCAAATAATGTAATGCGGGAGATACCGGTTTGTAATGGGTACTTGGTATGTTGACTTTTGCGTAGACCTCCCCGGCAACGGCGCCAGAAATTCTTCTTGCTACCTCTTGAGCACTGCGTTGGTTTTCCCTTGAAGAGGAAAGGGTGATGTAGCAAAGTAGCGTAAGTATTTCCCTCAGATTTTGAGAACAAAGGTATCAATCCAGTAGGAGGCTACGCGCGAGTCCCTCGCACCTACACAAAACAAATAAATCCTCGCAACCAACGCGATAAGGGGTTGTCAATCCCAACACGGTCACTTATGAGAGTGAGATCTGATAGATATGATAGGATAATATTTTTGGTATTTTTGTGATAAAGATGCAAAGTAAAATAAAAGGAAAAGTAAAAAAGCAACGAAAATAACTAAGTATTGGAAGATTAATATGATGAAGATAGACCTGGGGGGCCATAGGTTTCACTAGTGGCTTCTCTCAAGAGCATAAGTATTTTATGGTGGGTGACAAATTACTGTTGAGCAATTAACAGAACTGAGCATAGTTATGAGAATATCTAGGTATGATCATGTATATAGGCATCACGTCCGAGACAAGTAGACCGACTCCTGCGTGCATCTACTACTGTTACTCCACACATCAACCGCTATCCATCATGCATCTAGAGTATTAAGTTCATAAAAACGGAGTAACGCTTTAAGCAAGATGACATGATGTAGAGGGATAAATTCATGCAATATGATAAAAACCCCATCTTGTTATCCTCGATGGCAACAATACAATACGTGCCTTGCTGCCCCTCATCCTTTGGGAAAGGACACCGCAAGATTGAACCCAAAGCTAAGTACTTCTCCCATTGCAAGAAAGATCAATCTAGTAGGCCAAACCAAACTGATAATTCGAAAAGACTTGCAAAGATAACCAATCATAAATAAAAGAATTCAGAGAAGATTCAAATATTGTTCATAGATAAACTTGATCATAAACCCACAATTCATCGGTCTCAACAAACACACCGCAAAAAGAACATTACATCGAATAGATCTCCATGAGAGAGGGGGAGAACATTGTATTGATATCCAAAAAGAGAGAAGAAGCCATCTAGCTAATAACTATGGAACCGAAGGTCTGAGGTAAACTACTCACACTTCATCGGAGAGGCTATGGTGTTGATGTAGAAGCCCTCCGTGATGGATGCCCCCTCCTGCAAAGCTCCGGAACAGGCCCCAAGATGGGATCTCGTGGGTACAGAAGGTTGCGGTGGTGGAATTAGGTTTTTGGCTCCGTCTCTGGTCGTTTGGGGGTACGTAGGTATATATAGGAGGAAGAAGTACGTCGGTGGAGCAACAGGGGGCCAACGAGGGTGGAGGGCGCGCCCTGGGGGGTAGGCGCGCCCCCCTACCTCGTGGATTCCCTGTTGGTTGCTTGACGTAGGGTCTAAGTGATGGAGTCCTGGATTAGGGGGTGTCCGGATAGCTGGACTATAGCCTTTGGCCGGACTCCTGGACTTTGAAGATACAAGATTGAAGACTTCGTCCCGTGTCCGGATGGGACTTTCCTTGGCGTGGAAGGCAAGCTTGGCGATACGAATATGTAGATCTCCTACCATTGTAACCGACTCTGTGTAACCCTAACCCTCTTCGGTGCCTATATAAACCGGAGGGTTTTAGTCCTTAGGACGAACAACAATCATACCATAGGCTAGCTTCTAGGGTTTAGCCTCTCTGATCTCGTGGTAGATCTACTCTTGTACTACCCATATCATCAATATTAATCAAGCAGGAGTAGGGTTTTACCTCCATCGAGAGGGCCCGAACCTAGGTAAAATAATCGTGTCCCTTGTCTCCTGTTACCATCCTCCTAGACGCACAGTTCGGGACCCCCTACCCGAGATCCGCCGGTTTTGACACCGACATTGGTGCTTTCATTGAGAGTTTCTCTGTGTCGTCATCTTTAGGCCCGATGGCTCCTCCGATCATCAACAACAATGCGCTCCAGGGTGAGACTTTTCTCCGCGAACAGATCTTCAGATTGGCGGATTTGCCATGAGCCAATTCGCAGCCATCTGGAGCAGATTGAAAGCTATGCCCCTGGCCACCAGGTCAGATTTGGAAGTTTGAACTACACGGCTGACGTCCGCGGAGACTTGATCTTCGACGGGTTCGAGCCACAGCAAAGCGCGCCGCACTGTCACGAGGGGCATGATCTAGCTCTGCCGCCGAGCAAAGGCCTCGAGGTCGCACGATGTCCGCTCCGACCTTCAGCTCGGAGCCGACTGCGCCGATCGAGGACGGGTGGCTGGACACTGCCTCGGGGGCTGCGATCTCTACGGTGATTGAGCCGTACACTTACCCCGTCCTTTGCGAAGCTCGTAACTCCAAGGTGCCGGACTCCTCTCCGGACTCCGAGCCTTCCGTGCCCCCGCTAATCGAATCCGATTGGGCGCCGATCATGGAATTCACTGCCGCGGACATCTTTCAGCACTCGCCCTTTTGCGACATCCTGAATTCACTAAAGTCTCTCTCTTTATCAGGAGAGCCCTGGCCGGATTATGGTCAGGAAGGTTGGGATGTGGACGACGAAGAAATTCAAAGCCCACCCACCACCCACTTCGTAGCCATTGTCGATGATTTAACCGACATGCTCGACTTTGACTCCAAAGACATCGACGGTGTGGACGACGATGTAGGGGAGGAACATGAACCAGCGCCCATAGGGCACTAGAGAACCACCTCATCTCACAATGTATACATGGTGGACACACCTAAAGGAAGCGACGATGAGGAACAATGGGACGCTACGAAGGATCATTCCCTCGAAAAGCTGTCAAAACAGCGACGTAAGCGCCGCTCAAAGTCCCGCCCCGACAAAGACAACAGCCATACAGACCCAGCGATAGAGCAGGGTGAACCGGTGGACGACGAACATGCTATCGAGCAACCGTCCGATCAGGACAATCTGGATAAACAACCTGTCCCCGGCGAAGATAACAGTCCGGACGATCTCACACCGGACAAGTTGCTGGAGCAGAAGAACCTCCACAAAAGGCTCATCGCCACTGCACGTAGCCTGAAAAAGCAGAAGCGGAAGCTCAAAACAGCAGAAGATGCAATCAGAATCAGATGGAGCAAAGTGCTCAACACCGCAGACAAATACGACGACAGTCGCCGAACGAGGAGCTACCCAAAGCGAAAACTACTGCCGGAATTTGATGAGGAGGCTGTAGAGCCCCCGCAATCAAAAAACTAAGAGGCCACCCGGTTGGATGGACGACCCCATGGCAAACAGAGAGCGGCAAACAGCGCCGCACACAAGCCGGCACGCGATCCGCACAGGGATTCGCATAAAAAAGATGGCCCAGTTAGATCTTTCTACGGGCCAAGAAAGCAAGCTCTAATAAGCAATGCAACACATCAAGTATCCAAACATCACGGTACACCTAAATATAGGGGTGCCGCACACCCCCTATGTTTCATCGATGAGGTGCTGGATTATGAATTTCCAGCAGGATTCAAGCCCGTAAACATAGAGGCATACGACGGAACAACAGACCCTGGAGTCTGGATTGAGGATTACATCCTCCACATACACATGGCTGGAGGAGTTGATCTCCACGCCATAAAATACTTACCCTCAAGCTCAAAGGGCCAGCCCGGCATTGGCCTAAAAGCCTTCCGAAAACACCATTGGAAGTTGGGAGGAGCCGAGGATGCTTTTGGGCAAATTTTCAAGGGACCTATGTCCGACCTCCGGATGCCGACGATTTAAGTCACATAACTCAACAACCCGGAGAGTCAGCCCGGAAATTTTGGAACAGATTCCTTACTAAAAAGAACCAAATAGTTGACTGTCCGGACGCCGAAGCCTTAGCAGCTTTCAAACACAACGTCTGAGACGAATGGCTCGCCAGACACCTCGGCCAAGAAAAGCCAAGAACAATGGCCGCATTAACAAGCCTCATGACCCGCTTTTGCGCGGGAGAGGATAGCTGGCTGGCAAGATGCAGCACCAGCGACCCAAGTACATCCGAAGTCAGGGATGGAAACGGGAAACCACGGCGCAGCAAGGACCAGCGTCGGACCAAGGGAAACAACCCGAAGAGAACGACAGTCAATGGCGCAGTCAACGAGCTATCTAACTTAAACAAAATCTTGGATAAGATATGCCAAATCCACAGTACTCCCGGGAAGCCTGCAAACCATACCCACAGAGATTGTTGGGTCTTCAAGCAGTCCAGCAAACTCAACGCCGAACACAAGGGGCTCGACACACCAAGCGAGGACAATGACGAACCCCAAAAGCAGAGCACCGGAAAACAAAAGAATTTCCCACAAGAAATCAAAACAGTAAACTCACTTCACGTGACAAAAGGGAAAAATAGAGCGGCGCCCATAGAGGTACGTGCCATACGGCCTATCCCGGAGGAGTCCCGCCACTGGTTGTTAAAACCAATCACCTTCGACCATCGGGATTACTCTACAAGTATACGGAATGCAGGTTGGACTGCCTTGATATTAGATCCGATAATTGGCGGACTCCAATTTTCACAAGTCCTAATGGACGGCGGCAGTGATCTAAACCTGCTATATCAGGACACAATCCGCAAAATGGGGATAGACCCAACCAAACTTCACCATAGCAACACTTCCTTTCAAGGGGTAATGCCAGGACCATATGCCCATTGTACGGGCTCTCTACTGCTAGAAGTTGTGTTCGGCTCACCCGACAACTTCCGCCGCGAAAAGTTAACCTTCCACCTCGCCCCATTTACAAGTAGCTATCAAGCACTATTGGGACGCGAAGCTTTCGCCCGCTTTAACGCAATACCGCATTATGCATCTCTTACACTTAAAATGCCCAGTCCACGCGGCGTCATCTCGTTAAAAGGAAACATCGAGGGTTCCTTGAGTCCGGAAAATCGTGCGGTTGCCTTGACAGCCTCACATGAACCGGCTTCACTAATAAAAGCACTTAGACAGGCCGTCCGGACCCCGGACACGGCTGGACGAGTCCGGCGTAAACATACAAAGGGCTTACCAGACACATGCCCCTGTACAAGGGGCTCCGCAACAAGAGACCATAAAGCTCAATTTCATCCATTTTTTGAATTGTACTTCGTTCATTTAATATAACGTACATTTCGCCACGACCTTTTTCAACTAAGTTCCTCTCTTTTACAGATGAACATCGTGCTACACCCATCCAGGATACGGCACAACGGAGACACAGGCGCAGACATGCAGTAGGGACCCATCGCAAGGATTCTTTTCAGATTAAGACCCTACATAAACCTTTTTCACTGTCTCTTGTTGATAAACATCCCCCGGTTTCTTGCTATAACCGAGGAGGAGGCTGGCGTTTTGGCATAGGCCACGTCAGAATTTCGCGCGTACCTGGACACCAAGGGCGATTGTTCGACCCGTTTTCATAAAGACCGAATACCTTAGGGAGTGTTCGGTCTCGAGTTAGGCCTTATATGCATCAGCTCCGAATCATGTCTTTGGTAAAATGTTGGGTTTGCCCGGCTCCTGTGTTTTTCTGCCTTACGTTCCGCTCTATCGGCTAATGCGGCACCAGGAGAACTACTGCGATTGTGTCCCGGTTCGGCCAGGCGAGCACCTCAGTAGAGAAAGCCGAAAACTGACTGTCATGATATAGCGTGAGACTGGTCAACTACTCGATGACCCGCTGGAATCTTTAGAATTTCTCCGCATTGACGAAGGGCCGTATCCCGGCCAGGCACATACGCGCCCCGAATTCGGGTGAGCGCGGTGCCCCTAGGGGCTATATAGTAGCCCCACTATCGAACTCCTATGGCTAAGTGAAAGTGATAAAGCATTATAGTCCAGTTGCCTAGTTTGCTACGCTATCACCTCCTTTGTAGGACCAAGACGTTGGATCAAGTGTGAAAAGGCGTTTTTTGCAAACACCCACGCATTATATGCGTGGGGGCTGAAGCCAAAGACTGCCATCTTTCAGGTTATATACACATATACATTAACGGCCGCACAGGAGGTATTTTAATTCTTGAAGGCACAAGTATAAAAAGCTTTTATATTCCATCGAAACATTGTTTCACAATAATACATGTTATTGAACATAATATCCTTGAGCACTGCGCCTCTATTAACGCAGCGCCTGCAGAACTTCACGAAAATAGTGCTCGGATGTACTCGGCTTCCGTCCGAATCTTGGGATGCAACATCGGTGGCCTTCATCTCCGCCCAGTATGTCTTGACACGGGCAAGAGCCATCCGCGCACCCTCTATGCATGCTGACCGCCTCATTGCTTTGATATGCGGCACCGCACCAAGGAACTGCTGCACCAAGCCAAAATAACTCTTCGGCTCGGGCCTTTTCAGCCACAAATGAGTCACGACATTCTTCATGGCAAGTCCGGACAACCTATTCAGCTCCGCCCATTCGGCCAAACGACCGGTTAATGGAAGTGGACGCTCTGGATTACGGAACTGCAACCAAAAAAGCTCCTCCATCTCGTGACCCTTTTGATCTCCGAAGTGTTCGGCCACGTCCGTGGCACTCGCCGCCAAGTCCAGATAAGCATCCTCACTACTCCACAGCCGGTCCAACTGAGCATATTTAGGATCCGTGAACTTCCTCCGCAACAGAAAGGGATTTCCAGCCGCGATATCTCCGGCCTGACGTAGCTCCTCCTTCATAGCTCTCATCGCAGAGCGATCATCCTTGGCCTCGGTGGTGGCCTTCTTCAGGTCCTCTTGCTCCGCTCAACCTTCTTTTTCAAGAAGCTCGCAGCGGTCGGTAGCATTCTTCAACTTCACAGCCATTTCGGCCATTTCCTTCTTGCTTCGGCAGTGAGCAGCTTGTTCGGCTTTTAGCTCTTCGGCCGCCTTTAAGGCAGCCGCATCACTTTTTCTGGCCTGCTCCTTGGCTCGGGCAAGCTCCGCCCGAAGGTTCTCCATGGCAGCAGCACCATCTGCATCAAGCATACATGTTGTAAGGCACGGGCATCAAGCTCCCTTACCAGGTGTCCACGGAGAAACCGCATACCTTGTGACTCGTCAAGCCGCTTATTGACAAGCGCGATGTCGGCATCCGCCACGTCAAGTTGCCGCTTTAGTTCGGCAAAATCATCAGTCCGGCTAGCCAACGGACGCTCCGCCACCTACA
The DNA here is from genome assembly GCA_021605205.1 of Aegilops longissima. NCBI lineage: Eukaryota > Viridiplantae > Streptophyta > Magnoliopsida > Poales > Poaceae > Aegilops > Aegilops longissima. The sequence continues at coordinate 471,610,047 of CM038680.1, forward strand.
TATGAAGGGCGACATATTATAACCTGGGATTATGATCCTCGGCATGATGTCATTTTTTACAAACGCACGGAGTCTCAGGGGCTACTATCTACATAGGACGCATCTTATATATGCGGAACCGTCAAAAGGTACATCATTGCACGTACCTCAAAACCTGTCAGTAAACTTCTAGCGGCCTCGTACAACCTGCTTTCCACGGACGAAATTTTTTCAATCACCGTACCCATCAATGCACGGTGATCCTCTGAGATAGACACTCGCCCGAGCAGACCCTTCAACTCCTCCGACCATGCACCAGGAGGTGCCGGACTCGTCTGATGGCCTTTTTCGAAGGCCGGACACGGAGGGCTCTGGGGGGCCCTACGACCGCCCTCCACCCCTGCCGGATTCGGGGAAACCCTCCGCCACGACACCTCAGGATCGTCCGCCTCGCTAGGCGGTACGGCAGGGGGAGGCGTTCCGCTCTCCATCATCTCCGGACGAAGATCCCCTGAAGACGAGCTCTGCTGAGAAGGCTGAGATCCGAACTACAAGGTAAAATTTTGGTCATCTTCAGAAATAAAACAGGGATGTCTCTTATTTTAAAAAACTCCCCTCTCTACTTACGGCTCGCTGGAGGGCTGATCTCCTTGGGGAAATAATGCGGCCGGGGCATCTTTCGGCGCAGGACCCTCTGGCGAAGATTTCTTCCCGCGCTTTGAGGCCTTAGTCTCCGGATCTTCAGAGGCGGTCCTCTTCTCCCCTTGGATGGAGGGATTCTCGATCCCTCCTTTCTTGATAACCTCCTTCGCGGAGGCAGTAGCTTCCTTTTACCCCCTTCACCTTCTTCCGAAGGCGCAGCCTCCAGCATCTTGGTTAACACGGGATCCGGCGTGGTCTCAGGGAGGGGGGCCGGACACCTGATCAGTTTTGCTTTCGCTATCCACTCCTGTTTAAGGGACAACTCTTTTAAGGGCAAGTTTATGATAAATATACGGATAGCGTGTCCGGGTACGGGACTACTTACTTGAGCATCCGGGCGATTGCAGCTCATACCTGCGTCCTCGGTTAAGTCCGGACACATTGCTTGTGATCCGAAGGACAGTTTCTACATCTCCACGGGCGTTGCGCCCATAAAATGTTGGAGAGCACGTGGTCCCTCCGGATTGAACTCCCACAGGCGGAGGGGGCGACGTTTGCAGGGCAGGATGCGACGAATCAGCATGACCTGCGCTACTACGACCAGATTGATCTCTCTCTCTAGGAGGTCTCGAATACGGCCCTGCAACAAGGGCATGTCCTTGGACAGCCCCCAGTAAAGCCCTTTATTGACCCATGACGCCAACCGCGGTGGAGGATCCGAGCGAAAGGCAGGTGGCGCCACCCATTTGGTGCCCCTGGGAGCGGTGATATAAAACCACTCTTGTTGCCATAGACTGAGCTCCTCTTGAAAAGAGCCCTCGGGCCATGGAGCGTCAGCATTCTTGCTTATAACAGCCCCTCTGCACTCTGCCTGTTGCCCCTTGATCATCTTCGGCTCCACCTTGAAGGTCTTGAGCCACAATCCGAAGTGAGGGGTAATGCGGAGGAAGGCTTCAGATCTGACGATGAGCGATGAGATGTGGAGGATGGACTTGGATCCAAGTCGTGAAATTCCAGCCCATAATAAAACATGAGCCCCCTCACGAAGGGGTCCGTCGGGAAACTTAGCCCCCGAAGGAAGTGAGACGTGAACACCACGCTTTCACCGGGCTTGGGAGAGGGAATAACCTGCCCTTGGGCAGGCAACCTATCGATATTTCGCGGTTAGATACAGGCATCACTTAGCTTTAGGACGTCTTCTTCCGTGACGGAGGAAGGCATCCACCGGCCTTGAAGGTCGGGCGGACATCATCGAAGGTCCGAAGCGCCTGAATCTGGAGCTTTGAGTGTTGGGACTCAAAGCGAGGGGCGGATTCGATTGAGATTGAGAAAAAGAGCGGGGCCTTGGTGTCTTTATAAAGAGGTTGAATACCAGGAGCCCTCCCCGTGACCGTTCGGGACTCGCCTTCGATAGAGGAGGCGTGCCAACGGGCACGATTGGGTTACCCACGCCCGTATTGATGAGAATCCCGGAATAAGGGGACACGATCTCTGCTTTGACAAGACGTGCCAAGGAAACCGCCTTGCTAAACGCGCTGAGGTGGGACAGTAAAAACGATTCGAATAAAGGCTTGGCCGTGGTGTGATGTCACGCTGCGGAATACATCAGCAGATTGAACTTGTGTAAATATTATTCTCTCTATGGTGGTATGTGGAACTTATTTTGCAGAGCTAGACACTGTCCTTGTGTTCAAAATCTTCTATGAAGTATTCGGAGGAGGAACCCGCCTTGCAATGCCGAAGACAATATGCGTGCCGGACTCGTCGTCATTGAAGCCTGGTTCAGGGGCTACTAAGGGAGTCCTGGATTAGGGGGTGTCCGGATAGCCGGACTCCTGGACTTTGAAGATACAAGATTGAAGACTTCGTCCCGTGTCCGGATGGGACTTTCCTTGGCGTGGAAGGCAAGCTTGGCGATACGGATATGTAGATCTCCTACCATTGTAACCAACTCTGTGTAACCCTAACCCTCTTCGGTGCCTATATAAACCGGAGGGTTTTAGTCCGTAGGACGAACAACAATCATACCATAGGCTAGCTTCTAGGGTTTAGCCTCTCTGATCTCGTGGTAGATCTACTCTTGTACTACCCATATCATCAATATTAATCAAGCAGGAGTAGGGTTTTACCTCCATCGAGAGGGCCCGAACCTGGGTAAAAACATCGTGTCCCTTGTCTCCTGTTACCATCCACCTAGACGCATAGTTCGGGACCCCTACCCGAGATCCGCCGGTTTTGACACCGACACTAAGTCTCGTGGATCTTGTTTGTTCAAAAAATCACGTTCCCGAAGGTTTCATTCCGTTTGGACTCCGTTTGATATTCTTTTTCTGCGAAACTCTGAAATAGGCAAAAAAAACAGCAATTCTGGGCTGGGCCTCCGGTTAATAGGTTAGTACCAAAAATAATATAAAAGTGAATAATAAAGCCCAATAATGTCCAAAACAGAAGATAATATAGCATGGAGCAATCAGAAATTATAGATACGTTGGAGACGTATCACTTCCCAATTTTGGCAACCAAAATGGGTTACGCTCTGAGAATTGTACAGATTTACTTCAAAATCCAATCATGATGGGTCCTTAGGTGTATTTTCTTTGTTTCGAAATTTTCATGGTCTTCAAAACCCATCCTCTCCAAGACATAGCGTCTTGCATGGCATGGGATAAGCTAGTTGCATTGTAAAAGATGAAAATTAGATGTGAAATAGTTGAAGTCATGCTTAATTATGAAAAAAACACTTGTCGTTGTTGTGTACCATTTCAACGTCGAAGGTCTCCTCGAGCTTAATGCTGAAGCGCCGATCTTCGTCCAGGTGAGGGCACCTGTCGCACACTCGATCGTCATGGCACCAGCTGCACTCCCCTGGGAGACTCTCGTCATCTGAGTACGACATTTCCTACGTTCATAATTCAAAGATTAAACTTGTACAATTAAATATATGTACTAAAAACCTAAATTAGATCATTATTTTTCGAGAAAATCCAGGCCACTCGATATTTCCTACATATTCTAGCACAAGTCATGCCAGAATTCACGGAAAAATCCGGCATGACCTTTGCTAAAAAAGGACATATCGAGTGCCTGAAATTTGCCAGAACGGAAATTAATCAACACTCCGGCAAAACATAGGCCACTCGGAGGTGTAACCTCAACACATGATATACATGTTTTATCTACATCATATATATATATATATATATATATATATATATATATATATATATATATATATATATATATATATATATATATATATATATATATCTTATAGGACTCATATTGACATGGAGATTTGGCTGGTCTCACCTCGAGGTCGGAGGGGGTCGGTGACGGGGACGACGGCGGGGATGATGGAGGGGCTCCTTGATTTCTGCAAAAGCAAAAACCCTATAACTTATCACTAATACATCCCGAATAATTGCTTACACTAAAAAAATAACAGCAAATATGACATGTTCAACTAGTTCTATTAATTCAACTAGTTCTTACTAAATATAAGCTTACTATAAATATAAAAAACTAGTTCTTTCTAAAAATAAAGTAGTTCAACTAGTTATATTAATTTTCTCACTAAAAATACATTAGTTCTATTAATTCAACTAGTTTATTAATTTACTTACTAAATTAGTTCAACTAAAACTAAACTAGTTCAACTACTACTAAAAATCATTATCTATGAACCCTAAATTAACATCTACTACTACTAAAAAACATCTACTAACTAAGCAAAGAGAGGGGGTGGGGGAGGGGTGGGGGCTTACAGAGAGGGGAGAGACGATGGCGGGGAGGTGCTTGGCGACGGAGGTAGGGGCGGTGAGGGCGGGCTCGGGATCGGGAGGCGGTGGTCCTGGGCGGGCTCGGGCGGCGGCGGTGAGGTCGAGGGCGGCAGCGGTGAGGTCGAGGGTGGTGACGGTGAGGTCGAGAGCGGCGGCGGGCGGGAGTGGTGAGGTTGAGGGCGGCCTCGGGCGGCAGCGGTGAGGGCAGGCTCGGTCTCGGGCGGCGGCGACAGAGGAGTAGGGGAACAGGGGGAGAAAGTAGAGGGACTTAGCAAAATTTTGTTCCCGCGCGGGTGGTTAAGTCGAACTAGCAGTAGCGCTCATTAGGAAACGCGCTATAGCTAATTTAGCTATAGCGTGTTTCAAAGAAAAACGCTACTGCTAATGGAAGCAGTTATTTTTTAAGAGAAAAACGCTATATTCTAAGCAATGTAAAAACATCAAAAATATACATTGGTCATCATTGATCTTTTTGTGTAGAATCTAAATAGTCAACATGAATCCTCTTTGCACTGATAGAGTGCAAAGCGAGGATTCATATTGCAGCCACAAATCCTACACATATAGTTTGATACGTCTCCAACGTATCTATAATTTTTGATTGCTCCATGCTATATTATCTACTGTTTTGGACCATATTTGGATTTATTTTCCACTTTTATATTATTTTTGGGACTAACCTATTAACCGGAGGCCCAGCCCAGAATTGCTGTTTTTTTGCCTATTTCAGTGTTTCGAAGAAACGGAATATCAAACGGAATGAAACCTTCGGGAACGTGATTTTCTCACCGAATATGATCCAGGAGACTTGGACCCCACGTCAAGAAAGAAGGGAGGCGGACACGAGGGTGGAGGGCGCCCCCCCCCTAGGGCGCGCCCCCTGCCTCGTGGGCCCCCTTTGCTCCACCGACGTACTCCTTCCTCCTATATATACCTACGTACCCCCAAACGATTCGATACGGAGCCAAAAACCTAATTCCACCGCCGCAACTTTCTGTATCCACGAGATCCCATCTTGGGGCCTGTTCCGGAGCTCCACCAGAAGGGGAATCCACCACGGAGGGCTTCTACATCAACATCATAGCCCCTCCGATGAAGTGTGAGTAGTTTACCTCAGACCTTCGGGTCCATAGTTAGTAGCTAGATGGCTTCTTCTCTCTTTTTGGATCTCAATACAATGTTCTCCCCTTCTCTCGTGGAGATCTATTCGGTCTAATCTTCTTTTTGCGGTGTGTTTGTTGAGACCGATGAATTGTGGGTTTATGATCAATAATATCTATGAACTATATTTTAATCTCCTCTGAATTCTTTTATGTATGATTGGTTATTTTTGCAAGTCTCTTCGAATTATCAGTTTGGTTTGGCCTACTAGATTGGTTTTTCTTGCAATGGGACAAGTGCTTAGCTTTGGGTTCAATCTTGCGGTGTCCTTTCCAAAGGATGATGGGGAAGCAAGGCACGATTGTATTGTTGCCATCGAGGATAACAAGATGGGTTTTTTTATCATACTGCATGAATTTATCCCTCTACATCATGTCATCTTGCTTAAGGCGTTACTCTTTTTTATTGAACTTAATACTCTAGATGCATGCTGGATAGCGGTCGATGAGTGGAGTAATAGTAGTAGATGCAGGCAGGAGTCGGTCTCGGACGTGATGCCTATATACATGATCATACCTAGATATTCTCATAACTATGCTCAATTCTGTCGCTCAACAGTAATTTGTTCACCCACCGTAGAATACTTATGCTCTTGAGAGAAGCCACTAGTGAAATCTATGGCCCCCGGGTCTATCTTAATCATATTAATCTTCCTACGCTTTATTATTGCTTTGCTTTTTTTACTTTTGCTTTTATTTTACTTTGCATCTTTATACCAAAAATACCAAAAATATTATCTATCATCTCTATCAGATCTCACTCTCGAAAGTGACCTTGAAGGGATTGACAACCCCTAGTCGTGCTGGTTGCGTGGAGCTTTTTTGCTTTGTGTAGGTACGAGGGACTCGCGCGTGGCCTCCTACTGGATTGATACCTTGGTTCTAAAAAACTGAGGGAAATACTTACGCTACTTTTCTGCATCATCCCTTCCTCTTCGGGGAAATCCAACGCAGTGCTCAAGAGGTAGCAAGAAGGATTTCTGGCGCCGTTGCCGGGGAGTCTACGCAAAAGTCAACATACCAAGTACCCATCACAATCCCTTCTCTCTCGCATTACATTATTTGCCATTTTCCTCTAGTTTTCCTCTCCCCCACTTCACCCTTGTCGTTTTATTCGCCCTCTCTTTTCCGTTTACCTTTTTCTCGCTTGTTTGTCGTTATGTTTGGATTTGGGGAAATTATTGCCGATATGGACAATAATAATATCATGGAAAAATCTAAAGCTCCTGCTGAAGAACCCCCTACCTTGCATACAAAAAAATTTCGAGTTGGTAGTGGTAATATTATTAGAAAAGGAGTTATTCAAGATTTCTTTACTTGTGCCGGTACTTTGCCCTCTACGGGCGGTTCTATTCTTCATAGAACTAGTAGTCTTGCGGACGCCATTGCCATGCTTATAGTTGAACTTGAAAGGCAATTTATGCACATGCACCCTTTCATACAAAGAATTTTCTTAGAATTCTCTAATATTGAGCATTCTTCTGTTAAGCGTGCCGCCACTATCTTTTTGGCTCATGAGTCTAGATTTATAATAAAAGAGGCCAAAGAAATCTTTGCTCATTATAGGGTAGATGCTAGTCATCCTCCCATTGAAGCTATCCTTTTTAATCAAGAAGATATGATGCGTTTACAATCTTTAGATCATATTGCTTATAATGAAAATCTTAGGAAAAAGGTTCCTGCAGATGTTCTAGTTGATAAAATTTCCGAGCTTAATGATGATTTTGCTATTCAGAATAATGGACTAGGTTTTCCTCTTGAACGAAGGCTTGTATCTTTTTTCCAAAAGAATGCTCTTAATGATGAATTGGTTGTGCAATACAAAGGGCCTAAGGAGGATCCCATACCTCCCGAGATTGATCTTGGGGACTTTTGTCCCATTAAATTTAGTCCTTTTGATTATTTTTGTTTACCTCAAAGAAACCTTGCTGTTGAACGTAGAGAATATGAGAGAAGTTTTCCTGATTTGCCATACCATTATTATGGCAATACCTAGATCTATCATTGCTTTTATGCCTAGCCAGGGGCGTTAAACGATAGCGCTTGTTGGGAGGCAACCCAATTTTATTTTTAGTTTTTTTTTGCTTTTGCTTATGGTTATGAATAAATAATCCATCTACCTTCTGTTTAGATGTGGTTTTATGTTTTAATTAGTGTTTGTGCCAAGCTAAACCTATAGGATCTTCTTGGATGATAGTTATTTGATCTTGCTGAAATTTCCAGAAATTTTCGGTTCACGAAAACAATTGTTAAAAATCACCAGAACGTGATAAAATAGTGATTCCAATTGCTGCTGATCAATAAACAAATTGTCTAGGTTTTCCTATTTTGGATGAATTTTTATAGTTCCAGAAGTTTGCGTTATTTACAGATTACTACAGACTGTTCTGTTTTTGACAGATTCTGTTTTCCGTGTGTTGTTTGCTCATTTTGATGAATCTATTGCTAGTAAAATAGTTTACAAACCATAGAGAAGTTGGACTACAGTAGGTTTAATACCAATATAAATAAAGAATGAGTTCATTATAGTACCTTGAAGTGGTCTTTTGTTTTCTTTCGCTAACGGAGCTCATGAGATTTCTGTTGAGTTTTGTGTTGTGAAGTTTTCAAGTTTTTGGTGAAATCTTTTGATGAATTATGGAACAAGGAGTGGCAAGAGCCTAAGCTTGGGGATGCCCATGGCACCTGTCGGTGTCAAAACCGGCGGATCTCGGGTAGGGGGTCCCGAACTGTGCGTCTAGGCGGATGGTAACAGGAGACAAGGGACACGATGTTTACCTGTGTTCGGGCCCTCTTGATGGAGGTAAAACCCACGCCCCTGCTTGATTGATATTGATATTGTGGATGTTTACAAGAGTGGATCTACCACGAGATCAAGGAGGCTAAACCCTTGAAGCTAGCCTATGGTATGATTGTAAGGGTTGTTGATGTTGTCCTACGGACTGAAGCCATCCGGTTTATATAGACACCGGAGAGGGCTAGGGTTACATAGAGTCGGTTACAATGGTAGGAGATTTACATATCGGTATCGCCAAGCTTGCCTTCCACGCCAAGGAAAGTCCCATCCGGACACGGGGAGAAGTCTTCAATCTTGTATCTTCATAGTCTTGGAGTCCGTCGATGATGATAGTCCGCAGATGATAGTTCGGTGATGATGGTAGTCCGCTATCCGGACACCCCTAATCCAGACTCCTCGGTAGCCCCTGAACCAGGCTTCAATGATGATAAGTCCGACGCGTATATTGCTTGGCATTGCAAGGCGGGTTCCTCCTCCGAATGATAGAAGATTGTGAACACCAGGATAGTGTCCGGCTCTGCAAAATAAATTCCACGTTCCACCGTAGAGAGAATAATAATATACACACAAGTTCAATCTGCTGACGTTTTCTGTGGCATGACGTCATACCACTACCAAGCCATTACTTAGAATTGTTTTTCACTCTACCACCTCAGCGCATTTAGCGAGGCGGTTTCCTTGGCACGTCTTGTCGAAGCAGAGATCGTGTTTCCCCTTAATCCGGGATTCTCATTAATACGGACGTGGGTAACCCAACCGCGCCCGTTCGCCACGCCCCCTCTATCGAAGGCGAGTCCCAAACGGTCACGGAGACGGCTCTTGGTATTCTCCCTCTTTATAACGGGACCAAGGCTCGTTTCTTTTTTCTTCAATCCTTCATCGAATCCTCTCCCCGCTCCAAGTTCCAGCACCTAGAGCTCCAGATTCGAGCGCTGCGGACTTCCAACGATGTCCGGTTCCGACCTCCAGGGCCGGTGGATGCCCTCCTCCGTCACGGAGGAGGACGTGTTAAAGCTGCGGGAGGCCAAGTACCTGTCTTACGAGATTTCGCACAGGTTGCCTGCCGAAGGGCAGGCCATCCCCACCCCCGAGCCCGGCGAGTGTGTCGTTTTCGTATCCCAACTCCGTCGGGGTTTAGGCTTCCCGATGGATCCTTTTGTGAGAGGGCTCATGTTTTACTATGGGTTGGAATTCCACGATTTGGCTCCGGAGTCCATCCTCCATATTTCCGCATTTATTGTCGTCTGCGAAGCCTTCCTCCGCGTCACCCCTCACTTCGGCCTGTGGTTGAAGACCTTCAATGTGGCGCCGAAGATGATTGGGGGGCGTCAAGCGGAGTGTGGCGGGGCGGCCATAAGTAAGAGGGCCGATGCCCCGTGGCCTGCTGGCTCCTTCCAAGAGGAGCTCGGCCCGTGGCAGCAAGAGTGGTTCTATATTACCGTTCGAGGGGGCGGCAAAGCCGCCGCCCTTATTCCGCCCGGGACCTCCACGACGGTTGATGTTGTGGGTCAACCAAGGGCTCAACTGGGGGCCGTCAAAGGACGTGCCCCTAATGCAGGGCCGGATTCGAGATCTCCTAACGAGGGAGATCGATATGGTGGTGGTGATGCAGGTTATGCTGATTAGGCATCTCCTGCCCTGCAAACGCCGCCCTCTCCGGCTATGGGAGTTCAATCCGGAGGGCCCACGGATTCTTCAACACTTCATGGGTATGACACCCCTGGAGATGTACAACTTATTCTTCAGACGCAAGAGGTGCGTCCGAATTGACCGAGGATGCTGGCCTAAGCTGCAATCGCCGGATACTCAAGTAAGTAGTTCGAGTCCGGACATACCGTTTGTTTGCCTTTCGATGATTAAACTTTATGACCAACTTCCTTCTACAGGAGTGGATAGCGGAAGCAAAATTATCTGATGTCCGCCCCCTCCCCGAGACGCGCGGATCCGTGCTGGTCCGGATGCTTGAAGTTGCGCCGGAGGAAGGCGAAGGGAAAGCAGAAAGCTACTTGCCTCGCCTAAGGAGGCTCTTGAAAGAGGGGATCGAGAATCCCTCCCCAAGGGGAGAAGAGGACTGCCTCCAGAGGACCCGGGAAAAATCCCTAAGCGGGGAAGAAATCTTCGCGGAGGTCCTGCGGCCGGGAGGCCCCGCCGCACAATCTCCCTTAATGAGTCAGCCCTCCAACGAGCCGTAAGTGGAAAGAAAGGAGTTTTATAATAAGGGACATCCCTATTTGTGCTTCCGAGGATAACTAAAGTTTTTACCTTGTAGTTCGGATCTCCGTCCTTCGCAGATGAGCTCGTCTTGGGGACCTTCGTCCGGAGATGATAGAGAGCGGGGCGCCTCCGTCTGGGCGCCGTTGGATAGGGCGGACGAGCCTGAAGTGTAAATCACGAGGGAGCCCGGGTTTGGCAAAGCCGGATAGTTCGGCGCCAAGCGGTGTCTGGTGAAGGAGCTGCTTGAGAAGGCGTCTATCTCGGAAGATCAGCACGCATTGATGAGCATGGTGATTGAAAGGATTTAAATCCGCCCAAGGCGGTTGCATGATGCCGTCGGGAGTTTTTGGCGGGGTTTGAGGTACGTAAAATGACACACCTTTTAACAGTTTTGCATATAGAATCGCCTGTATAGATAGTAGCCCCGAGACTCGGTAGGTTGTCGCAATCGACAGCGCGTCGAGGATCAAAATCGCAGGTTTAAATTCCGTCGTGCCGATGCAGGTGGCGGGTCGTCCGGGGCCAGCGGACTGATGGAGTTGTTGAACTAAGCGGCAACTCGATGTTGCGGATGCGGACATCACGCTGATCAACAAAGCGACTTGATGAGTCGCAAGGTAAATGTTCTCCGCGCGGTCACTTGGTATGGGAGCGAAGCCAACTCCTTACAATGTGTGCGTGAAATGCAGATAGTGCCGCTGCTGTGGAGAGTCTCGGGCGAACTTGCTCAAGCCAAGGAGCAGGCGGAAGGAGTAATCTGGCGGCCTCGAGGGCGGCCGAGGAGTTAGCGGCGAAAGGGTCGCTGCTTGCGGAGCAGGGAAGAGATGGCCGCAATGGCCCTGAAGTTAAAAGATGCTACCGACCGCAATGAGGCTCTTGGGAAGGAGTGCCTAGCGGAGCAAGAAGACCTACGGAAGGCCACCGCCGAAGCCAAGGATGCCCGCTCTGCAATGCGGGCTATAAAGGAAGAGCTGCGCCAGGCGGAGATATTGTAGTGGCAAGCCTTTTACGCTGCGCCAAGGTTCTGGATCAAAATATGCTCAGCTGGGCCAAGCTGTGGGGTTCGAGGACCCTTATATGGACTTAGCAGCGAAGTGCGGCGGATGCCCGTTGCATGCATTCGAGGCGGAAGGATCACAAGGCGGAAGAGCTGTTTTGGTCTCAATTCCATAGTCCGGCGTTCACTTCCGTTGGCCGACCGTTTGGCTGAGTGGGCTGAGCTAAATAGGTTGTCGGGCTTGCTATAGCGGATATAGTGACCCATATCCGGCCAGATAGGCCCGGCGAAGAGTTACTTTGGCTTATTGCAGCAATTTCTTGGGGCGGTGCCGCATATCAAAGCGATGAAGCGGTCGGCCTGCATAGAGGGTGCGCGGATGGCGCTTCGCCGTGTGAAGACACATTGGACGAGATGGATGCCACCGCTGTTGCGACCCGGGTTGGATGATAACGGTTACCCGCCGAGCACTATTTTGGCGAAGTGCTGCGTGGTGCTCGTGTAATAGAGTCGCGATGCTCAAAAATGTTACGTTGAATGAGCGTTTATATGATGTAAAGCGATATTTATGATGTAAGCGCCTTTTATACTTGTGCGTTCAAGTAATAGAATATCTCCTATGCGGCCGTTCATGTATACGTGTGTATAACTTTGAAAGATGGCGATCGTCCGCTTCAGCCCCCACGCACAAGGTGCGGGGTGTTCATAAAAAATAGCGTTTTCACACTTAATCCGATGTCTCGGTCCTGTAAAGGAGGTGGTAGCTTAGCAAACGAGGCAACCGGACTATAATGCTTTATCTCTTTCACATAGCCATGGAGTTCGAGGGTGGGGCTACGACATAGCCCCTGGGGGCACCGCGCTCTCTGAATTCGGGGCGCGTATGTGCCTGGCCGGGAAACGGCCCTTCGTCAAAGCGGAGGAATCCTAAACATTCCCATGGTCGATCGAGTGGTTGACCAGTCTCTCGCTGTATCATGACAGTCAGTTTTTGGCTTTCTCTACTTAGGTGCTCGCCCAAATTAACTGGGGCACAATCGCAGATAGTTCTCCGGGCGGCGTTAGCCGATGATATGGGCGTAAGGCAGCAAAACACAGAGCCGGGCAAACCCAACATTTGACCAAAGACATGATTCGGAGCTGATGCATATAAGGCCTAACTCGAGACGCCGAACACTCCGAAGGTGTTCGGTCTTTATAATAGCGGGCAAAACAAAGCCCTAAGCCCCTTGTGTCCAGTGCAGGCAGGTTCTTCGGCGGCCAATGCCAAAACGCCGATCTCCACTCTGGTTATAATGATAAACCAGGGGATTATAGCAACGAGAGACAGTAAGAAAGGTTTACGAGGGTCTTAGTCGAAAAGAGTCCTTGCAGCGGGTCCCTCCGCACGCTCGCTTTGTGTCTCCGTTGTGCCGTATCCTGGATGGGTGTGCACGCTGTTCATCTGTAAAAGAGAGGAACTTGGTTGGAAAGGAAATCGTGCGAGAAAGTGCATAAAAATTGAAATATAGATTAAGAAAGCTGAGTCTATGCTAGCTCATTATGGCTTATATGTGCAAACCCTTGTGAAGGGATGTGCGGCTAGGTAGCCCTAGCTTATTTATTCGGACTCGCCCGGCCGTGTCCGGGGTCTCAAGCGACCTTTTAATGAAATGATGCCACATGGACCGGGCATTTTAAGCGTAAGAGGCGCGTAATGTGGTATTGCATTGTAGCGATTTAAAGCTTCTGTCCCAAGTGATGCTTGATAGCTCTTTGTTAAATGGGGCGACATGAAAGGTTAGCTTTTCTCGTCGGAAGTTGTTAGGTGACCCTGACACAACTACTAGTAATAATGAAACTGTGCGCCTGGCGTAAGGGCCTGGCGCCACTCCTTTGAAGGAAGTGCGGCTATGCCGAATTGTAGTAGGGTCTATCCCAACTTGCGGATTGTGTCCGGAAATAGCAGGTTCAAGTCACTGCCGCCGTACATCAAAACCTGCGTTAATTGCAGTCCGTCTATTATGGGATGAAATATCAGGGCAGTCTATCCTACGTTCCGGATACTTCTGGACTAATCCAGATGGTCGAAAGTGATTGGTTTTGACGTCCAATCTCGGTCCACTAGGGTGGATCGTGCGACACTTGTCTTAGCGAGTGCCGCGTTGGCTTTCCGTACTATCACGTGAAGCGAGTTTACTGTTTTGACTTCTTGTGGGAAAGTCTTTTGACTTCCGGTGCTCTGCTGGTGGGGTTCGTCATCGTCCTCGCTTGGCACATCGAGCCCCTTGTGTCCGGCGTTGAGTCTGCCGGACTGTTTGAAAACCTAACAATTTCGGTTGGTATGGTTTGCGGGCCTTCCGGAGGTACTGTGGATTTGACATATCCGATCTAAAATTTTGTTTAAATTTGATAGCTCGTCTCTGTTCTCCTTAAGAGCCGTGTTGTATTGTTTGGCATGAGCTTTTGAATCCGGCGTTGACCGCCGTGCCCTTTGGGCTTTTTCTTTATTCCGCGCTGGTCTTTCCCTCGCCGACTGTCCGTTCCATCTCGATCTCGGATGTACTCGGTCGCTGGTGCTGCATCTTGCTAGCCAGCTGTCTTCTCTAGCGCAAAGCGCGTCATGAGGTTTGTTAGCGGCCATTGTTCTTGGCTTCTCTTGGCGAGGTGTCTGGCGAGCCATTCGTCTCGAGACGTTGTGTTTAAAAGCTGCTAGGGCCTGCGTCCAGGACAATCGACTATTTGGTTCTTCTTGGTAAGGAACCTGTTCCGAATTTTCTTGGCGACTCTCCGGGCTGTTGGGGTATATGACTCAGATAAATGCGCATCCGGAGGGCTGACATAAGTCCATTGAAAATTTGCTCTAAACGCGTCCTCAAGCTCTTCCCAACTTCCAACAGTATTTTACGGGAGGCTTTTGAGCCAATGCCGAGCTGGCCCTTTGAGCTTGAGGGTAGGTATTTTATGGCGTGGAGATCATCTCCTCTAGCCATGTGTATGTGTAGTATGTAATCTTCTATCCAGACTCAAAGTGCATTGTGCCGTCGTATGCCTCTATGTTTTATGGGTTTGAACCTGCTGGAAATTCATGATCCATTACCTCATCGGTAAAACATAGCGGGTGTCTGGCGCCTCATATTGGGTGTGCCCTTGTCTTGGACACTGTCGTGGTGTGTTACTTCCTGGGGTCCTCTTTTTTGGCACGTAGATGGACCTAGTTGGGCCGTCCATTTTCCTAGGATTATAATTCGGCTTGTGTGCAGCCCCGCTTGTCGCTTTGGGCCTGTCCTCTGGCCGTCTATCCGGCCAGGCGGCCTCTTTATTTTTTGACTGTGAAGGCTCTATGGCTTCCTCGTCAAATTCTGGCAGCAACTTGCGCTTCGGGTAGCTCTTAGTTTGATGGCCATTGCCATATTTGTCTGCGGTCTTGAATACTTTGCTCCACTTCATTTTGAGCGTGTCTTCAGCTATTTTGAGCTTCCGTTTCGCCTTCTTCAAACTTCTTGCAGTGGCGACGAGTTTTTTTGTGTATGTTCTTATGCTCCGGTGTTGTGTCCGGACTGTTGATTGATCCGTGAAGGGGTTGATTATCCGGCTCGTCCTGTTCGTCGTCCGCTGGTTTGCCCTGCTCTATCGCTGGGTCGTTAGGAAGGCTGCTTTGATCGAGGCGGGACTTAGGGTGGCGTCTATGTCGCCGTTTTGGTTCTTTATCGGCGAGATTATCCTCTACCGCGTCCCGTTGTTCCTCGTTATCGCTTCCTTTTGTGGTGTCCACCATGTATATGTCGTATGACGAGGTGGTCTTCCAGTGTCTTGTAGGCACTGGTTCTTGATAGTCTCCGGCATCGTCGTCCATACCGTCGATGTCTTCGGAGTCGTAGTCAATTACGTCGGTTAAATCGTCGACGGTGGCTACGAAGTGGGTGGTGGGTGGGGTCTGAATTTCTTCGTCGTCCGCATCCCAACCATCCCGGCCGTAGTTCGCCGGGGCTCTCGAATAGCGAGAGATGCTTGATGAATTTATGATATCGCCCGAAGGGCGAGTCTGAAAGATGTCCGCAGCGGTGAATTCCATGATCGGCGTAATCGGATTCGGTGGCGGGCGCCGGAGGTTGAGTCCGGCGGAGAGTCCGGCACCTCGAGTCATGAGCTTGATGCGGGACAAGGTAAGTGTTGGCTCCATCGCCGTGAGGTTGTCGCTCTCGGCGGTGTCCAGCCATCCGTCCTCGATCCGAGCAATCGCCTCCGGACTATGGGTCGGGCGGATTCGTGTCTTGACCTCCAAGGTGCTGTCCGTGGCGAGTTAGGTCATGCCCATCGTGACATAGCAGCACGCTTCGGCTGTGGCTCGGATCCATAGAAGATCAAGTCCCCGCGGATATCGGCCATGAAGTTTAGGCTTCCAAACCTGACCTTACGGCCAGGGGCGTAGCTTTCGATCTGCTCCAGATGGCCAAGCGAGTTGGCCCGCAGTGCGAAGCCGCCGAATACGAAGATCTGTCCGGGGAGAAAAGTCTCACCGGGACTGCGTCGTTGTTGATTGAAGAGGCCATCAAGCCTATCGGTGGCGACTACGGAGGAACTCTCAATGAAAGCACCAATGTCGGTGTCAAAACCGGCAGATCTCGGTAGGGGTCCCGAAGCGTGCGTCTAGGCGGATGGTAACAGGAGACAAGGGACACGATGTTTACCTGTGTTGGGCCCTCTTGATGGAGGTAAAACCCCACGTCCTGCTTGATTGATATTGATATTGTGGATGTTTACAAGAGTGGATCTACCACGAGATCAAGGAGGCTAAACCCTAGAAGCTAGCCTATGGTATGATTGTAAGGGTTGTTGATGTTGTCCTACGGACTAAAGCCATCCGGTTTATATAGACACCGGAGAGGGCTAGGGTTACATAGAGTCGGTTACAATGGTAGGAGATCTACATATCCGTATCGCCAAGCTTGCCTTCCACGCCAAGGAAAGTCCCATCCGGACACGGGGAGAAGTCTTCAATCTTGTATCTTCATAGTCTTGGAGTCCGGTCGATGATGATAGTCCAGCAGATGATAGTTCGGCTGATGATGGTAGTCCGGCTATCCGAACACCCCCTAATCCAGGACTTACTCAGCACCCCCAAGATAATATAAGGACACCAAAAAGTCAAAGCTTGGGGATGCCCCGGAAGGCACCCCCTCTTTCGTCTACTTCCATCGGTAACTTTACTTGGAGCTATATTTTTATTCACCACATGATATGTGTTTTGCTTGGAGCGTCTTGTATGATTTGAGTCTTTGCTTTTTAGTTTAACACAATCATCCTTTCTGTACACACCTTTTGAGAGAGCCATACATGATTTGGAATTTGATAGAATACTCTATGTGCTTCACTTATATCTTTTGAGCTATATAGTTTTGCTCCAGTGCTTCACTTATATCTTTTAGAGCACGGTGGTGGATTTGTTTTATAGAAATTATTGATCTCTCATGCTTCACTTAGATTATTTTGAGAGTCTTAAATAGCATGGTAATTTGCCTAATAATAATAATAATATGCTTGGTATTCAAGATTTGTAAAACTTTCTTTTGAGTGCGTTGAATACTAAGAAAAGTTTGATGCTTGATAATTGTTTTGAGATATGAAGATGGTGATATTAGAGTCATGCTAGTTGAGTAGTTATGAATTTGAGAAATACTTGTATGGTGAACCATTATGTGATGAAGTCGGAGCATGACTTATTTATTGATTGTCTTCCTTAAGAGTGGCGGTCGGGGACGAGCGATGGTCTTTTCCTACCAATCTATCCCCCTAGGAGCATGCGCGTAATACTTTGCTTTGATAACTTCTAGATTTTTGCAATAAGTATATGAGTTCTTCATGACTAATGTTGAGTCCATGGATTATACGCACTTTTCCTCCTTCCACCATTGCTAGCCTCTCTAATACCGCACACTTTTTGCCGGTATCATACACCCACCATATACCTTCCTCAAAACAGCCACCATACCTACCTATCATGGCATTTCCATAGCCATTCCGAGATATATTGCCATGCAAGTTTCCACCGTTCCGTTTATTATGACATGCTCCATCATTGTCATATTGCTAGCATGATCATGTGGTTGACATCGTATTTGTGGCAAAGCCACCGTTCATAATTCTTTCATACATGTCACTCTCATTTCATATCCCGGTACACCGCCTGAGGCATTCATATAGAGTCATATTATGTTCTAAGTATCGAGTTGTAATTGTTGAGTTGTAAGAAAATAAAAGTGTGATGATCATCATTTTTAGAGCATTGTCCCAGGTGAGGAAAGGATGATGGAGACTATGATTCCCCCACAAGTCGGGATGAGACTCCGGACGAAAAAAAAGGAAAAGAGGCCATAAAAAAAAGAGAAAAGGCCCAAATAAAAAAATGAGAGAAAAGAGAGAAGGGACAATGTTACTATCCTTTTACCACACTTGTGCTTCAAAGTAGCACCAAGATCTTCCTGATAGAGAGTCTCTCATTTTGTCACTTTCATATACTAGTGGGAATTTTTCATTATAGAACTTGGCTTGTATATTCCAATGATGGGCTTCCTCAAAATGCCCTAGGTCTTCGTAAGCAAGCGAGTTGGATGCACACCCACTTAGTTTCTTTTATTGAGCTTTCATATACTTATTGCTCTAGTGCATCTGTTGCATGGAAATCCCTACTCACTCACATTGATATCTATTGATGGGCATCTCCATAGCCCATTGATATGCCTAGTTGATGTGAGACTGTCTTCCCTCTTTTTGTCTTCTCCACAACCACCATTCTATTCCACATATAGTGCTATATCCATGGCTCACGCTCATGTATTGCGTGAAGATTGAAAAAGTTTTGAGAATGTCAAAAGTATGAAACAATTGCTTGGCTTGTCATCGGGGTTGTGCATGATTTAAATACTTTGTGTGGTGAAGATAGATCATAGCCAGACTATATGATTTTGTAGGGATAGCTTTCTTTGGCCATGTTATTTTGAGAAGACATGATTGCTTTGTTAGTATGCTTCAAGTATTATTATTATTATGTCAATATGAACTTTTGTCTTGAATCTTTCGGATCTGAATATTCATACCACAATTAAGAAGAATTACATTGAAATTATGCCAAGTAGCACTCCGCATCAAAATTTCTCTTTTTATCATTTACCTACTCGAGGACGAGCAGGAATTAAGCTTGCGGATGCCTGATACGTCTCCAACGTATCTATAATTTTTGATTGCTCCATGCTATATTATCTACTGTTTTGGACCATACTGGGCTTTATTTTCCACTTTTATATTATTTTTGGGACTAACCTATTAACCGGAGGCCCAGCCCAGAATTGCTGTTTTTTTTTTTGCCTATTTCAGTGTTTCGAAGAAACGGAGTATCAAACGGAGTCCAAACGGAATGAAACCTTCGGGAACGTGATTTTCTCACCGAATATGATCCAGGAGACTTGGACCCCACGTCAAGAAAGAAGGGAGGCGGCCACGAGGGTGGAGGGCGCGCCCCCCTGCTTCGTGGGCCCACCTTTGCTCCACCGACGTACTCCTTCCTCCTATATATACCTACGTACCCCCAAACGATCAGATACGGAGCCAAAAACCTAATTCCACTGCCACAACTTTCTGTATCCATGAGATCCCATCTTGGGGCCTGTTCCGGAGCTCCACCGGAAGGGGAATCCACCACGGAGGGCTTCTACATCAACATTATAGCCCATCCGATGAAGTGTGAGTAGTTTATCTCAGACCTTTGGGTCCATAGTTAGTAGGTAGATGGCTTCTTCTCTCTTTTTGGATCTCAATACAATGTTCTCCCCCTCTCTCGTGGAGATCTATTCGATGTAATCTTCTTTTTGCGGTGTGTTTGTTGAGACTGATGAATTGTGGGTTTATGATCAAGATTATCTATGAACAATATTTGAATCTCCTCTGAATTATTTTATGTATGATTGGTTATCTTTGCAAGTCTCTTCGAATTATCAGTTTGGTTTGGCCTACTAGATTGGGTTTTCTTGCAATGGGAGAAGTGCTTAGCTTTGGCTTCAATCTTGTGGTGTCCTTTCCCGGTGTGATGAGGGGCAGCAAGGCACGATTGTATTGTTGCCATCGAGGATAACAAGATGGAGTTTTATCATATTGCATGAATTTATCCCTCTACATCATGTCATCTTGCTTAAGGCGTTACTCTGTTTTATTGAACTTAATACTCTAGATGGATGCTGGATAGCGGTCGATGAGTGGAGTAATAGTAGTAGATGTAGGCAGGAGTCGGTCTACTTGTCTCGGACGTGATGCCTATATACATGATCATACCTAGATATTCTCATAACTATACTCAATTCTGTCAATTGCTCAACAGTAATTTGTTCACCCACCATAGAATACTTATGCTCTTGAGAGAAGCCACTAGTGATATCTATGGCCCGGGGGTCTATCTTAATCATATTAATCTTCCTACACTTTATTATTGCTTTGCTTTTTTACTTTTGCTTTTATTCTACTTTGCATCTTTATACCAAAAATATTATCTATCATCTCTATCAGATCTCACTCTCGTAAGTGACCGTGAAGGGATTGACAACCCCTAATCGCGTTGGTTGTGTGGAGCTATTTGCTTTGTGTAGGTACGAGGGACTCGCGCGTGGCCTCCTACTGGATTGATACCTTGGTTCTCAAAAACTGAGGGAAATACTTACGCTACTTTGCTGCATCATCCCTTCCTCTTCGTGGAAATCCAACGCAGTGCTCAAGAGGTAGCATAGTTCAATGAAGACCAAGTGCTCAAGATGGTTTGAGAAGTAACATATTTAAGGTGGTAAACAACTTGTTCGCTTAGCAGTATGGGACTAAACTTAATTAGTTGCGGTGATACTTAGCAGCAGCGAGTTTTGAAGAAAAACACTGCTACTAAGTACTTTAGCAGCAGCGCGTTCAGGATAAGGATGATGCTACTATATCTAGCCTGGAGGCAACGCCGTGCCAATTATAGTAGTAGCGCTCGTTCCACCTAGAGCGCTACTGCTACTCAGCTATTAGTAGCGTTGTCGGTGGCAAAACCGGCGGATCTCGGGTAGGGGGTCCCGAACTGTGCGTCTAGGCGGATGGTAACAGGAGACAAGGGACACGATGTTTTTACCCAGGTTCGGGCCCTCTCGATGGAGGTAATACCCTACTCCTGCTTGATTAATTTTGATGATATGGGTAGTACAAGAGTAGATCTACCACGAGATCTAGGAGGCTAAACCCTAGAAGCTAGCCTATGATATGATTGTTGTCCCTCCTACGGACTAAAACCCTCCGGTTTATATAGACACCGGATAGGTTAGGGTTACACATAGTCGGTTACAATGGTAGGAGATCTACATATCCGTATCGCCAAGCTTGCCTTCCACGCCAAGGAAAGTCCCATCCGGACACGGGACGAAGTCTTCAATCTTGTATCTTCATAGTCCAGGAGCCCGGCCAACGATGATAGTTCGGCTATCCGGACACCCCCTAATCCAGGACTCCCTCAGTAGCCCCCGAACCAGGCTTCAATGACGATGAGTCCGGCGCGTTGATTGTCTTCGGCATTGCGAGGCGGGTTCTTCTCCAAATTTCATATACTTGTCGAATAGTGTCCGGCTTCTGATAAATGCTGCGCTCCTTGGCTTCTACGCCTAATAATGGCCATCTTCCACGTGTTCGAATGAATGCGAAAGGCCAGGGTATTTTTACAATTACCCCCATAGCTGCGCAAATGAGCTGCCTATAAAGGGGAGACGATCTAGATCTGAGTCACATCATCCCTCCTTTGCGAGCTTTCATCGGAGCGCCCCTGACCAAAGCCCATTCCATCATGGACAGTCGACGCGGCTCCTCCTCCTCGCACTCCCAGCCCTCAGCACAGAAGCGGGAGAGATGCTCGATCCCGCATAGCGAGCTAGTTATACTCCAAACCAAGGATTTCTTCCCCGGCCTTCATGGTTCCGATTCGAGCCGGACTCGCCACCTACAAGAGCGGAAGCGGGCGGAGAGTGTCCCGATCCCTCTAATGGAGGCGGGTATGCTTCATCTCTTACTTAGTAAGAGGACTCGGATTTCAATCCATCCGTTTCTTGGGGCTCTTGAGTTCTCGGCCTCCGATTGCACCACCTTACGCCTGCCTCCATTTTGCACATTGCGGGCTTCGTGGCCCTCTGCGAGCTGTTCTTGGCGTCGAGGCTCATTTGGGCTGTGGAAGAGATTATTCTGCCTAGTACCCCGTTCTCATGAGGGGTCAATATATCAAGTGGGCGGAGCGAGCTATGGCGCATCGCGGGACGGATACCTATCCGGAACCCCAAAGAAGGCATCCGAAGACTGGCCTTCGGAATGGTTTTATATGGAGGACGTCCCGCTGCCGGATCCTGTTCGGATCGGCCTTCCGGCATTCAGCAATGCTCCTCTGAAGAAGCGCCTAAGCTGGTGCGCTCGAAGCCCCCGGAGGGAAGATGACCGGGATGTCCTCTATTTGATGAGCCGAATAAGGTTACTGGCTCATGCCGGATTGACCATGATTGGAGTCATGGCAACCTGCATTATGAGGGGAGTGCAACCGCTTTAATATAGGGGCCACCCCATGTGGGATTTCAATGGGGAGGACGATGCCACCCGCCACGGCCGCAAAGGGCCGGGATCGGTCACCGAACTGGTGAAGATCTTGTCTCCCATGTATAAAGGGGAGGAGGAGGATTTTCTCCGCGTCAACCCACTGAGCGAGTTCTCTTCGAACAATCCTCAAAGTTGGGTAAGCAAACATCTTTGTGGCCTGTCCGATCCTTGTTCCCATGATTAAATATCTCATTTTATGGTTTCTGCGCAAGAACTGCGCCGGACTGTGGAGAAGATACACAGCCCGCCCCCACAACTCGAGGATCCGGAGCGGTCCCTCGATCCGGCCTCCGAAGAGGATCCGGATATAAAGGTGGAGTTGATCGACGGGGTGTTCTACCAAGTTAGCATCGACAATGCTTTGGTTGCCATTACGGCCGATTACCGGAATACTTCCGACCTCACAGTAATCGAGACCGAGGTCCCAAAACCCCGATAATGACCCATCCATGCTTATTTTTTGATCACCGTATACCAATGGTGTTTCGCAGGGGGTACCTTCGAGGCAGGAAGCCGAGCCCGCGGTGTCCAGCCAACAAAGGGCAGTGCAAGGCCCAACTTGAGGCCGCACTAGCCGCAACAGGGGGAGCCACGGAGACCCCCTCTGGTAACATATGTTTCAAAATAAAAATAGTTTATAAAGTGCGGCGGGTGTGTGAATCTGACAAAAAATATTACAGATGGTGCCGGACTAGATCCGGACAAGCAACAACTCTTATGTCAGCTAAAGGCCGGCGAGAGCGTGCTTACGAGGGTGCGGCAGGAGAAAAATAACCTCCAAGATGCCAACACCCAACTGGGTGAGGAACTAAAGGATGTTTGTGCCCAGTTGTCTGACTCCGTAAAGGAGAATCGACGGCTTCGGCGCGGCATTTTCAGTAAGTGCTTGAACGAACTCTGAAAGAGTTCGGCGAGGAAGGCGACTAACATAAACATGTATGTAGGTTTGCTCACGAGTCGTCTGAAGAGGACATGCCCATTCTTGGTGATCTTCTTCCCGAACTGCGTCTACCTGCATGAACGAAGTTCGGCGGTGATGAAAAGCGTCGGCCAGGCCTTGTGGCCATCTATCTCCCTGCCGAAGGCATTGGAGAGCTGGTGGAGCGGCTTCAAGGAGCACGGTGGCGCTTCCGACTATGGAAGATATAGGCCTGCCGTCGAGGCGCCCGGGGAGGCTGGGCCATGGTGAAGGCAGCGGTACACGAAGGCTGACCCAAACCACATGGCTGAGGTCGGACTGTGGGGCCGATGGGAAGGAGATCCTGTAAGCTTAGTGTATGGCCAAGTAGAATTGGCGCCAAGTATTCTCAACAAGATTGTAAATTAGATAGCCTGTTAGATGGCATTGAGGAGGAATACAATGAGTCAAGTTGAATTTGTAAATAAATATGACATCAAAAATGTCTTCTAGCGGATTGTAGATCGTTTGTCATAGCGGGCCTTTTTCGCCGACCTCGGGACCCAATAGTCCGAGGTGTCGAATACCTTCGTGGTTATATAAGAACCGTGGTATGCATGGAGACAAAGGCGTAGGGGTCATTAGTGTAGTATCATACAAGTGCCCAACTAGTTATGTTATATTACATGGATAGTAAGAAACATCTTCCAGGAGAATAGTTCCGTTAAGGGTTCCTTTATTTGGGATGCATGCCCTAAAGTGCATGTCAAAGCTGCTATGAAAGCAGAAAATCATCCGAGGGGCAGGCGGGTAAATAGTTTAAAATCATCTTTCAGTTCACCGACCGAATATTCCTTAAGAACGCTAGCTTCGGCTTCACCCGATCGAGGTACACATCCGGCTGACCCGGCAAGTAACAATCGCAGAGGTGCTCCTTTACCACCTAGCCGAACAATCGGGAACATAGGGGTAAGCACAGAGCGAGCAACCCAGCTTGGCCAAAACTTAAGTCATATCGATGCATATAATGGTAAATAAAAGGTACATGCGGAAGTTTAACGCATGTGTTGGGCATAAAGCCCGTATAAAATAAGCACGGTAAAAAAGCCCCGGTATAATGGCGCGTACAATGGCGTCAAATATCTTGAACAAAGCGCAAACGAGCCTCTAGAGGTTGCAAAAAAAGAAGGAAGAGGAAGGAGAGAAATAAAAGAGAACAAAAATAAAAATGTGGGCGGAGGAAGGAGGCGAACTTGGAGTCCGGCACTTAGGCGTAGAATCTTCGTGAGGCGGGCTGCGTTCCATGGGTTCGGCTCGAGTCGGTTGTCCGACGCGCCACAGACGGTATGCTCCGCGGTCGGGACCTGGTCGATGATGAAGGACCTTCCCATTTGGGCTTGAGTTTGTCCTTTTCTTGTCCGCAAAGCGAGAACTAGTTCGCCAACGTTATAAGCTTTGGCGGTGCTTCCCGCTTTGATATCTTGAGCCTGTTGTTGATAAAATGCGGAACGAGCCTTTGCCACGTCGCGCTCCTCCTCTAATGCGTCCAAACTGTCCTGCCGATCGAGCTCGGCTTCTCTTTCTTTGTACATGCGCACGCGAGGTGTGTCATGTATTATGTCGCAGGGCAAGACTGCCTCTGCGCCGTACACCATAAAGAATGGTGTGAATCCGGTAGTACGATTCGGCGTGGTCCGCAGCCCCCAGTCTGGTCGAGCTCCTCAACCCGGGCGTGTTAGATTCCTTGAGGACCGCACTAGTGCGGGTTTAATGCCGCTCATGATTAGACCATTTGCTCGTTCGACTTGGCCGTTGGTTTGAGGGTGATAGACTGAGGCGTAATCGTGCTTGATGCCCATGTTTTTGCACCATAATTTGACCTCATCGGCCGTGAAGTTGGTGCCGTTATCAGTGATGATACTATGGGGGACACCGTAACGGTGCACTATCCCTGATATGAAGTCTATCACCGGTCCGGATTCGGCCGTTTTAACAGGCTTGGCCTCTATCCATTTGGTGAATTTATCCACCATGACCAATAGGTATTTTTGCTTGTGGGTTCCTCCCTTAAGGGGTCCAACCATGTGTGACGCCCGGATATTTAAGCTACAGTAATTCCCTGTTAATCATGCCACATCATCACGATTACTGTTGTTAATCTCACGATAGTTCAAAACGATTCAAATTCAAATTTGAGTTAAAGGCAAACCACCAAAGTTTTCAAATATTAAAACTAAAATGTTCAGGCGGTGCCATAATTTGCTTAAGTAAATATGGTGTAATAAACACATTTTTATAAAGTGCCTAGATAATTTAAAATGATTTAAAACAAAAAAAGAAAATAAATAAAAGAAAATGCAAAACAAGAAAACACACACACACACACACAAAAGGAAAACCACCTTCCCGTGTGGGCCTTGGCTCGATTGGCGGGCAGCCAGCAGCTTGCCGGCCCACCCCCGCACGCCCCTGGCCTACTTGGCCCGCGCCCCCCCCCACTACTGAACCCTAGCTACCGCACCCCATTCCCCCCCACACCCACGTCCCTCCCCACTCCTCTCGATCCCATCTGGATCGCGGAGGGGTTCGATCCACCTCCCCTCCTCTGCCCCCGATTGGATCGGGGGGATCGATCCCCGCCGCTACACGCGCGACGCCGCCCCGACCCCATCACCTCGCACGCTGCTCGCCACCGACACCAGGGCAACCGAGCCCCCGAACCCGTCGACGCCGCCGCCGCCCGGAGGGCTACCTCGCCAGACCTCCCCCCTGCTGGATCTGGATCGGCACCCGAGCCGGTCCCCGGTGCCCGCGCTCGCCGCCATTCACCGTCACCACGCCGGCCCCCGTCGCCGCCCGTCGCGGGAACCTCCCCGCCGGTCTGCCTCCTCCTCATCGACGGTCTGCTTCCCCTCCGGCGTCGTCGTCCCCGCCGCCCTCCTCACGCCCCGTTGCCTCGACCCCTTCTCCGCGCTGTGAGACCCCCGGCTTCTCCTTCTCCCCCCTGCTCCAGGCCGCACCCTGGCCGCTCGCATGACGGCGCGGGCGCCCGCACCCCTCACCTTCGGCGCGCCCGGCTCTCCGGGCTTGGCACCAGCGCCGCTAACCTCCCTATGAACTCTTGCCCCATGACCGTCCCGGCCGCACCTCTCGCTGCTCCGACCGAGCACCCCGGGCCGCTTCCACTGCAGGCGCGCCACGCCCCACGTCTCCGTCCTGCGGCCTCGACCATGGCCTTGCGGAGCCGGTCCGCCCACGCGCCCTGCCCCTTCCTCATGTGGCGTTCGTGCATTGGGAGGGAGGTGGCTGAGCCACTTACTGGTGGGGCCTCCCCTGTAAATCAGAAAAAAAGGAAAAGAGTAGAGGAAAGCGAAAATGGAAAATAAAAGGAAATAGTAAAGTGAATTAATTAATTAGTAATATAATTAGTTAATTAATTAACCTTGCTTAATTTGTCCTAATTAACTAGCTTAGGTGTTTAAGCCTATTTTAACTAAATTGTGACAATTACATGTGGGTCTCACACGCCCTATTCACACCTTTGACCGTCAACCGTTGACTTGGTCAGCAGAGGTCCCCTGCCCCAGTGCGTGAGGCTGTGGCTGGCCTGCTGTATACACATAGCTTTTACTACTTAAATTGAATTAAAATAATTTAGAAAATGAATTAAAACTTTAGAAATTAATATAAAATAATCCGTAACTTCGGATGAAAATACTTTGAACATGAAAGTTGCTCAAAGCAGCGAGGCGAATCTGGATATGCAGCCCGTTCGTCGCGACACATCCTAACATAGCAAACTCGCAACTTTCCCCTCCGGTTCATCCGTAAAACGCGAAACACTGGGGATACTTTCCGGATGTTTCCCCCTTCACCGATATCACCTCATACCACGTTAGAACACGCCTAGCATCACATATTGCTTTGTCATGCATCGTTATGCATCTGTTTGCATTGTATTCATTGTTTCTTCCCCTCTTCTCTCCGATAGACTACGAGAACAGCATGCTGCCGCCCGTTTGACTACGGAGTTGGCGACCCTCCTTCTTGTGCGAGCAACAGGCAAGCCCCCCTTGATCACGGATATCGCCTACTCTTCTCTATCTGCTTGCATTAGAGTAGTGTAGCATATTCGCTTTCTGAGTTAATCCTAAACCGCTGCATAGCTTTGTCCTTGCTACTCTTGTTGTTACCTTTACCTGCTATCCTCTTGCTTAGTATAGGATGCTAGTGTTCCATCGGTGGCCCTACACTCTTGTCAAATCGCCATGCTATACTCTTTGGGCTGTGATCAGTTCGGGAGGTGATCACGGGCATATACTATATACTTTACCTGTTACATTACCTGTGATACTGTTCGGAGATGGGGCTGAAAGGACAGGTGGCTCCATCCCGTAGAGGTGGGCTGGGTTCCCGACGGCCCCGACTGCTACTTTGTGGCGGAGGCGGCAGGGCAGGTTGAGACCACCTAGAGAGAGGTGGGCTGGCCTGGTCGGCGTTCAGCGGATACTTAACACGCTTAACGAGATCTTGGTATTTGATCTGAGTCTGGCCATTTGGTCTATACGCACTAACCATCTACGTGGGAGTAGTTATGGGTATCCCGACGTCGTGGTATCAGCCGAAGCACTTCGTGACGTTAGCGACTAAGCGGCACGCACCGGATTGGACTGGAACGCCTGTTAGGCTAGGTCTGCTTCCGGCCGCCCACGCAACGTGTAGGTGTGCATTGGGCAATGGGCTCAGACCCCTGTGCGCTTAGGTTTAGGCCGGCGTGCTGGCCTCTCTGTTGTGCCTAGGTGGGGCTGCGACGTGTTGATCTTCCGCAGCCGGGCATGACCCAGGAAAGTGTGTCCGGCCAAATGGGATCAAGTGTGTTGGGTTATGTGGTGCACCCCTGCAGGGAAGTTTAATCTATTCGAATAGCTGTGATCTTCGGTAACAGGACGACTTGGAGTTGTACCTTGACCTTATGACAACTAGAACCGGATACTTAATAAAACACACCCTTCCAATGTAACATCCCAAAATTCTAAATTTTTGGAATGTTATATTAAATAACTATGCTTGTTGTCTGATTGTTGGTTTGATTGAATGGGTGAAACTGAGTGAAATTTGAAAACTTTTGAAAGTTGAATGAGAGGGAATGAAATGACTTTCCCAAAACTTTCTCCTTTGCCTTTTTGGATCTCAATGAATTCAAACACCAAAACCTAGAGTGAAGATGACATGACTTCTCCCATTTGAATGAAAAGAGTTTGGAAAAGATTTGAATTTCATCTGGGAATATTTCAAATTCAAAGCTTTATGCAACTCAATGATTTTCATGAGGGAAGATAAAATGACTTCTTCAATTATAGGAAATATGAGTTGGAAGTAATAAGGTATCAAGTTGAAAGTCATTTGAAAGTGCCTTGAAACCCTCTTTCAAATTTTGCGTTTTGAATTTGAATTCAAACTTTGGCAAGTGGGAATCATTTCAAAAACTATGCCTGATAAATACTTGATCAAAAGTATGAGAGGAGCAAACATGACACTCCAAAAATATGAGAGGAAACAATGCCAAAAGTTTTGGATTCAAATCTGAATTTTATTTGAATTTGAAAAAAATGGATTTTTATAAAGTTTGGATTTTGCCTTTGGAAAAATGTTCAAATGAAAGGGAATATTCCCCTGATCATTTTGGTATATATATACCCTATATAAAATATTTATATTTTAAAAGTTATACTCTGTTTTGTTTTTATTTTAAAAAAATAAAATTTTAAAAAGAAAAACCCCCCCGGCGCCAGCCAGGCCCCCTGGCCCAGCCAGCGCCGCAGCCCCACCAGCCTGGCCCAGCCAGCGCCGAACCCCCCCCACCGGCCCGGCCGGCCTGCCCACAGCCAGCTAATCGCCAGCCAGGCGACCTAGCCTCGCCCCCCTCGCGAATCGCCAGACGCCGCCACCCGCTCGCCTCGCTCCTCTCTCTCTCTCACCGGCAGTGGGCCCCACCCCTTCTTCCACCCCCCCACGCCACGCCGTCGCCGCCAAGAGATCGCGGATCCGAAGGATCGGGATCCCGATTCCCCGATCGCCTTCCTTCCCGACGAGGCCCCGCCCTATAAACCCCCTCCCCAACCCATTCCCCCCCTCGCCCCTCGCGGACCTCCTCTCCTTCCGCTCGAGCTCGCTTGAGCCAAGCTCCCTCCGCCGCCATTATCGCCGTCGCCGCCCTAGTCACCCCGACCCCCAACGACTCCACCGAACCCCTCCCCGAGCTCCCCCGCATCCTCCCGGCCACTCCGGCGACCTCTCCGACGACCAGAGCCCTCGCCGCACTCTCGCCGCCGCCGCCGCCGTCGCCGAACTCCGGTTAGTCGCCGGGATGTCCCTCCCCCGTCCGATCCATCTTAGACGGCTAAGATTAGAACCCCGAAGGGGTATTTCTTTTTATAAAAAACCGGCCCGGTTCGCTACGGTTTATTTTAGTTAGGTTTTTGTTTTTTAGCCGGCCCGTTTCATTTTAACCCTAGGCCCGTTTAGGCTATTTGACGCACAGTGCGTAGTTTAGGCCCATTAGGCCTTTTTCTTTTATTTTTGATTTTCTGTTTTAGCAGAATAGTTTCTATTTTGAAAAATTCATATCTTTTATTCTGTTTATTATTTTTAGGTGATTCTTTTTTTGTTAGTTTGAAAATTTTCTAAAGTTTCTGTAGAATATATATTTAGCTATGTTAAAATTAATTAAAATAGCTTTATTTTAATTTTAGCCAGAATAGTAAATCTGCTATAACTTGAGTTAGAAAAATTATTTTTGGATGATTCTTTTTGTCCCAATTTTATTTTGACATTACCTAACCATAAAAATTAATTTTGGTATTTTAGGATTAATAAATAATTAGTTTTAAGCAGAATCTTGCTAATCCTAATTAATTAACTAGCTACTATTTTCCTATTAATTTAATTAGTAAATAAATTTATTTTTAACATGTGATTGATTATTCTAGGATAGTTTCTGTCACTTTATAGGATGAACTTTTATTTATAATTAATAAAAGTTTTATTTTATTTTCTTAATAGAAATTAGTTTAGGCCTAATAGGAGTTTCATAATAGATTTTTATTTGATTCTTTTTGCTCCTAGTTGCCTAATGAAATATTTTCTGTTTAGTTAACATAAAACCATGATTAGGTGATGTTAACAAATTTTTGTTATATAAAACTATTTTTGTTGTTATTTGAAGTAGGAAAACTTTGAGTTGTTTTTCTTTAAGTTTTCCTTTGGGTTTTGCTTTGTTGGTTTTGGTGTGTTACTTTGTTATGTTATTGTGTTAAGTGATGCTATGTGCTTATTATAGTTATTGTTTGCCTCGGTAGAATTTCCGGAGTGCGAAGATTGCTACTACGAAACCCTAGTTTTCGAAGATCGTCAACAAGGCAAGTTCACTTTGACCATTGCTTTCATACCTATGTTTATTGCATTTAGTGGCACCTTTGCAACCACCCCTCAGTAGTGTTATTTGAATCCTTGTAGTTGAGTAGTATGCATGAGGTAGGAACCCATCACCCTGTTACCAAGCCCGAGATGTTATTTATTTTAATGCTACGCTATAGTAGACGGGGTTTGGTATGAGTGCTCAGGAGTGGTGTGAGAATGAAGGATTTCGTCAATGGCGACAACTCCATGATGGCACCTGCAAGGACTGCATCTTCAAGGCCTCAAGACTTCAAGACTCGAGACAAGAATTCAATACACACTCTTTGGGTGAAGGGCGGTTGTGGGCACCTGGAGAAACCAGTGGTTGGCGGGATGCATGGAGAAGCGCCATGACATCTTGCGGAAAGCTTCACCCTGACTCAAAGAGACGGAAGAATATTTCACGCCGGAAGCTTACGTGCAACCGCAAGTCATTATGGGCTCTGGCTTGGTTGACCTTAGTTGTGACTCTGGCTGGGGCGGTACTAGCAGATGTAGAACTATGGTAGGATGGGTTGAGTGCGGACGGTGGTCGAGGAACTCTTTGGAAGACCATGTTTGGTCATCTTGTTCTCAAACACTCTGAAGTGCGAGAGCGTAAAGAGAGGATCGAATCTTGCGGGTAAAGTGTACAAACCTCTGCAGAGGGTTATAACCTAATCGATTAGCCGTGTCCCGATTCACGGACAATTTGAGCATCTGGACTTGGATCTATTTCGAACTCTCAACACGGATTGATAACTTAATTGTGGGCAACTTATGATGATTTTGGGCTATGAGACATCGGTTGGCGGAACCATGTCATGACAGAAAAACTCCATAGTACAGGCTTCATTTTATTCCGTTGATGTAGGTAAAATAAAACCAGCTTTTACATAAACAAAATTCAGATAGAGAGCCATAAAGCCATATTGCATATAGTATAGTTTTATCATCTGTTTTCTCATGTTGTGATCTTGCGGTACATTCAATGTCTTGACCTACACGGCTGCAACGTATCATGTTGCAGATATTTCCTCGACAGTAAGAGTTATGATCTGAGTTACGGTCTACACTCAACCTGCCGATGGCGTTGATGGGATTGCACACCCGTTTGATTGTTTCGCTGAGTATTATGAGGTATATATCATTTTACGTTATTTATACATGTGATTGCACTTTGATATATACATTGATGTCTTGTGTGTGCCAAAGATCTTGATCGTGGATGTACAGATATACGTAGGCTTGACCGTCGAGGTCGGGTCGCTCTGATATGGTATCGAGCACATGTTGGTGTGGGGCGTGACCCTAGACATCGGAAAGCCCTAGGACAGGATATCTCAAAACTTTATTTACAAAAGACTCTTACTTCTCATCTTTTCTGATTTTATCAAATAGACCCTCTCACCTCAAATAGTTAGAATATACCCTTATCCTTTGATCACCGGAGGATCAATCGAAGGCGCCCAAGAAGGATTTGATATCGGAGAACTGATGGCCCCTTCAGAGTAAAGAGGATTTCACCATGTATTAGAAGCTAGAACAGTTGAAGACTCCGAAGACTTGGAAAGATCTGAAGAATTATTTGACCTTTAGAAGACCAAACCCCTGTTATACACTTGCGTTAGATACGATGATTTGTGAGCTGTCATTTGTTTGATGTTTTTCTGACAGCCACAAAGTAAAACTCGTTTCTTAAAAAAAACTGTTTGTATTGTGTGTATATCCCTCCCCACCTCTCTCTCATCTCACCCTAAAACCCTTGAACCCCATAGATGATGAATGAAGTTGGACTGATATTCTCTGGACCGAAGACTCAGCCGGAGGCAGAGCTATGGATGCAGAACATGGAAAATCACTTCGGGAGCAATTTGGTTTCAAGGAGGTATGAGGTTCAATATGCTCTTCAATACTTTCGAGAAAGTGCTGCAACCTGGTGGAACATGCATCAAGCCATACAGGATTTAATGGAGCAAGAACTTGGGAGGAATTCAAGAAGACCTGTTGAAATCACGTCTTATCCGAAACACAATGATGCACCAAGAAGTAAACCTTGTGCTGCAAGATTTATGGAGAAATAGGACACACCTGGAGGAACACAAAGATGGATGCCCTCATTGTGAGGAGAAACACCCAGTGAGGAATGCCCAACTACTGGGTGACTTGCTTCTGTGTGAAGGAACCACCCACTACACGGTGCAAAGTGTCACATTTACTCCACGGTGCAACAAACTATTCAAGCGGGAAGATGGAATGAAAGAAGCCCTCAAGGAAGATCTAGAAGAACCAGATAATGAAGGAAAGTGTTGAAGACCTGGATGGAGAAGGTCTCAACAGATTTTACTCCAATGCCTGCTATTCATGTGGAGAAGAAGGACATTTTTCACAGTATTGCACCAACGAAAGAAAAGAGTATCTGGGATATTTCCCGACAGCAGAAGTGAAGTTTGACCCATGGGAGATAGAAACTCTGATCATTACAGAGAAATCCAGGAAGAGAAAAGGAAGGCAACTCGAGAACAACGCAATTTCTACAGAGAAGGACCTAAGTCACATCACTTGTTACAGGTGCAAGGATTTAGGTCATTACGCTAGTAAATGTCCAGAAAAGAAGCCAAGAATCCAAGGAGCCCGCATAATCACAAAGAAGCCCCGAGACATGTCGGAAGTCATTTGTTTTCGCTGCAAGGAGACAGGACATTATGCTATTAAATGTCCCGACAAGATGAAAGCTGGAGTTGAGTAGTTGGAATTTTGATATGGATAATAGGAGTAGTAGAAGGCAATTTCATTTTCATAAGCTCAATGAGTTGAGTTATGTAATAGATTACTCTGAGATTGTAATAGTTCATGACTCAATAAAGTTGTAATGTCACATGCTGAAAAGCTTTAAGGAGTTGTCATATTTTATCTTGGAAATTAATATTCTGGATGAACATGGAAGAAAGTGAGTTGTGATGCATAAACAGGAAATTGGAATTGAGTTTGAAGTTTTGTTTGGATGATATGAATGTGTGCCCAGAAGATATGCACCTTATTCTGAGCACATTTTGTTTTACAACTACAGATGACGACCCTATATGTGTCTTTCCTTAAAGGTCCGGAAACCATCATGACCCTGACAAGTGATCATGATTACCCGAAGATCCTGAAGGACATGATGAAGCATATTCACCTTGAAGGAGATGCAGTCTACAAAGGCTACCCCTTCATGCATAAGGGAGTGGAACTTTGGTATGTGGAGGTACACCTCCACCATGTGAAAGGAGTTTGCCCAAAGATGATGGGGCAGTACTTTTTCATTTCACGTGTGCCACAAGCAACTTTCTTCGATGCTGTTAAGTGAAGCAGCCATGGAAGCCATCGTCGATCGAGAAATACTTGAAGCAAGACTCCGTTATACTCGGGAATACCTAAGCGAAGTGCATCTTGAGATGATGGAGGTGAAGCTCAAGGCCACCACAATGAAACAGAAGATTGAAGAATTCAAGGCACATGTCGCACAATTCCAGTGGGACTGAAGAATCCTCAAGGAGGAAAAATGAATAAAGTTGGAAGTAATGTCTGACCATACCAAACCATGTGGGTGGCAGCATTTGTAATAAACTTTTTGGAATTTGGATTCACGAAAAATGATTAAGGATGTAATGAAAGATTGATATGAGAATAATGAGATGTTATGGATAAACTTGTGCATTTATTTTGGTCATAGTACTCTGTAAAGCCACAGGATCAATGAAGAAAGAAATGTGTTATCCATGACGGTCCATAGTAGGAAGCTGGACAAAATAAGTTGGAATTTTGCTTTTGATATGATGAAGAAAGCAGTACTCTGGATTTAAAGGAGGTGTAATATGGAACAAGAGAGTTACTCAAGGATGAAGTTAAAGCTGCACTAGTGTTGAAGTGGGCCATAACCCACGGGCCCAGGATTTTGAAAGGAAACTGATATAACCTTGATAAAGGAATAAATTGGAGGAATCAGCAGTCCAATCAGCATACGTTTACGTAGGAGATTACATAAAAACCTAAGAGTGGTGAAGTAACGATAGATGTTTTGATTAGCTTGCGAAACCATGGATTTACTCGAACCCAATTCGAGGACAAGAGAAATTCTGCAATGCTTGTGAGTATGCCCAAGTGTTAGAATACGTGATTCACTGTTTACGTATGTGGTAATGATACTAGTACGGGATGGATTGGCCCCCATACCGAAGACTTCTATCATGAACTATCATATGTTGATGGAAAATCAGAGAGACTTGAAAACCTTTGAAGAGTGTCGACGCTATAAGCCCTAAAACCATATAATGGTAGGACGATGGAACCCTTTTACGCACTGGCGATGCCAATCGAGGTTATACGGTGAGGTTCAACCTAGACCGCTTTCTGCAGGAGAAACCATAAATTGTAGACCACCATGAGTATTTCGAAAGTTGTCTAGAATGGACACGAGCCTATCAGCTAAGAAGATCCAGTCCCGGACAAATTTCAACTTTGACGAACCGACCCAAGATTCTGAGGAAAACTCTATGCTTCTGACAGAGGAGCTATTGAAAGATATGTGAATAGACATACATTGTTAACACTCCAGAGGAAGTATCAGAGTTTATTGGAACTATAACCTTGCTTTTAAGTGTGGTAGCACCCCTGACCTTCCTGACAGAACTCTTGCTAGAAGACCCCAACCCCTAACCTTTTCTTGCTAGCCTCTTCGAATCTCGAGGACGAGATTCATTTTAAGTGTGGTAGGTTTGTAACATCCCAAAATTCTAAATTTTTGGAATGTTATATTAAATAACTATGCTTGTTGTCTGATTGTTGGTTTGATTGAATGAGTGAAACTGAGTGAAATTTGAAAACTTTTGAAAGTTGAATGAGAGGGAATGAAATGACTTTCCCAAAACTTTCTCCTTTGCCTTTTGGATCTCAATGAATTCAAACACCAAAACCTAGAGTGAAGATGACATGACTTCTCCCATTTGAATGAAAAGAGTTTGGAAAAGATTTGAATTTCATCTGGGAATATTTCAAATTCAAAGCTTTATGCAACTCAATGATTTTCATGAGGGAAGATAAAATGACTTCTTCAATTATAGGAAATATGAGTTGGAAGTAATAAGGTATCAAGTTGAAAGTCATTTGAAAGTGCCTTGAAACCCTCTTTCAAATTTTGAGTTTTGAATCTGAATTCAAACTTTGGCAAGTGGGAATCATTTCAAAAACTATGCCTGATAAATACTTGATCAAAAGTATGAGAGGAGCAAACATGACACTCCAAAAATATCAGAGGAAACAATGCCAAAAGTTTTGGATTCAAATCTGAATTTTATTTGAATTTGAAAAAAATGGATTTTTATAAAGTTTGGATTTTGCCTTAGGAAAAATGTTCAAATGAAAGGGAATATTCCCCTGATCATTTTGGTATATATATACCCTATATAAAATATTTATATTTTAAAAGTTATACTCTGTTTTGTTTTATTTTAAAAAATAAAATTTTAAAAAAAACCCCCCAGCGCCGGCCAGCCCCCTGCCCAGCCCAGCAAGAGTCCCCACCCACCTGGCCCAGCCAGTGTGAACCCCCCCAGTAGGCCCGGCCAGCCCACTGTGGCCCAGCCAGCCCAGCCCCAGCCTCGCTCGCCCCCTCGCCAATCGCCTCCGATCGCCACCCGCTCGCCTCGCTCCTCTCTCTCTCTCTCTCACCGACAGCTGGCCCCACCCCTTCTTGCACCCCGCCCCACGCCACGCGTCGCCGCCAGAGATCGCGGATCCCAAGGATCCGGATCCCATTCCCCGATCGCCTTCCTTCCCGACGAGGCCCCGCCCTATAAACCCCCCTCCCCTTTTATTTCCCCCCCCTCGCCCCTCGCGGACCTCCTCTCCCTTCCGCTCGAGCTCATGGAGCCCAAGCTCCCTCCGCCGCCATTGTCGCCGCCGTCGCCGCCCTAGTCACCCCCGACCCCCAACGACTCCACCGAACCCCTCCCCGAGCTCCCCCGCATCCTCCCGGCCACTCCGGCGACCTCTCCGACGACCGGAGCCCTCGCCGCACTCTCGCCGCCGCCGCCGCCGTCGCCGAACTCCGATTAGTCACCGGGATCTCCCTCCCCCGTCCGATCCATCTTAGACGGCTAAGATTAGAACCCCGAAGGGGTATTTCTTTTTATAAAAAACCGGCCCGGTTCGCTACGGTTTATTTTAGTTAGGTTTTTCTTTTTTAGCCGGCCCGTTTCATTTTAACCCTAGGCCCGTTTAGGCTATTTGACGCACAATGCGTAGTTTAGGCCCATTAGGCCTTTTTCTTTTATTTTTGATTTTCTGTTTTAGCAGAATAGTTTCTGTTTTGAAAAATTCATATCTTTTATTTTGTTTATTATTTTTAGGTGATTCTTTTTTCGTTAGTTTGCAAATTTTCTAAAGTTTCTGTAGAATATATATTTAGCTATGTTAAAATTAATTAAAATAGCTTTATTTTAATTTTAGCCAGAATAGTAAATCTGCTATAACTTGAGTTAGAAAAATTATTTTTGGATGATTCTTTTGTCCCAATTTTATTTTGACATTACCTAACCATAAAAATTAATTTGGGTATTTTAGGATTAATAAATAATTAGTTTTAAGCAGAATCTTGCTAATCCTAATTAATTAACTAGCTACTGTTTTCCTATTAATTTAATTAGTAAATAAATTTATTTTTAACATGTGATTGATTATTCTAGGATAGTTTCTGTCACTTTATAGGATGAACTTTTATTTATAATTAATAAAAGTTTTATTTTATTTTCTTAATAGAAATTAGTTTAGGCCTAATAGGAGTTTCATAATATATTTTATTTGATTCTTTTTGCTCCTAGTTGCCTAATGAAATATTTTCTGTTTAGTTAACATAAAACCATGATTAGGTGATGTTAACAAATTTTTGTTATATAAAACTATTTTTGTTGTTATTTGAAGTAGGGAAAACTTTGAGTTGTTTTTCTTTAAGTTTTCCCTTTGGGTTTTGCTTTGTTGGTTTTGGTGTGTTACTTTGTTATGTTATTGTGTTAAGTGATGCTATGTGCTTATTATAGTTATTGTTTGCCTCGGTAGAATTTCCGGAGTGCGAAGATTGCTACTACGAAACCCTAGTTTTCGAAGATCGTCAACAAGGCAAGTTCACTTTGACCATTGCTTTCATACCTATGTTTATTGCATTTAGTGGCACCTTTGCAACCACCCCTCAGTAGTGTTATTTGAATCCTTGTAGTTGAGTAGTATGCATGAGGTAGGAACCCATCACCCTGTTACCAAGCCCGGGATGTTATTTATTTTAATGCTACGCTATAGTAGACGGGGTTTGGTATGAGTGCTCAGGAGTGGTGTGAGAATGAAGGATTTCGTCAATGACGACAACTCCATGATGGCACCTGCAAGGACTGCATCTTCAAGGCCTCAAGAATTCAAGACTCGAGACAAGAATTCAATACACACTCTTTGGGTGAAGGGCGGTTGACGGGCACCTGGAGAAACCGGTGGTTGGCGGGATGCATGGAGAAGCGCCATGACATCTTGAAAGCTTCACCCAGACTCAAAGAGACGGAAGAATATTTCACTTGGGAAGCTTACTGTGCAACCGCAAGTCATTATGTGCTCTGGCTTGGTTGACCTTAGTTGTGACTCTGGCTGGGGCGGTACTAGCAGATGTAGAACTACGGTAGGATGGGTTGAGTACGGACGGTGGTCGAGGAACTCTTTGGAAGACCATGTTTGGTCATCTTGTTCTCAAACACTCGAAGTGCGAGAGCGTAAAGAGAGGATCGAATCTTGCGGGTAAAGTGTACAAGCCTCTGCAGAGGGTTATAACCTAATCGATTAGCCGTGTCCCGATTACGGACAATTTGAGCATCTGGACTTGGATCTATTTCGAACTCTCAACACGGATTGATAACTTAATTGTGGGCAACTTATGATGATTTTGGGCTATGAGACATCGGTTGGCGGAACCATGTCATGACAGAAAAAACTCCATAGTACAGGCTTCATTTTATTCCTTTGATGTAGGTAAAATAAAACCAGCTTTTACGCAAACAAAATTCAGATCTGAGCCATAAAGCCATATTGCATATAGTATAGTTTTATCATTTGTTTTCTCATGTTGTGATCTTGCGGTACATTCAATGTCTTGACCTACACGGCTGCAACGTATCATGTTGCGAGATATTTCCTCGGCGAGTAAGAGTTACGATCTGAGGTTACGGTCTACACTCAACCTGCCGATGGCGTTGATGGGACTCCACACCCGTTTGATTGTTTCCGCTGAGTATTATGAGGTATATATCATTTTACGTTATTTATACATGTGATTGCACTTTGATATATACGTTGATGTCTTGTGTGTGCCAAAGATCTTGATCCGAGGATGGCACAGATACACGAGGCTTGACCGTCTCGAGGTCGGTCGCTACATCCAAGTGCGAGATATAACTCGGTGGTCGCTCTCTCGGGGTTACGAGGAGGATCGTCGGGTAGGATTATTGCTATGTGATGCTACTTGGAGGACTTGATCTACTCTACGCTACATCTTTGCAAAGGCGGAGGCTGCGAAGCGTAGTCTTGACGGGATTAGCTATCCCCTCTTATTCGGCATTCTGCAGTTCGGTCCACCGATATGGCCCTTTACACATATATCCATGCATATGTAGTGTAGCTCCTTGCTTTGCAGTACTTTGGATGAGTACTCACAGTTGCCTTGTTCCCCTTTTCCCCCTTTCTTTACCCGGTTGCTGCGACGGACGATGGAGCCCAGGGCGACGCCACCGTCGATGGCGACTACTACCCCGGAGGTGCCTACTACTACATGCAGCCCAGCGGCGGCGACCGGGAGTAGTTAGGAGGATCCCGAGCGGGAGGCCTGCGCCTCTTCGATCTGTATTCCAGTTTGTGCTAGCCTTCTTAAGGCAAACTTGTTTAACTTATGTCTGTACTCAGATATTGTTGTTTCCGCTGACTCGTCTATGATCGAGCACTTGTATTCGAGCCCTCGAGGCCCCTGGCTTGTATTATGAGGCTTGTATGATTTTATTTTATTTTAGAGTTGTGTTGTGATACCTTCCCGTGAGTCCCTGATCTTGATCGTACACGTTTGCGTGTATGATTAGTGTACGATTGAATCGGGGGCGTCACAAGTTGGTATCGAGCCCATTACTGTAGGAATTCCTTCCACACTCCTTGGCGAAGTCGAGTCTAGGCGTTGCAAAAACTTTTACTAACATGGCTGTGTGTCTTACGGGCTGCGCCGCCATTGGGTGGTAGTAGGATCTTTTATTCCTCGACCTATACTCTGGGACTCTGACATCTCTTCTATTCGGGTTAAACGATTTTACTAACTTGGACTCTAGGTTCTCGATAATACTTTCTCCCGGAGAGCCCCTTCAGTCCAGATGATCGCCGGCTGCACAAGAAGATTTCGAAGATACTCTCCGATTTTCTCTCGAGACCTTGTGCCCGTTGCTCTTGCAATTCCCTTACACTGAAATACCCCTATGGATAAATACTTACACCTGTCGTGCTTACTTTTATTCACAGTCGATCTTGTTACTACAAGATACCCCGAGAATATTTTGTGCCTACTGCCTTGCAGTTCCTTGCCACCTGAATACCCCTAAGAATAAATTCTCGCCCTTTCCGAGTATCCGCTCATCCCCAGTTGTTCAGATGTTTCACAAAAGTCTTTGAAATACTATTCAATCCTCCGAAAATCCTTAGCAGCTTTATTGCTCTGCAATACTTGTCTACTTATATTATGGATGCTTTCCACATGGCTGGCAATATTCGTTAGTACCCTTAGACACCGTCATTTTGATCCTATTGTTTCAACATGAGTGCGAATGCCCGCAATCATCAGTTGATCCTTTTAAATTATCTTTCCGGCTCGGATGTCATTTTGAACATGAGCTTGTTCTCAACCAATCTATTGGCTGTCGACTGTACCCTTAGGTCTATCGAACTTATCCATCCTTGATCAGAGCGACTACTTCTGATCCTTTATTTTGGAAATCGAAATTCCTTTGTTATCTAAGCATCGAATTATTTAGATGTTCTATAATATGATGCCCGTGCATTCTTCTTCCTCTGGTTGAGTACCGATGCTCACATCAGATCCCTTGTGGACCATCGGTTCCTTTGATGGATTTTATCCGACAGTGTCCTTCATATTGAATAACCTTGAGAGCCTTTCCATGGGTATATAATGCCTTTGGTAAATTGTATCATCTTCTTTAGAACAATGCTCTACTTTCGAGCTTGTATTATTTACCCAAGTTTGTGGGATATGTTAGTAAGATGCCCTGATGGGTTGAACCTATGCCTTCCTTAAAATGTGTGAACTCGAAAGTTTTCACGAGTCATACTCTTCTGGTGCTTCGCTAGATAAAATTTCAGCAATACAACTTCTTCGAAAATGAGAAGTGAATGAAAGGTTATGCATTGGAGAAGTGGGAGTCGACCTTGAACTTTGAGTTCATGCCCATGGACGCGATGTATATCCTATCATGGAAGCTTCTTGTAATAATAACTATTTCCTTGATAACTAACATATGGTATCTGTGAGTTGATCCCTTGCAACCGTGGTTCCGACCATGATTGATCTTCTTTGATTCCATTTCTCGGACAAGTTAAAACAATTGTCTTCTATGGATCAATACACCAGTCCAACCTTTACTTTGATCTTGTGTCGAGTATTACCCCCCTGGTATCTCGAGATTATCATGGAACTGCATAACTTCTTATGAGTTCTTCATCAAGTGCTACCTTCCCACTGATTCCAATTTTTCACGGGCTCTGAGTTATCATACACTCAAAGACACCGATAACTGAACCGAGTCCGCACTACGGTCCAACAACTCTTCAGTAAGCTTCTATAAGTACGAGTATGTACCCGATCAGGACATTCCTAGCCTGTTTGGCTATATCATTGTCGTGATGATTTTAACTGTGCTACCCGGTCCTTCTTCTCGGAGCACAATTTTTGACGATGAGCTAACCTTACGTCGATCCTCATCGTCATATCATTTCGCCTTGTACAACAAGCTTGGTTTCGAGCTTGTGTCGTACCCTTGGTTCCAATAACCTTTCACTTCATCATTACTTTGACTTGATGTCGTCGTCGATCGATTACATCTTCATGAACTCTCGCGACAAAGGTGTCGTGATCATCAACATTCTGAGCTCATCCAGGATATCAATTGAATTCATGATGAGAAATACCATCCTTGCCCTCGATGAATTGTATTATCATCGACCACTTTATTGCCTTCCCACCAACACAAGCTTGTTCATGTTTGGTGTTATACCTTGAGTTCCTTGCTATCCAGAAATTGTTCTTCTTTACCTTGGAGTATTACCATCCTTTATGTCAAGAATGTTCTGAGATTTGTTCCACCTCTTGAGAATTCTTGACATAAAATTACTTCTCACCATCACCATTCTTTCTTGGTCCCCGTGTTAATTCCAACAAGTGAACGGTGTTGTTTGGATTCTTTCCTTCTAGCAACCCTATTTCTTTGAAGTTAATGGTCGAAAGTTCATTCTTAGGCTATTGATTATTGAATCACCATTCTGACATTGGTC
Organism: Aegilops longissima; assembly: GCA_021605205.1. NCBI lineage: Eukaryota > Viridiplantae > Streptophyta > Magnoliopsida > Poales > Poaceae > Aegilops > Aegilops longissima. The sequence goes on from CM038680.1 coordinate 471,652,186, forward strand.
ATGCAACCCAACCCATATTTCGGGCGCACCTTTCAACCAATGTTTAATTGGGTATGTTTTCCTTGAGTATACCTCATTATATTATCTGATCTGACAAATGTTATTTCCTTGTTCACATAATTGTGGAAATCCATCTTTTGAAAATCTCAATGAATTGTCGCTGAGTCAATCAGCCACCTCCTCACCTCTCCTTGGTTTAATGATGAACTACTGTTTCGGGAACCCGCTCCCATAGTTCATTTCCCGAGAATCTTGCAATGCCATTTCAACGATTTGTGTTGCGCCTTTTCTTCTCGGACATCCCGAGTCTGAGGTATCATGACACCAATTGGATCTGAATCTCGGTCAGATATGATGGTTGGGACAACTTTCCAGGAGTTATGTTGTTGGTCCTTTGATGACCCGGTAACATGATGTCATGCCTAGCACCCCCCCCCCTGGCTGGAGGACCTATCATTATGATTTCTTTTGCAAGGATAACCATTCCTCCTGGAGGAAATTGTAAGACTTATTCTATAAGTTGTTCCTGATGAATCCTTCGTGTATCCAGAGTCTGACCTTTTGCTTGAAGACCATGTCAATGCTATCCTAAAGCATGTCTGTGGTAATCCGACTTTCAACCAGAACATTTGAAGCCAAATGCTAAATGTTTCTTGCTCAATTATCCAAACACCTTTGTATGGGTAATGCCATGAAATTTCTCTCCCCTTACCTAAAGGGTTTTCTACTTTCTATCCTCTTATGGATATCATGCCCTCCTTGTCCTTGGGAAGGATATATCCCTGAAATATGTGTTTAAACACATTCCCCTTACCATTGTTCTGTTTAACCTGATGATCACGTTGTTCTTTTCATTGGGTTGTTTAACCTCCCTTGTGATCCATAGGATCTAAGCAGTAATATTCTTCTGCTTATGTAAACACCTTGGTGTACAACCGTGTCAGTAAGACCCCGTTGAAATTGTCGATAGCATTTCGGTCACCACCGATGGACGAGAACCTTGCCTATTGGTCCGCCTCGTTCAACGAAAGCAGGAAAATGGTTCTCTTCGTCCCTCGCCCTTGGTACCGACATTGTCGCCGACATAAGCGATAGGCTACCCTCGACATGCCTTGCTATTGTGACCGTGCGAGATGTCACGCTCCTATTTTTAACCCACATGGTGGGCCCATAACCACAGTTCCACAGGATCGAAACACGACACTCCTGTACACCCCTGTTGTCAAAGTTATTCCTCGCTTGACTTTGTAGGTAATTCACGGGCCACTGCTGTTGATCTATTCAGGTATCGGATGCAATGCTTATTTACATTGCTCTAAACCCTTCAACACTTCGTTTCAGGCATCGAGCGATTGCCGCCTGCTCAAACTTCCAATGATACCTCCTTACTTTGCTCTCGATATTTTCTTAAGTTTCAATTCGGGAGTTACTTTCGCCACCTTCCTCGATGTTATCGACCGGATAGACAACCTTGTAGAGGTCTGTCCTTTGAAGCTACCCCTTATCCTTTCCGTAAGTACGATGAAGATCCCCAAGGAAGGACGACAACTTCATCATGATGACCCGAAGCAGAGAACTGAAGACATCAATGTAATAGATCGACCTCTTTGAGAAGAGCAACTATGACCGAGAAGAATCGTTAGAGTTACGTAACCAGATCCCTTCCCCCTTACTCCCGCTCCTAAATCTCGGGACGAGATTTCTTGTAGTGGAGGAGAATTGTGACGCCCGGATATTTAAGCTACAGTAATTCCTTGTTAATCATGCCACATCATCACGGTTACTGTTGTTAATCTCACCATAGTTCAAAACGATTCAAATTCAAATTTGAGTCAAAGGCAAACCACCAAAGTTTTCAAATACTAAAACTAAAATGTTCAGGCGGTGCCATAATTTGCTTAAGTAAATATGGTGTAATAAACACATTTTTATAAAGTGCCTAGATAATTTAAAATGATTTAAAACAAAAAAAGAAAATAAATAAAAGAAAATGCAAAACAAGAAAACACACACACACACACACACACACACAAAAGGAAAACCACCTTCCCGTGTGGGCCTTGGCCCAGTTGGCCAGGCAGCCGACCGGCTTGCCGGCCCACCCCTGCGACGCCAGCCAACTTGGCCCGGCCCCCCCACTACTGTAAACCCTAGCTACCGCACCCCATTCCCCCACACCCACGCCCCTCCCCACTCCTCTCGATCCCATCTGGATCGGGGAGGGGTTCGATCCACCTCCCCTCCTCTGCCCCCGATTGGATCGGGGGGATCGATCCCTGCCGCAACATGCGCGACGCCTCCCCGACCCCATCACCTCGCACGCCGCTCGCCACCGGCAATGGGCAACCGAGCCTCGAACCCGCCGGCGCCGCCGCCCGGAGGGCTACCTCGCCAGACCTCCCCCCTGCTGGATCTGGATCGGCACCCGAGCCGGTCCCCGGTGCCCGCGCTCGCCGCCATTCAACGTCACCACGCCGGCCCCCGTCGCCCCCGTCGCGGGAACCTCCCCGCCGGTCTGCCTCCTCCTCATCGACGGTCTGCTTCCCCTCCGGCGCCGTCGCCCCCGCCGCCCTCCTCACGCCCCGTTGCCTCGACCCCTTCTCCGCGCTGTGAGACCCCCGGCTTCTCCTCTCCAGCCGCTGCTCCTGACGCCTGGGATGATGGGCTTGGCGCCGCGCCCCTCACCTCTGGTTGCGCTCGCGCTCTGCCGGAGCGCGCTGGCACCCGCGCCTGCTAACCTCCCTATGAACGCTTGCCCCCGCGACCGTCCCCGGCCGCACCCTCTGCTGCTTCCGACCGAGCACCCCCGGCGCCGCTCCACTGCAGGCGCGCGCCCGCCGCCCCACGTCTCCGTCCTGCCGGCCTCGACCATGGCCTCGCCGGAGCCCGGTCCGGCCACCGCGCCCCTGCCCCTTCCACAGGCGCGTTAGGCACAGGGAGGGAGGTGGCTCGAGCCACTACAGGTGGGGCCTCCCCTGTAAATCAGAAAAAAAAAAAGGAAAAGAGTAGAGGAAAACGAAAATGGAAAATAAAAGGAAATAGTAAAGTGAATTAATTAATTAGTAATATAATTAGTTAATTAATTAACCTTGCTTAATTTGTCCTAATTAACTAGCTTAGGTGTTTAAGCCTATTTTAACTAAATTGTGACAATTACATGTGGGTCTCACATGCCCTATTCACACCTTTGACCAGTCAACCGTTGACTTGGTCAACAGGGTCCCCTGGCCCCACAGGTCATAGGCTGTGGCTGGCTTCTGCTGTGTACACATAGCTTTTTACTACTTAAATTGAATTAAAATAATTTAGAAAATGAATTAAAACTTTAGAAATTAATATAAAATAATCCGTAACTCGGATGAAAATACTTTGAACATGAAAGTTGCTCGAGCAGCGAGGCGAATCCGGATATGCAGCCCGTTCGTCCGCCACACATCCTAGCATATCAAACTCGCAACTTTCCCCTCGGTTCATCTGTCTAAAAGCGAAACACCGGGATACTTTCCGGATGTTTCCCCCTTCACTGGTATCACCTCATACCGCATTAGGGCACGCCTAGCATCACATATTGCTTTGTCATGCATCGTTATGCATCTGTTTGTATTGTATTCATTGTTTCTTCCCCCTCTTCTCTCCGGTAGACTACGAGACCGACGCTGCTGCCGCCCCGTTTGACTACGGAGTTGACGACCCCTCCTTCTTGTCTGAGCAACCAGGCAAGCCCCCCCTTTCATCACCAGATATCGCCTACTCTTCTCTATACTGCTTGCATTAGAGTAGTGTAGCATATTCCGCTTTCGATTAATCCTAAACTGCTGCATAGCTTTGTCCTTGCTACTCTTGTTGTTACCTTTACCGCTATCCTATTCCTTAGTATAGGATGCTAGTGTTCCATCGGTGGCCCTACACTCTTTTCCGTCTCGCCATGCTATACTCTTGGGCTGTGATCACTTGGGAGGTGATCACGGGCATATCTATATACTTTACATTGTTACATTACGTGATACTGTTAGGAGATGGAAATTTGAAAGGACAGGTGGCTCCATCCCGTAGAGGTGGGCTGGGTTCCCGACGGCCCCTGACTGTTACTTTGTGGCAAAGCGACAGGGCAGGTTGAGACCACCTAGGAGAGAGGTGGGCCTGGCCTGGTCGGCGTTCGCGGATACTTAACACGCTTAACGAGATCTTGGTATTTGATCTGAGTCTGGCCATTTGGTCTATACGCACTAACCATCTACGTGGGAGTAGTTATGGGTATCCCGGCGTCGTGGTATCAGCCGAAGCACTTCGTGACGTCAGCGACTGAGCGGCGCGCGCCGGATTGGACTGGAACGCCTGTTAGGCTAGGTCTGCTTCCGGCCGCCCACGCAACATGCAGGTGTGCATTGGGCGATGGGCCCATACCCGTGTGCGCTTAGGTTTAGACCGGCGTGCTGGCCTCTCTGTTGTGCCTAGGTGGGGCTGCGACGTGTTGATCTTCCGCGGCCGGGCATGACCCAAGAAAATGTGTCCGGCCAAATGGGATCAAGTGTGTTGGGTTATGTGGTGCACCCTGCGGAAGTTTAATCTATTGAATAGCTGTGATCTTGATAGCAGGGCGACTTGGAGTTGTACCTTGACCTTATGACAACTAGAACCGGATACTTAATAAAACACACCCTTCCAAGTGCGGATATAACCCGGTGGTCGCTCTCTCTCGGGGTTACGAGGAGGATCGCGGGTAGGATTATTGCTATGTGATGCTACTTGGAGGACTTGATCTACTCTACGCTACATCTTTGCAAAGCGGAGGCTGCGAAGCGTAGTCTTGACAGGATTAGCTATCCCCTCTTATTACGGCATTCTGCGATTCAGTCCACCGATATGGCCCTTTACACATATATCCATGCATATGTAGTGTAGCTCCTTGCTTGCAGTACTTTGGATGAGTACTCACGGTTGCCTTGTTCCCCTTTTCCCCTTTCTTTACCCGATTCTGCGACGCACGATGGAGCCAGGGCGACGCCACCGTCGATGGCGACTACTACCCGGAGGTGCCTACTACTACGTGCAGCCCGGCGGCGACCGAGTAGTTAGGAAGATCGTGCAGGAGGCATGCGCCTCTTCGTCTGTATCGGTTTGTGCTAGCCTTCTTAAGGCAAACTTGTTTAACTTATGTCGTACTCAGATATTGTTTTTCCGCTGACTTCGTCTATGATCGAGCACTTGTATTCGAGCCCTCGAGGCCCTGGCTTGTATTATGAGGCTTGTATGATTTTTTTATTTTAGAGTTGTGTTGTGATATCTTCCGTGAGTCCTCGATCTTGATCGCATTGCGTTTGCGTGTATGATTAGTGTCTGATTGAATCGGGGCGTCACACCATGTCAAGCCCCGGACATGACGGCCGGTGAGAGGTATAGTTTTGAGGCGGTGGGTGGCATGTGGCTTTGGTTAGCAAAAAGCTGGCAACCGACGCATCATTGGACTAAATCCTGCGCATCTGCCCGGGCCGTCGGCCAATAAAATCCTGTACGGAAGGCCTTGCCTACAAGGGCCCGGGCTGCGGAATGGTGCCCACCCAGTCCGGCATGAATTTCAGCCAGGAGGTTTCGCCCTTCCTCTTCGGAGATACACCTTTGAAGGACTCCGGTAGAGCTCTTCTTATAAAGCTCTCCCTCATGGACTGTATAGGCTTTAGATCGCCGTACTATGCAGCGGGCCTCATTTTGGTCTTCGGGGAGTTCCTGCCTAGTTAGGTAGGCTAGGAATGGCTCCGTCCACGGGTCGATAACCGCCATTATTTCATGGGCGGAGGGTGTTATCTCGGTGGCAGAGCCTCCGATTGCGTCAGAGTGTTCGGCGTTAGGCAGTGCGGTTGGGTCCGGGTTGTTATTGCCGGACTCCCCTTCCCATAGTACGGATGGCTTGAACAGCCGTTCCAGAAATATGTTGGGCGGGACGGCATCGCGTTTTGCACCGATGCGTGCCAATATATCCGCCGCCTGGTTGTTATCCCAGGCTATATGATGAAACTCGAGCCCTTCGAACCGTGCTGACATTTTTAGGACCGCATTGCGGTATGCTGCCATTTTCGTATCTTTGGCGTCAAAGTCTTCGTTTATTTGAGATATTGCGAGGTTCGAATCCTCGCGCACCTCTAGGCGTTGAATGCCCATGGAGACTGCCATCCAGAGGCCGTGCGAAGGGCCTCGATTCGGCTGCGTTGTTGGAGTCCGTATACATTATCGAAGGGCGTATTGGACTGTGTCCCGGTTGGGGGCGTCGGGACGACGCCAGCCCAGTGCCGCCAACATTTTGGAGCCCTCAAAGTGCATGATCCAATTGGAGTATGCGCCGTACTCTTTAGGGAGTTCGGCTTCAGTCCATTCGGCCACGAAGTCGGCCAAAACCTGCGACTTAATAGCTCGTCGTGGCTTATAAGTTATGTCAAATGGAAGGAGCTCTATGGCCCATTTGGCAATCCGGCCCGTCGCGTCGCGGTTATTTATAATGTCGTTAAAAGGTACTTCGGAGGCTACCGTTATCGAGCACTCTTGAATGTAGTGTCGCAGCTTCCGGGATGCCATGAATATGCTATCTTTTGATAGGGTGGGTACCGGGACTTGCATGGAGTTAGGACAGTGGACACATAGTAAACCGGTTTTTGAAGAGGGAACCGGTGTCCGTCCGTTTCTCGTTCGACAACGAGCACCGGCCGACAACTTGATGTGTTGCAGCGATATATAATAACATTGGTTACGCCCGCATTGGGCGCGGCCAGAGACGGTTGTTGCCAAAATGGCCTTTATTTCTTGAGTCCAGCCGTGGCGGCATCGTCCCTCGAAGTGTTCGGTCGCCGGAGGAGGCGGTAGAGGGTAACGCCTTTTCTCCCAAGCGGAAATAAAGCGGCTTAGAGCCGCCACGCATCCTGTCAATTTTGTATTTGTTTGAGGTCTTTTGGAATATCCAATTGTGTGAGCTCGGATCTTGGCTGGGTTTGCTTGATTCCTCTCTGGACACAATGAAGCCCGGTAGCTTTCGGTGGAACGCCGAAGACGCATTTTCGGATTGAGCTTGATGTCATATTTTGAAGATTGTCGAATGTGAGCCTCAAGTCGTCTACTAGAGTTTCGGCGTGCTTGGTTTTGACGACCACGTCATCTACATATGCTTCCTTTGTTTTGCCGATCTGGTTTGCGGACATGTACGAATCATGCGCTGATATGTTGCGCTGCGTTTTTAGCCCAAAGGGCATTGTGTTGAAGCGAGCGGGCCGTATGGAGTGATGAATGTTGTTGCAGCAGTGCGGCTCCGCCATCTTGATTTGGTGGTAGCGAGATGCTGCGTCGAGGAAGCACAATGAGTCGTGTCCTGCTGTAGCGTCAATAATTTGATCAATTCGAGGGAGGAGGAAGGGATCCTTTGGGCAAGCCTTATTAAGGTCTTTAAAGTCAACACAATGGCGCCAGGATTTATCCTTCTTTGGTACCATCACCAGGTTTGCTAGCCAGTCCGGATGTTTTATATCTCTGATGAATCCGGCTTCCAAAAGTTTGGCTAGCTCCTCTCCCATGGCCTGTCTCTTGGGTTCGGAAAAGCACCGCAGAGCCTGTTTGACTGGCTTGAATTCTTTTAGGATATTTAGGCTGTGTTCGGCCGGTGGCGTGGGATTCTGGCATGTCGAAGGGTGCGAGCAAAGATGTCGATTTTCTTGTAGAAATTCTCGTAGTTCGGCGTCTACATCAGGGTTTAATTGTGCCCCAATGGAGGCCGTCTTTGCGAGTCCGTTGGGTGGAGTTGGAATTTGACTATTTCATCCGCTGGTTTAAAAGAAGTGGACTTGGATCTTTTATCAAGTATCACAACGCGTCCTGTTCACCGTGGGAGCGATCGCGGTGAGTTCCTTGGCCGCTAGGGCTTTGGATAGTGCCTCGAGGGCTAGTGCGGCTGTCTTGTTTTCAGCGGAGTGCTATGTTCGGATCACTAGCGAGAGTGATGATTCCGTTAGGTCCGGGCATTTTAAGCTTCATGTACCCATAATGGGGTATAGCTTGAAAAATTGTGAATGCCTCTCGTCCTAATGAAGCATGATATCCGCTGTTGAGCAGGGCCACTTGAAATGTGACCTCCTCGGACCTGTAATTGTCCGTGAGCGAACACTACGCCCGGTGTGATTTTTCTGTGCAGCATGCTTCCCGGATAGGGATTATTCCTCTAAAGGTTGTGCTGCATCGCTCAATGCGGTTCCAGTCTATTTCCATTTTTGGAGGGTTTCCTCATAGATGAGGTTTAGTCGCTGCCGCCATCCATGAGTACCTTAGTAAGGCGAAAAATCCACTATCGGGCCGAGGACCAATGCGGTGGTGCTCGGGCTGTTCGAATTTAGGTTAAATCACTGGCATTAAAGGTAATAGCCGTGTCCTCCATGGATTTATTGTTGCTACTTGGTAGACTTCGCAAGGTTGCGGAGTGTTCGTTTTGCATGTTATTTGATGCGAAAGTCTCAAGACTATTAACACTATCTTGGTGTTTCTTTGGGGTGGGATTATGAAGCTAGAAGCTCCTCGCCACTTTTGGCCACTGCCGTAGTATCCAACATGCTCGAAGGCTATGAGTTGGAGTGGCGCCCTACGTGCTATGAATTTTGCGAGGTCCGTTTAGCCAACCCTCGATGACAGTTCCGTACCCTTTAGGGGTTTTGGTTTTGGTATTTAACCCGGTGATTGATAATGATGCACCCTTTTATTTTGGACTAGGGATGTATTGGGGCGGATTATCCCAAAATTTACTTCGGTTTTCGAGCGCTCTCCATCGCACACAGTACTTTTGTACTATGGTCACCAAGTCAGCAAAGCGTGTAATTTCGTGACGATTTATGGCGTTTAGGATTCCCTTGTCCATGCAATTATTGCAGAAAATTGGGATTGCGTCCTTCTCTTGGCAGTCCTTTATCCTGTCCATAACTAGGAGGAATCTGGCCCAGTAATGATGTACTGTTTCAGCGGGCTCTTGCCAAATTCGAGAGAGATCGCTAATGTTTGGGTGGGCGGGTGGAACTAGATCTGGAACCCCATCCGATTTAGGACTGAGGGCCGAGAAGTTTCTGAACTCGAAAGTTTGGATTTTTGAGTGTTATCCAATGAGTCCAACCCGCCGCCTGACCTTAAGTTCAGGGCTTGATCGACATCTGTCCCTCTGCGGGAATCCGGCATGGAGGGATCGGGAATCCGGACGTAGCTAGTCCTTAAGATAGAAGGGGAATTGCCGCATTGCTCCTCTATCACAGCAACATGATGGGTAGCCTGGGGAGAGTTGATCTCTCTCAGATCGGTTTTAGGCCTGATCCGGTCGTAGTCTGTGGCGACTCCCAGGGCGGCGATGCGATCCAAGAGCTCGTTTACGGAGGAGAGCTCGATCGGATCTAGCTGTTTGACAAGTTCCGAATTAACATGGAGATTGGTTTCGATGACTCGAGAGGTCATCGTCGGCGCGGTGGCCGGACTGGCGGTCATAAGAAAACCACCTAGCCGAAGAGTCTGGCTAGCGGCCAAGGCTCCTTTGGCGATAGCATCGTCTTTAAAGACGAGATGAGGCATCCTACCTGATGGCGAAGGCACAGAGGAACTCTCAATGAAAGCACCAATGTCGGTGTCAAAACCGGCGGATCTCGGGTAGGGGGTCCCGAACTGTGCGTCTAGGCGGATGGTAACAGGAGACAAGGGACACGATGTTTTTACCCAGGTTCGGGCCCTCTCGATGGAGGTAATACCCTACTCCTTCTTGATTAATATTGATGATATGGGTAGTACAAGAGTAGATCTACCACGAGATCAAGGAGGCTAAACCCTAGAAGCTAGCCTATGGTATGATTGTTGTCCCTCCTACGGACTAAAACCCTCCGGTTTATATAGACACCGGATAGGTTAGGGTTACACAGAGTCGGTTACAATGGTAGGAGATCTACATATCCGTATCGCCAAGCTTGCCTTCCACGCCAAGGAAAGTCCCATCCGGACACGGGACGAAGTCTTCAATCTTGTATCTTCATAGTCCAGGAGTCCGGCCAACGGTGATAGTTCAGCTATCCGGACACCCCCTAATCCGGGACTCCCTCAAGCGCAGTTTCGTGAAGCTCGCTACTGCTAAGTAGCGGTAGCGTTTGTTTTTGAACCACGCTGCTGCTAAGATTCTGTGTATAAGGTTTTCCCTAGTAGTGCAAAAGTAATCGCATGAAATATACAGTAAAAGCCAGTGTGATGTGTGTGGCTACAACTATTTAACGACACGTCCTCATATAACATATCAAGGACGCACCATCTTACCAGATTAATCATTCGACTTACCAATGCAGTGTGGGAAGAAAGAAGTATTGGGACTGCGTATCCAAGCAATTAATGCCATGGACTCCTTCGTACAACCTTGTAAGCGAAAAAGAAGTTGCAGTGTGCCTGTACAAAGAACTAGCGTAAGTTCAGTTACTGCTTCTCTGAATTTTAGTTAGCCACTTATTGCAAAATTGTTCAATTCGTTGCTTGGCTTAATTTAGTTTGCTACTGATTACATAATGCCACAGCTTGTTAATCCTATTATAGACTGCGCCTATCTATGTGTTTGATACTTCTGTTAAGAATTACTGTTTGCTGAACTTAAATAGCTACTTGTTTGTTTAAGCGCTTTGCTGCTGCAACAACGGGTTACAATGATGTTAATAACTACTTTTCAGCATCAATTGAAACTCTTTAATTCCTTGTTTGTTTAACTGGTTTGCTGTTATAACTCCCAGTTGAGATGTTTTGCTAACTTCAACTTTTCTGAATCCAATCGGAACTTTAATGGCAAAACAGGTTAGCCCAAGATCAAAGAGCGAGGTCCCCATGGACGTTGTATCATCCCACAGCAGTGCCACCAACCCAATCGTGCATTATGAATTGCCAACTGCTGATGCTCTAGAGGTTAAACTAGTGGTAGAAAGAGATTTTGCTTATGCACTTAGAGATGAAGTTGACATGTTGAGGAAGCAAACAGCACAATCAGTAGCAGTACTCAAGACAACCGTTAAATATTTGGTGGGTTTCAAAATGAAGCAAGCTGAGACTGACCACATTGTTAAGGTCCTGAAGGAAAAAAGGAAATTAAATTCCCACTTGGTAAATCATAGGTGAAATGTTCTTTCCATCATTGAATAACCTTTGAGTTGTTTGTTCATGTAATCAATCAAACCATTTGTTTTAGAGATCTTGTAATAATTGTTTTTTGTTTTTTGGTTTTTGGTTTTTAATTTTATTTGAGCACAAGTCTGTATTAATTGATAAGACCCGGAGACATTTCATTTTGATTGATGTGCCAGACCTACAAATATGCCAATCGGGCTGAATGTGCATTCAACAATAATAGTAGTATAGATGGACCATAAGTGGCACGCATCGGAAAGGGCCAAAATGTTGTAGTAGCTTGGCTAAAAAAAGGATGTTGTTGTAGCAAACAAAAGTATAGCGGCCTGGCTTATGTATTTTAGTTGATATTATTGATCCATATACTCTATAAGTGTTTATATGTCTGTTAGTTCTGTATATTCTTGGTTGATTGACTCGGTATTTGAATCTTGATACATCGCTTGCGTACATATCTAAATGTGAGTACACATTATGATGTGTGTGACACTTGAGTTGGACATGAAGTGTTCCAAATATTCGAATTCACCTTAAACTGGATTCTAGCTTCTGAATTTGAGTATCGGCATTTGTAAACCATATTCATATATGACAGGGGAATACATCTTTGTCGTCCTTTTGAAGATATATAAAAACACATAGAATGATTTATAAAGATTCGTATAGGAATACAAAATGGATTCGAATTTAGTTGCCATGGTAAACGTGGATGCTTATTGTCCCAAAATTCGAAAGAAGCGGCAAAATGTCCACTCCCACGTCGGCTGCCCGAAGCCAAGTGTTTGGGAGATGGAAATTACTGTCTACCCATTACGCGGACAATCCATCGGCCCGATTTCCACTACTCTAAATAGGGGTAGTACGGTAACTTCAATTAGACGTGACACGACCGCCTCTGAGCCCATTCCAACACGGTGGGCGCCAAACATGGGCAGCAAAACACATTTGATTCAAGCTCGTCCGAAAGACCTCTGTTTCTCCCTCCATTTCCCCATGCATACACGGTGGGCGGCAAAACAAACTCGACTCGGCCGAAATCGATGTAGGAAAATATTTCCAATAGGGGCAGGTTTGTAACTTCACTCAGACGTGAAACAACCGCCCTACACATCAGCCCTGTTCATACACCGTGGCGCCAACCATGGGCGCCAACCACCCTCTCCTCGCCCGAAATCGCTCTGGGCAAATATTGGCGAGATGCGAGATTACCGTCGTATCCCCAACTGACGAGACGTCCAAATTTTAAGAGGGGGCTCAGTTCGTAACTTTCCCATATTTCAGACAGGCGCGTCCCAAAAACATGGTTCCCTGTACCTCTCCCTCCATTTTCCCATTCATACACCGTCCGCGCTAGAACACCATCCCCACACCAGCCTCCGTCCGCCATCCCATCCATCGCCACCGTCCTCCACCACATCCATCACCGTCGTCCTCCACCACATCCATCGCCACCGTCCCCCACCATGCCGGAGCGCCTACCAAGACCATGTCGTCCACTGCCAGAGATGGACGTTTCTCATCCACGGCGACGGACCAAGAACCTTGCATCACGTCCTCACGCTTCATCGACGCCGTCGTCCTCTTTGCCAGGGCCGCTCACACGACCTTCTCTTCCACCGCAACGGGACTTATCCCCCGATGCACCCGTCTACCGTCGCAGATCTGCTTCAACGCCACCAACATCCATCGCACCCCCGATGCCTACACGGCGCCGCAAGAGAGGTGGTACTTCATATCTCCTCAACTTTTTGACCTCAACCAGAAGATAGATATTAACTTGGTTACTCTACTTTCTTTTTAGCTCTCAGAATTTAGTTCTTAGTTCGAAGCAAACAATGGCTGCTAAATATCACTTCTCCGGTTTCCCCCTTTTATGATCACTATACGATCAGAATACGTGCTTCGTGTCATAATAGCACTGCTCGACCCATCAAGCTAAACAAGCTTAGTTGTTCAAATACGAATCTGAGATTATTAAAACAGATTCGTTTTGGTCAGCTAAATGTTCCTAAATTAGTTTTGAAAATGCATGTTAGTCGCTCGGGTGTGTATCTCTACAGGGTGCCCATGGTGGGCCGGCCCACCCTGGGATTTTGGGTCGTCCCAGGCCCCAATTCCCCTTTGTTCTGTTGCGCGCTTCCGATCTCTACTCGTCCCCAGCCGCCTGCCTCGCCAGCGACTTGCCGTCCCCGGACGGCATGACTATAGGAGGAGACGCCGGACTAACAGGAGGTCAGGAGCCGCTCGCCCAACAGCAACACCGCTGCCCGGGCGCGCCGCCGTGCCTACCTTCCCAGTCCGTTCAGGGCTCAGGCGTGCAGCACCCACTAAGCCAACCCGATTTATCCTGAGATAAGTCCTCAACACTCAGCAGCCACTCCTCATGACCCATTTTCTAATTGATTCATTACTCATTAGGCAGGACTGTCATTAGGGTTTGTTGTGTGCTCAGTTCTACCTACACTTAATGGTTCAGATGTATTTCGGTAATCTTTAGTACCTGTAAAGTTCACAGGGTTTTCAAAATTCTGGCCCTAGGAACAGACACTAGTCATTTTGGATTGTTGGTCGTAGTGACATTGACCCAGATTACTACTGCAAGCCAGGTTTGTTGACAATTTTACTTGTATTTCTTACTCATTCGATATAATATCCAATTATTCACGTCGATTAGTTGCAAACAATAAGTGCTAGACAAACTTCTTGATTTAGATTTTGGACGGTCTCTTACTGCAATTATAATTCTGCATACTTGTCCTAGTAAGCTCACAAGTAAATGATTGATTCACTACATCTATGCTTGCCTTGTCATATTAGTTGTCAATATTCTTTTAGGGTGGACCACCCTGTTTCTAAATAATGCAACCGTAGACATGAGTGAATAGTATTTCTCTATGTGACCTCTTCCATCATGTGTGGGCAACGAACACTGCATTGTATAGAAACAAAGTGTCATTTGCAGCTTTTACATAGGCTTCGATCTTTTACATGGAATACAATCTTCCTACTTGCTTTGTGTCGCACTACCAGCATTCCACCCTTGAAGCTAAACATTATGCCACTCATAATTCCTTAGTTTATTTGTTCAAATACGAATTTCATATGATTCTAATGTTCCTACTTCAGTTTTGAAATGTGTGTCTGCCTGTTATAGAGACATAAGGGGTTTGTATTTCTGTGTGTGGTCTGGTCAGCACGGTTGGGGAGTGAACTTTGCATATGTAGGGGTTTATAGGGAGACACTCTTCGAGTTGAATCCACAATGCATTCCATAGATAATCTGACTACTTTTTATGTTTTCATGAATCTCAGATTCTGAACAGCATCATAATGATTATGAGCTTGCGCGCATGAAAAGAATAAAGCAGAACAATGCCATGGCTGTCAAACTTGGCATTAAGGGACTGAAATCAAGTCTAGATGCAATGCAATGCAAACGCTCTCCACCTGAATATGATCCTAACAGTGATTCTGAGCTAGAGGGAGACCTAAGTTAATGTAGCTCCCTAGTGGAGGAGTCAGAGGAAGATGCCCTATCTTATTCACCCATCAAGTTGCTTGCTCTAACTTTCCAAGGTTATATTTGTCGCACATATCTTGCAACTGATGCTTTGCATTGCTTCTACTTTGTTGAACTACCATTAGCTTAGTTTACACATCGTGTATGTGAATACGCCCTGCCTATCCATTTTCAGTACATATTCCATCTGTCATCATACCATATTTATCCATTCAAATGATGTTCTTGTGTATCAGACGTTCAAAAGGAAGAGGGCGATTGTTGATCGTGGAGGAGCACAAGCAAAGTATTTGGAAAAGGTAGTGGCACCTGATAAATCAAATAGCCCATTAGGTGTAGTTGCAATATCACCTGACCCACAAAACACCCCAACTCTAGCAGACTCTAGCCCTACTACACTTGTCATTCCTGATGCCCCAACTCAGCAGACCCCAACTGCAGCAAACATTATGATTATGCTATTTGACATAGCACCAGCTCTCTGACATAAAACCCCATTCCAAAGAAAGAGTACACCAAATCCAGTTGCCAAATCCCTTTTCGAACCAGAGCGAGCCCCAATTGCAGCAAATAGGACCCCTGTTCCATTTCTTCCCAGTTTAGAAGACAAGCGTATATTGTTGTCAGGAACTTTGTGTGCATCTTTCCTTCATGGAAAGATTATATAGCAGACACAGAACAATTTCCAGTCTTCCTCCGCAACTTACGCTTAAGTAATGTACTAATGTTATTCATGGTCATTACTACATATGTTTTTGCTAATAGAAGACACAAGATTTCATTCTTTTAAATAGGCGAGGACCAAACTGGATTGTGAAGACGAGCAAGGGTTGGTTGCGCTTTTCAAGCACTCATTGATGAAGTATCGTTCCTACCTGAGGCAAGCGCACTTCGATGGCAAGCCTCTAAACGAAATTTCTGTAAAGTCTCCGGGGCTACATTTATCCGACGGTGACTAGAGTAATCTTGTTACACATTGGTCTCGGCTGCAGCGTAAGGTACTATCTATGATATCACATCACAATTTGAACTACATTTCTGCATTTGCCTTAACGTCTCACTTGTACGAAAACTGTTAGCAGAAGAACATTCATTCTCAAGGGACCACAGAATCTCGCAACTATACTGCACACTGCATTCCTCTTGTGAGTACCTCTTGCCCTGTATGACTATACTTACTTTCATAGTTGTTTGATTATGTAGCATCACAGCACATGTTAGCATCATTATCGTCCATTTGGTGGACATTATAAGATCCGTATGGACTCTTACATAAATTTAGAATCAACCCAATGCTTTTGAAGAGGTTTAGCTCTGCAGTCCTCTTGTGAGGATTGAATGTCGTCTATCATTGTACTTACATTAACAGCTACTCCCTCCTTCCCATAATATAAGAACGTTTTATACGGTACACGGTGTTCAAAACACTCTTGTTTTATGGGAAGAGGATTAATTCATTGTGTATCATTCGCATCTTATCTCCTCACGACCATTTACTAAAAAGATCAGATCTATATTTAATCTTACCAAAAGTAGAATACATGACAATGCCGGGAGAAGTGTAGCCCATTGCTCTTGTCGGTATATTTTGTCTGTAATGCTTGTACTTCCGAGGATTGGTAGTTGATTATGTAGCATCAATCTGCATCTTATCTTCATTATCCTCTATCCCTTCCAGTATTATCATATCTATAATTACTCTCTACAAAATGTAGAGTACAGGCAATGCTTATGGAGAAGATTTTGTGCTGAAATTCTTGAGTTATCCTTCCCTTGACATGGAGAAGGGCATTATAAGCCGGTGTTAACTGCTAATGTAAGTCAGTCCTTCTAAAGCCTTTATCCTCAACTGCTGTTTAATTTGCTCATACTCCCTATCATTTACTGCTGTTTAGTTTGTTGTTTCTACCAAAATGCATGTTCGCAAGAACCGTAAGTTCTAAGTTTTAATTGTAAAACCAAATTCCTTATTCATACCATGCACATTACTCAATACTCCCTATATGTATGCTTGTTTTTGTGGATCTATAATCCAGTGTGTGGTGAAGCAGCCCACGTTTGCACCTTGTCATCTCCTATTTTATCTTACTGATGTGACTTATGATATGAACAACATGCCATGCACATTAACCAAAATAGATACAATTATTTCCTTTGCCCTTCATCTATGCTTGTTATGTTGACATGGTAATCCAGTAGTGTGGTGAAGCTACCCGCATTATGAACAATGCCAAATTATGCTATTGATATTTTGAACTTACTCTTTATTTTCTAATTTGAAATTGGATGGAATTGACAACACATTTATCATCTTTGTTTATACACGTGCAAAACTTGTCATCCCTCTGCTTTGGTTCAGGGTGATATGCCTGATGGCATGCACAAGTCTACTGATGGCTGCGAGACAAACCGAACATATATTGCAGCAAAGAAGGCAAAACATCTTGAAGATAGCGAGACAACTGTAGCGACCAGACCCGAATGGATCAAGTCTCTGTGCTCAGTGTCATCCCTGGATCGATAATCTTGACACCACACAAGCTTGAAGGATTTATAGCGAGTAGCAATCACACACTTATTACATCGTTGTCCACAAGGGAACTTATTACATTAATATGGCTTAAGGCCATCTAATAATAATAGCGGAAGGCTTGGAAGATAAGTGAGTCCATCAACTCCATCGGCATCATCGAGCATAGAACCACGACCTAACACCTTACTCGTCGTTCGAAAAGTCGCAGAACGTGAAAGTTGCAGCCAAAACGGGTCGACACATGGAATATCTTGGCAATGTAACACATAAAGAGCAATGAAGGAATAAGCCTATACTACATGCATATATGGCTGGTGGTAAGGCTCTACGGTTACATTTTTGCATAAAGCTAGTTTTTCCCTACAACAAAGGAATAATTTGTGTTTAACTATCATGGTGGTTGTTAAACATTGAGAATGGTTGACAGCATTCTCAATCCCAATTAAAAAGTACTCATCAAAACCCAATAACTTTTATTAGAAGTAACATGTTGAGATTCACATGATAATCAATTACCGGATACTCAAAACGTCCATAACCGGGG
Source organism: Aegilops longissima (assembly GCA_021605205.1). Taxonomy (NCBI): domain Eukaryota; kingdom Viridiplantae; phylum Streptophyta; class Magnoliopsida; order Poales; family Poaceae; genus Aegilops; species Aegilops longissima. The sequence goes on from CM038680.1 coordinate 471,669,934, forward strand.
ACACGGCTAATCATGATTAGTTTATACACTCTGCAGAGGTTTGCGCACTTTTCCCCACAAGACTCGATCGCCTCCGCTTGGTTCTCGCACTACATGGTGTTTGAGAAAACGGATGACCGAGACATAGTCTTTCAGAAGCGCTAGCACCTTACATGTGGGTAGACCGTACCAACCTACATCCCCTACATCAGCTAGCCTACCCGTAAGAGTTCGCACAACTTAGTCAACTACGCCAGAGCCCATAATTGGCTTGTGGCTGCACACGGAAGTTTCGGTTTGAATAATCTTATGATCCCTTAGAGCACGGGTGGCGGTCGAAGAAATCTGAGCAAGTCTGATAGAAACCAGGTGCCTCAATCCACCCAGATGTGTGTTTAGGTTGCCACCTTAGATAAACCATTAATTAACAACCTCACATCTGTCATGGATATTCACTCACCCAATCCACGTCTACTGGCATAGCATGGCATGATAAGCAAACGTAGAAGTAACTCCCAAGGTTTCATAAGTAAACAGGTAATAGGTACTACCTCAATCTACTTCCCAATCCACAATTTAATTAGATCCTAACCATGCAAGTGTTTGAGGGCTTGATCTAATGCATAAAAACTGGGTAGTAGAAAGGTATGATCAAGTGTTACTTGCCTTGCTGATGATCCGCGAGACCTAGAGATTCAAGTAACAAGCGGCACTCGGGTGATCTAACGCAGACAAACAACAAGCATACAATAAGTACTCATCTAATGCGGGAAATCTCGAATAAAAGATCTAACGAGAGAGTTCAACTTAAGAACCCTGGTTGCAAAAGAATCGAATCAAATAAAGCATCGAAAGTCGAAACTCGAGAGAGAACGACTCGGTTTAGCAATCTGAAACTAGGTCAAAATTTTACAGTAGCAAAACTTTGTGTAAGTAGGTTAGTCGAACGGCGGTTTCAGAATGTGAAACTCCAGGCGCTTGAATCACCTGATTCTGATAAACGAGCGAGAAAATAAACAGATTTGAAAATCGAATCGGAAAACGAATTCAGAAAAATAACGGATTAAATCCGATTAAAAAAAACGACAAACAGATTAAACAGCGGACGTTCGTTAACAGAACTAATCCAACGAACATGTTCATTGGAACGAACGGTTCGGTGAACGTTCACTAAATAAGAAAACCGAAAAAAAACTAAAAACCATCTAGGGTTTTGAAAAAAAAACCGAACATCACGAAAAAAAACCGGATCGGGTTTTCTAAAAACCGGACCGGGGGTAGTGGCGGCTACCTCCGGTGGCTCGCTTGCGGGGTTCAACCTCCGTGGGTGGCGGGGACGGGCGGTGGGGTGGGGGGTGGCCAGGCGGGGCGGCGGCGGGCGGCAGGCGGCTCGGCGGCGTCGGGCTGGGGAGGGAGGCGGGGGGATGAGGAGAGAGGGGGCGGCCGGGTATAAATAGGAGGGTAGTGGCTTGGGGAGGGGGCAAGCCAGGCGGCGGCGCGCTGGTCCGAGCCGGACTCATGGCGGCGGTGGCGTCGACGGGATTCCTCCAGCGAGGGGAGAGGAGATGGGCAGGCGGTGGTGGGCCTTAGCCCAAAGGGCGGCCTTGAGTTTTTTTTTTTAAACAAAACTAAACGAATTTAAAATAAAACCAAACGAACTCGAATTTAATATAATTAATTTTCCCGACTCCTAAAATGAGTCGAACAAAATGAACTTTAAAAGCAGGCAAATATGCATATTTTTTAAAATGCTCATTTTGCCTAAAGCAAATAAATCCTCAAAACCAAAATTTGATTTATTTATAATATCTTCATTTTTCCAAAATGTTGGGAAAGTCATATTATTCCCTCTCTTAAATTTTTATATCGGAAAAACTTTATGAAGATAAATAAATAAATCCAAATGATCCTATTTTCAAAATTCGAGAAATCCCAAATATGAAAATAATGAAATCTCCAACTCTCTCCGAGGGTCCTTGAGTTGCGTGAAACTTTCTAGGATCGGAAAATGCAAGAAAATATGATATGCATGATGACCTAATGTATAACATTCCAAATTGAAAATTTGGGATGTTACAACAACCCCAAAGTCTTGTCTTGATGCTGTGTTCAAGTTACTTGAGACTAGCAGTCAGACAAGCTCACAGAATTCGTTGTCTGAATCAGTTCGACTTCTTCAGCCCCAAGTTCTAGCAGGAAGGCATTCTGCAACTCGACTTCGACTTGAAATCCTATCTCTAAGAAAGATTGCGCAGAACACCAATGAGAACCTCATCGCTAAACAGCTACACAGGAAGCTATGACCGACATGCTAGGCGGTCTCACAACCTTGCTCGGCTGACTTTGCTTGCGCAGTTCCATATAAGGCTAACCTTTCTTGAACTGTCTTGGAAGTGGTCTCGGTTCGATATTATTTTGTTCTGTTGCAATGGTGCCCGATTTTTGTAATCTGCTTCTTCATTGCATGTTATGATCCTTGGTGGCGAACTTCGATGCCTAGTGGATGTAATATACCATAAATCCTTTATTGTATAGTGTAGGTTTATTCTTAGTTACTATGTCGTAATTTCTTTATTGTATAGAGTAGGTTTGTTCTTAATTCCTACTAGTTACTGCCATCATTCACTATCTGAAAAAATATCAGATGTAGTCAACCGGGCCTAAACATTCGCCTCTAACGGGCCTGGTGTTTAGGGGCCACAATTGGGCCGGCCTACATCTTTCTTGGGCCCGAATAATTGGGGCCTTCACACTTTGCGTGAGGCCCACAACTTACACCGACCTATATTTTAGTTGGGCCTTTTGTGGACCCAGTGCTTAGTTTGTCCCAGGTAGCATTAGGCCATTAACAGGCTGAATATTGTACTGGCTTGTTACGGCCCAGATGAAACCATGGGCCTTTAGCAGGCCGAAATGCATATTGGGCCTCAATTTTCACTAGTCATCGATGGGCCTTCAGCAGGCTGAAATTTAGACCGGGCCTTTTTGGGCCCAGATATATCACGGGCAGTTACGAGGCCGAAACATATCTTGGGCCTTAGTTGGCCCACTAATATCATGGGCCTTCAAGAGGCCAAAAGCTTAGTACAGACATCAACGGGCCGAATTATGCGACATGCCTTTAACAGGCCCAAAGTCACGTTGGGCTTAACTGTTGCCACCTTTATCACGGGCCGTTAGTGGGCCCGATGTCCCGTCGGACCATATATGGCCCATTGGCAGCACGAGCCATTCCCAGGCCGAAAGTCACACGGGGCTGAAATGGGCCCATGTCTACATCGGGCCTCTAACAGCCGAAAGTCCTTTGGGAATCGGGCCCAAATATTCGCGAACAATTAACGGGCCAGATCGGCCGGGCCGTAAATGGGCCCAATATTCGCGAACAATTAGCGGGCCAGATCGCTTCGGCCGTAAATGGGCCTTTATTAAGCGGTCGTTATTGGGCTGGCCCACTAGTACTGAGTAAGTACTACGGGCCTTTGATTGGGCGGCCTTTTAACCTATATGGGCCTCTGTTGGGCGTGCCACGTCTCGACGTATCATAGGCGCTTTGGGTCCAATGAGTGGATGACATCTGTCCCAACGGTGAGCCGACACGTGTTTCTTCCAGCCAATGATGATTTTACACATGGAAAATCCCCATTGGTCGGGACTGTTAACGGGTTATCAGATCCAAAACCTGACCCGATAGCTTAACGGTGTTCCGTTACGGGGGATGCCACGTGTCGGTCACCCTTGACAATAGCACTTATGTGACGCGTGATTTATCGTCATGGAAGTGGACACTTCCGTGATGATAATTTTGGTAATGTCATGGAACACTTCTCTGACAAACACATGTATGACTATCTTGATTACATCATAAATTTGTCATGGATGTACATGCATGACAGAAAACGTGACCTACTGTGACAAACACGTATCATCATGGAAGTGTATATTTTTTGTAGTGATACCAAACTTCTCAACCGAACTACACCGAGCAGACTGTAGTTGGCAATGCAGAAGCGCTAATAACCAGAAGAAACAACAGTCTTGAATCTGATGTTAGCAACTCAAGAGCAGACGACTCAAACTCGGATGCGGAGACAGCTGGTGATGATGAGGATAAAGATGAGGTAGGTGGTGATCAGGGAGAGGATGAGACACATGAGCATGATTGCGAACAAGATGATGATGGGGTACAGGGTGAGCCGCATGAGGATGAGCTGCAATCGTCCCTAGCACCTCCAGCACCTCCTTATGTGCACATGAAGTTTGCTACATTTGAAGACAAAGAGTACTACCAGAGTTATGCAAAGTTCAATGGTTTTGCGGTATACACTGACCATTGCAGAAAACTAATAAAAACAGGGAAGCACAACCGAGCTGAGTTGAGGTGTTTCAAGTCAAGAAGGAACAAGAAGAAGAAAAAAGGAAATGGTCCAGTCATCGGATAGAGACGAAGAGACATTGTGGTCAAAACGAATTGCCCTGGCAAGATGAAGCTGAACATCGAAGGGGCCTGGTGGGTGGTAACAAAGTACGTGGGACATCACAACAATGAAATGATTAAGAACTTTGACCTGGTTAGGTTTCTGAGTGCTCACCGTGGGTTCATGATACGTCTCCGTCGTATCTATAATTTTTGATTGTTCCATGCCAATATTATTCAACTTTTATATACTTTTGGCAATTTTTTATACTATTTTTTGGGACTAACATATTGATCCGATTGCCAGTGCAGTTCTGTTTGTTGCATGTTTTATGTTTCAGAGAAACCCAATATCAAACGGAATCCAAGCGGGATAAAAGCGGACAGAGAATTATTTTGGAATATTTGTGATTTTGGGAGGAAGAATCAGCGTGAAACGGTGCTCGAGGTGGCCACGAGAGTGTCCCACGCCACCCCTCCAGGGGGGCGCGCCCCCCTATCTCGTGGGCCACCCGTAAGGCGGTTGATGCCCTTCTTTGGCCGCAAGAAAGCTAATTTTTGGAAAACGATCTGGGCAAAGGTTTGAGTCCAATCGGAGTTACGGATCTCCATATATACACGAAATGGTGAAACAGAGTCGGAGAGAACGCAGTAACAGAGAGATAGATCCAATCTCGGAGGGGCTCTCGCCCCTCCCAAGCCATGGGAGCCAAGGACCAGAGGGGAAACCCTTCTCCCATCTAGGGAGGAGGTCAAGGAAGAACAAGAAGAAGGGGGCCTCTCTCCCCCTTGCTTCCGGTGGCGCCGGAGCGCTGCCGGGGGCCATCATCATCACCAACACCGCCATCATCTTCACCAACATCTCCATCACCTTCCCCCATCTATATCCAGCGGTCCACTCTCCCGCAACCCGTTGTACCCTCTACTTGAACATGGTGCTTTTGCTTCATATTATTATCCAATGATGTGTTGCCATCCTATGATGTCTGAGTAGATTTTCGTTGTCCTATCGGTGATTGATGAATTACTATGATGGTTTGAGTTGCATGTTTTATTATTGGTGCTGTCCTATTGTGCCCTCCGAGTCGCGCAAGCGTGAGGGATTCCTGCTGTAGGGTTTGCAATATGTTTATGATTTGCTTATGGTGGGTTGCGTGAGTGACTGAAACACAAACTCGAGTAAGTAGGTTGTTTGCGTATGGGATAATAGGGGACGTGATACTTTAATGCTATGGTTGGGTTTTACCTTAATGAATCTTTAGTATTTGCGGATGATTGCTAGAGTTCCAATCATAAGTGCATAGAATTCCAAGTAAGGGTTGATATGTTAGATTATGCCTCTCACTCAAATAGATTTGCAATAGTGATTACCGGTCTAGTAACATAGTCAATTGCTTAGGGGCAATTCCACAACTCCTACCACCACTTTTCCACACTCGCTATATTTACTTTAGTTGCACCTTTATCTAAACAGCCCCTAGTTTATATTTACGTGTTCTTTATTTTCTTGCAAGCCTATCCAACAACACCTACAAAGTACTTCTATTTTCATACTTGTTCTAGGTAAAGCGAACGTCAAGTGTGCGTAGAGTCGTATCAGTGGCTGATTGGACTTGAGAGAGTATTTGTTCTACCTTTAGCTCCTCGTTGGGTTCGACACTCTTACTTATCGAAAGAGGCTACAACTATCCCCTATACTTGTGGGTTATCAAGACCGTTTTGGCGCGTTCTTGTCGGGAGTCATAGCGTGGGGTGAATATTCTCGTGTGTGCTTGTTTGCTTTATCACTAAGTAATTTTTATTTGATGTTCTTAGTTGTTTCCTATCTTTAGTTATGGGTAGGAAGCGCAAAATACCAAAAAAATTAGTTGTACCTACTGCTCCAATGGTTGAAGAACCACTCAAAATCTATCACACTACTGAAGCTTTTTACTTGGATCATCTTGGATCCCTATGTGCTCGTGCTGAAACCCCAACTAGCTTAGTTGAGGGCAAATCTTTAGATGAGCATGCTTGTTATGTGCATAATCAGTATATCTGAAAAGGGAAATTATTATGGGATCAAATTCAACGTTTGCAATGCTATGCTTGGAATTTATGTGAAATATATGGTGTTACTTGTTGTTCTGAAAACCCTAAGAAACACCTTCCCTACCAATGTGAGTTTAGTGATAATGGAATCGTATCTTCGTATGCCAAGGGTGTTTATAATAACTATCATGTTCAACAAATTGAAGAATTTGTTGCTTTTAAGGGCGCTTTTGAAATTGCTTCTTTGATTGAAAAGTATGATGCTACTCTTTACAAATCTGAAAGTTTTGCCACACTTGAATATTCTTATGATAATTATGCTTCTAATGCCTATGTTAAACCATATATTGAGAAATTCTCCGCTGTCCAAGAAGAGACTAATATTTTGTAGGAAGCTATGGAAGAAGAAATTGATGAAACTGTGAGCTCATTGGATGACAAAGATGATGAGGAGAGCGAAGAACAAAAGGAGGAAGAGCGGATTGATCACCCGTGCCCACCTTCTAATGAGAGTAACTCTTCAACTCATACATTGTTTAATTCCCCTTCGTGCTTACCGAAGGATGATTGCTATGATGATTGCTATGATCCCGTTGATTCTCTTGAAATATCCCTTTTTGATGATATTTGCTATGCTTGTGGCCAAGATGCCAATATGAATTATGCTTATGGAGATGAACTTGCTATAGTTCCTTATGTTAAACATGAAATTGTTGCTATTGCACCCACGCATGATAGTCCAATTATCTTTTTGAATTCTCCCGACTACACTATATCGGAGAAGTTTGCGCTTAGTCAGGATTATATTGATGGGTTGCCTTTTACCGTTGCACATGATGATTTTGATATATATAATATGCATGTGCTTGCTGCTCCTACTTGCAATTATTATGAGAAAGGAACTACATCTCCACCTCTCTATGTTTCCAACACGATAGAATTGCAAGAAACTGCTTATACTATGCATTGGCCTTTACTATGTGTGCATGAATTGTTCTTTTATGACATGCCGATGCATAGGAAGAGAGTTAGACTTCGTTGTTGCATGATATATGTTACTTTGTGCTCACTACTAAATTACAAATCATTGTTAATTAAAATTGGCTTTGATATACCTTGGGATCCGGGTGGATTCACTACTTGAGCACTAAATTCCTAGCTTAATGGCTTTAAAGAAAGCGCTGCCAGGGAGACAACCCGGAAGTTTTAGAGATTCATTTATTTCTGTTGAGTGCTTTTATATATTTTAAAAACAAAAAAATAAAGAGGGGAACCTAAAAACTTTTCAAAAAGGAAAGTGAAAGTGAGAAAGACAAGCATTGTTGAAGTGGGAGCTAGCCTTGAACTTTGTTCATGCTCACGGAAACTTTGTGAATCTTGATTACAGAAACTTTTCAACAAAAAAAATTATCCCCTTGTACAATTCCATTTTATTATAAAAATAATGTGCTAAGGTTTGCCTTTAGGATGTTTACAATGCTTATTGGTTTGTACGGTGCAGGACAGAAACTTTGGCTGTAGTGTGTGAATTTTAATTTTTTACTGGAACGTCAAATAGTTCTGATTATTTTTTAAATTTCTTGCTATACAACCGTTTTATTTTTCCTAATTTTGGTAGAATTTTTGGGGTACCAGAATTATGGTGGATGTTCAGATTGCTACAGACTGTTCTGTTTTTGACAGATTCTGTTTTTGATGCATAGTTTGCTTGTTTTGATGAATCTATCAATTTATATTAGTGGATTAAGCCATGTAAAAGCTATATTACAGTAGACACAATGCAAAAACAAAATATGAATTGGTTTGCAACAGTACTTAGAGTGGTGATTTGCTTTATTATACTAACGGATCTTACCGAGTTTTCTGTTGAAGTTTTGTGTTGATGTAGTGTCTAATCGAGGATGTCTCGATATGAGGAAAAGGAAGAGAGGAAAGAGCTCAAGCTTGGGGATGCCCGAGGCACCCCAAGTAAATATTCAAGGAGACTCAAGCGTCTAAGCTTGGGGATGCCCCGGAAGGCATCCCCTCTTTCTTCAACAAGTATCGGTATATTTTCGAATTCGTTTCATTCATGCATTATGTGCAAGTCTTGGAGCGTCTTTTGCATTTAGTTTTCATTTTTCTTTTATGCACCATGCTGGTATGAGATGGTCCTTGGTCGATTTATAGAATGCTCTATGCACTTCACTTATATCTTTTGAGTATGGCTTTATAGAATGCTTCATGTGCTTCACTTATATCATTTGAAGATTGGATTGCATGTTTCTCTTTACTTAGACAACCGCCATTTGTAGAATGCTCTTTTGCTTCACTTATATTTGTTAGAGCGTGGGCATATCTTTTTTGAAAGAATTAAACTCTCTTGCTTCACTTATATCTATTTAGAGAGATGACAGGAACTGGTCATTCACATGGTTAGTCATAAAATCATACATAAAACTTGTAGATCGCTGAATATGATAATTTTGATTCCTTGCAATAGTTTTGCGATATAAAGGTGGTGACATTAGAGTCGTGCTAGTTGAGTAATTGTGAAATAGAGAAATACTTGTGTTGAGGTTTGCAAGTCCCGTAGCATGCACGTATGGTGAACCGTTATGTAACGAAGTCGGAGCATGAGGTGTTTATTGATTGCCTTCCTTATGAGTGGCGGTCGGGGACGAGCGATGGTCTTTTTCTACCAATCTATCCCCCTAGGAGCATGCGCGTAGTACTTTGTTTCAATGACTAATAGATTTTTAAAATAAGTATATGAGTTCTTTATGACTAATGTTGAGTCCATGGATTATACGCACTCTCACCCTTCCATCATTGCTAGCCTCTTGATGCCGTGCATTGCCCTTTCTCACCTCGAGAGTTGGTGCAAACTTAGCGGTGCATCCAAACCAGTGATACGATCGCTCTATCACACATAAGCCTCCTTATATCTTCCTCAAAACAGCCACCATACCTACCTATCATGGCATTTCCATAGCCATTCCGAGATATATTGCCATGCAACTTCCATCATCATCATATACATGACTTGAGCATTCATTGTCATATTGCTTTGCATGATCGTAAGATAGCTAGCATGATGTTTTCATGGCTTCCCCGTTTTTTGATGTCATTGCTACGCTAGATCATTGCACATCCCGGTATACCGCCGGAGGCATTCATATAGAATCATATCTTTGTTCTAGATATCGAGTTGTAATATTGAGTTGTAAGTAAATAAAAAGTGTGATGATCATCATTATTAGAGCATTGCCCCAGTGAGGAAAGGATGATGGAGACTATGATTCCCCCACAAGTAGGGATGAGACTCCGGACTTTACAAAAAATAAAAGAGGCCAAAGAAGCCCAAATAAAAAAAAGAGGCCAAAGAAGCCCACCAAAAAAATAAAAAAAAAAGGAAAAAAATGAGAGAAAAGGAGAGAAGGGGCAATGTTACTATCCTTTTACCACATTTGTGCTTCAGAGTAGCACCATGTTCTTCATAGAGAGAGTATCCTATGCTTTCACTTTCATATACTAGTGGGAATTTTCATTATAGAACTTGGCTTGTATATTCCGATGATGGGCTTCCTCAAACGCCCGAGGTCTTCATGAGCAAGCAAGTTGGATGCACACCCACTTAGTTTCAGTTTGAGCTTTCATACACTTATAGCTCTTGTGCATCCGTTGCATGGCAATCCCTACTCACTCACATTGATATCAATTGATGGGCATCTCCATAGCCCGTTGATTAGCCGCGTCGATGTGAGACTTTCTCCTTTTTTGTCTTCTCCACATGACCTCCATCATTGTATTCTATTCCACCTATAGTGCTATATCCATGGCTCACGCTCATGTATTGCGTGAAGAAAGGGTTTGAGAAACGTCAAAAGTATGAAACAATTGCTTGGCTTGTAATCGGGGTTGTGCATGATGTGAATATTTTGTGTGGTGAAGATGCAGCATAGCCAGACTATATGATTTTGTAGGGATGAGCTTTCTTTGGCAATGTTATTTCAATAAGACATAATTGCTTGGTTGGTATGCTTGAAGTATTATTGTTTTTTATGTCAAACGATAGACTATTACTTTGAATCACCCGTGTCTTAATATTCATGCCATGATTAGACATATGATCAAGATTATGCTAGGTAGCATTCCACAAAGATTATCTTTTTCTATCATTTACCTACTCGAGGACGAGCATGAATTAAGCTTGGGGATGCTGATACGTCTCCGTCATATCTATAATTTTTTATTGTTCCATGCCAATATTATTCAACTTTTATATACTTTTGGCAACTTTTTATACTATTTTTTGGGACTAACATATTGATCCGATTGCCCAGTGCAGTTCTGTTTGTTGCATGTTTTATGTTTCGCGAAACCCAATATCAAACGGAATCCAAACGGGATAAAAACGGACGGAGAATTATTTTGGAATATTTGTGATTTTTGGGAGGAAGAATCAACGCGAAACGGTGCCCGAGGTGGCCACGAGAGTGGCCCACGCCACCCCTCCAGGGGGCGCGCCCCCCTATCTCGTGGGCCACCCATAAGGCGGTTGATGCCCTTCTTTGGCGCGCCCCACGAGAGTATCCCAATTATTGTCACTTCGGGGTTGTCGGATCATAACACATAATAGGTGACTATAGACTTGCAAGATAGGATCAAGAACACACATATATTCATGAAAACATAATAGGTCCAGATCTGAAATCATGGCACTCGGGCCCTAGTGACAAGCATTAAGCATAGCAAAGTCATAGCAACATCAGTCTCAGAACATAGTGGATACTAGGGATCAAACCCTAACAAAACTAACTTGATTACATGGTAAATCTCATCCAACCCATCACCGTCCAGCAAGCCTGCGATGGAATTACTCACGCACGGCGGTAAGCATCATGAAATTGGTGATGGAGGATGGTTGATGATGATGACGGCGACGAATCCCCCTCTCCGGAGCCCCGAACGGACTCCAGATCAGCCCTCCCGAGAGAGATTAGGGCTTGGCGGCGGCTCCGTGTCGTGAAACGCGATGAAACTTTCTCTCTAATTTTTTTCTCCCCGAGACGGAATATATGGAGTTGGAGTTGAAGTCGGAGGAGGTCCAGGGGGGCCATGAGATAGGGGGCGCGTCCTAGGGGGGCGCGCCCCCCTGTCTTGTGAACAGGCCCTGGGCCCCCTGGTGTATTTCTTTCGCCCAATAATTTTATAAATACCAAAAAGTCCCTCCGTTGATTTCCAGCATTCCGAGAACTTTTCTTTTCTACACATAAAACAACATCATGGTAGTTCTGCTGAAAACAGCGTCAGTCTGGGTTAGTTTCATTCAAATCATGCAAGTTAGAGTCCAAAATAAGGGCAAAAGTGTTTGGAAAACTAGATACATTGGAGACGTATCAACCATGTCCGATCATCACGTGAGATGGAGTAGTTTTCAATGGTGAACATCACTATGTTGATCATATCTACTATATGATTCACGCTCGACCTTTCAGTCTCAGAGTTCCGAGGCCATATCTACATATGCTAGGTTCATCAAGTTTAAGCCGAGTATTCTGCGTGTGCAAAACTGGCTTGCACCCGTTGTATGTGAACATAGAGCTTATCACACCCGATCATCACGCGGTGTCTCGGCATGACGAACTTTCGCAACGGTGCATACTCAGGGAGAACACTTATACCTTGAAATTTAGTGAGAGATCATCTTATAATGCTACTGTCGATCTAAGAAAAATAAGATACATAAATGATAAACATCATATGCAATCAATATAAATGATATGATATGCCATCATCATCTTATGCCTTTGATCTCCATCTCCAAAGCGTCGTCATGATCACCATCGTCACTGGCGCGACACCTTGATCTCCATAGTAGCATCGTTGTCGTCTCGCCAACTATTACTTCTACGACTATCGCTGTCGCTTAGTGATAAAGTAAAGCAATTACATGGTGATTGCATTTCATACAATAAAGCGACAACCATATGGCTCCTGCCAATTGTCGATAACTCGGTTACAAAACATGATCATCTCATACAAAAATTTAGCATCATGTCTTGACCATGTCACATCATAACATGCCCTGCAAAAACAAGTTAGACATCCTCTACTTTGTTGTTCCAAGTTTTACGTGGCTGCTACGAGCTGAGCAAGAACCGTTCTTACCTCTGCATCAAAACCACAATGATATTTCGTCAAGTATGTGTTGTTTTAACCTTCACAAGGACCGGGCGTAGTCACACTCGATTCAACTAAAGTTGGGCCGACACCGCCAGACCACCGTGTCTGGAAGCACGTCGGTAGAACCAGTCTCGCGTAAGCGTACACATAATGTTGGTCCGGGCCGCTTCATCCAACAATACGGCTGAATTAAAGTATGACATGCTAGTAAGAAGTATGACTTGTATCTCCCACAACTCACTTGTGTTCTACTCGTGCATATAACATCTACGCATAAACCTGGCTCAGATGCCACTGTTGGGAACGTAGTAATTTCAAAAAAATTCCTACCCACACGCAAGATCATGGTGATGCATAGCAACGAGAGGGGAGAGTGTCATCCACATACCCTCGTAGACCATAAGCGGGAGCGTTATGACAACGCGGTTGATGTAGTCGTATGTCTTCACGATCCGACCGATCCAAGTACCGAACACATGGCACCTCCGAGTTCAGCACACGTTCAGGCTCGGTGACATCCCACGAACTCACGATCCAGCAGACCTTCCGTCAGCACGACGGCGTGATGACGGTGATGATGATGCTACCGATGCAGGGCTTCGCCCAAGCACCGCTACGATGTGACCTAGGTGGATTACGGTGGAGGGGGCACCGCACACAGCTAAAAGATCAATGATCAACTTGTGTGTCCATGGGGTGCCCCCCTGCCCCCATATATAAAGGAGCAAGGGGGAGGCCGACCGACCCTAGGAGGGCACGCCAAGAGGAGGAGTCCTCCTCCTAGTGGGAGTAGGACTCCCCTTTCCTAGTCCCACTAGGAGGGGGAAGGAAGGAGTGGGAGAGGGGAAAGGCAAGGGGGGCGCAGCCCCCCCCCCTTCCTTGTCCTATTCAGACTCAAGGGGAGGGGGCACGCGGCCTGCCCTGGCCGGCCCCTCTCTCTCTCCACTAGGGCCCATCAAGGCCCATTAGTCCCCGGGGGTTCCGGTAACCCCTCCGGTACTCCGGTTTTCTCCGAGATCACCCGAAACTCTTCCGGTGTCCGAATATAGCCGTCCAATATACCGATCGTCACCGAACGTTAAGCGTGCGGACCCTACGGGTTCGAGAACTATGTAGACATGACCGACACACATCTCCGGTCAGTAACCAATAGCGGAACCTGGATGCTCATATTGGCTCCTACATATTCTACGAAGACCTCTATCGGCCAAACCGCATAACAACATACTTTGTTCCCTTTGTCATCGGTATGTTACTTGTCCGAGATTCGATCGTCGGTATCTCAATACCTAGTTCAATATCATCACCGGCAAGTCTCTTTACTGGATTCGTAACACATCATCCATAACTAACTCATTAGTTGCATTGCTTGCAAGGCTTATCTTGATGTGCATTACCGAGAGGGCGAGAGATACCTCTCCGAGCAATCGGAGTGACAAATCCTAATCTTGATCTATGCCAACTCAACAAGTACCATCGAGACACTGTAAAGCACCTTTATAATCACTTGATTCACGTTGTGACGTTTGGTAGCACACAAAGTGTTCCTCCAGTATTCGGGAGTTGCATAATCTCATAGTCATAGGAACATGTATAAGTCATGAAGAAAGTAATAGCAATATACTAAACAATCAAATGCTAAGCTAACGGAATGGGTCAAGTCAATCACATCATTCTCTAATGATGTGATCCCGTTAATCAAATGACAACTCATGTCTATGGCTAGGAAACTTAACCATCTTTGATTCAACGAGCTAGTCAACTAGAGGCATACTAGTGACACTTAGTTTGTCTATGTATTCACACATGTACTAAGTTTCCGGTTAATACAATTCTAGCATGAATAATAAACATTTATCTTGATATAAGGAAATATAAATAACAACTTTATTATTGCCTCTAGAGCATATTTCCTTTAGCTTCATCCATTGATGATGATATCTCCAGGTGATCCTGCGTGTGGTAAACAAACCTGTCAGGAAGGCAATTTGTAAACAGCCATGCAGTTAATAGAAAGAAAAGATGACAAAATAGGGCAATGGACACATGGAGTACAACGTGTTGGAATTGCCAACAAAAGGAAAAAAGTGAGGTTGTCACCGCAAAAAGTGATGTGTGGATAATACCTTGAACAATAGGCTCGGCAAATTTGACAGCCTTTCTGCCATCAACAATTGGCTGCGCCATCATCTGTTCCGGCTATGAAGGGAATGCATAAGACACTGGGATAGCATCAGCTGGCTCAATTGGTTGGCTCAAATCAATTCCGAGGCTGAACGGTGGTGGCGTGAAAGCCGTAGGGTGCCTGAACTCACGCTCATTCTGCTTCTCGATCACACCAAGAGACGCTGCCAATGGAGACAGATCAACAACAACGTCCTTGTCAACTGATCCGGCATCCTTAGGATTGAGAAGTGGGGCGCGGAGTCGTGTCCGAAATATCGATAGGCACCTTCTTGGATGTCCCTTTCACTGGATGGTCAACTCTTGGAGTGTAAGGGACCCCCATATCCAGTGGGACACGTGTGTGCTTGAGCGTTGGATTTGGATGAATCTTTTCTTTCTGAGGGACTATCGGTTCCTGGACTGTTCCACCTCCAAGTACATTTGTTTGAACTGGATCGACAGTATTGCCCTGGGGGGCAGGCGGGAACAAGGTTGAAGCAGACACATACCCTGTGTCCTGACGATGCATGTTGCCTGACTGATCAACTTTGTTTCGAGGGCTCTTCCTGGTACCGACTGCCTGTTTAGCTGATTTCTTGTCAGCAACGTGTGGAGCAGCTTTGGAAATAGTGTGCGGATGAGTAGCACGATCATGCGGGCCAGCCTGATGTGCTTGTTGCGTGACTGCAGGACCCTTGTTTTAAACAGCAGTTGCGGCGGCCAAACTTGTGCAATCTTTACCTACTGAATGAGGTTTCTCAGATGTATCAACAGTGGAGTTTGGCGCATTCACCTTAGGCTGGTGTGGTTGCTGCGGAGGATCAGACAGTAGTGGGCTACCTTCGAGCCCTTGCCTCATGGATACCAATGCCGGTGCAACATCAGCTGATCTTGGGGAGATCAATTCATCAGAGCCCCCTGATGCTGCACCTTCATTGTCGGTCAACACGGCAGCAACAGATGATAACAACTTGGCTGCTGCATGAGAACTAGTGGCAGCAGGTGCTTTAACAAAGTCCACATTGTCAGATGAAGCAAGCTTAGCATGCATGCGCTCCAACGGGTCTTTCTTGCTAGTTTAGTCGTATGACCAGACACGTTGCTTCTCTTCTTTAACCTGCATGTAAGTAAGGTAGTAACAAAAGAAAGGCAGTAAGTTGCTGTGCATGAAAGTCGTAAGTAAAAAATTGATTGTGGTGTAAAATGAAGGTTAAAGGGCTGCAAAACCGAGGGAAAAAAGTTGGAAGTATGAAAGAAGCAGAAAAGTTGCCATGTGATTAATAATTTGTAACTATGAACAAAAATAAGATGAAGCAGCAATAAAAAGTGCACATGCTGTGGATCAGTATGTAGTAATGAAAAGTGATTTCTGTAGGGGTTCAAGTTACCACATGGCAGGTACCCCGAAAGTTGGCACATGGGGTAGAAGAAAATGGAAGGAAGTAAAGTTGCCACCTTAGCGGGTATGAGAGCAAAAAGTGGGGGGTGACATGAGTGTGCAAGGTAAAAGGTTGCCATGTGTGGACAACTAGAAGTTGCCATGAAATGTATGTAAAGGTAGACGTACGAAAACAAAACACTTAAAATGTACATATGTCGTAGGGCTAACCTTTTAGCCACAGCCCTCATGTCCTCAAGGACAACTGGATCTCCTGTGTTGGAGGGCGTGAAGCAAGGATGAACGTGTAGCCGTCTAAGCCTTGCCTGCACGAACAAAAGATCTGGGAGGCTATTGGGCAATTTTCTCTGTGGTTACTCTTCCGCCAGCGGTTGCCTCCCTACAAGAAAAACAAAAAAGCATTAGTTGCCGAGTGGGAAGCATGAAGCAGAAAATAGATATAATAAATAATAAATTATTTAAAATTGCAAGAAACAGTGGTGAACAGGAAAGTATACCTCTTTCTAGCAGCAACAGGGTCCAACTTTGTCCTTTTGGAAGCAGATTGTAGGTCCGCATCTTGTGCTTCCCTATCCCTTTTCGAGGCTTGAGTACTAGAACGACCGCCCCAACCCTGTACAGTGGATGTGTCAGCACCTCCGCAATTGTGCTCAGGCGACGTGTCATGCTCGTTGTCGTCCATTCTGTTATCGCCATCATTACGGGCGTTGTACTGCGGTTCATCATCATTGAAGTCACTGTCGTCAACTGATAAGTCCTCATCTCTAGGGGGAACCTCTTGCGAATCGTTGTGGTCATATCTACCCCTAGACCCAGTTGGACGAGAAGTGCCACCGCGAACAAAAGAACAAAACTGGTTGGCAACTTCTTCTCCGTCACCAGCCGGCATTGCAATCCAGCCCCGTACAAGGTTGCCAAGGAGGTTGGTCATGCCGGACGCAAACTGTCCAATGAGATTCTCGACGTTACTTCGCGCTTGCATTTGGAAAACACAAAAAGAAAAAATGGAAGAGACCAAAAATGCTCAGCCAGGGGTATGAGTTATGTTGGAAAAACTGGTGCATCAGAAAAAGTTGTGTGGGACTAACATTTAAAGGGCATGAATCGTTTGTGTGACTGTCCATCCTTTTGCTGAAGTTTCCGGGGCCCCAAAGATGTTGTAGTCAACATTGTGTTCTCCCATGAGCTGAAGAAAAGAAGAAGAAAGGGTGGCAAGTTTGAGAAGTCGGTAAAAAGATGTATGCAAACTAAATCATCAATGATATGTGAAAACTAAATTTGGCATTGTCAATCATGAGAATGACCATGATCCATAAACTACATTTACAATGGTGAAATAACTAAATTTGCCATGTTATAGTTATCGTTTGTCGTGGCAATTAGCGATCATTTTTCATGGCGAGAAAAATGTGAAAAAATGGTCGCAACTATTTGGTGGACGGCGAGTTTGCCATGATCCAGGAGAACTTCAGAAGTGTGCCTTGTTGAAGTGATCAATTTAAGGGGCAATTGTAGAGATGTACAAAAAACATGGCAATGAAGCCATGTGAGCTGAGTTAAACTTGCCATGGGGTAAATGTATAGTAAAGTTATGATTTATGTAAAAAGTAAATTGCCAACGATAAGGCATGAAAGAATTGGGCCATGGGCCATAAAGTATAGTGCGGATAGAAGGACTAGCCTGTAGCTTGCCAAACGTCCCATCGAGCTTCCTGTCCGAAGCGAGAACAACCTTGATTGCAGCATCAGTCCAAGCACACTCCGCAAATTTGTGAGGTAGAGGCAGTCCACCAACCGGGTTAAGTTTGACAGTGCTGATGTCAAGCTTATCGACATACATGAGCTGAAAAGAGAGTGTGAGACATGGAGGTCAAGCCACTGGCATAGAAAAGAAAGTTGTAATGCGTAAAATGAGTAAGAAAGCAATGTCGAGTATGGGGAGGGCGTGCGAATAAAAATTGTAAAAGACAGATGGTTTGCCATGAAGGAAACTTGCCATCAGATGCAGCCGGCAGCCTTTGTTGAACGCTTTGTTTGATAGTGAAGTGTGAAGGAAACCAACTATGAACTTGCACCAGTTCATGTTGGCAACATTCCCTATCTGGTCCTGTGAGATGGAGGAAATGACAAAAGAACAAAGAAAAAAAGTGTAAGCTGCAGCATTATTTTGGTGAAAAAAAAGGAGATAATGGTCTTCAAATCTAGCAAATAAAAATGAATGACTAATCAGGTAAGGTGCACCCGGGGTACATGGTAAAAAGTTCATACCAAAACAGGGAAGCATCTGCTGCTGGGGTGTAACGAGGCTGTGGGAGCAAACACATTTGAGATGAGGTACATAAGCAGCTTCCTCTTGAAATCATTGTCGCTTGTTTGCATCGCAGCAAGCATTTTCGCAAAAGCAGAGTTCGCCAGGAGGGTCGTAAGACCAGGGAACATCTTAGGAAAAAGACGTGCTTGCACTTCCGTATCGATCTTGTACGGGACATCCATGCCCCCATTGGGGACACCAAGTGTATTGAAAACAGATTCCTCATCTAGTGGAATCCTTCCACGTCCTGGTATGACAAATTCCCTCTTGTCCGGATGGTATAACCTCGCAAACCAGTCGGGTTGTTCAAGTTAGTGCACTGAATGTTCATCAACGCCTGCATACCCATTTCCTTTGCAGCTTCCTTTCTGGGCATCATCAAAATCTTCATACAGTCCTGTTAGACGTTCATGTGATCCCCTGTTGCACACGGCTTTCTACTGTTGAACACATATGCAAAATTTAAGTTAGAAAGGTGATAAGTAGGGGCTTAGGGGTTGATACCATCGCAGACAATAACATGTTTAACATGAAAAAAATAGATAGAGGCATGTGGACTGTACATACCTTCTTTGCATTGCGGTTAGCACCACCCGCAACTCCAGCTCTGGGCGGCATGAAGTCGTCATCGCCGGAGTCAGGGGCGTTCCGAACCATGGTGCTGCCAAAAAATGGCAACATGAAACGTCAGTGCACCCTGAGTGGTAATAAAGTTGCCGTCCTAAAGAGTGAACTAAGTATGTGTACTAGAAGCTGACAGCTGGGAAATGTGAAGCACAAGTAATAAGAATGTTGCCATGTGGCCGACAGTCAAGTCACACTAACAGTGCGCCAGGCGGTGAGAAATGCCATGCAAAAAAAACTAGGACATGCATATATGTTAAGTAGGCAAAGTTGCCATCAAATGGAAATATATCTGCAAAAAAACAACATAAATGGGTATGAGAGCACTGTAGTTCCATTCGCACAATAGATGGAACATGTGGTAAAATTGCCATCCACTAAGCTGCAGTCAGCAGACAAATAAAATGCCATCGAAACATAGTTCGCACGATTCACTCTCTCTGAAAATCACATGTATATATGTAAGAAAGTGCAGTTGCCAGTAATAATATCAGAAACTTGCCATCAACATGAGCGGGGTGAACACTACGAATGAAGGAAGCTCGCATCGCAGAGAGACATGATAAAAATGTATTTTGTGTATGTTGCAAAGGAAGCATCGTCTGTCTGTATATAGTGAAAAAAGGTACCTCTCTAGCAAGAAAACAGAGTGTGGATGTCAGGACCAGAATTTCGGGATATTATTTTCCCAGAAAATGGCCCTTGTGCTCACCAGCCCCAGGAGTACTGTTAGCTAATGAGGTACCAACTTGATACAGAAATTCCAAGCAAAATACAAATGTGTAGTACAAGACCATTCTGGCCTATGAGTAGAACAATTGGTTTCTAGTGGCTGATGGCGGAAGCGGTTTGTGGTTCATCTGTGTCTATGGGACTCCATTTCCCACGAGAACAGTGACTGGATAACTCCTATCTTCGTGAAATTTATTATCACCATTGCTTATGTTCCGGCTGTCATCGCATAGCGCTCCTCTCCATGCAAGAAATCTGGCCAAGACAATTGCGAGGGACAAGCCGATGAGTACTTTGAATGTACTGCAAACATTATGAACACGGGTATAATATAACAAATGATAATCATGCTCGAATTATGCTATGATCACAACGTCGATCCACGAAATAAAATCCATGATGCACATAAGCGGGTTATTCATATACAACATGAATATGCAATAATGGAGTAGAAATAAAATGCACCGATCGGATTATGCAGGCGGCGCCTCGAAGGATAATAATTTAAAGCACGCCTCAGTCGGGCGTCTGAGCGACACCACATAAAGGGCTTATATGTGAGATAAGTAACAAGCATGCTATGGTCGGGCGTCTGTGCGACACCACATAAAGGGCTTATAAAGTAAATAAATATCAAGCATGCCACAGTCGGGCGTCTGAGCGACACCGCATAAAGGGCTTATAAGTGAAATAAGTAACGAACACGCCACAGTCGGGCGTCTGTGCGACACCACATAAAGGGCTTATAGGAGGTTAGTCACGGTGAATATCCGAGGCGAGAACCGCCCGAGGATACTCAATAATTCAAATAATATAAAGGTTAGTCAAATAATAATAATCATAATCATCATAAGTCACAAGTCATGATCCGAGTTACGGTTTAGCAGTTTCTCCTCAAGACCGACACTAAGACCGACACTTGACCCATCGGCATCAGTAGTCATTAACCATGGACACGGCTATTGAATATATATAACCTCTGCGGAGGGTGTACTCTTTACCCACGATAGTAAGTTCCTTTAGTCCATCGGGACTAATCCCATTTATGGTCTTTCAGTTGAAAACACACCTGACCGGCTCACACCAGCTTAACTTAGGGTGTGCGGAATCACCCACGACACATGTCAAGCAAAACTCTAAGTGGGAGGCTACAACCTCGATTAGCATGGGATCAAATTTATCTGGCGCTACTAAGGGTGCCCCCTCTCGGTCCCAACCAGGAAACACCCATGCCCCGGACCAAGTGGCATGCCCTCTAGGATCGTGGGTATCTTCCACCATAGCCTCTACATGCGGTGTGTGCCAAGAAAGGGGTTGACAACTTATTGAGCTGTACCCTACCTACGGCGGGGACAAATGGTATCTGAAACAAGCATGGGGTTCTTTGGAACAAGACTCGATCTATAGGTCGACTCGGGAGGTTTAAGTATTCCTGCATGATTAGCATAACAAATATATTTCAACCAGCAGACAGAATGACCACTCATCATACCTCATCATGCCATACTAGGACTGTAGTCTCGACGAGGAACTAGAGACAAGCTCGTGTCTACCCAAGGCAGAGACTTTCCGGCTTCCTTCCGGTGAGGCACGAAAGGCATACAAGGATGGTTACTATCACAAGCATATACATTTCCAACAACAAAGAATCTTCATTATGCACTCATGCATATGATCGAATCGTCACATAAAATAACGAATGCTCCATGTCAAGGTGGTGTTGTAACCGTGTCAAACAACACACAAAAATATTATGCCGGGGTTCGAATGCTTGCCTTCAAGTTGTGGAGGCGAGGTGCATTCCAAAACTTTTGAAAGTTTTCTTCTCTCTCCAAAAATCCTATTTTGAAAATATTCAAATTAACATATAGTTTCAAAAGCAGTACAAAAAAGTTATGCGAATTTTTTTAAATAAATATGAAAATAAACTAGACATAATTTGAGAAACAACGAGAAAAAGAATCAAATCAATTGGACTTATATTTAAAAAGTTATGGCGGTCAAAGTTTAGTCAAAATTACATTTTTTTAATAAAAGAAAAAGAAAAAAACATTTCGAAAAAAAAGACACGTCTGAGGCGTACTGGGTTTGCGCCCACTTAAACCGCGCGGACCGTCATTGGGTCATTGTGATGGGTCCTTGGGCCCACTGGTCGAGCTGACCGATCGCCCGCCTCCTTCCTCCTCTGAAAGCAGAGGCGGGGCTCGGCGATCAACGCCGGTGAGCAGCGACTCCCAGCTGGGTTCGAGGCGAGGATGGATCCGCCGATCGAGGCGATCCTCCGGTGGTCGAGAGGTGGTGGGAGACGGAGGAATCGCCGTGGCGAAGCCATGACAGACGGCCGGAGAATTGGGGCTTCGCGCTACGGTGGCTCCCCGTCGAAGCTGAGAGGTTGGGCGGCTCTGCAAGATCGAGAGGGAGAGGATGGTGGCACTAGATGGACGGGAGGGGCTCTACTTGCGACGAACGGGACCGGAGGGCGGCGGCGGCCGAACTGGCCTGAGACGGGGAAGAAGGCTTCCCGCCGTCGATTTCTGGCCGTGGGGGCTTTGGAGGAACGGCTTGAGGTCGCCTGAGGTCTGGACGGGATCGAGGGCTCCTTTTATAGCGTATCTAAGTCGGTTCCGCGGCGGCCGGGGATAAGCTCGACGGCGAACCGCCGTTCACAGCCGCTATGCGGCGGCGTAGCGGCGGCGCGCTAACAAGCGAGCTCATGAATGAGCTCGGTATTCGAGGCGGTGGCGGCGCTTGGTTAGGGGCTCGGCGGCCCGTCCATGGTAGAAATTGTCGGAGCGGCGGTGGCGGCTTGCGGTGGTGGTGCGGCGGCGCGAGGAGGTGGCAGGCGGCTCGCGACGAGGAAGGAGTCGAGCTAGCTTGGTGTGTGAGTGGAATGGATCGAGCAATGGCGGCGAGGCGATGGGGCGCGCGGCGAATCGGTGCGTCTTGGCGTGCAAAACGTGCGCTCTGGCGCGCCAGTCTGCACGACGCAGTGTTGACAACATGCCAAGGCATGCCAGGAGGCTTGGGTGGGGCTGGGGATTAACAGGTCTATGCTAGGGTTTGCAAGGAGATCAGTGGACATGGTGGCTTGGTCAGGGGATCAAGTCCACATTGCAAACTAAAAACCAAGCCAAAACTGGCCATGCACACAAGGTGTTTGACAGAATGCCAATGGCATCTAGGCAACTCTTGGGGTGGCCAAAAACTCCAGATCATAGTCTCTTTAGATGTAGGTGATGGTGGCAAGGTTAGTTTGGCAAGAACAGAAACTTGTTAGTGCAAGTTTTTGAGAAAACCAATTCTGGACAGAAACTAAAGGCTATCATTTCATGGACCAAAAATACTCCAATGGGTCCACTCTCCTGGACTTAAGGGTTTTGCAGGGTGGTTTATAAGCAGGAAAAAGAATCATGGGTAAAAAGGCAAGTTAAAATATGGTTGCAGTAGAAAATGCCAAACTGGACCAGAGAGCAAAAGAGGATGATTTGCTCAAATTTTTCAAATAACACCAGTGGGTTTTTGCACAAAGTTGAATTACATACTCCTACCGACATCCCCTAATTTTGGTGAAAGTTTTAAAGGAATATTTAAATAGGTTGTAGTGCAAAAGTGCAACTGGACCAGATTTGAAAACTTGGTGTAAAGTTCAAAATCTCCAAATGCTAAAAGATATTTTTGCATAAAAGTGATTTAGGAACATCACATGTCATCCCCAAATTTTGATGGGATTTTTAAATAAATTTATCAAAGGGTTGTAGTGCAAATGGGACCCTAAAACTTAAGAAAATCTTTTTTAAAGAAATAGAGTTCAGGGAAAATAATTATATAAATAATTCCACTGATAAAATAAATGTTTCTTGAGAGGGTATACAAGTCCAACAACATTTGAAAAGTTTTTACTTGGGGTGGAAACTCCACAACTCAGAAG
This sequence comes from Aegilops longissima, assembly GCA_021605205.1. NCBI lineage: Eukaryota > Viridiplantae > Streptophyta > Magnoliopsida > Poales > Poaceae > Aegilops > Aegilops longissima. The sequence continues at coordinate 471,693,686 of CM038680.1, forward strand.
AAAGGAGTGGTTCTGAATCAAGGAAAAATTCAAAAAAATAAAAATTAAATTTACCAAGGCAAAATTTTAATCAATAAATCATGGTTAAATTTTTGGGGTGTTACAATGGACTGTTTTAAGCAGATGAAAATTGCAGAGTATAGCAGACAAGAAATGTGTTGACGAACAACTGTGGACAGAAGTTGCCATCCACTGTCTAGTAGACAGTCAAACAAATTGCCGTCTGGGTATACTAGTAAAGCTAATAAGTTGCCATCCGCGAAAAATAGTGCATCCATATTTTACTCTAATCATGGCAACAAACCACATGTGAGGTTCAAAAAATGCACTGCACTAACATCAGATTTGTACATGTAACACTCCAACAAATCACTCTGCTCTAGCATTTAGATTCGTGGACCTAGCTTAAGAACAAAAAATCCGTATGTTACTATGCTCTAACCTCGGATTTGGGGATCTAGCCTAAGAACACACACACACAACATGAGGAACCACCCATAGACTACACGAAAAAGTGTGTGCGCTGTGAACTGACCTCACCGAGGAGACAGAAGCTTCGACGGTCGCCGGAGAGGAAATCCGCCGAGGAGTAGCTCCGGCGAGCAGGTGCTTGTACACCCAATCTCTGACGGAAATTGGTCGTCAACTCGCACGCAACCTCCGCTGGTCGATTGGATAACTTCTTCCAGACGAAGCACTCGACTCACCGGCGCAGTTCGAGGCCGCCCCCGAGAACAGCGGCGGCCGGCTGAGATCCGTCGACTTCAGATCTCGCCGGATAGAACGAAGTGTGCCGGTGGTACTGAAACCACCCAGCGAGCGGCGGCAAGCGGCGGGGGAGAGGGGTGGAATGCGGACAGGAAATGCCAGCAACTGGAGAAGAGGGAGGGGAAAAGGGGTCGCGCGGCGGCGGTTTCGCCGTGGTGTATGGCAACTGCTCGGCGGAGTGGCGGGAAGGAGAAGTGGGGTGGGGAATGGGAGTTCGGACCGAGAAGCCGTTATCCCGAACGAGTGGTGGCTGTCCTACATGGCATCCGTTCGCACCAAGATTCGTGCAAAATGAACGTGCGTCTCTCAGCGTGTTCGGACCGAGGGGCGGTGAACGCGGGCGTTCGGGAGTTATCGATTCCGAACTTTTAACACGACCATTTGCCTTTTTTCATGGGACTAATTTAAGATTTTAGAAATTCTAAGAGCAACTCCAATGGGGCGACCCATTTCGTTCGCGGCCGTCTGTTTGGGTCGGTAGCAGACGAAAAAATCGGCCCAACGCAAACCAAATGGATGGACCGTCGCTTTCGTCCTTCTGCCGACCCATTCCGGCCCATTTTTAGCCGGATTTGCGTCGGCAGCGGACACAAGAAACAGACACATACGCTCGCCTCTTTCCTCGCGGGCCACCGGTCGGTGGCACATTGGCCTCTCCCCATCAAATAGCACACCCTCGCCCGCCTACTTCGTCGCCGACGCCGCTGGCCTTTTTTTCGATAAAAAGATAGTTCTAGCGTACGCAGATAAAAGAAAAGACCATTCCGACTCCGACTCAGTAATGTCCTCCTCCGACGTCTGAATGTACGCACAAGATGCTCGTCTTCAAGTCCCAACCGAAGTTTCGTAGCTACTGATTTCAATTGAACGGCTCGCTCGCTAACGCTTTGTCCTCTCGATAGGCGGCTCGCTCTGTCCTCCTTTGCTTGTAGAACTGGCGCTCGTCGACGATGTACTGCGGGAAGCATTCGCGCCACACCACCATGGCTTCCACGTCCATCTCGGCGATGGCGAGGCGACGCTGCCGCTTCTGGTGGACACGACGGTCCTCGTCGGTGAAAAGCCGTGGAAGAGGCGCGAGATCCTGACGAGGCCTCAGGAGGCGCCACGCCGCCGCATCGTGCGCGCGGGCCGCCTCCTCTTCGGTGTCGTAGGTGCCGAGGATGAGGCGTTTCTCGCCAATCCAGATCTTGGAGGAGAAAGTGCCGGAGCGGCACTCGCGGACTCCCACGAAAATTCAAAGCGCCCAGGCGACGCATCGACATAGTGGCGCAAAGGCGGCGAGGCTAGTGAGAGGGGGCGAGACGAGTGGGCGACGGACAAAGTGTGGAAGGAGCGTCTTCTTATAACGAGCGCCGGAGCGACGCGCGCCTGAACCTTTTCCGCACGCTGGAGCGCCAAAACCAGCGCGCTAGGCCGTTTTTCCCGCGCGCTGGAGCGCCAAAACCAGGGCAACGACATGGCCGATGGCATGATCTAAAGCGCGCGCGGTCATGAAATGGGTCAGCCCATTGAACGCACTGCCGAGCCAAATCTAAAGGAGGATGGACGGTGGGCGAGCGGCCGATCCAAACGGACAAAAACACAGTCCGTTTGGAGTTGCTCTAAGGCCCAATGTTTCTAACCCACACGCCGCAAATGAAGTTTCGCCGGACGTCGTTGATGCTGCACGGTGCACCATGAGAACGTTGCAGGCTTGCAGCTTTTGTCGCGCTGCACGGTGCACCATGAGAGCGTTGTAGGCTTGCAGCTTTTGTCGCGCTTCACGGTGCATACAATTGATTCGCAGCCGCCGCCTTTTCAATCCACCTCGGTTTAAAATATGTTGCAACGGATGCATCTCTAAGAAAGCACATTCAATGGAATTCAAGGTATTGTTGTTTCTGCGTATGTTCTCCTTGATATGTGCAGGGGCGATTGTGTGCCAGAGGATGCGGACCAACGACTAGAAAGATATCCAACTAATCATTTTGCCGGTATATAAATTGTTGACTCAACAATTTGAACGGAAGTAATTTCAGTCCGTTCTTCACTGGCTCGAGTCCAAAACTCAAAATACATTCTGAGCTACCGGCTAGCCTTATCCACATCCCTCACTGCACCTGGATGCTGACGACTTTGCCCCCGGACGGCGACACCTTGGGGATGTTGAGGTAGAGCACGCCGTCCCTCACCTCCGCCGCGATCCTCTCCACCTCCACGTTCTCCGGCAGCTCCACCCGCGTCCTGTACCGCCCGTAGCTCGCCGCCGGCCACGCCTCCTCCTCTTCCCCATCCTCCTCGTTATCCTTATCCTTCTCTCCGTCCGCCTCCCCTGGCTTCGCCGCCTTCTCTGCGACCACCACCAGCGTCCGGTCCTGCACGCTCACGCGCACGTCCTCCCTCGTCATGCCCGGCATGTCGAACCGCACCAGGTAGTCCCCCGCCCGCTCCTTGATCTCCCACGGCGTCCGCCCGCGTCGGTCGTCCGCGCGCCGTGCCGCGGGCGGCACCGTCGCGCCCGGCACCACGAAAGGGCGACGGCTGTCGTCGTCGTCGGCCTCGTCCATGATGCGCTCCATGGTGCGCATCATCTGGTCCAGGGTTCGCGCGTCCGGGAAGCTGTCCCATAGCCCTGCCAATCCAAGAATTCAATTACCAAGAACATGATTAAGCCATTCGTCCAGATTTTCGGCGAAAAATCATCAAGAAACGCATGGCATGGCACTCCGGGAGCTCTTACCAAATGGCGTGGTTTGGATGACCCGCCTCCTCGGAGGAGGATTCCCATTCCCCTGCCGCGGCTGTCTAGCCGTCGCCGTCGGGGGCCTCCGCAGATGGTCGAGGTTATCGGCGGATCCGTTCCTGGTGGACCGGACCCTCACCGAGCCTCGCCCAGGGCGGCAAGGAGCCCCCAGGGACGCGGCGACGGGTTGAGGGTTGGAGACCACCGCCTGCAGCATTCTCGCCGGAGATTTGATTTGCCTTGGACTTGGATTAATTGGTTGGTTGATGAGAAATGAGCTCGACTGTAGAACGCAATGCTGCCTGTGTGTTTTATATGCAGGGAGGAGCGGAGATATGGCGGACGCAGCACAGGGATCATGAGAAGGATGGAGTGGTTTCTAGAGAAAGTTTTGGGGTTCCAGAACTATCTTTTTCCATCTTTGGGTTTTTTCAGAACAGGTTCCAGAACTTTCAGGACGCGCACGCTAGACCACGGATTTTGCGTTGGATTTGTATTGCATAGGCCCATGGGCATGGGCTTCAAGAGGTCCGGTTAAGACAACACTTATAGCCCATCAAACATTTCAGACCTCCGTTAGTCTGTTCATCTATTCCTGCAGCGTATCCCCTCTCGTTAGGGTTTTCCTCTCCTCCCGGCGGCGTCTTGGCGATCGACGTGGAGATCTCGCTCCCCAGCCTCCTCCGTCCGCTACGGGGTCTAGAGCGTTGCCTCTCGACTACATTGCTTGGGGAGGAGTGGTTAGGTTCCTCCGTCCATGGCAACCTAGGTTTTCTCGGACAAGAGATCTTGATGGCGGGCTCGGCGGACTCGAAGCAGCGTTGAGCGATGTTGAGAAGATGATGAAGGGCGGGTGCGAAAGAGGAGGATCTCTCGGACATAGTTGTGGAAGAAGGAGATATCTGGAGGAGGAAGCTAGATGGATGGCGATCGCATGAGTCCACAACGATAAACCATATAGTCGATATTGGTTCTTCAAGAACATGCGGTCGCAGGATCTTGCTCAAGAGGTGAAATTCAGGCCACTGGAAGACAACCTTTACACCCTTGAGTTCTCATGTTTAGGCGATTGGGAAAGAGTCATGCGGGGCCAGGCCATGGACTTTCAAGAACAAGGTGGTGGTGATTGAACCCTCACGATGGATACGAGGCCGTCCACCATTGAACTCAACAAGGTAGAGATTTGGATCTGAGATCCATGATCTGCCGGACACTGCTCTTTCGGATGTTGAAACCACTTGCATCAACTGTTGGGGAGTTTATATATGCCGAGCAAAAATCTCAAGACTTTGAAGGAATTTCTTGAGTAAGGGTTAAAATAGATGTGACTAAACCTCCAAAAACGCGGTCTCGTTGGTCTTAAATGTAGAAGAGGAGATCTTCCTCGTGAAATATGAGCGGCTTCCGATTGGTGTGCGGTTGTGGGCATCTTGGCCACTTGTTCAAGGAGTGCGGACTGGAATCCACCCTCCGTCGGCATTGGTGTTCAAACACCTTGAGCAGATTAGTTCGGGGGGCGGCAGGGGGCGGAGAAGGAGAGAGGACAGAGGCAAAGGGGCCGTGGCGGTCGGGAAGGAAAGGAGGTAGGGAGGAGGTCAAGACAGTGGGAACGCATAACTATGCCCCTGTAGTCAAGCTCGGGACACAACAATGGCGGATCAGAGGCGAGTAGGAAGAGGATGCAATGGAAGTGACTCGAATTCAGGAAAATTAGCAACAGACCTGGAGGCTCTGGAAGGGAGTCATACATCGACCCTTCCGCTTGCCATAATTCCTCCAAGCCCATCCAAGCATGATCCAAAGCGAACCAAGACAACTGTGATCCAAAGTGACAAGAACTCAGGGAAGATTACCACCACCAACCAAAATGATGCGCATTTGGCGGGCCTCCCAGGGGGGTCGCGCCTGGCGCAATGAGTATCCTAACTTGGAATTGTCGTGGGGCTGGCAAACCCGCGACAATTCATGAGCTTCGTGACCTCACGAAGCTGTTGGGGAACGTAGCAGAAATTCAAAATTTTCTACGCATCACCAAGATCAATCTATGGAGAAACCAGCAACGAGGGGAAGGAGAGTGCATCTACATACCCTTGTAGATCGCTAAGCGGAAGCGTTCAAGAGAACGGGGTTGAAGGAGTCGTACTGTCGTGATCCAAATCACCGGAGATCCTAGTGCGAAGCAGACGGCACCTCCGCGTTCAACACACGTACAGCCGGTGGCGTCCCACGCCTTGATCCAGCAAGAGAGAGGGAGAGGTTGAGGAAGACTCCATCCAGCAGCAGACAACGGCATGGTGGTGATGGAGGGCGTGGCAATCCCGCAGGCTTCGCCAAGCACCAAGGGAGAGGAGGAAGAGGAGAGGTGGCTGCACCAAGAGGAGATCAAATCATGTGTTATGGGCAGCCCCTAGGCCTCATATATATAGGGGAAGGGGTGGAGGTGCGCCCCTCTAGGGTTCCCACCCCAGAGAGGCGGCAGCCCTAGATGGGTTCAAGGGGCGGCCAAGAGGGGAGGAGAGGAGGCGCCCACTAGATGGGCCTTAGGGCCCATCGCCTAGGGTTTGCCCTCCCACCCCCTTGCGCCTTGGGCCCCTTGTGGGGCGCACCAGCCCCTTGGGGCTGGTTCCTCCACACTTGGCCCACGCAACCTTCTCGGGGTTGGTGGCCCCACTTGGTGGACCCCGGGACCCTCCGGTGGTCCCAGACGCTTCCGATAAACCACGAAACTTTTCCGGTGACCAAAACAGGACTTCCCATATATAAATCTTTACCTCCGGACCATTCCGGAACTCCTCGTGACGTCAGGGATCTCATCCGGACTCGAACAACATTCAGTAACCACATACAAACTTCCTTTATAACCCTAGCGTCATCGAACCTTAAGTGTGTAGACCCTACGGGTTCGGGAATCATCGCACATGACCGAGGCGTTCTCCGGTCAATAACCAACAGCGGGATCTGGATACCCATGTTGGCTCCCACATGTTCCACGATGATCTCATCGGATGAACCATGATGTCAAGGACTCAATCGATCCGTATACAATTCCCTTTGTCTAGCGGTATTGTACTTGCCCGAGATTCGATCGTCGGTATCCGATACCTTGTTCAATCTCGTTACGGCAAGTCTCTTTACTCGTTCCGTAACACATCATCCCGTGATCAACCCCTTGGTCACATTGTGCACATTATGATGATGTCCTACCGAGTGGGCCCAGAGATACCTCTCCGTTTACACGGAGTGACAAATCCGATCTCGATTCGTGCCAACCCAATGACACTTTCGGAGATACCAGTAATGCACCTTTATAGCCACCCGATTCGTTGTGGACGTTTGGTACACCCAAAGCATTCCTACGGTATCCGGAGTTGCACAATCTCATGGTCTAAAGAAATGATACTTGACATTAGAAAAGCTTTAGCATACTAACTACGATCTTGTGCTAGGCTTAGGATTGGGTCTTGTCCATCACATCATTCTCCCAATGATGTGATCCCGTTATCAATGACATCCAATGTCCATGGTTAGGAAACCGTAACCAACTATTGATCAACGAGCTAGTCAACTAGAGGCTTACTAGGGACATGGTGTTGTCTATGTACCCACACATGTATCTGAGTTTCCTGTCAATACAATTATAGCATGGATAATAAGCGATTATCATGAACAAGGAAATATAATAATAACTAATTTATTATTGCCTCTAGGGCATATTTCCAACAGTCTCCCACTTGCACTAGAGTCAATAATCTAGTTCACATCGTCATGTGATTAACACTGATAGGTCACATCGCCATGTGACCAACACCCAAAGAGTTTACTAGTGTCGTAAACTAGTTCACATCATCATGTGATTAAGACTCAATGAGTTCGGGGTTTGATCATGTTTTGCTAGTGAGAGAGGTTTTAGTCAACGGGTTTTAGTCAACGGGTCTGAACCTTTCAGATCCGTGTGTGCTTTGCAAATCTTTAGGTCATATTATAAATGCTGCTTCCACGCTCCACTTGAAGCTATTCCAAATGGTTGCTCCACTATACGTATCCGGTTTGCTACTCAGAGTCACTCGGATAGGTGTTAAAGCTTCCATCGACGTAACCCTTTACGCCGAACTCTTTATCACCTCCATAATCAAGAAACATGTCCTTATTTACTCCAAGGACAATTTTTGACCGTTGTCCAATGATCCATTCCGGGATCATTCTTGTACCCCTTGACTGACTCATGGCAAGGCACACTTTCGGTGCGGTACACAGCATAGCATACTATAGAGCCTATGTCTGAAGCATAGGGGACGACCTTCGTCCTTTCTCCCTTTTCTGCCGTGGTCGAGCTTTAACTCTTAACTTCATACCTTACAACTCGTGCAAGAACTCCTTCTTTGGTGATCCATCTTGAACACTTTCAAGATTATGTCAAGGTATGTGCTCATTTGAAAGTACTATTGAGCGTTTTTGATCTATCCTCATAGATCTTGATGCTCAATGTTCAAGTAACCTAATCCAGGTTTTCCATTGAAAAACAACCCTATATGCTTTCTAGAAATTCTACATCATTTCTGATAATCAGTATGTCAACAACATATACTCATCGAAATTCTATAGTGCTCCCACTCACTTCTTTGGAAACACAAGTTTCTCATAAACTTTGTATAAACCCAAAATCTTTGATCATCTCATCAAAGCGCACATTCCAACTCCGAGATGCTTACTCCGGTCCTTAGAAGGATCATTGGAGCCAAGATACCTTTTAGCATCCTTAGGATCGACAAAACTTTTCGATTGCATCACATACAACCTTTCCTTACGAAAACCGGTAAGGATATTCATTTTGACATCCATCGCCAGATTTCATAAATGCAGCTTCGCTAACATGATTCCGACGGACTTAAGCATCGCTACGGATGAGAAAATCTCATCGTAGTCAACTCCTTGAACTTGTGAAAAACTCTTCGCCACAAGTCGAGCTTCATAGACGGTGACATTACCGTCCACGTCCGTCTTCTTCTTAAAGATCCATTCATCTCAATGGCTTGCCGATCATCGGGCAAGTCCACCAAAGTCCATGCTTTGTTCTGATACATGGATCCTATCTCGGATTTCATGGCTTCTAACCATTTGTCGGAATTTGGGCCCACCATTGCTTCTCCATAGCTCGCAGGTTCATTGTTGTCTAGCAACATGACCTTCAAGATGTGATTGCGTACCACTCTGAAGTAGTACGCATCCTTGTCACCCTACGAGGTACGTCAGTGACTTGATCCGAAACTTCATGATCACTATCATAAGCTTCTACTTCAATTGGTGTATGTGCCACGGGAATAACTTCCTGTGCCCTGCTACACACTAGTTGAAGTGACGGTTCAATAACCTCATCAAGTCTCCACCATCCTCCCACTCAACTTTTCGAGACAAACTTTTCCTCGAGAAAGGACCCGATTCAAGAAACAATCCCAATTGCTTTCGGATCTGAATTAGGAGGTATACCCAACCGTTTTGGGTGTCCTATGAAGATGCATTTTATTCGCTTTGGGTTCGAGCTTATCAACACGAAACTTTTTCATATAAGCGTCATAGCCCCAAACCTTTAAGAAATGACAGTTTAGGTTTCTCTAAACCATAGTTCATACGATGTCATCTCAATGGAATTACGTGGTGCCCTATTTAAAGTGAATGTGGTTGTCTCTAATGCCTAACCCATGAACGATAGTGGTAATTCGATAAGAGACATCAAGGTACGCACCATATCCAATAGGGTGCAACTATGATGTTCGGACACACCATCACACTATGGTGTTCAGTGTATTTATTGTGAAACAATTTGCACAATGTCTTAATTGTGTGCCAAAACTCGTAACTCAGATATTCATCTCTATGATCATATCATAGATATTCTATCCTCTTGTCACGAAGATCTTAAACTTCACTCTCAAATTACTTGAACCATTCAATAATTCAGACTTGTGTTTCATCAAGTAAATATACTTAATATCTACTCGAATCATCGTGAAGTAAGAACATAACGATATTCATCAGATGCCTCAACACTCATTGGACTGCACACATCAAAATGTGTTACTTCCAACAAGTTGCTATCTTGTTCCATCTTATTGAAACCGAGGCTTTTAGGTCATCTTGCCCATGTGGTATGATTTGCATGTCTCAAGTGATTCAAAATCAAGTGAGTCCAAACGATCCATCTGCATGGAGTTTCTTCATGCGTATACACCAATAGACATGGTTCGCATGTCTCAAACTTTTCAAAACGAGTGAGTCCAAAGATCCATCAACATGGAGCTTCTTCATGCGTTTATGACTTACATGGCGATTGCCACAAGTAAGTGGTACTATCATTACTATCTTATATCTTTTGGCATGAAAATGTGTATCACTACAATCGAGATTCAATAAACCATTCTTTTAGGTGCAAGACCATTGAAGGTATTATTCAAATAAATAGAGTAACCATTATTCTCCTTAAATGAATAACCGTATTGCGATAGACATAATCCAATCATGTCTATGCTCAACGCAAACACCAAATAACAATTATTTAGGTTTAACATCAATCTCGATGGTAGAGGGAGCGTGCGATGCTTGATCACATCAACCTTGGAAACACTTCCAACATATATCGTCAGCTCACCTTTAGCTAGTCTCCGTTTATTCCGTAGCTTTTATTTCGAGTTACTAACACTTAGCAACCGAACCGGTATCTAATACCCTGGTGCTACTAGGAGTGCTAGTAAAGTACACATTAACATAATGCATATCCAATATACTTCTATCGACCTTGCCAGCCTTCTCATCTACCAAGTATCTAGGGTAATTCTGCTCCAGTGGCTGTTCCCCTTATTACAGAAGCACTTAGTCTCGGGTTTGGGTTCAACCTTGGGTTTCTTCACTAGAGCAGCAGCTGATTTGCCGTTTCATGAAGTATCCCTTCTTGCCCTTGCCCTTCTTAAAACTAGTGGTTTCACCAACCATCAACAATTGATGCTCCTTCTTGATTTCTACTTTCGCGGTGTCAAACAACGCGAATACCTCAAGGATCATCATCTCTATCCTTGATATGTTATAGTTCATCACGAAGCTCTAGCAGCTTGGTGGCAATGACTTTGGAGAAACATCACTATCTCATATGGAAGATCAACTCCCACTTGATCCAAGTGATTGTTGCACTCAGACAATCTGAGCACAAGCTCAACGATTGAGCTTTTCTCCCTCAGTTTGCAGGCTAAGAAAATCGTCGGAGGTCTCATACCTCTTGACGTGGGCACGAGCCTGAAATCCTAATTTCAGCCCTCGAAACATCTTATATGTTCCGCGACATTTCGAAAACGTCTTTGGTGCCTCTACTCTAAACCGTTCAACTGAACTATCACGTAGTTATTAAAACGTGTATGTCCGTTGTTCGCAACATCTATAAACAACGTTTGGGGTTCAGCACATCGAGAAGTGCATTAAGGACATAAGCTTTCTCGTCCGCATAATCGCCATGTCAACTTTCAACTATATTTTCTCTAGGAACATATCTAAACAGTGGAACTAAAGCGCGAGCTCACGACATAATTTGCAAAGATCTTTTGACTATGTTCAGGATAATTAAGTTCATCTTATGAACTCCCACTCGATAGACATCCCTCTGGTCATCTAAGTGATTACATGATCCGAGTCAACTAGGCCGTGTCCGATCATCACGTGAGACGGACTAGTCATCATCGGTGAACATCTTCATGTTGATCGTATCTACTATCGACTCATGCTCGACCTTTCGGTCTCCGTGTTCGAGGCCATGTCTGCACATGCTAGGCTCGTCAAGTTAACCCCAAGTGTTTTTGCTGTGTAAATCTGTCTTACACCCGTTGTATGTGAACGTAAGAATCCATCACACCCGATCATCACGTGGTGCTTAGAAGCGATTTAACTGTAGCAACGGTGCCGCAGTCGGGGAGAACACTTCTTGAAATTTGTGTAAGGGATCATCTTATTTACTACCGTCGTTTCTAAGTAAACAAGATGCATAAACATAATAAACATCGCATGCAATTATATAGTTGTGACATGATATGGCCAATATCATATAGCTCCATTGATCTCCATCTTCGGGGCTCCATGATCATCATCGTCACCGGCATGACACCATGATCTCCATCATCATGATCTCCATCATCGTGTCTTCATGAAGTTGTCTCGCCAACTATTACTTCTACTACTATGGCTACCGGTTAGCAATAAAGTAAAGTAATTACATGGCGTTGTTTAATGACACGCAGGTCATAGAATAAATAAAGACAACTCCTATGGCTCCTGCCGGTTGTCATACTCATCGACATGCAAGTCGTGAATCCTATTACAAGAACATGATCAATCTCATACATCACATATCATTCATCACATTCTTTTTAGCCATATCACATCACATAGCATACCCTGCAAAAACAAGTTAGACGTCCTCTAATTGTTGTTTGCATGTTTTACGTGGCTGCTATGGGTTTCTAGCAAGAACGTTTCTTACCTACGCAAAACCACAATGTGATATGCCAATTGCTATTTACCCTTCATAAGGACCCTTTTCATCGAATCCGTTCCGACTAAAGTGGGAGAGACTGGCACCCGCTAGCCACCTTATGCACCAAGTGCATGTCAGTCGGTGGAACCTGTCTCACGTAAGAGTACGTGTAAGGTCGGTCCGGGCCGCTTCATCCCACAATACCGTCGAAACAAGATTGGACTAGTAACGGTAAGCATATTGAACAAAATCAACGCCCACAACTACTTTGTGTTCTACTCGTGCAAAGAATCTACGCAATAGACCTAGCTCATGATGCCACTATTGGGGAACGTAGCAGAAATTCAAAATTTTCTACGCATCACCAAGATCAATCTATGGAGAAACCAGCAACGAGGGGAAGGAGAGTGCATCTACATACCCTTGTAGATTGCTAAGCGGAAGCGTTCAAGAGAACGGGGTTGAAGGAGTCGATTGTCGTGATCCAAATCACCGGAGATCCTAGTGCCGAACGGACGGCACCTCCGCGCTCAACACACGTACAGCCCGGTGGACGCCTCCCACGCCTTGATCCAGCAAGGAGAGAGGAGAGGTTGAGGAAGACTCCATCCAGCAGCAGCACAACGGCATGGTGGTGATGGAGGAGCGTGGCAATCTGCGCAGGCTTCGCCAAGCACCAAGGGAGAGGAGGAAGAGAGAGGCGGGGCTGCACCAAGAGGGAGATCAAATCATGTGTTATGGGCAGCCCCTAGGCCTCATATATATAGGGAAGGGGTGGAGGTGCGCCCCTCTAGGGTTCCCACCCCAGAGGGGCGGCAGCCCTAGATGGGTTCAAGGGGCGGCAAGAGGGAGGGAGAGGAGGCACCCACTAGATGGGCCTTAGGGCCCATCTCGCCTAGGGTTTGCCCCTCCCACTCCCCTTTGCGCTTGGGCCCCTTGTGGGCGCACCAGCCCCTTGGGGCTGGTTCCTCCCACACTTGGCCCACGCAACCTTCCGGGGTTGGTGGCCCCACTTGGTGGACCCAGGACCCTCCGGTGGTCCCAGACGCTACCGATAAACCTCAAACTTTTAGGTGACCAAAACAGACTTCCCATATATAAATCTTTACCTCCAGACCATTCCGAACTCCTCGTGACGTCCAGGATCTCATCCGGTCTCCGAACAACATTCGGTAACCACATACAAACTTCCTTTATAACCCTAGCATCATCGAACCTTAAGTGTGTAGACCCTACGGGTTCGGGAATCATGCAGACATGACCGAGACGTTCTCCGGTCAATAACCAACAGTGGGATCTGGATACCCATGTTGGCTCCCACATGTTCCACGATGATCTCATCGGATGAACCATGATGTCAAGGACTCAATCGATCCCGTATACAATTCCCTTTGTCTAGCGGTATTGTACTTGCCCGAGATTCGATCGTCGGTATCCGATACCTTGTTCAATCTCGTTACGGCAAGTCTCTTTACTCGTTCCGTAACACATCATCCGTGATCAACCCCTTGGTCACATTGTGCACATTATGATGATGTCCTACCGAGTGGGCCCAGAGATACCTCTCCGTTTACGGAGTGACAAATCCCATCTCGATTCGTGCCAACCCAATGACACTTTCGGAGATACCTGTAATGCACCTTTATAGCCACCCGCCACGTTGTGACGTTTGGTACACCCAAAGCATTCCTACGGTATCCGGGAGTTGCACAATCTCATGGTCTAAGGAAATGATACTTGACATTAGAAAAGCTTTAGCATACGAACTACGATCTTGTGCTAGGCTTAGGATTGGGTCTTGTCCATCACATCATTCTCCCAATGATGTGATCCCGTTATCAATGACATCCAATGTCCATGGTTAGGAAACCGTAACCAACTATTGATCAACGAGCTAGTCAACTAGAGGCTTACTAGGGACATGGTGTTGTCTATGTACCCACACATGTATCTGAGTTTCCTGTCAATACAATTATAGCATGGATAATAAACGATTATCATGAACAAGGAAATATAATAATAACTAATTTATTATTGCCTCTAGGGCATATTTCCAACAGAAGCAACATGCCCCCTCTATCGTATGTATCCTAGAAACTTAGATAGAGGGCTCCCGTGTGGAGAATTTAGTAGGTACTTTGGGTTTTGATAAAAGCTTTGCAGTTAGCAGTTCGGGTAGGAGTGGAGGAATTGGTCTTTTTTGGAAGGATGAAATAAAGGTTGAAGTTATTGGTTATTCTGAGTACCACATTGATGTTACTATTGATGCACTTGTTGAGTTTCAAATAAGAGTTACATTTGTTTATGGCGAAGCCCAGGTAAATCAGAGGTTTAGGACGTGGGACATGCTATGTGGGATTGCTGGTTTGATTAATCTCCCCTGGGCGGTGATCGGTGACTTTAATGAAGTGATTCATGCACATGAACATGATGGAGTAGGTCAGCGAAGCTAGGCTCAAATGGATGCCTTTCGGGATGCATTGGATATATGTGGTCTAACGGATGTTGGCTACAGAGGCACCACATGGACCTTCGAGAAAAAGGTGGCGGGTGGTACGTACACTCGAGTCAAAGCTAGATAGATGCGTGGCCAATGCAGCATGGTTATTGGCCTTTCCTTGGCAGTTGTGGAACATAAGACATCAGCCTCATCGACCATATTCCCATCTTGCTGAAGTTGATGGATACAAAAGCGGCAGGAGGGCCCTCGAATGTTCGGGACATCTGAAACCTGTTGGGAGAGACCCAACCCTAGCGCCAATGATTCAAGCGGGTGGACGGAGATGAAGGAACTTGGTTCAAGCAATGAAAGATCGGCTGCGGCGTGTATCGGGGATCTAACTGCAGGATAAGGACCATTTTGGGAACGTCGCGCGAGATTGCACACTTGAAAACGGAGTTGCAAAGATTGCGTGAGGTTCAGGCGAACAGGACCAGCCCATACAGAACTAAAGATCAATGAACGTCTAGTCGAACTTTTTCACAGAGAAGAAATGCTATGGAGGCAACGAGCACGATCATTGGCTGGTCCATGGGGACAAGAACACATACTTCTTCCATCTCGGGGCATGTAGACGCAGAAGGAAGAATAACATCAAATCGCTCCTTCGTGGCGATGGGCGTTGATGAAAATGTAGTTGAGATGGAGCAGATGATCACCTCGTTCTATAAGGATTTATACAATACCGAGGGGTGCAGGGGATGGATCACGTCCTCCAAACTGTACCTAGCAAGGTCACAGCCGACATGAACGAGATGCTAAATGCTCCTTACACCCCAAAAGAAGTCAAGACGGCATTGTTTCAGATGTTCCCAACAAAAGCCCCGGGCCCGGATGGCTTCCCAGCCCACTTCTTTCAGCGTCACTGGGAACTTTGTGGAGAAGAGGTGACCTCGGCAGTCCTAAAAATTGTTGAGGGAACTGAATCTGCAGAGATCATAAATGACACAGTGTTAGTCCTCATCCCGAAGGTAAAAAACCCATCTTTGCTTTCTCAGTTCCGCCCTATAAGCCTTTGCAACGTCTTGTACAAAATTGCATCTAAGGTG
The DNA here is from genome assembly GCA_021605205.1 of Aegilops longissima. Lineage (NCBI taxonomy): Eukaryota > Viridiplantae > Streptophyta > Magnoliopsida > Poales > Poaceae > Aegilops > Aegilops longissima. The sequence continues at coordinate 471,709,237 of CM038680.1, forward strand.
ATAGCCAACCGTCTGAAATTGGTACTACCGGAGATTATATCAGAAGAACAGTCGGCTTTCGTTCCGGGAAGACTGATCACTGATAACATCATCATTGCGTATGAATGTTTTCACTTCATGAAGAGGAACAAAGCAAAGAAACACCAAGCATGTGCCCTTAAACTTGACATGATGAAGGCCTATGATAGAGTCGAATGGAGTTATCTAAAGGCAATCATGCTAAAACTGGGTTGTAGTGAGAGGTGGGTTAATATCATCATGAATCTTGTTACTTCAGTAAAGTTTTCTGTCATGTTTAACGGGAAGAAACTTGAAGAGTTTGTTCCATCCAGAGGGATAAGACAAGGGGACCCGATTTCTCCATACTTATTTTTGTTGGCAGCAGAGGGCCTTTCGTGCCTCCTAAAATCAAGAGAGTCATCTAGTTTGCATGGGCTACAAGTGGCACCGTCGGCGCCACCAGTAAACCATCTTTTATTTGCAGATGACAGCCTGCTGTTTTTCAAAGCAAGTTGTGAGGAAGCATCCGAGGTGAACCTAGTTTTAGACCAATACTGTCAAGCTTCTGGTCAAAGAATCAATCATGCCAAATCATCGATCTATTTCAGCAAGGGTGTCCCGGATAGTTTAAGGTTGCAAGTGAAAAATCGGTTGAATGTTCCTAATGAAACTTTGAATGAAAAATACTTGGGCATGCCCTCGGATATAGGGAGTTCAAAGAATGGAGCCTTTAAGTACTTAAAGGATCGGTTATAGAGCAAAATCCAAGGATGGATTGAAAATGCTTTATCGTCAGCTGGGAAAGAGGTGCTAGTTAAATCAGTTACCCAAGCGGTTCCAGTGTTTTCCATGTCATGTTTTAAATTGCCCAGAGGTCTTTGTGAGCACCTAAACATGTTGGTGAGGAAATTTTGGTGGGGGAGTAAAAACGGGAAACGCAAGCCTCATTGGGTTTCTTGGAAAACTATGACAGAACCAAAGAGCATAGGCGGCCTTGGGTTCAAGGATTTTGAGTTGTTCAACTTAGCCATGCTGGCCCGGCAAGCATGGAGACTACTGCAGTTCCCAGACTCTCTCAGTGCGAGGATCCTAAAGAGCATCTACTACCCAAACTCCACGATCCTTGAAGCAACACTAGGGGGTCAGCCTAGCCAAGTCTGGCGTGCGGTGGTGGAAGGCAGAGACACGTTGAAAGTGGGACTGATCAAGCGGATTGGAAACGGTGAATCTACAAGTGTTTGGGATGACAACTGGCTCCCCAGGGATGAGATGATGAGACCCTATGGTTGCATATCCCCCAATCCACCGGCGCTGGTCAGTGAACTTATTGACGCTACATCGACAACTTGGGACAGACAGAGAATTTCGGAGGTGTTTATGCCTATGGACGCTCATGTGATCATGGGCATCCCTATATGTACATGGAATACACAAGATTTCTGGTGTTGGCACTTCGAAAAGAGCGGGAGCTTCTCAGTTCGGTCAGCCTATAATATGATTGTGGCAATTCGACAGAGAAGGGAGGCATGGCTCGAAGGCTCGCCAGGGCCTTCGTCATCCACGACTGAAACTTCCATGTGGAAAACAATGTGGAGAACACAAGTACCTGGCAAGGTTAGCATGTTCTTATGGCGCTTGTCACAGCATTCTATTCCCACTAATGACGTGCGGGCGCATCGGCACATGGCTGATTCAAGTGCGTGTGGTTTCTGCGGGCCGAGGATTCTTGAAACACTCTTTGATCGACTGCACCATGTCTAGGTGTACCTGGGCATTGGTAGATGAAGAGCTGGCTCAAGCAATCGCATCAACAGTGGAACCGAATGCTAAATAATGGCTTTTCATACACATAGATTCGCTACCTCATGAGCAGTTTGTGAAGCTCTCGGTAACACTATGGGCGATTTGGGCGGCGAGACGGAAAGCTATCCATGAAGGGATTTTCCAGAGCCCACATGCAATATGCAGTTTCATTAACCACTACCTACAAGAACTGAACATGATCAAGGAGATGACGAAGCCTCAGGGGAGAACTACAACTACGACCACAGGAGTTACCGCGGCTAGACCGAAAGCACCACCGGCTGGATTTTGCAAAATTCATGTTGATGCCGGGTGCACTTTGCCTCTCGGGTGTAGCCGTTGTTGTCTGCAGGATGGCACGGGAAGGTATATGGGCAGCTCAGCCCTAGTCATAGAAGGATGCATGATCCAGCAACTTTGGAGGTGATAGCTTGCAGGAAGCAATCGCTCGGGCGGCGGATCTGAACATCAATAATATGGTGGTGGCCTCGATTCAAGCAAGCAGTAAATGATATCAACAATGAAGCAATGGGATCTAGTGGTGCAATAATCAGAGAGATCAAGTCTAGGGCCTTACTTTTCAATTGTAATTTTACTTTCGAAAGTCGTGCTGCTAATTATGAAGCACATGCATTAGCTAAATTTTCTCGTAGACTCCAGCAAGGCCGTCATGTATGGTTTGACCAACCTCATGACCAACATTGTATCCCACTCTCTGTGGCCTTTGATGAATAAATTTGGTCGTCCCCTCAAAAAAAAATTTCTAGATTTCAAAATAAAACCAATATGAAAACCGAATACAAGGCAAACAATGGCATCAAGCGTGCGGGAGCGCCGCATGATGCGCCCATCCGTCGTCACTTGTCACGCGTTGGGCGCACCACCAGCGGGATTCCAGTTTTTTTTCACGTGTTTTTGGGTTTTTTTGTCTTTCTAGTCTTTGGCAGAATTTTTTAAGAAATATACTCCCTCCATAAAGAAATATAAAAGCGTTTAGTGCACTAACATAGTTATTTAAATGCATTCTACAGAGGGTGTATTTTTTTGGAAGTGGTGTTTTTTTTTCTTTCGTGAACCACATATGTGCTTTCGGAAAAGAGGGAAAAAAACACAGTTGTGCTTCATAAAAATAGCCACTGTTCAAACGGGAATAGCCTGTGCTTCTGTGAAAACCACAACCTATGCTTTACGAAAGAGAAAATTGTAGTTGTGCTTCCTGAAATAAGTAGAAGCACGATTGTGCTTCCACAAGAAGCACGATTGTGCTTCTCGAAAAGGAAAAATATAGTTGTGCTTCCCGGAAAAAAAAAGGAGAAGCAAGCCTGTCAGAATTGTGCTTTCGGGTAATTTTTTGGGGTCCCATTCCCTGGTTTCGTGTTTTTATCTTTTAGTTTTTTGTTTCTCTTTTTAGACTTGTTTTTCATTCCTGGTTTTTTGGGTTTTTTTATGAAAGAAAGTTCGTCGAAACTTATTACCAATGGATCTAGTATTAAAGATCTTGACTCAAGAAGCACATGTGCCGCTTGTCGACAATGACCTTTAAAAGAGATGGCTCTTCATTATTATTTTTAGCAAAGATGCCTCTCTTTTTTTACGCAGCAAAGATGCCTCTTAATTAGTGATTTCGGCAAATAATAGCAATCACCTACTACTGCACCGAACAGCATGAGCCAGCCCAACAACCTGTGTGGCAACGGTTTTAGGAACCTTTATGCTACATTTGGGGTTAGTTTAGGCATCTTTCGTCCGGTTTTGTAAAGGATACCGTGTGTCTTTTCTTCTGTGTTTCTCTTCATCCGTCCCGTTTCTTCTTTTCTGTCTTTTTTCTTTTTATTTTTTATTTTTAATTTTCAAATACATGCCAATTTTTAATACACCCTGAACATTTTTTGTATACAGATTTTACAGTTCTATATACATGTTGATTACTTTTTGTATACACATTTAACGTTTTATACACAGGTTGAACATTTTCTTAATTGTAGGGACATCTTTTATATGTTATAATGTTTATAAAAAAATTATGTGAGCATATTTTTAAACATGCGAACATGTTTTCAAAGTCATATATTTTTGAATGGTATGAACATCTTTTTACAAATTATGCGAACAAATATTTAAATGTTCACGGACACTTTCAAGAAATATCATGAAACATATTTCCAAACGTGTAAACATATTTCCAAACGTGTTCACGGACATTTTTGAATTACTTGATTTTTTATTTGCGTAAACAAATTTTATGTTTCATGAACAGTTTTTAGTGCGTGGTGGAATTTCAAAAAAACCATATTTTTTAATATTGTTATTTGTTTATGAAAAATTACGCGAACAAATTTGAAAATTTTCATGAACATTTCAAGAAATATCTTTAAACATATTTTCAAACATGTGAACATTTTTAAATGATCTAAAGATTTTTTTTATTTTGTTCAAACTAATTTTATATTCCTTGAACATTTTTTATTGTGTGGTGGAAGTTTCTTGAAAATCATGTAAAGTAATTTTTGTTACAAACGAGCGAACGCAACGATGAATTAACACTATAGACCCTCGTTTGAAGTCTTGAAGTCATGTAATATTTTTGGTTTTGTCTAAAAAAATGTAATATTTTTGGTAAATATGGTACAATCTACAGTGTGATCTTGACGGATCTGAGAACATATTTGAAATATCTTATCGCACCAAGTATAGCCGATGATGATGCTGGATTAGGACATCAATTTAGTGGTAATATATTATTTTTGTTCTCTAACCTTATACGGTTAGGGCAAGTTCTTCCCTCCAGACTTCATAGGTGCGCCTGTGAATTCATCTCCCCTCTACATGACGTTCTGGAGGCTCGTGACAGGAAAGGAAATTCTGGTGCCTCCGCGCCTGTTAGTAGTTTAGGTTAGGGTTTTTAGTTCGGCGTTCAGGCGGATAGCGGCGTTTTTTCTTTAAGTTTGTCTTCTGGCTCTGATACTCCTCGAGTTCGTCTGTCTGGATGTAGTCGGCAGAGCTCTAGTGTAGATTATATCGTCTTCTTAGAGCGTGCAGATGAGGTTAGAGTTTCTCGTCATGTGACGAGATTTGTTGTCAGGTACTTCAGATCTATGCATGGGTGCAACGGCGACGACTGCGGGTCTAGGGTGCTGGTCCTTAGTGCATGTGCACGAAGACTTTTCGGTTGTTATCGACAAGGTCACGCCGTCTTCGGTAGGGGAGCGGCGACAAAGGCACGTCAACGGCTTGTTCTGGTGGCAGTAATGGTCATTCGGTGGTGTCCGAATCTTGATGCAATTTTTATTATGTTTGAGATGCTATGTAGTTCCCTTGAACGCTTATAATAGATGTGATGCTTTTCGGAAAAAAAAAAATCAATCCATTGGTTCCGGACCAGCACCTAAACACATGTATCATGTTGTCTCGCACCTTCTAGCCTGTCATCTTTGTTTTCCAATCACGATCGTTGTGTTTCCCATGAGAAAAACTCACATATTGTTCTCGTGTTATTTTTCTCTGCATTCTATTTCTAGTATAAGTAGTTTAAAACAATATATTTTTCACATAACCTACATATCCAATTAGGCAGAGCATCGAAGTGCTTTGTGGACTCTTTATTTTTTAAACCCAACTGTAATCGAAACCCTAAACTTAATCCATAAATTTCCCTTTATTTATCCCAATATACACCTTGAAACCCTATCCGTATAACCAAAACTGTGGGCGCGAAGAAGAGAAGAACTTACTAAACGTAGTCGAAGGACAAGGCCCACTAGTGGCTCCCCGTCGGAGTGGCCTTGACTGCCCAGACGAAAGTATACGTCATCGTGTATTATAGCGATCACGGTCACCTGTAGGTCTTCGCGGCTGGCTAGAGTTAGAGTGCCCACACACCTCCTCTCACTCAGGGTCTATGACACCAGCATTGCCCACCTGCGCCATCGACGTCGCCATCGCTAGGGTAGAGGGGGGAGCGGGAAGGGGAAACAAGAAAGGCGGGCGGGGGTGGGAGGGGGAAATGATAGAGATATGGGAAGGGCCGTCTCCGCGAGCGCCATCTAATCCAGTCTCCATAAGTCATACCCCATGTTAGCTAAACATGGGCCCAACCTATTAGAAAAGTCATTAAAACACTCTAATCGGCTGACTAGTGATTTATGCAAAAAGTTTATCATAGACGTGTTTTTTCTGCCAATTTTTTTAAAATAAGTGTATCTTGCAAACTTAGCCCTCGATGTGGCGGTTTCGTGCAGTTATCCCAAGAAGGGCCATAGATATTCACTAGGGTTCATGATTGACCCGACTGAGTATTGGTGAATTTATCCGCATCTATCTGGGAAGGGTAGAAGAAGATATTTCTAAATAAATCGATCCCATGCAGATAAAAAAGGTCATGCGTTGCATCTTTGCAGATACATGTAGGGTGTGTTTTGTTACTCGCATCGACTTTTCCTGCATTGTATATTTGTCTCAGCTGGACCTGATTGAGAAAAAACAGTGAAAAACTAGCAACGCACATTATTTGGTTGTCCGCATCGAGGCTTCCTGCATTAAGGGATCATTTTTGGCATGGCGTTTGGTGTCCTGCATTGGCTCGGCTCATGCAACTATACGGTGTTTGGTTGTATACACGAGATATGATTAAGAGTTAACAACTACACATAACACACAAAGTTACACAGTGCCATGGCGACTACGGTGAATGATGGCGACGGCGCAAGCAACTAGTTATTATTATTTTTTTACTTTGTGCATGCCAAACATAATATGAATTTACTTCACAATCTTTAGTATTAAAGGCGAGTTGGCAGTCGTATGTTTGTTGGTGAAGCCTCCCATCCCCACGTCCTATATTAACTCAATTAAATCAAATCTTTTATAGCGCACCCATTTTATGGGTGTAAGATAATTGCATTAACTCAATCAAATCAAATTAAATAATTCTAGCTATATGTCTGACATAGGAAATCAAATCATTTTTTGCATCAACTCAATCAAATCAAATCACTTCCTACATTAGAATATGGTGGGTGCAAGGTATATGTCTGAGACGATTGGTGTTGAACAACTAGAATATATATGCCCCTGTTGCAACACATGGACAGTTAGCTACTTTCTCTAATTATGATATTTGCATGAGAATGACTAGTCATGTGTGTTTTGTTGCAACGGTGATGAAGAAGGTTTTACAACTTTATATGGTTGTTAGTTGCCAGAGTCGTTGCAGATACGCCAAAGTAATGCCACATTGTTTGTAATTCTAGTATGTGATCATGGGATTTGTTGACAGTATATGGTACGTTTACTACATTTGTTGGTGATACTAAGAGTAGAATGCACACATGACTATTGAAGTTCTAAATCAGTCCTTGAACTCAGAAACCGTGCACGAACCATCCTCAAACATCTCTACTCCTAATGTCTCAGTTGGTAGGTCGCGTTCCGGGTTTTATTTTCGTCCCACCTCACCCGGTCTTTTTTGGTACTTCTTTGGTACTTCCTCCCACCTCCCTCTCAGCCGCAAAAAACCAAGGAAAACCAGCGATCGAGTCCCGCACACGCCCAACCTCCCGCCTCACGCTAAGCCAGATAGAACCAAAAAAACCTCAAGCCGAGTCCCCCGCCCGCCCCCACGCACTCCAGGCCCTAACATCCCGTCGCACCAAGAGAGACGAACCAAAAAAATCTACGAATAGTCCGCCGGTTATTTTTCGCTGGTTTTTATTTCGCCTCACCACTTTCGTTGATTTTATTTCGCTGGTTTTATTTCGTCCCCCTCCCACCTGTCTTTTCGCTTCACCACCCACATAAACCCATCAGATTAGTTACCATAAAAAAATCGCAATCAATCAAGTATTGATGATCAGATTAGTTACCATATAAAAAATAAATCGCAATCAATCAAGTATTGATGGGATATTTCCTTATATTGATGTGATTTCCCCTTTTTTATCATCAATCGTCTCTACTGCCTAAAAAATGCGTAGCTTTCCTTTTCGCTTCACCACCCACATAAACCCATCAGATTAGTTACCATATAAAAAATAAATCGCAATCAATCAAGTATTGATGATCAGATTAGTTACCGTATAAAAAATAAATCGCAGTCAATCAAGTATTGATGGGATATTTCCTTATATTGATGTGATTTTCCCTTTCTTATCATCAATCATCTTTACTGCCTAAAAAAATGCGTAGCTTTCCTTTTTACTTCACCACCCACATAAACCCATCAGATTAGTTACCATATAAAAAATAAATCGCAATCAATCAAGTATTGATGATCAGATTAGTTACCATATAAAAATAAATCGCAATCAATCAAGTATTGATGGGATATTTTCTTATATTGATGTGATTTTATGTAGCTTTCCTTTTCCTGCCAACCGACGCGCCCCGCCTCCCTACATCCGTCCTCGTTGCTCGCCTCCCGCATACGAAAAAAACCTCTTGTTTGACCTCCCCAAACCCCGCATGATGGAAAAACCCAGCCGCTGCTTCCCTCCTCTCGACCGCCCATACGCCCAGATCTCGCCCCAACCCCATCCTCCTTCACGCCACGGCGGCCGATGGACTGCCGCCACCACCTCCTACTCTCTCGCCGCCGCCGTCCTCCGCCGCTTCGCCGTCGCCGCCGCCACCAATCCCGTCAAGGCGCTGTTGTTGCTATGTCGCCTCCTTTCCCCATCCAAGCTCGACCATGGCAACGGCGCCTCTCATGTGTCCCATGGTGAGGTTTGGGAGGCGCGACCACAATCCAAGAGGATCTCACCGCGGACCCGTCCGCTGGGATGGGTGTTGCCTCCGTTGTAATGGGATCGAAGGAGGACTACGTCGTCAAGGTCGCGAGGCAGCGGCCGATTGGGAGCCCGGTTGTGAACATGGGAGTTCGTCCCCATGGAGGCGGCGGCCGTGGAGATTGGATGTGAAGCAACCCCACTTTCCGGTGGTGGAGGCTTGCCGTCCATGTGATCCTTTCTTCTCCCGGTATCCCCATTCCTTGCCTCCCATTACAAAAAGCGAGCATAAATGAGAGCAGGGCTGATTTTCATCACTTCATTTCTCATATTTTTAGTTGCTTTTTGAGATTATACAAGATGCTCTCGATCTGTTTTGTCAAATTACTTGGATCGCCTTATGGAATTGACAGCCATCGATTTTTCACCTCATGTTATTTCTTAATCCTTGTCCCACTAGGCATCCACTACATGTTTGGTAATGACGTGATGTTGAGGCGGCTAGGAGAAGCTCAGCAGCCGATCAAGGGCTATCGGGATGGATCTGGGAGCCAAGCAGTAGTTCTTCCGTTAAATTTTGGTTATTATCTTTTCTATTGTTACGATTGTGGGATGGTTGATTTTGACTCGGTGTAACATTTGCATTTGTTTCCCAGCTTGTTGGCATAGATGCGTGGCACTATGGCAACTAATCAAGAGCGAGGCAAGGCACATCGAGCTACGCTGAATGTAGCGAGCCAACCACTAATTGGGTATGTTCACATGAGGGATGGGAGAGGAGAGGAACATTAACATTTTTCATGATTTGGATGAAAATTTCAGTTCATAGTTTCTCCGTGACGTGGCAACACACTAACGGTACTCATGGGCTTAGGATGAAAGTAGCGCCAAGCAGAATCAGTGAGGTTGGATGGGAAGGCGGTTGTTGCCCTTGTCCCTTGGTGCTAGCCTACCGTGGTGGCCTCACTAACTTGCTCATTGCGTAATACGAGTTCGTGGGTTCGCGAGTTGCTGCAGATTTGTTTTTATCACTTTTTACAATATTTATTGATGTATCCCTAACTCATCGAGTCATTTTTAGCTTTGATTTCCCATATACGCCAGCCTAAATATCCCATGGTCAGAATATTTGCATGGTTAGTGGACATTGTCCCTTTCTTTCTAATGTTTAATATTTTATATTGCCGATAGAAATAATTTTATCCGCTTGATTTAGGAAGTGCACATAGGTAGGTCAACATATTTTGTAGCTCTTTCGGATGTAAAAGCATATGTTGCATAAGAAATTATTATCTTCCAAGCAAACTCACATTTCACTAACAATAGGGGGAGGTTCAGACTTCAGAGCAATGATAAAAAGGTTTATTCCTCACTCTTTTGTTGGAATTTTAGTTCCAAGTTAACATGATTTCTTAGCCGCTTCATAAGTCATGCATCTGCTTAATTAGGTGATAAGTAGGGCTATTGTGGGGTTTGTTTAAACTCCAGCATAAGGAGTTCTGGTTTAAGAAAAAAGACTTTTGGCTTCTTTAATTACAAATTGATTGCAACATCGTGTTAGTATGTGATTTCTCACATCTGGTTGTAATATTTGTGAAGACGTGCATTGCACGTGCACTTGAAGCGGGTCTCGTGGCCCTGCACGGACGGGCGCCGACGCTGACCGGGCCACCTCCTCCGCGTATTCTTGGAGCTGTGGCTGGCCGATTTACATGAAATTAATTCCCTCAGTTCTGGTGGCAAATATAATACACATAATCCATATTGTTATGCACTAGCGTGTGTGTGAAATAGATGGATTATGGTCCCGCACTCTAATAAGATGGATATGTGTGTGTGTTAGAGAGAGGAAGAGGGGAGAGAGAGTGAGGAAGAGGGAGGAGTGTGTGTGTGAGGATTTGATGGTAAAAAGGTCGCCAATGTCGTAATATTGAACTCTTTTGTTAACGTGGCCCGCTGTAACGCACGCAGGCGTTCTTCTAGTTATAATGGGGTCCATCAATATCCCCCGCCCTTCCAAAAAATTCCTCCCTCCTCTCATATTCCAGATATGCAAGTTTTATATAAATCTATACCTACTAATAAAGGATGTTGAGTTTCTCTAAAAATTCCGTTTGTCCCCTACATGGGTGAGGGGCATGCTCCGCATCTTTTTTTCCCGTTGATTTGAGGGTTCGTTAACCAATTATAGTACCACCTCAATTTTTACACCTAATCCGACCAATTTATATATGTTTTTAAATTGCCTGAAAAATCAGCAAGTGTCCACGTGAATCCAAGAAATAGAGAGAACGAAGAGAAAGACTTGATAAAGGAGGGAATGAAGAGAAACACTCGATAAAGTAGGGAACATGTTTGGCTCAAGCAAATTAGATCCGAAAGGAATTAACTCCCAAAGATTGTTGGGGGGGGGGGGGGGCTGGCATGAATATCAAAGGAGGACGTTGCACCATCAAAGGCATTAATCGCCATAATCAAAGGCGAGGTTGTGGGACACGATGATACACAAGAAAAAAAAGAAGAGACATGACTATTAAGTCGGTCACAACATCACATGCATGTCGGCTCCCGCGCTTTGCACACACGGTCACCCTAAATCTCTATACATGCTATGCTGGTGGGCTAACTGAACATGATGCATTCCTATGATGGTTAGTTGGATCCTAATTAAACGAATTGGTGGGCTAACTAAATTGGATCCATGAGGTGCGTAATCAAAGAAGAACAGTGCACATTTTTTTAAATCGAGAACAATGCGCATGGTCTATGATGTTTAGTTAGATCGTAATTTAAAAAACTTGTGGGCTAACTAAACTTGATCCATGAGGTGCGTAATCAAAGAAGAACAATGCACACTTTTTTAAATCAAGAAAAATGCACGTGCTCTATGATGATTAGTTAGATCCTAATTGAACGGTGTGGTGTTCTTTGTGGTCTGGAATGCGAGGACTTTTTCCACTACCTATGCAGATGCCCTTTGGCACAATAACTATGGACAGATATGGCGGTTATATGGAGAATTCCTAAGGAGGAAACAATCAACAACACTGGTAAAAAATGGATCATACATTTGCTTGATGGATGGACTGCTGATGTTTGGCTCCTTTTCATCATGACTCTCTGGCAGAACTGGCACGTGCGGAACGGGGTATATCATGGCAAACCAGCACTGCCAGTGGAAGCATAATGTCAGTTCCTCTGTGGTTATATCGATACATTATTGAACGTACGACAACATCCAAAGGCTGCGGCCGAGAAGGCAAAGATGGTAGTCTCCTATGATGGACAGGGGGAAACGAAAAGCACATGGATGTCACCGCCACTGGGTTGTGATTGGAGGAGGAAGGTACATGAGGTGATGGTATGATTCTTCAAGACCACACAGGGGCCATCATCTTTGTATCCAGTTGATCCATTCCATGTTGAGATTGCAACTATCATGGAGGGAGGTGTTTCTAGCTCTGGATAGAAGCACAAATCGACCGATGATCAAGACGGACTGCATGGTGGCAACACACATGATCACTACCCAAGATCCTGACAGATCCCTGGTAGCTACTATGGTGAACGACATAAATCATCTACTTAGTACTAGATCGCATGAAATGACGATCATAGGGCCGGGTGTGACCAGAATAAAGCAAGTCATGCCCTAGCCTGAATGGAAGACTATCCCTAAGACGGTTGTCTGCAGGTTGCATTGTGCAGTGGAGGAAGTTGATGTTCTCTGTCAAATGGAGTGTAATACCTTTGTTTAAGTAATGATAGTGTTCCATTCGCAAAAGAAAAAACAATGCATGTTGCATGATGCAGTTCCATCTATGGTGGTTTGCTCAGATTGTGAGGGCTTGCAAGGATACATGTGGCGGTTAGCTCGTAATTAAACAAATTGAGGGCCTCGTATATATACATATTAACTTTAGGGACACTATCGGGATCGCACCCTATGCCGACGGCCAGTCGGCATAGCCCTGACTAGCCGTCGGGACAGGCCTATGTCGACGGCCCCCGTCGGCATAGGACCGTCGGCAACATATTTGTCGGCGTAGCCAGGATGACCGTCGGCATAGAACCTATCCCGACGGCGACCGTACATCTATGCCGACGGCAAGGGCCGTTGGCAACGCCATCGCCTAACGGCGGCTGCCGTCAACTGCTGACCAACGGCTTCTCGCCACATGGCACCTCTATGCCGACGGCTAGGCCGTCGGCATAGACATGGCACGTGTCAGCAACTGGGCACTCCTGGGGCAGGTCTATGCCGACGGCCTAGCCGTCGGCATAGACCTGCACGTGTCAGCCACTGGGAGCTCACGCCAGGCCTATGCCGACGGCCAGCCGTCGGCATAGTTTCGTCGATTTTTTTTTTTTTACATTTCTTTTCAGCTTAATTCATTTGAATATACACAGCATATATAAGAAGCAGATATATAAGAAGCAACATCACGTGTGATGAGGAGCAGCATCACACAACAAATTCATCATCACACATCATAAGAAGCATCATAAAGCATAAACATATAAGTATCATCACCACCAAGCATATAAGAATATCACAAACAACAATAAGATAAGAAACATCACAAGCATATAAGTATCACAAAGATCGAGAACCGCCACAATGTGACCCAAAGGCTTAAGCGCCAGGCGCCGAGCACCATGGAGGTCGTCACCGCCAAGAGCGCCAAGCCTGTGTCGTCGATGCTTCCGGCAGCGCCATCGCTAAGACCGCCTCCACCTCCGCCTCCGTGGATCGGAGTGGTCGACTCCGTGTCTCCAGTCTGCGAAGACCACCGCCAACGGTAGATCCACCTATTCCTTGGATGTTGAAAATACATATTAACGGGATATATGATCGTGTTGAAAGGCATGACATGCTTTGGGTGAATAGATTGGGGATGAACTAACCGCGAGGGGCCGCGTTCGTGCCACAAACTCCTCAAAGGTCAGAAGACCTTGGTTGTGCTTTGGAGGGCATTGTGTTGGCTAATCGAGGACACCGCCGCCGCCATTTCTGAAAAGCCTGCTCGGTGGCGATCCCTCCGCACTTGGTGTTCATGAAGCCTCGATGCCACGCCATGGTCTCTGGCGTGTGTACTCAGTAGGCCTACGGTATGACATGATGGAACTCATAAAACTACTAGATGCGGAAAATAAAGTGAGCAATGAAGATAAGAGGAAAATACTTACAGATTGTTGCTCTGAAAGAGGGACTGCCTTTAGTCACTTTGGCTGGCTCGTCTGTTGGCTCAGCTCGGTCGATCCGACGGAGCTGTGTGTAGGAGATAGTCGGAGTGACCACAGATCGAGAACCGCCTCCCGACCGTGCTCCTTGGGCCCCATGCTCACCACCGCCTCTCGCCCAGATCCGCGCAATGGGGTGGGGTGTGTCGGGATGTAACTTCAGACACGCTGCAAAGTAGGCCTCCTTCCTCGCGCGGTCTTCTTGTCAGTAGTACTTGGGCTCGCCAGCTTGGAGTCCTTCCGCGTATGGGCGATCTCCCACGCATGCATGTCCGAGAGCGGCCGCTTGGGTTTCTCCCTGCACCACCAAACAGAGGTTAGTCATACATAAGAAAGTGATGGTAAATAGAAGAAGAAGAATGTTTAATGGGGTTAGTCATACATTAACCGCCTTGTGGAGATAGTGGTTTCGGTTTCTCGAGCACGTACTCCTCCTTCCCTCGGTTAGCCTTATTTTGATTCTCACAGCCGCCCTGTGCTCCAGCCCCATCACACCAAAGATCCACCAATGCCGCCAGACTCGTCTTTTCCATAACACCAATTTGGACACACCTACATAATAAAAGCATAATGGCATGTCAACATGAAACGGTGAAATGTACCACATGGCAATGAAAGCATAATGAAAGCATAATATATGAAAGCATAATGAAAATCTTTTATACTTACCGCCAAGTACTCGGGCCTCTCCAAGGTAATGCCCATCCTCCGCGCTTCTTCCTTGGTCATCTTCACACCAAGAACGTCGTGGTAGTATGTCGAGATGGCCACATAGCGCACTCAGATTGCATCTGGCGGGCCTTCTTCTTGCATTGGCGCAGCAGATCTGGTCCGCTCTAGCCCTCGTGCTCGGAAGAACTCGATAGATTTTCTACAATCATGCATGAAACAAGAATGGAAGAAGCCATGAGTTAAATCATTCATGAAACTAGAATGGACTTGTGCTTCTGAAGAGAACTCACCCAGAAAGTAGTGATCACGGCCTTGGCATGGGTCTCATGGTCCGCGTTGAGGGCCGCTTCCCAGTGGTCCCAGCTCGTGGCCAAAACCCGACGGTCCGGCTGCTGAGTGGATCCGGACAAGACAACCCGCCAAGATAACTTCAGAAGACGGTGATGAGGCCGTTGGGAATACGGACCCTTTAGAATATATCCATTGTTGCAAAAGAATGAACTATTAGCATATGACAAGCAAAATAAATAACAACCGGAATAAGCATGTGACAAGCAAAATAATGAACCACTTACTCTTTTCCGTGGGCTCAATGAGCCACTGCTCCTCGAGCAGTGAACCTGCTTTGGTAGCTTTGCGTTGCCACGCAGCCATCCCTTGTTGTCAACCCCTTCCTGTCACCACCATCATCCCCGCCACCACCCCTCCTCACCCGCCTCCCCTCCCCAACCTCCTCCTCCTCCTCCTCCTCCTCTCGCCTCCTCCTCCTCCTCCTCCTCCTCCTCCTCCTCCTCCTCCCTAGTGTAGCTCACTAGAGGAGGGTACCTCACTAGATGAGGGCCTCGAAGACATGCGCTCTTTCTGGCCGCGACCCCCTGTAGTGGCTCTCCCCCTAGCACCTCGTCCTCTAGATGCTCTCCCCCGCCCCCTCCTCCTCTAGGGGCACCTCTCCCTCGACCTCCTTGTGAGGAGTCATCGTCAAGTAGCCGAGGGGGAGGATTACGTGCTCGACCACTCCGACTAGGCAGGCCGACGACCTTGCGAGGGAAACCCACGCGTCGGCCTTCCCTGCCCATGTTCCACGAACCTGCATTGAAAAGAGAAAAGCAATTAGTAAATTAATGAAATGAAGAAAAAGGCATGATAATAAACACATTAATAAAAATGCATAAAAGGCATATTCCTAAACTATAGAAAAAAAGACTTGAAACGCACATCCGCTAGAACCCATATGAATCATCACCGTTGTAACCTCTTTCTCGGTCCGTCTCATCATCACTATCAATCATATCATCTTCGTTGTCCGACGGAGGTGGAGGCTCTTCCTCGTCGCCGCCGTCTTCGCTTAACTTTTCTAGCATAAGTATGTCATTTTCATTGACAATGGTCTCACCATCATTCCGCATCGTCGACGCTTGGGTCCACATCATCATCACCCAATGGTCTAGCGCCATCGCTTCTAACCACATCATCATCATCATCAGGTTGCTCTTGATAGAACACTCCCTCGTATGTCATGGGGTTAATGTTGTAGTAATCGCCTTCATTCGGTCTCGTAGCTTACCATGTGGCGACACCTTGAACACAACTTCCCAACCCTTTAGATACACTTCTCGCATGGGTAAGGCGGATAATATACTTGTGTAGCTTGGGTAGCCGCAATGAAGAGATCGGCTCCGGCATAGAAGGTTGATGGTTTAACTTCACCAAACCAATGGAAGGCGATGTTTTACCCCCCCCGGATCGAACCATCGGCATTTGAACACAGTGCATTTAGGGTCTCACGCCTCGGCGGAATTTAACCTCGTATATATTTTGTACCCTTCCGTAGTAGTCTACTGAATTTTGACGGGGTGTACACTCCAGATTTATAGTTTTGGGATCGGGCGGCTGTTTTGGTGCTCCTCTGTATGGAAGCGATACCCATTCACATCATACTTTTACATGTCATGACGGCAGGTCAAAACCCATGGAAACCCATCTCAATTCATCATCCATAGATAAGTTCGGATCTTTTCCTACAAGTATAATGGAAATTGTTGCGTGCATTAGTTCGGTTAACTAATAAATGATGAAGTAGGTATTTAATAGGGAGTGTGGAAAATTACTTTCTCCATGAACCAAGCAACAAAATTTTTACGTCCTGTGGTTTCCATGACGGAGAAGAGTAAGTGCCTCCGCCTTAGTAGGAGGATTCACTCCCGCCCATTCCTCTTGAACGAAATCACTAAAAAAGATAAGCGGTGTTAGACCGACTAAGTGAACATGAAACATGATGATGTGGAAGACATAAAGGAATGGTGTAGTGGTATTACCTCATCCACACTTCCTCAACTTCCTTGATGTTGTGCAAGACATAGAATATGAGGTCCTCCCACTCTTGTCGTGGCATGTTATAAGATTTGAGGCCCCAGCCCTCCCACCTTCTTGCTGTTGAATAGATCGAGCCTGGGTTGATACTTGGGCTCTTCTATATTGTATCGAGGCACCTTGTTATGCAGATGGGGAACGTGGTCTGGATAGTATGATGTCCTGAGGTCTGACACCTCCTCTAGGATAACTGCCTCAGCTATGGAAGCTTCAATCTTAGCTTTGTGTCCACATTTCCGTCGGAGATGCTTGTTACGCCTCTCGGGCCAGATCGCCAGCGATTTTGCACAGCGCCCCCAACAATACATCGCTCATGAGGTGCAGAATGAGATGTGTCATCGAGTAAAGAAGCTGGCGGAAAGATCTTCTCTAGCTTGACTATCAACTCCGGTGCCTTCTTATGTAATTTTTCAATCACCTCTTTACTTACTTCTTTAGCACAGAGCGCATGGAAGAAATGGCTAAGCTCGGCAAGCACTCGCCGGACATGCTCGGGGACATAGCCTCGAACCATCACTGGCATTATCCGCCAATCCATACATGGTAGTCATGACTCTTCAGGTCGGTCACTTTGCCCGCTGAAAGATTGACTCCTTACTTATATTCGATGCATAACCATCGGTGAACTTCAAAATTTGTTTCAGCCACATAAGTACTTCTTTTTTTCGGCGGTTTAAGGACAAAGTCAAGATCGGCTTGAACCAGTTTTTTCGATCACTGTGGGAGGCTTCATGTTCAAAGCGTGGTCTATCACAAATTCTCTGTTGATCGGCTCTAGCTTTTACGTTATCCTTTGTCTTATCAGAATGTTGAGGATCGTGCGGAAAGGGACTCGCCACATTCTTTTCGTGTGCATCACATCAATATTGTAAGGAAGTTTGAGGTCCTTGAAATAGGGAAGCTGCGAGAAGGGGGTAATGTGAGTCGGTTGTGCGCCTCACCATATCCTCGAAGCCTTTGGCTTTGGCTTTGCCTTTGCCTTTGACTTTAGGCTTGAGAGCTTTTAGCTGAGCAAGAACATCTGCCCCCGAAAATGTTGGAATCTCGGTTACTTCATGAACAACCCGGCCTTTCGTGAAGTTCTTCTTGTCTTCCCCGTGCGGATGGTGCGGAGGAAGGAACTGCCGATGCAGGTCAAAGGCTACATACTTGCCACCCTTACTCAGCCAAATCATTCGCAGAGCCTGCATGC
This sequence comes from Aegilops longissima, assembly GCA_021605205.1. NCBI lineage: Eukaryota > Viridiplantae > Streptophyta > Magnoliopsida > Poales > Poaceae > Aegilops > Aegilops longissima. Next base: position 471,727,240 of record CM038680.1, read on the forward strand.
ACACTGGGCATGGCATCTTACCACTTGTACACCATCCGCAGAATAGAGCATAGCCGGGAAAGTCATGCATGCAATAGTGCAACCAAACTTTCATCAAGAAATTTCTCTGCAGATCCCGGTCGTATGTCAACCTCGAAAGTACCAAGAATGGTGCAAAGCATCCACAAGCCGCTGCATAAACACACCCAATTGCTTCCCGGGTAGTCGGGCCCCGAATGATGAGCGACAAGAACATGGTCTTCCGCTGCATTAGGGCACCGGAGGAAGATTGAGCAGAATTACAAACACAAAGCCAGCAGCTGTATGGATTGGACGACATACCATATGGATTCAACCCATCACCTGAAATGGCTATTCTGACATTCCCAGCCTCGGTTGCTTCCTCGGGGTATTCTTCATCGAATGACTTCCATACTTCCCCTCCCGATGGATGTACGATTTTTTGGATTGTACCTTATACCTTCCTTGTGCCACTTCATCATTTTGGCAGACTCTTCGTGATGAAAAGGCGCTGTAGTCTTTTATAAAATCAAGATACCAAGAACCTTAACGGGATGGTTAGCTGCTTTTCTCACCATCCTCACCGACCACCTCAATGTACCGAGACGAACCGCACTTCCTACAAGATTTGTCATCCGTGATACTCGTGCCTAAACAAAAGGCAATTCTTCGCAAACATCTATTTTCTCATAATCCATAGAGAGTGCCTTCATGATTTTCTTTGTATCGTAGATGCTTTTCGGCAGTTCATGACCCTCGTGGAGGCTATTAGCCCATACTCCCGTGAATGCTTCAATCATTTATGGTTATAGCCGTACTCAGCCTTGATCGCAATCAGCCAAGTAGATGGCATCCACTGAGATATTTTCACACCCGCATAAAGAGGTTTCTTCGACGAGGCCAAGACCTCCAAGAAGGCCTTTGTGGTTGCCTCGCAGCTCCTCCCTGTTCATTCTCTCAAGGTATCGCACGGCCGTTTTCGCAACAATGACATCATCTAGCATGTCCTCGACCCCGTCGTCCTCATATCCATCGATGCGTTGTCGCATCACCTCCTCTCTACCACGGTCCTGCTCGGCTATGTTTATCGGCGGCATGTCAAAGTTTGGCATATATCCGCATGCTAACGTGCTCACCATGTCCGCCTGATTTCTACGGTGACGTCTCGCACATCTCGCACAGGGGCATGGTGGGATAATTCTCATTGGACAACAGAATATCTCCTTCAAATACACATCGGTTTTCGCGATCCACTCTGATGTTACTCGATTTCGACGGATAAAACCACCGTACATCCACCGATTATCCGCCATCCTGCTTTTTGCAACCCACACAACATAATTAAGGATTCACTTAAATTAATCACATCAAATTTTCAGTTTTTTACCGCGTTTAATCCACCTACATCTCTAATAGGTAAAGATGGGTCCTAATCCCACCCGAGGATGTGTAGATTGAGTACGTTCTCCATTCTACCCCATTCCGAGACAAAATTTCGGCAGCACCTCCCCGCTGTTCTCCAGATACCCGTCTCGGCAAATAGCCGAGAGAATGTGCTCCGGAGAACAATGGGGAGGCGCCGCCGAAATCCTGTCTCGGAACGGGGTAGAACATGGAGAACATACCCAATCTACACATCCTCGGGCTGTCCATGGAAAACGTTCGACAATCCGAAAGAGCTGCGGTGATAAATATGCAATTGAATGCATAGTTATCGATGCAACCCTTTCGGACGGGAGACGCCTAGGTTACGTTTGACTTGAGAATGAAATCTAGTCACATGATTCGTAGCTCACCCTCGGCTGTAGAGGAAGTAGTCGAACACCGGAGGGACAACCGCGGACCAACAGCTCCTACGACGATCACTCCACCGAGATGGAACACCACAGAACCTGCACCATGACAATAATTAAGTACATCACAATATATTCATCATCATCATATAACAATCATCGAATCATAAAAATCAGCATCCTATATCATCTCTTCCGCAAAAAAAATTCATTATCTATCATCATTAACATCATCATCTATCATGTAACAATCATCATACATTTGCAACTATCATCAAAAAATCTATCATCTAACGTCATGCCCCTTGTTAAAAAAAATTGCTTTTCTTGCATTTCTCACATTTGTAACTATCATCAAATCATCTATCAACTAACTATGCATCCATCCATCTAGTTACATAACTATGAACAACAACAAAATTATCAAAAAAATCTACAGAGAGGGGGGAGCGAGCTCACCGTGGGGAGGCGGCTCGGGGGGGGCAGGCACGGACGACGGCCAGAGCAAAGGCGGAGGGGCAGGCATGCAGGCAAGTGGCCGCCGGGTGGGGTCGATGGAGGTCGGGCGGGACGGAGGTCGGGAGGGAGGCCGGCAGCTGGGATGTGTCGAGGAGGCCGGACGGGCGAATACAGCGGAGGAGGTGGGCTGATCCGCTGGAGACGACGGGCGGCGGCGGATCCAGCGGCGGCGCGACGCTGGGCGGGAAGGACGGCGGTGCGCGGCGCGGGCGGGAGGACGGCGGTGCACCGCGGTGGGTGGGGGAGACGGGGAGGCGCGGCGATGGCGGGTTCGGGACGGGCGGCCTGGGTTGGTGCGGCGTGGGCGGCGGGCTCAGGGCCGGCGGTGGCGTGCTTAGGGCGGGCGACGGAGGTGCTGGGCGGCGGCGCGGGTGTGGGTCGGGGAGGAAGGGGGAGATGGATGGTGAATGGGTGGTGGGGGCGAACCGCAAGGGGATAAGGTCGGCCCTATGCCGACGGCCTGGCCGTCGGCATAGGCCCGCCCCTTTGCCACGTCATCGATCCGTGGACATGTGCGCTGCTATGTCGACGGCTAAGTCGTCGGCATAGATACTTTGCATTTTTTTTGTTACGACATTTTTTTATTTTATTTTTTACGGCATGTGCAGTGCTACCCCCCAGTGCCCCCGCCCGCCTAACCCTGTAGCGTTTGACCACGTGATCTAGCCCTTTGACTTTGCACGGACGGGCTTTGACCAGTGGACCTCCCCACCCGGTTGTGTTAGGTCAGCCCATAGGAACACACCGAGCAACATCCGGCCGGACCCACAAAGAAGATCCCTCTCAGATAGACCCGACGCGTCTGCTTCTCCCCCTCCGGTGCGGCGGCGCCGTCCGTGAGGGGGGCACACCCCGGACACGCGTGCCGGGCGTTTGCAACCGCCACAACACTTCCAGACTTGTGAGAGGCCGCCTATGCAAGATTTGGCGGCATGCTAGCCCCGGGAGGCCGCCGACCACAGCCGTAGACGCGCGAAGGGCAATCCACGTAGAGGGAATTTTTCGGATACTTCTCCATCACCAAAAATTATGAAAAAGTACCATCGTTCCTATAGCACATGTGCCCACGTCGTGCAAAAAAAACTCATGATTTTATCACGCTCCGAGTATTTAGTAACATTGACGCCGCATCGTTACCGCAGAACGTCTACTACCGTGTCATCGCCGTACGTGAGGGGGGGGGCACGCCCCGGAGACGCGTCCCGCCTCTTCGGACATGCCACCACACCACCCCGCATGTATGAGGGCCCGGTGCGACGCTCCAGTGGCATTGCTACCCCCGAGTGCCCCCATCCCGCCTAACCCTGTAGCGTTTGACCACGGGATCTAGCCCTTTGACTTTGCACGGACGGGCTTTGACTAGTGGACCTCCCCACCCGGTTGTGTTAGGTCAGCCCATAGGAACACTCTGGAGCAACATCCGGGCCAGACCCACAGCAAGATCCCCTCCGTGTAGACCCGACGCGTTCGTTTCCCCCTCCAGGTGCCGGCGGCGGCGCCGTCCGTGAGGGAGGGCACACCCCGGACACGCGTGCCGCCTCTTCGGACATGCCACCACACCACCCCGCATGTATGAGGGCCCGGTGCGACGCTCCGGTGGCATTGCTACCCCCTTAGTGCCCCGCCCCGCCTAACCTCAGAAGCGTTTGACCACGGATCTAGCCTTTGACTTTGCACGGACGGGCCACCAGTGAACCTCCCCACCCGGTTGTGTTAGGTCAGCCCATAGGAACACTTTGGAGCAACATCCGGGCCAGACCCACAAAGAAGATCCCTCCGTAGACCCCACGCGTCTGCTTCCCTCCAGTACCGGCGGCGGCTGTCGTCCGTGAGGGCACACCCGAGCCCCAAGACGGGCGTCTACGCATGCATGAACACTTTCACATATGCATCAAGACACGTGCGATGTTTCGTGACATAGCTACACCCCGAATCCCCACCAACCGTAATTCCTTCCGTGTCGATCGCTTCTCCGTGACACGGCGATAGCGACGTCAGAACGGGGCAATCGATATACCATCGGGTATGTTTTTTAGATAAGGCATAATTATCTTATGCAAAAACAAAACTAAAATAAACTAAAAATAACAAAACAGAGTAAAAATAAAAATAAAGTAAAATACACGATGCCGCACGGCCGCACACACGAGGTTGTCCCACGGATCGATGACGGGCGGCACACGGATCGATGACGTGGCTAAGGGGCCTATGCCGCGGCCGTGCCCTAGGCATACCTCCGCCACGATAACCAAAGTAACAAATAAAAAATTAATTAAAATAAACGTATGTCGACGGCAAGCCCGCTGGCATATCTGCACACACCGGAGGTTGTCCCACGGATCGATGACGTGGCGTGGCACACGGATCACGACGTGGCAGTAGGGGTTTATGCCGACGGCTTTGCCGTAGGCATACCCGCCACAGATATGCCGACGGTCGCCGTTATCGCCCCGTCGGCGAGGATCAACGCCGTCAAATGGTCGATCCGACCGGCGGTGTGGGCCCTGGCTATGCTGACGTCCTGTCCTATGCCGACGAGCCCCGTAGGCGTACCTCGGGCGGTCCCGACGGCCTAGTCTATGCCGACGGCCCCGTCGGTATAGATGAATGTTTGCCGACGGCTTTTCTACGCCTACGGCCTATCCTTGGCCGTCGGCATAGGTCCATAGATGTCGACGAGGGCCGTCGGCATAGATTTGGTCATCGGCAACCCCAGTTTTTCTGGTAGTGGGATGTTGCGCTCCATCGATTATTGGCTTGCACGATCGAACGATGTTGAATCGGGGTCGCCCCATGGTTCATGGATAGAACATCACACCCTAGATATAGTTAAGTACCCCGGTGATTAATTATTTCATGTTAATGTGCAACTGATATGAGATTCTTACGGACCCCTATGCCGCACTGGCCGCTGATATTAACTTTGGCGGATGATTGTAATGTTGCAATGCACGGGCATATGTTCTAGTATAGTATTCCAACCCTTTTCTAAATAGAAGTCTTTTAGATATTTTAATATAAACTACATATGGATATATATAGACATATTTTAGAGTGTAGATTCATCCATTTCGCTTCATATGCAGTCCGTATTAAAATCTCTAAAAAGCCTTAGTATTTAGGAACGGAGGAAGTGTTTGAATTTTATTATGGAGATTTGAACTGGCCTCGATCGGGATGAAAGTCACGTAAGTTGCATCTGTGTGTACGGCTCGAAGACGAAGCACATCGATCCGTACTGCTTTTGCTTTTGGATCGAACTCTACAGTACAAATACATATATACACGGAGCCAACCGATGGATCCATCACTTTGACAACTTGCGCGCACGATCCCTCAAAAAAAAAAAAGCTACGTGCTAAACCTAACATACGGATGTATATAGACATGTTTTAGAGTGTAGATTCACTCATTTTGCTCCGTATGTAGTTCTTTGTTGAAATCTTTAGAAAGACAATTATTTAGGAACGGAGGGAGTAGTACATAACAAGCCCGGCCGATCCAGCGATGGCGATTCCGGCGGCGACGAAGGACCCGTGCCCGTGCATGCTCATGGCGCCGCAGATCGAGGCCGCCGACGGCACGCTAACCACCGCCGGGTTCTATCGCTGGGAGGAGGGCCAGGGCGTCGCAACCCTCGTGATGGACGCCATGCCCGACTACCACTCCTTCCACCCCCGAAAACATATAATAGAACACCTGCACCCAGGCCCTCCCTATCTAGCCATCCATTCTGCGCATCGCGATTCGTGCAAACACATTTATTTTTTTTGTTTCTCTCACATAAAATATGTTTTGAAGTTCAAACCTTTACAGCATGGCAAAGTTTTCTATCTAGAATCTAGGATAAATCGCTCAGATTTTTTTGTCAAATATAAATATACAAAAAAATCTGAACGATTTTATTAGAAAATCATAATTTGTATATTTATGTTTGACAAAAAATCTGAGCGATTTATCCTATATTTTAGATAGAAGGGTTTGCCACGCTGCAAAGGTTTGAAGTTAAGACATGTTCTATGTGAGAGAAACAAAAAGAAAAAATTTCATATAGAAAATTAGTTGTGTTGCACAGATCTTAAAGCAATATTGAACACTCAGGATAGCAGGACCCAGGTGCAGATGTTCTAAAAATCCACATCCCTTCCACCCCCACACGGGAGCGGCGCACGACCTCGCGCACCGCGACGGGCTGCTGCTGGTGCCCACCGACGCCGGCGCGCGCGTGCTCAACCCGGCCACGTCCCGCGTCCTCGCGCTCCCCTCCGCCGTCCCGCCGCCGCCCCCGCTCCCCTCGGGTCGGATCGTGGGCCACCAGGCGTTCGGCCTCGGCCGCGACCCCCGCTCAGGCGCCTACAAGGTCGCCCGCTTCTTCTACCGCTCACTGGACGAGGTCGAGCTCTACGCGGGCGGCTGCACCTACACCTACGCCCTCGGGGCGGAGGTGCTCACCCTCGGCGGCGGCGGGGCGGACCAGCACTGGCGCGAGACGCCGGCTCCACCGCCGTGCCCCGTCATACCAGGGCGCACGGCGACATTCTTCAAGGGCTCGCTCCTCTTCACCCCCCACGAGCGGGTCCTCGGCAAAGAGGCGCCGGGCTTCATCCACCTCAGCCTAGACGACGAGTCGTTCGGCGTTACGCCGGGGCCTCCCTGCGACAAGAGGATCGACTACGCGGCGTCCAGCATGGCCGAGCTGCGCGAGGAGCTGTGGCTGTGCGTCGGCAGCCCGAGGCCAGGCATCGGGTCGGTGGAGATGTGGGCGTGCGGCGACCTTGCCGGCGCACGGTGGGAGCGGCGTCACCTCGTCGAGGCCTGTGTTTTCCATGGGCACCGGTCTCTTCGTCCGGTGACCGCGTCCGCCGGTGCCATACTGCTACGCGTCGGATCGTCGCACCTTTGGTGCTATCGTCGGCAGGGTCGTGAGCCGGGTTACGGCGACATCGTCAACGTGCGACGTATCGAGTATCACCGCCACGACGACGAGGTCGTCGAGTACCAAACGGATACAATGTATGCCGTTTCTGTAATTCCCTAGTACATTCCAAGTCTTGTTCCAATTTAAAAGGACCCTGAAAAAATACCGAACGTGATCGTCAAGTATGAGCATATGGCAACTCCAAATGTTTTTTACAGCAAGTTTAGTGACAGGATGATGATAACTTTAGTTGCCAAGCATGCTAACTTTCATGCTTCAGTTTATTTTTGACAGAAACTTATCATGTGTCATTGAAAATTGTTATCCTTGTGTGACTGGAATTGACATAAAAAAACGTCAGGCCTGAAGTGCCACGCGTTAAAAGGCGGACTCCAACTGCCATATAATTAATTCTAATAATTTGGAGGTCAGCGCCACCATTTAGAATGGAAGAGGGTCTACGGGTGCGATGGCAGCAATTTTTGACGACTGCTATTATTTTTAATGTGATTTTCCACTCACTAGTTTTGAACACAGTAGTAGAGAAGCGAATAAGGTGGCTCATGAGTTTGCAAGGTTAGGTAGATTTTTCACGACTAAGGATTGGTTTGAGGAGCCTCTGAGTGAAATTGTACCTTTCTTATAGACAATGCAACCGTTATTTTCACTAACACAAAGGCAGGTGTGCTGCAACGGAAGAAAAGAAGATCTAGCACAATAACAACCATAACTGAAGGCTCCTAACAAAACTTGCACGTACTAAATATGCAATACTCGGCTGGGGGCTAACACTTACAGTGCATATCATGTCCTACAACTTTTGAATAGCCTAAACTATGACAAAAGAATATAGGACAGTGATAAGCGCCGGTGCGCCGGCCCAACTTTCGGCCGGTCACCGCGTGATCCTTTAGATTAAAGACACACCAGTCGTTGATAGCCAGCGAAATGTTTTCTATCTCTTCCCCAATGCTTGGTCAACGCCCAAGAGAAAAGAGCACCACGCTCGTCTCTGCTACAGTCCGCCAAAACCCCAGATCGGCCCCACGCCAGCATCTCGCCTTGCCGGCTTGCGTCTGGTTGCAGCTTCTCCATGGACCAGTGCAGCTCATCGTGGCTCGAGTGCATCACCGGTTGTATCAAAAAAGTCAGACAGTGCCAGCAAAAAATGTCATCAGTTGTAGCGAGTAAATTACATCTATAATACCTAAACTTGACTCTAGGGTTCACTTTCATCACTGTATTTCAAAAAGTGTTAAAATACGGTCATTGAGGTCGCAGAAATGTGTCACTCTACGGTCAGCCCTACCGTATCCAATGTATTTTGCTGATGTGGCACATTTTGACCGGTCCTGCGCCATTGACATGCTTACTTGCCAAGCGCATCTCTCTCACACAATTCTTTTTGCACCCGATCTAGTGAAACTGACTGCCCGTCCGTCTATGCCGAGTTGCCGACATGCCTTAGAGCCCACGAAGAGCTGGCGAGAGACCACATCGTCTCCAAGCACTCTTCTGTCGACGGCCTCTACTACCCACCACCTTTCTCCGCGCAGCGGCGTCCTCGTCAGGCCGGAAGTCCCGCTCTGCTCAAGCTCCTCTCCTTCAACGCCCCACTCTTCATTGAGCAGTGCGGCGACGCGCTGCACCCTTACGAGCTCGCCTTCTTCGACTCGCGTTGCCGCCATGCACGGCGACCTCTAGGTGCTTGTTCCAGCTCAATGCGAGGCACACGATGTTGTCCTTCCTCACGGTGCGGCTGTAGTTCTCGCCGATCCCATGGAGCTTCGATGACGCCGCCCGCGCCGATTTAAAAGAGCATGCGCGGTAGCCGGCGGTATGGAGTGCATGGTTTTGGCGGGCGATGCCATAAGTGAGCTGGCGAAGTCCTCGCAGCTCTCCGCTCGAGTCCCTCGAATCTTGGTCTCGCACCATCGACCCATGTGACGTCTTCAACGAAGACGCAACCAACAGGGCATCCGGCGTGCCGATGGATTGCTGGCTGGGGTTCCCACCAGTACACAAACCACGAGTACGCCCGAGAGCTGCGAGGGTATGGCGTGTGTGCCTCCGGCTGGACGACGAGGTGAGGAGAGAGCAGGTTGCTAGCCATGTCGTGATGGAGGCGATCAGGTCTTGAGGAGCACGGCAGGTGTAAGGCTAAGTCGACGTTGTCGCAAACAAGGTGCCACTCGGTCACGCATGCAACCGTGCACTTCTCAAACCAGGACCTCCTCCGACGCCTTGGTCGAAGCTGAAGCGGCAACCCATGGTGACCTCCAGAGCGGCGCCACGCCATCGGGCCAAGAACCTGCATGGTGCGCTTCAAGCTCGGCGTGGCGTGAGAGTTGGGAATTCCATGCATGAGAGTCTGCCAATCAGTGCAGCAATGCGTTCAGGGCGCGATGAGGCTTTAGGAGCTCTAGTACGTGACACACCGACATCAAGAGCTGCAACAGCGGTGGGAGCGTGGGGTGTGGTGCAGCGGTGGGCGCAGGTAAGGTGATCGTCAGAATTACAGAGAGAAATAGTAGTAGTGAGAGAGGGGTATTTGCCACGTCAGCAAAAATAGGACTGATACGGTACTGGTGACCGTAGAGTGACACGCCCGGGCAACCTCGGTGACCGTATTTTAAGCTTTCCTAAATACAATGATGGAAGTGAACCCTAGAATCAAGTTTAGGTATTGTAGATGTAATTTACTCGGTTGTAGCATAAAAAAGCACCACTATTTGCACATCCCAGCAAAAACACTAGCCATCTTCAGCCAAAAAATAAAAAACACTTCTGCCTGTTGCATCAAAAAATGTTGTCAGTGCCAGCAAAAAATGTTGCCGGTTGCAGCAAAAGGTATTGAATTTGTGGATCCTGGCAAAAAAAGACTCAATTTGGTTCCAACAAAAATTGTTGCCGGTGCCAGCAAAAAATGTCACGGATTGCAGCAAAAAATAATCCTCATTGCGCATCAAAACAAAAGACAATTGTTCGATCCCAGCAAAAATAGCCGTCGATTCCAGCAAAAATTGATGCCGGTGCCAACAAAAAATATCGCCGGTTAGAAAAACACTCATCGATTGCAGCAAAAACACCCATCATTTCCAGCAAAAATGTCCACCGGCCCCAACAAAAAATGTCGCCGGTTGTAGCTTTCACTTACACCAGAGTGAATTTTCTCCTTCATCGCAGCTACCTCGTCGGCCTTGCCAGCACAGGTTGTCTCTGTTGGAAATATGCCCTAGAGGCAATAATAAATTAGTTATTATTATTATATTTCCCTGTTCATGATAATCGTTTATTATCCATGCTATAATTTTATTGATAGGAAACTCAAATACATGTGTGGATACATAGACAACACCTTGTCCCTAGCAAGCCTCTAATGGCTAGCTCGTTGATCAATAGATGGTTACGGTTTCCTAACCATGGACATTGGATGTCGTTGATAACGGGATCACATCATTAGGAGAATGATGTGATGGACAAGACCCAATCCTAAGCCTAGCATAAAGATCATAGTTCGTATGCTAAAACTTTTCTAATGTCAAGTATCTTTTCCTTAGACCATGAGATTGTGCAACTCACGGATACCGTAGGAATGCTTTGGGTGTACCAAACGTCACAACGTAACTGGGTGGCTATAAAGGTGCACTATAGGTATCTCCGAAAGTGTCTGTTGGGTTGGCACGAATCAAGACTGGGATTTGTCACTCCGTGTAAACGGAGAGGTATCTCTGGGCCCACTCGGTAAGACATCATCATAATGTGCAAAATGTGACCAAGGGGTTGATCACGGGATGATGTGTTACGGAACGAGTAAAGAGACTTGCCGGTAACGAGATTGAACAAGGTATCGGGATACCGACGATCGAATCTCGGGCAAGTGCAATACCGCTAGACAAAGGGAATTGTATACGGGATCGATTGAGTCCTTGACATCGTGGTTCATCCGATGAGATCATCGTGGAACATGTGGGAGCCAACATGGGTATCCAGATCCCGCTGTTGGTTATTGACCGAGAACGCCTCGGTCATGTCTACATATCTCCGAACCCGTAGGGTCTACACACTTAAGGTTCGATGGACGCTTAGGGTTATAAAGGAAGTTTGTATGTGGTTACCGAATGTTGTTCGAGTCCGGATGAGATCCCGGACGTCACGAGGAGTTCGGAATGGTCCGGAGGTAAAGATTTATATATGGGAAGTCCTGTTTTGGTCACCGGAATAGTTTGGGCGATATCGGTAATGTCTGGGACCACCGGAGGGTCCGGGGTCCACCAAGTGGGGCCACCTGCCCTGAAGGTTGCGTGGGCCAAGTGTGGGAGGGACCAGCCCCTAGGAGGGCTGGTGCGCCCCACAAGGGGCCCAAGGCGCAAGGGGAGTGGGAGGGGCAAACCCTAGTTGAGATGGGCCTTAAGGCCCACCTAGTGGCGCCTCCCTCTTCCCCTCTTGGCCGCCCCCAAAACCCATCTAGGGCTGGCCGCCACCCCTAGGGGTGGAAACCCTAGAGGGGCGCAGCCCTCCCCTTCCCTATATATATGAGGCCTATGGGGCTGCCTGAACACACGAGAGCCTCCTCTCCAGCGCAGCCTGCCTCCTCCTCCTCCTCCTCCTCTCCCTTGGTGCTTGGCGGCCTCGGGATTGCCACGCCTCCATCACCACCATGCCGTTATGCTGCTGCTGGATGGAGTCTTCCTCAACCTCTCCCTCTCTCCTTGCTGGATCAAGGCATGAGAGACGTCACCGGGCTGCACGTGTGTTGAACGCGGAGGTGCCGTCCGTTCGGCACTAGGATCTCCGGTGATTTGAATCATGACGAGTACGACTCCTTCAACCCCGTTCACATGAACGCTTCCTCTTAGCGATCTACAAGGGTATGTAGATGCACTCTCCTTCCCTCGTTGCTAGATTCTCCATAGATTGATCTTGGTGATGCGTAGAAAATTTTGAATTTCTGCTACGTTCCCCAATAGTGGCATCATGAGCTAGGTCTATTGCGTAGATTCTTTGCACAAGTAGAACACAAAGTAGTTGTGGGCGTTGATGTTGTTCAATATGCTTACCGTTACTAGTCCAATCTTGTTTCGACGGTATTGTGGGATGAAGCGGCCGGACCGACCTTACACGCACTCTTACGTGAGGCAGTTCCACCGGTGACATGCACTTGGTGCATAAGGTGGCTAGCGGTGCCGATCTCTCCCACTTTAGTCGGAACGGATTCGATGAAAAGGGTCCTTATGAAGGGTAAATAGCAATTGGCATATCACGTTGTGGTTTTATGAGGTAAGAAACGTTCTTGCTAGAAACCCATAGCAGCCACGTAAAACATGCAAACAACAATTAGAGGACGCCTAACTTGTTTTTGCGGGGTATGCTATGTGATGTGATATGGCCAAGAAGAATGTGATGAATGATATGTGATGTATGAGATTGATCATGTTCTTGTAATAGGAATCACGACTTGCATGTCGATGAGTATGACAACCGGCAAGAGCCATAGGAGTTGTCTTTATTTATTGTATGACCTGCGTGTCATTGAACAACGCCATGTAATTACTTTACTTTATTGCTAACCGGTAGCCATAGTAGTAGAAGTAATAGTTGGCGAGACAACTTCATGAAGACACGATGATGGAGATCATGATGATGGAGATCATGGTGTCATGCCGGTGACGATGATGATCATGGAGCCCCGAAGATGGAGATCAATGGAGCTATATGACATTGGCCATATCATGTCACTACTATATAATTGCATGTGATGTTTATTATGTTTATGCATCTTGTTTACTTAGAAACGACGGTAGTAAATAAGATGATCCTTACACAAATTTCAAGAAGTGTTCTCCCCGATCGTGCACCGCTGCTACAGTTCGTCGCTTCTAAGCACCACGTGATGATCGGGTGTGATGGATTCTTACGCTCACATACAACGGATGTAAGACAGATTTACACAGCAAAAACACTTGGGGTTAACTTGACGAGCCTAGCATGTACAGACATGGCCTCGGAACACAGAGACCGAAAGGTCGAGCATGAGTCGATAGTAGATACGATCAACATGAAGATGTTCACCGATGATGACTAGTCCGTCTCACATGATGATCGGACACGGCCTAGTTGACTCGGATCATGTAATCACTTAGATGACCAGAGGGATGTCTATCGAGTGGGAGTTCATAAGATGAACTTAATTATCTTGAACATAGTCAAAAGACCTTTTGCAAATTATGTCGAAGCTCGCGCTTTAGTTCCACTGCTTAGATATGTTCCTAGAGAAAATATAGTTGAAAGTTGAAAGTAGCGATTATGCGGACGAGAGAAAGCTTATGTCCTTAATGCACCGCTCGGTGTGCTGAACCCCAAACGTCGTTTGTGGATGTTGCGAACATCGACATACACGTCTTGATAACTACGTGATAGTTCGGTTAAACGGTTTAGAGTTGAGGCACCAAAGACGATTTTGAAACGTCACGAAACATATGAGATGTTTCGAGGGCTGAAATTGGGATTTCAAGCTCGTGCCCACGCCAAGAGGTATAAGACCTCCGACGATTTTCTTAGCCTGCAAACTAAGGGAGAAAAGCTCAATCGTTGAGCTTGTGCTCAGATTGTCTGAGTGCAACAATCACTTGAATCGAGTGGGAGTTGATCTTCCTGATAAGATAGTGATGTTTCTCCAAAGTCATTGCCACCAAGCTGCTAGAAGCTTCGTGATGAACTATAAAATATCAGGGATAGATATGATGATCCTTGAGATATTTGCAATGTTCGACACCACGAATGTAGAAATCAAGAAGGAGCATCAATTGTTGATGGTTAGTGAAACCACTAGTTTCAGAAGGGCAAGGGCAAGAAGGGGTACTTCATGAAACGGCAAATTAGTTGCTGCTCTAGTGAAGAAACCCAAGGTTGAACCCAAACCCGAGACTAAGTGCTTCTGTAATGAGAGGAACAGACACTGGAGCAGCATTACCCTAGATACTTGGTAGATGAGAAGGCTGGCAAGGTCGATAGAAGTATATTGGATATACATTATGTTAATGTGTACTTTACTAGTACTCCTAGTAGCACAAGGGTATTAGATACCGGTTCGGTTGCTAAGCGTTAGTAACTCGAAACAAAAGCTACGGAATAAACGGAGACTAGCTAAAGGTGAGCTGACGATATGTGTTGGAAGTGTTTCCAAGGTTGATGTGATCAAGCATCGCACGCTCCCTCTACCATCGAGATTTGGTGTTTGTGTTGAGCATAGACATGATTGGATTATGTCTATCGCAATACGGTTATTCATTTAAGGAGAATAATGGTTACTCTATTTATTTGAATAATACCTTCAATGGTCTTGCACCTAAAGGAATGGTTTATTGAATCTCGATCGTAGTGATACACATTTTCATGCCAAAGATATAAGATAGTAATGATAGTACCACCTTCTTGTGGCACTGCCATTTGAGTCATATTGGTATAAAACGCATGAAGAAGCTCCATATTGATGGATCTTTGGACTCACTCGTTTTTGAAAAGTTTGAGACATGCGAACCATGTCTATTGGTGTATATGCATGAAGAAACTCCATGCAAATGGACCGTTTGGACTCACTTGATTTTGAATCACTTGAGACATGCAAATCATACCACATGGGCAAGATGGTGAAAGCCTCGCTTTTCAGTAAAATGGAACAAGAAAGCAACTTGTTGGAAGTAATACATTTTGATGTGTGCAGTCCAATGAATGCTGAGGCATGCAGTGAATATCGTTATGTTCTTACTTCACAGATGATTTGATTAGATGTTGAGTATATTTACTTGATGAAACACAAGTCTGAATTATTGAAAGGTTCAAGTAATTTCAGAGTGAAGTTGAAGATCTTCGTGACAAGAGGATAAAATGTCTGTGATGTGATCATAGAGATGAATATCTGAGTTGCGAGTTTGGTACACAATTGAGACATTGTGGAAATTGTTTCACGACTAATACCGCCTGGAACACCATAGTGTGATGGTGTGTCCGAACATCATTGTTGCACCCTATTAGATATGGTGCGTACCATGATGTCTCTTATCCAATTTCCACTATCGTTCATGGGTTAGGCATTAGAGACAGCCGCACTCACTTTAATAGGGCACCACGTAATTCCGTTGAGATGACACCGTATGAACTATGGTTTAGAGAAACCGAAGCTGTCATTTCTTAAAAGTTTGGGGCTGCGACGCTTATGTGAAAAAGTTTCAGGTTGATAAGCTCGAACCCAAAGCGGATAAAATGCATCTTCATAGGACACCCAAAACAGTTGGGTATACCTCCTAATTCAGATCCGAAAGCAATAGGGATTGTTTCTTGAATCGGGTCCTTTCTCGAGGAAAAGTTTGTCTCGAAAAGTTGAGTGGGAGGATGGTGGAGACTTGATGAGGTTATTGAACCGTCACTTCAACTAGTGTGTTGCAGGCACGTGAAGTTGTTCCGTGGCACATACACCATTTGAAGTGGAAGCTTATGATAGTGATCATGAAGTTTGGATCAAGTCACTACCGTACATCGTAGGGTGACAAGGATGCGTACTACTTCAGAGTGGTACAGTAATCTTGTCTTGAAGGTCATGTTGCTAGGCAACAATGAACCTACGAGCTATGGAGAAGCGATGATGGGCCCAAATTCCGACGAATGGTTAGAAGCCATGAAATCCGAGATAGGATCCATGTATCAGAACAAAGCATGGACTTTGGTGGACTTGCCCGATGATCGGCAAGCCATTGAGATAAATGGATCTTTAAGAAGAAGACGGACGTGGACGGTAATGTCACCTTCTATGAAGCTCGACTTGTGGCGAAGAGTTTTTCACAAGTTCAAGGAGTTGACTACGATGAGTTTTTCTCATCCGTAGCGATGCTTAAGTCCGTCGGAATCATGTTAGCATAAGCTGCATTTATGAAATCTGGCGATGGATGTCAAAATGAGTTTCCTTACCAGCCAGAAGGAAAGGTTGTATGTGATACAATCGTAAAGTTTTGTCGATCCTAAGGATGCTAAAAGGTATGCTAGCACCAGCGATCCTTCTAAGGACCGGAGTAAGCATCTCGGAGTTGGAATGTGCGCTTTGATGTGATGATCAAAGATTTTGGGTTTATACAAAGTTTATGAGAAACTTGTATTTCCAAAGAAGTGAGTGGGAGCACTATAGAATTTTGATGAGTATATGTTATTGACATATTGTTAATCGAAATGATGTAGAATTTTGGAAAGCATATAGGGTTATTTGAAAAGTGTTTTCAAGTGAAAACCTGTATTAAGCTACTTGAACATTGAGCATCAAGATCTATAGGATAGATCAAAACCGCTTAATGGTACTTTCAAATGAGCATATACCTTGACATGATCTTGAAGGTGTTCAAGATGGATCACCAAAGAAGGAGTTCTTGCCTGAGTTGTAAGGTATGAAGTTAAGAGTTAAAAGCTCGACCACGGCAGAAAAGAGAGAAAGGATTTAAGGTCGCCCCTATGCTTGAGACATAGGCTCTATAGTATGCTATGATGTGTACCGACCGAAGTGTGCCTTGCCATGAGTCACTAAGGGTACAATAATGATCCAGAATGGATCATTGGACAATGGTCAAAATTGTCCTTGGAGTAAATAAGGACATGTTTCTCGATTATGGAGGTGATAAAGAGTTCGATGTAAAGGGTTACGCCGATGCAAGCTTTAACACCTATCCGAGTGACTCGAGTAGCAAACCGGATACGATAGTGGAGCAACCATTTGGAATAGCTTCAAGTGGAGCGTGGAAGCAAACATTTACAATATGACATAGAGAATTGCAAAGCAAACACGGATCTGAAAGGTTCGAGACCGCTGACTAAAACCCATTGACTAAAACCTCTCTCACAAGCAAAACATGATCAAACCTCGTAACTCATTGAGTCTAAATCACATGATGATGTGAACTATTTTTACGACACTAGTAAACTCTTTGGGTGTTGGTCACATGGCGATGTGACCTATCAGTGTTAATCACATGGCGATGTGAACTAGATTATTGACTCTAGTGCAAGTGGGAGACTGTTGGAAATATGCCCTAGAGGCAATAATAAATTAGTTATTATTATTATATTTCCTTGTTCATGATAATCGTTTATTATCCATGCTATAATTGTATTGATAGGAAACTCAAATACATGTGTGGATACATAGACAACACCTTGTCCCTAGCAAGCCTCTATTGGCTAGCTCGTTGATCAATAGATGGTTACGGTTTCCTAACCATGGACATTGGATGTCGTTGATAACGGGATCACATCATTAGGAGAATGATGTGATGGACAAGACCCAATCCTAAGCCTAGCACAAAGATCGTAGTTCGTATGCTAAAGCTTTTCTAATGTCAAGTATCTTTTCCTTAGACCATGAGATTGTGCAACTCACGGATACCGTAGGAATGCTTTGGGTGTACCAAACGTCACAACGAATCGGGTGGCTATAAAGGTGCACTAGTGTATCTCCGAAAGTGTCATTGGGTTGGCACGAATCAAGATCGGATTTGTCACTCCCGTAAACGGAGAGGTATCTCTGGCCCACTCGGTAAGACATCATCATAATGTGCACAATGTGACCAAGGGTTGATCACGGATGATGTGTTACGGAACGAGTAAAGAGACTTGCCGTAACGAGATAGAACAAGGTATCGGGATACCGACGATCGAATCTCGGGCAAGTGCAATACCGCTAGACAAAGGGAATTGTATACGGATCGATTGAGTCCTTGACATCGTGGTTCATCCGCTGAGATCATCGTGGAACATGTGGGAGCCAACATGGGTATCCAGATCCGCTGTTGGTTATTGACCGGAGAACGCCTCGGTCATGTCTACATATCTCCGAACCCGTAGGGTCTACACACTTAAGGTTCGATGGACGCTTAGGGTTATAAAGGAAGTTTGTATGTGGTTACCGAATGTTGTTGAGTCCGGATGAGATCCCGGACGTCACGAGGAGTTCCGGAATGGTCCGGAGGTAAAGATTTATATATGGGAAGTCCTGTTTTGGTCACCGGAATAGTTTGGCGATATCGGTAATGTCTGGGACCACCGGAGGGTCCCGGGGTCCACCAAGTGGGGCCACCTGCCCTGAAGGTTGCGTGGGCCAAGTGTGGGAGGGACCAGCCCCTAGGAGGGCTGGTGCGCCCCACAAGGGGCCCAAGCGCAAGGGGAGTGGGAGGGCAAACCCTAGTTCAGATGGGCCTTAAGGCCCACCTAGTGGGCGCCTCCCTCTTCCCCCCTCTGGCGCGCCCCAAAACCCATCTAGGGCTGGCCGCCACCCCTAGGGGTGGAAACCCCAGAGGGGCGCAGCCCTCCCTTCCCTATATATATGAGGCCTATGGGGCTGCCCGAACACACGAGAGCCTCCTCTCCAGCGCAGCCCCGCCTCTCCTCCTCCTCTCCCTTGGTGCTTGGCGAAGCCTGCTGGATTGCCACGCCTCCATCACCACCATGCCGTTATGCTGCTGCTGGATGGAGTCTTCTCAACCTCTCCTCTCTCCTTGCTGGATCAAGGCATGGGAGACGCCACCGGCTGCACGTGTGTTGAACGCGGAGGTGCCGTCTGTTCGGCACTAGGATCTCCGGTGATTTGAATCATGACGAGTACGACTCCTTCAACCCCGTTCACATGAACGCTTCCGCTTAGCGATCTACAAGGGTATGTAGATGCACTCTCCTTCCCTCGTTGCTAGATTCTCCATAGATTGATCTTGGTGATGCGTAGAAAATTTTGAATTTCTGTTACGTTCCCCAACAGTCTCCTCCAGACTTGCAGCTTCACCGTTGAAGGGTTGCGGCCCTCATGCTCGCAGCACCATGATGGTGTGGGGATGGAGCTCATCCATGGCTGCTGGGAGAGGAAACGGGAGGTAGGTGACGAGGAGTGTGGATGGGGCCAATGTAAGAAATATACGCACACGGTCTAAACCCTATTCCTGGATCCTTTTCTGTGGTTCCGCTCACAATGATCTTTGAGACTAGGGGTTAGGGAGCTTTATATAGTGCTATTCCAGTTAATTTCAAATTGTATAAACTGCAGATAAATGTCCAGATAAAATCTGTTTAAACGAAGACTCCAGGTTAACTTAACCAACCACAATCATTAGTAACCATCAAGGAGTTTCATCTGCAAAATGTCTCATAAGCACGTGCGTATGAGTCGCACGCTGAATTAATTCAAATTCACTGGCTTTATCAATTCATGGAGCCAATCCCACGAACAACCTGGCTTTCCATAATATGTTGTGCCCAGGAAAATATTTATATAGTATAATAAATATTCCAGGATTAATAAATATTGTTTCCAGCACATATGTACCGGCTTCCATGAACTATATTCTATTCATGTATTACAAGCAATATTCAAGTGCATCGGTAAATTCCATATCAAGGTAAACATATTCCAGGAACTATGTAGTATATAGAAAATGTTGCAAGCCACACATAAGTATTTCCTACATCTCCCACTTGGCTAAAACATTCTAATTCCAGAAACGAAGACCCATGTTGCAAACATGTTTACAAAATACTTCTTGACTAAGAGGTTTAGTCAGTGGATCAGCAACCATGTCCACACTAGGTAAATAATCTAAACGAATTGCTCTTAATCTATTAACGACATCACGAATGTAATGATACCTTCCCTCAATATGTTTGGTTTTGCTATGAAACTTTGGATCCTGTGAGATCTTGATTGCCGCCTGATTATCACAGAAAATAGTAAGAGCAACTCTAGCAGACCCCGCAAAACACCGGCCCGCAAAACGTGTTTGCAGTTCGCGCAAAACCGCTTTTGCGGGCCGGCGCGAGCTGGCACACATGCAGACCCCCCAAACGGACCCGTAAAAAAGTATATTCGCGGAATATGCCTTTTTACGGGTCGGCTATATGAGTTTTGTTTCGGCACCAGTATAACGACCATAAATGTAAAAAACTGCAAATCTGAAATTTGTCATAGGGTTTCACAAACAAGTTCAAATTCAAATGACATAAACAATTTGCGCACAAATAAAAGCGAAGTTCATTACGCAAAAGAGGGCATGCAAAGGTATGCGCCCATGTCCGGCATCATCTTGGGGGTCGATCTTCACTCCGCGCCATGGAGTCCATCTTGAAGTTCATCGGCGCCACCGTAGCCACGTCCGTCGCTTGTCCCAACTCCCGCACCGAAATCATCCACATTGCCACCATATGGAGTAGAGAAAACATCACCGGAACTGGCAAACGGACCGGCCGAGGCGACCATTCTCCTCTTCAAGATCTCACTAATTTGAAGAATCTGCCTTCCGAAGCTTCCATGTCCTTGTATCTATGTTGAGCAATCTTGTCCTACACAATGTGAACAAAGTGATGCAATCATTTCTCATGATACATTATGATGATGCACAACTTGAACAAAGGCAAAGCAAACTCACATAGTCAGACTCCACGGTGCCACTTGGAGGTGCATTGCGTACTTTCTCCAAGCAAGCTGCACATAGGCTTGATGTTCTCCCAACGACCTTGAAGCTACCGAAATGTGCGTGGAGTCCTACTGGGGTAGTTTTTCATAATGCGGAAGTATTGATCTTCAATCCTTTGCCAATATCTCTTGGAGGTTTGATTAGTACCCGTGCATGCATCAAGAGACACCGCACTCCATGCTTTGATCAAAGCTTGATCTTCCAAGATCGTGTAGTTCTTCGATCTTTGGCTTTTCCCATTTTTTGCTTGTGAATGCTCAAACGCTTCCGCTTCAATCTCCTCCAACTCGTCCGCACAACCATGATCGTCCACGCCGCCCTCCGTTTCATTGTAGTCGAATGGTTTGAAAGGGGCTTGATCAATGTCAACCGCGTTCGTATCCAACAAGTTCACGAATTCGGTTGTTGCATTGTTTGAACCACCACTATAGCGAATGATAACAAGTCACGAGCTATCGACAACAATGGCAAAAAATGAAAGAGAATAGCCGAAGACCGAAGAGATATACCTTTCGGCCATTTCGTCGAACACCTCGCTCGCGGTGGGAGCGACACCGTTGAACGGCATCGCCGGAGCACCTCCTTGGGGGGTGAAAGGTTGAAGAAGATGGCTTCCTTGAAGCCGGAACCTTCCTCCGCTTTGCGCCTGCGGCCTTGCCGGCCTTCTCCACCGCCAGCCGAGATCGCCCTGCGGTGCTGGCGCCCGGAGCGCGGTCCATCGCGGCGGGGGGAGCCGGATTCCCGCCCTGCGCAACCACGTTGCCCTGCCGCTTGCGGGCAGGCGTGGCCGAAGCTTGGGCGGCGGTAGTGGGGCCAACATGGCCGGCGACAAGATCCGCCCAAGGGGAAGGGGCGTGCGCGACCTCGACGGTGACGGGGGACAGCATGGTCGTCCATGGCGGCGAGGGACGGCCGGCGAGGAGCAGCCGGAGCTTGCGGAGGGGGGGCTATGGTGGCGGACGGTGCGGGGAGCGGGAAAGGGCGCGCGGAAATGTCCCTCCCGCCAAATCTCGCGCGGGATGGGGGTTGATCTCGGGACGGTCTCCCAGCCCGTGAAGATAGAGGTTGGGGGAGAAGATTTGCCGCGCCCCGCAAAAAAATTTGCGGGCCGGTGCCGGATGCGGGGTCTGGTCGTGCAGATTTTCTGGCCCCAACCCGCAATTTGGCGGTTATTTTGTGGGCCGGGGCATTTTGCGGGGTCAGCTAGAGTTGCTCTAACAGGATATGAAGCGCTTTCCACCACTAGGAGAGATGCAAGAAACTCCTTTAACCATACACCTTCTTTCACAGCTTCTGATGCAGCAATATATTTAGCCTCCATAGATGAAAGTGCTACAGAATCTTGCTTCTTGCTACTCCAAGAAATAGCTCCTCCTGCTAGTGTAAACATATAACCAGATATTGATTTCCAGTCATCAAGATCCCCTTGCCAATCAGCATCAGTAAAGCCCTGCAGCTGAAGATTGTGTCCATTAAAACACAGAAAATAGTCCGTAGTTCCTTTGACATAACGCAAAGTGTTCCTAATCTGTTTCCAATGTTCAGGTTCAGGATTCATTTGATATCTACTCAACAAACCCACGGCATGGCATATATCATATGGGTGATATCGGAGACAACACTCGAAGAAATCATCGCTGAATTAGATACAGATCACGTGAGTAACTCCAGTGAATGCCTAAATATCTCTACTGGCTTCCGCCTCGGCATGTATAAATTCTATGATGCATTGTCACTTTCAAGAAGATGTAAAATATTGACATGATGTTGCAAGGCAACACGTTCTTCCCATCATTGTTGGGATTTGCTTGATGTTTTATTATGGTTATAATGCTACTATCTGATATTTTTTGATCATGTTTTTTGTTCACATGCATAAAAACCTAATACTGGATGATTTGCCCAGTTCTGACTAATTAGAATAAAAGAACTTGCTAACATATATATATATATATATATATATATATATATATATATATATATATATATATATATATATATATATAATATAGACACACACACACACACATAAACACTATTGTGATCACGGGATGAGAATAATATTCTGATCACAACCTGACCTTCCCCGCTAGTAGTACGTTGAACTTTCCTGTGAACTAGGTTGAACTTCCGTCAACATTGCCCAAATGGGGCTTGCGATATACCGTTGGAAAGCTATGGACACCAGCATCATGACCAACTTAAATTTTTGGCAAAATGTAAGCAGTTTAAGAGCAGTTTTGAAAACCGTTTTTCCTTCACACAAAAAACGTGAATCGTATTTTCGATCGCACTTCTAAACCGTTTATTGGAATGAGGCATATAATATGGCGTTCAAAAGCTGCAGCAAAACCGCTACTTCCACGTGTTAAAAGTTTTCTCTAATTCTCTATGGCTAAAGAGTAATTTAAAAAAACGTAAAATTTCGCAAACCGAACAGCCGAGTTCGTATTTTCAATGTCATTTCTAAACGGCTAATCCAATTGAGGCATGTGCTATGGCATTGGAAAGCTTATCGAAATGTGCTACTCTTTCATTTTGAAAGTTTTTTCTAATTTTAAACGGTTTAAAAGTAATTTAAAAAACGGTACAAGTCCTACCGAGTTCGTATTTTCGAGCTAATTTTTTAACTGTGCGTCCGAATGCAGCAAATGATATGGCGTTGGAAAGCTTGAACAAATGCGAAACTTTTTGGTATGTATTATTTCTACCAATTCTTTACGGTTTTAAGTCAGTTTCGAAAATGACGGAAAACGTATTTTTGCCGTATTTTCTACAAACTTTATCGGAATGGCGCAAATAATATACCGCTGAAAAGCTACGAAAAATGCGAAACTTTCTCATGTTGACAGTTTTCTCAAATTCCTAGCCGTTTTCAAGTAATTTCAAAAACGGTGAGATCATTCGTTCTGCCTTTATCGCAAAACAGATTCGCCAAAAATGCATCACGTGAAGTACTTGAACTTCTCGGTATGAAACCTTGAACTTCACTTTGTTTTTCACGTGTTTTTTTTTCTCGTATATCTCTATCCACTGCTCCTAGCTCTTCATCCACTCACCGGAATTGAGCAAGTGATATACCGATGGAAAGCTGCTGTAAACGCGCAACTTTCCCGTGTTGATCATTTTTTCATACTCGCAACGATTTTAAAAGTTTTCATCTGAAATTCATTCAGCGTAGTAGTTGAACTTCATGTTGTTTTCACGTTGAACTTTTGTGACGTATTTTTGTTTGTACACGCGCCTTAACTTCCCTCTGTACGAACCCGACCTTCGGGCTATCTTTGCAACCGTGGCTTCCCCCGCGAATTATTCTGGTTAGTAGTGTTCTATATGATGTTAGTGTAATTTAGAAACGTTTTGTAGCAACTAAATACCGGTTTTAAATAGAAATCTCGCCCGTTGGCGGATTTTGCTCTCAGGTCGTGATGAAATTGCGTTTTTTACAATTTTACTGCCTGAGTTGTTCGACCTGAACTTCCCCTAGTGCTAGGTTGAACTTCCGTCAACATTGCCCAAATGGGGCTTGTGATATACCGTTGGAAAGCTATGGACACCAGTATCATGACCCAACTTAAAATTTTGACAAAATTTAAGTGGTTTAAGAGCAGTTTTGAAAACCGTTTTTTTTCTTCATACAAAAAACGTGAATCGTATTTTCGATCGCATTTTCAAACCGTTAATCGGAATGAGGCAAATGATATAGCGTTGGAAAGCTGCTGTAAAACCGCTACATCCACACGCGGAAAGTTTTTCTAATTCCCTATGGTTAAAGAGTAATGTGGAAAATCGTAAAACTTCGCAAACCAAACAACCGAGTTCATATTTTCGATATCATTTCTAAACGCCTAATCCAATTGAGACAAATAATATGGCGTTGGAAAGCTTATGAAAATGCGATTTTTTCTCATGTTAAAAGTTTTTTCTAATTTTGAATGGTTTAAGAGTAATTTAGAAAATGATACAAGTTCTACCAAGTTTTTTGATCTATTTTTTAATCATACGTCCGAATGTAGCAAATGATATGGCGTTGGAAAGCCTGATCAAATGCGGAACTTTTTGGTATATATTGTTTCTCCAAATTCATTACAGTTTTACGTTGATTTTGAAAATGGCTGAAAACATATTTTCGCCGTAATTTCTACAAACTTCATCGAAACGGGGCAAATAATATACTGTTGAAAAGCTTCAAAAAATGTGAA
Organism: Aegilops longissima; assembly: GCA_021605205.1. Taxonomy (NCBI): domain Eukaryota; kingdom Viridiplantae; phylum Streptophyta; class Magnoliopsida; order Poales; family Poaceae; genus Aegilops; species Aegilops longissima. The sequence goes on from CM038680.1 coordinate 471,752,165, forward strand.
ACTTTTTCATGTTGATGGTTTTCTCTGAATCGCAACCATTTTCAAGTAATTTCAGAAATGGCGAGGTCACTCATTCTGCCTTTCTCGTGAAACAGATTCATCGAAAATGCATCGCGTGAAGTACCTGAACTTCTGTGGCAGTTCTGCTTGAACTTCACTATGTTTTTCACGTGCTCTTTAGTGTTTGTAGCTCTTCATTCACTCACCGGAATTAAGCAAGTGATACACCAATGATATTCTTTTTGTACAAACCTCTCTCACAATATATTTTTAACTTTTTCCGATCGAGGACTTGAACTTACACAAATGATATTCCTGCCATTTTGAAGTAAATTAGAAAATGACGAAATCATGATTTCTGCCTTCATCGTGAATGGAAATGCATTGCGTGAAGTAGTTGAACTTCTCGGGCATGTCTATTTGAACTTCACTCTAATTTTTGACATGCTGTTTTTTGACGTACTATTTTTTGCACTGCGTGAAGTAGTTGAACTTCTAGGGCATGTCTTTTCGAACTTCACTCTGTTTCCCTTTATTGTATTTTTCTTATATGAAATACTCACCATGTAGTACGTGAACTTCTGGTTGTTATCACTTTGAACTTCTCTCAGGTTTGAGAAAATTATTTTAAAACACAAACGCAACATATTTTTTTATGTATTTTGGACCTCTCTCACAAGAAGTTTTTGAACTTTTCCTTGTCGAGCACTTGAACTTCTAGCAACATTTTTTTCATTTATGAGTTGTTTTTAGAAGTGCAAAAAATGGTGTTGTGTTTTTTTATTTTTTGAAGAGGTAATTCCTAGGTTTTAATAAACTCCAAACTTCTTTGTTATTTCAATATGAACTTCTCTTTTTTATATTTTTGAGTAAAGAATTGTATTCGATTTTTATACAGAAAAAACCGAACATGGAAATACAAGGTGAACCTCTTTCGCAAGAATTTTTGAACTTTTCTGGACAGAGCACTTGAACTTCTTCAACAAATCTGAGTTTTTTATATACTTCAAACTTCTCTATGTACGTGAACCTCCTTTACAAAAATATTTGAACTTCCGGGGCCCATCACATGAACTTCTTGTTAAATGTCTTTTTAGACCTTGTCTTTTTATTCTTTTTTTCGTATATGAAAAGCACTCCATGTAGTAGTTGAATAGCTAGTAGTTTTCACTTTGAATGTCTATGTTTTTTTATTTGAACTTCACATTTTTTAGTAAAGATTTGTTGGTTTATTTCCTTGTAGTAACGGAAAAATTCTAGTTTTCTAATAAATATTGAACGAGCCCGTTATTTAAGTATGAACTTCTAGAGTTTTTTTATTAGAAACGATGAAAATTCTTTTGTATGAATTTTTACTCCTCTATTTAAAAAATTGAACTTCTTGTTTTCATTCTATAATAAAGAGGAAAATCGAATTTTGTATAACCATCGAACTGCTCCGCTTTTTATATTAGAACTTCTAGGTATTTTAATTGATAAAATACCTTCTATATAAATTTGTGTTGAGATGCTTTGTTTTTTTCGTTTAACCTTCTTGGTGTTTGTAATAAACATTGGACTACTTTGTTTTTAAATTTAAAAGTCTAGGTATTTCTAGAAACGGAGAAATCCATGTTTTTTATAATTTTTGAAATGATCATTTTTTTAAAACTTGAACTTCTAGGTTATTTTAGAAATGAGGAAAACCCATTTTCCAAAGACAGAAAAATCCATGAGGTTTTTTCTGTACAAACATATGTGTCACTTTTTTATTTTTCTCATCTTTGTCGAACTCTCCAATTTATTAAATCTGAACTTCGAGAGTTAACACTATTCTAGGTGAACCTTTTTTCGTTCTTCCTATAAAAATATCGTTTGATTCACCCCAAAACACAGGGGGGGAAACTCTAGTATTTACAAGGAGCTCCGAAAACCCACAAAGCCAAAGAATTACAATATTTTGCGTTGCAACTAACATACTTGACCTTTGCATAAACAAAAAATTCAGAAAATTTGGAGAACAACACAACATTTTTGGAGATGATATTCTCAGGAAGTTTGTTGTTCGTTCGGGCATGGGCATATTCAATTTTTACAAAAACTGAATGAGCATCTGAAGTCATTGGTGTACGCAGTGAGCTCTCCCACAAATATTTTTTAACTTCCCCTGACCAAGCACTTGAACTTCTCGCAACAAATTTTCAGAGTTTGCCTTTTATTTCTTTTTTTCTCATATGAAACACACAGTATGTAGTATGTGAACTTCAGGCTGTTATCACTTTTGAACCGGTCTCTGCTTTTTTTAGGCCCAAGTCCTAAAACACTCATCAAAAGTGAGCATGCTAATCCTAGGTTTTTATAATCTTTGAACTTCTCTGCCTTTTTAGTATGAACTTCTTAGTTTTATTCTTATCAAAAAATGACTTTTAAGTAAACATCATACAACCTTTTTAAAATTGAACTTCATTCGTTAATTTTGCATGAAAACAAGAAGAATTTGAGTTTGTTGTATACATCAAATTAATCCGTTTTAAATATGAAATTATTTATTTTCCTTTTTAAAATTGAATTGCTCCAAAAAATTTAAAATGCAAAGTATGACACTACCCTTTAGTAACGAAAAAAAATCTGAATTTTTATAGACATTAAACCCTTCCATTTGTTTTTTCAATTTTGAACTTCTTTGTGTATTTTGAGAAATGGAAAAATTTGGAGTTAATTTTCTTCGTTATTGCGAACTGAACTTCTTGGTTTATTTGTTAGTAACGGGAAAATATGAGTTTTTGTAATAAATATTGAACTGCTCCATTTTTTTAAATTGAATTTCTTGGTTTATTATTTAGTAACGAGGAAAATCTGGGTTTTCATATACATTGAACTATTCTACTTTTTAAAATTGATATTCTTGGTTTTTCAATCTGAAATTCTTGGTGTTATTCATTTGTAATGGAAAATAATAATAAAAATAATGAATTTTCAACTACTCTATTTTCCTAAAAAAAATTAGCTTCCTACATGATAAAACATACACAAAACTTCTATATATATTGAACTTCACGTGTGAATCTACATTTTTTTCGCTGGTAGATTAAACGGCCTTTTTGTCACATTTTTTTTAATTTTTGCATTTTTTTGTTTGAACTTCTTTCTTTTTATATGCAAAAAAAGAACTACTGATTGCACGAAGACACACACAACCATTTTTTGCATGCATGAACACAAGCGTCCTCTGAACTCGACCATTATGTCATACAAAAAATTCCAGCAAATTAAAACGCACACATAACAATTGAAATACCGCTAGCAACATGTTTTGCAATGTTTAATATTTGGATCCCGTAAACCATCATTTTTCCCAACTTTTGTGTTTTTTATAAACGGGAAAATCATAGGTTTGTAATAAACATCGAACCGTCCCGTTTTTCAAATTTGAAGTTCTAAGTATTTGTTTAGAAATGGTGGCGGCCTTTTCTACAGAGCTACTACGTTACATCTTTGTGAACTTTTGATTCCTTTTTTCTTTTTTCACGACATTTTATGAATTTTTGCTTTTGGTGAAATGGCCTTGGCGGTCTGTTTTTCTCATTGATGTTTTTCTTCTGTATGTGGTACACATGAACTTCACGTGTACTTCAAAATTTGAAGTTCTAAGAATTTCTGAAACGTGAACTTCACATGCTACTCAAAATCAAGAAAATTATACACAACAAAACACATACACTTCGCGTGCTACACGCACAACCTTGTGTGCTACGGAGGACATGCATCCACAACATTTTTCTTGTGGTGGAGGTACTAACGTATTAAGACAAGCACCTTGTGTGCTACAGAGGACATGCATGCACAGGGCACATGAATCAGAATAGTATTAACACATTTTGTTTGCAAATCAAGCGAAAAAATAATCTGTGGATACATGAAGTCATGCGTCCAATACCCACAATGAAATAATACTGAGTGCAAAGTAATTTCACAAATGTGCATGATAGCATGGACCCAGTGGATTATGTTCAGTGGTAGCTCCCACTGAAGAATGCATAACACAAATTATAATACAGAACAACAGTGGTTAAGCAATAAAGATTCAAGCCTTTTTAATTATTGCAATGTACATGTTCAGTAATTTTTCACCAGCAATTTTTCTAGTGTGATGCCATCTAAAACTTTTGACTCTAGTTGTAAACACACGCCTCAGACTTCTTAAACCAGCAACTAACTAATGGGAGCGATCAAAGTTTCAGGTACTGTATAGAAAAAACGCACCAAATGGAGGGACGTGCAATGCAAGGACTCACACATTCACACTAGGAATTTAACTGTTGCAACCGTGAGTACATTTGAACCCACAACTGAGATCTTAACTGAACTTTTTGGCCAGTGTGAGACTTGGACGTCTCAGAGAAACTACTAGATGAACCTCGACCAGTGCCAAAAATCGCACGTACCACGCACACATCTCGCCAGGAGGCCTACGGCCACATCACAAGGCAGGTTGAGCTACAGCTGCGGCCTGCAAGAAGCCACGGCTGCGACCACTCTGGTTGCGACAGGGATGAGCAACATGCTGGGATCCATCTTACCTCGCGCGGGGCTGCAAACTGGACAAAGTATAATGCTCATTTGTTTAGAGCTGAACTGAATAATCCGGTGAAGCCGGCCTGCAACGATGGCCAATTTTTTCAGAGGATAAACACAAAAAAGTGATGAAATTGGAGGGCAGGGGCTGTGGCCTTGCAAACCGCCGTGAAGTGATCCCATGATGGAGGCGAACCAGGGGAGTCTGGTGGTTCCTGGTGTCGCTCAGGGAAGAATCGGGGGCGACCGAGGGCGCCCTGGATGGTGGCGGTGGCGAACGGCCTGAGTGCCGCGGCCAGGGCATCTTCAGTCGGGAACCTCGGCGGCGGCCGGCGGGATCAGAGCTAGGCAGTGGTGCCCCGAGATCCACGGCCCGCGATGGCACCGAGGATCCACGGCCCGCGATGGCACCGAGGATCCACGGCCCGCGATGGCACCGAGGATCCACGGCTTGCTCGTCTTCAGTCGGGGAACCCGGCGGCGGCGGGCAGGATCCAAAGACAGGCGGCGGCGCCCAAGATCCATGGTCGGCGACGACGCGCAGGATCCACTACCAAGGTGGATCGGGGCAGAGGTGGTGGTCCATGGTGGCAGTTAGAAGAAGGCAGGGGTGGCGGCGCGCCAGGAGGAAGGCGGGGGCGACGACGTTCCAGGAGGAGTCTGGGCGCGCCAGGAGGAGTCTGGAGGCGGGGACGACGGCTCGTCGGAAGGAGGCGGGGGTGCTGGCGCACCGGTAGAAGGCGTGGTAGGCAGCGGCGGCGATGGGATCGGGGGCGTTGGGGATCGAGGGAAGAAGTGGTGGACGAGAGATCGTTGGTGGGATTTTTTTCCACTATGGATTTGGGAGTTCGGGAGGGAGCAGTCGGGCGGCTGGCTGTGATCCAAATAGTTATTTTAATCTCAGGATTAGAATAGTGTTGTCATATATATATATATATAACAGGCTAAATTGCATGATTATGTACTTTTTGCCACACAGTTATGTCGATACAGCAAAAAAGAAGGGGAAAATAAATTAAAATTCTCAATAGTTGTGGAGAAAAGTTACATAGTGAACCATCGCTGAAATGATGAAATTCATGTATATATCTGGGTTCACTAGCGAAGGAGAGAGAAGTTCATCAGAAAGTTAAATGAAATATTATCATTATTTCTTATGACGATGATACAAAGAATGTGCAGGTCAGTGGATCACTTTTGAATTTAAAGAAATATGCCCAATATCGATGTCGTGCCATTATATCTGCGACTATTGATTTTTTTTTTGTATTGTTCAGATTTTCTTGAATATTTTTGTCGTTCTTTATCGGCATGGCAATGTATTTTTTTTAATGACAAAAAGTAGGTTCATGCAAATTCTTCCATATCCAGTTCCTCTACCTATACTTTATGGAAATGACTACCATTTTGCTCATCATAGTGATTATTTGCTCCAGATCATGTGGTCCATTTTCAAATATATACATGTATACATGAAATGCACGACAGAGAAAATACCATGTCGCTTCATTAAGCACGAGCTCACAGTGTGTGTAATGCAAAGATAATTTATGCTGATTTTTAGGTCAGATTGTGTGTCTCATCTCGAAGTTGGCAATATGGTGTTTCTTGTTCTGATTACTCACACTGTATCTATCATTGTATTTCTGAGATTGTGATGCCTCACAATTCCTTTTAAGCATTATGGTTGGGTACATGCTCTGCTCCAAGGTTGTAATCGGTAACAAAACTTAGTGGCTATGTTGGCCATGATTTTAGAAACCCAAATATCTGAGATATTCAGTTCCTACCTTTGAAGCTTGCTATTGTGATATTTGTTCTGTCATACCCTTTGAGCTTCTTGGTTTTCATTTCTTCTAACCTACAGGATATATGGTGGTGTTCTAAACATATTTCAAGGCATCAAGTCTGAACATTCCATAGTACAACAGATGGGCGCAGCAACGCGCACCATCGATGATCTAATGTATAGTACTAAATCAACCTAGTTCTGGATTTTAGGCAGGCTGTGGATTCACATACATATTATATATGTAATGCCGTGTAAGCCAGATGGCTCGCTCCTGTGATATGAATATGATCTCTATTCCTCGTAATACATTAGAAAATCCCTAAAAAATCTCAAAAGATCCATGGATTCTATGCATCACGGGTACAAGCGTACGCAGAATATTTCAGTTTCTGACTTGTTAGTATGTCATGCATTGATAAACACATATACTGGTGCCTTCTCTCACTTTTCAACGATACCACATATGCCCATGAAATTATGATGATTCAAGTACATTAAGAAATGGATATATAGGATAAGTTAAGACTTTTTTTTGGTGCAGTTCAGATATCCAAACTGCCAGTAAGTGTGTGTACACTGATGCTTGTAAAAGACACACTAGTTATGACCCTCCAGAACTGCTCCCAACTGTTGTCATCTTTTTCAAATGACATACATGCTATATTAATTTGTGTTTTCTTGGAAGAGGAGATTGAGAAAAAAAATCATAACCAGTAAGCAATATGAATCACCCATAACTTGGTCCAAAAAAGTCCAGATATCAACTCCGGCAAGCCAGATCCTGCTCCTTGCACACATTGCTGAAATAAGCAGCCTACGCAACTTTCCAGAAGAGGTTGAAGCAGTGACAGTACTTACTCACTGATGCAACATAAACTCATTGGGAAGTATCAAAACAATCTTATATTTAAGCGACAGAGATCCAAAGTGAAAGTAAGCAGATTGTACCTAGTAACTGTACAAATATATTTCAATCAATTCTGCTTCTCCATTTCAATTTTGATTCAAGGTTGAAGAACTTCAATCCAGATATCACCAAGTCTGCAGTGACCTTCTTCAGGTGCTCGTTCAGCATATCCTCGTAAACAATAAAATTAGCCTCCGAAATAATACCCCTATCTCTCATAACAGAGAACACCTCTCTAGCTCCAGTTGAAGTTGCGTACTTGCAGAATCCATAGATGACAGCAGAGAAGATAAGTTCTTCTATTAAATAACCTAACTCAATCATCTCAAACACCACTTTCATGACCTTCTCCGGGTCTTTTGACCGGCAAGCTTCAATAACAGTTAAGGTGTACTTGAATTCCATTGGCCCATTCTCTACATTTCCAAGACAATCTGATACAAGTGAAACAGCTGCATTTATGTCTCCAATCTTGCATAGCCCTTTCACGAGCGAACGATAGGCTGAAAGACTTGGTATCCATTCAGCCTTCATCATGGAGTTGTAGCATGAGCAAGCCTCTTCAATATTTCCTTCATCCACAAAACATGGAATCATAAGACTATATGTACATGATTCTGGCTCGCAGTCATCTGAAGCTTTCATTTCCTCAAACAGTAATAATGCTTTCTTCCTCTCCTTGATCTGGAGCAGATTCTCAATAAGAATGTTATAAATGTTAACACTGCAATACCCTTTTTGTCTCAAAGTCTTGAACAATTCCACAGCCTTCAATTCCCTACCGCCCTTGAATGCAAAGAGCCTCAAGAAGTCTGCTAAAAATTCTACGGCAGGCAAGCTCAGCTCAACCAATTTGTCAACCAATCCAAAAAACTTAACCATCTCACCCTTATCAGCATAGCAAACTAGTAACTGTGAAACAGTCTCGGAGCTTGGCACTAGCTCCTCCTGAAGGACAATCTGAAACATCTGATGTGCCTTGTCCTCCCGACCTATACCACACAGACCGCCAATGAGTATGTTGTATGTTTTGAGGTCAGCGCGATAGCCAGCATCCACCATCTCCTTCAAAATCCTACAGCCATCCCCAACCCTCCCAGCAGCAACATACCCATCGACGAGTGATGCATACACGATCTGGTCAACCAACAACCCCTTTTTCCTCATCCCCTCAAACAATTTAGCTGCTTTCTCTACCATCCCAGCGTTGCATAGCCCCTCAACCATTGTAGCATATGCCTTTGTATCTGGCTCCACACCATCTCTCCCCATCTCCTCCCACACTCTGATGCAAGCCTCCATGTGCCCCCTGCGCACCATCGTCTTGACCAGCGCAGTGTACACAAACACGTCCGGCCGGCACACCTCATCACGCATCCTCCCAATCATCTCTAGGATCCTCTCCGCCATCCCTTCCTGGCCCAGCGCACGCACGATGATTGCAAATGTGACGGGCATAGGCCTGATGCCACTTTCTGCCATTTCATCGAACAGCTTGAGCGCATCCTCAACATGCCCTGCCGCAGTCAAGGCGCCGAGGACACGGTTGCAAACGTGGACCTGCGGCTGGACAGAGAAGTCATGTCGAAACCGACGGAGCGTGTAGAGCGCACGGAGGGGGCGGCGTGCAGCGGTGTGAAGCCGGACGAGGAGTGTGAGCTGAGGGTGAGAGACGGGCTTGCCGTGGGAGCGAATGAGGTCGGGAAGCTGATCGGCGGCAGCAGGGAGGCCTGCAGCGGAGAGGAGGGAGGCGAGAGCGTGAAACGCGGGGAAGCAGTGTCGGAAGCCCTTCTGGCGGCCGGCCCAGTGGAAGAAGGGGAGGGCGAGCGGGGGAGGTGGCGGCGGGTGCGCACTGAGGACCTCAGCCACGAGGGTGGGTGGTACTCGGCGGAGCTTGGACAGGTCGGCGACCACGGGAGGGCCCCAGCGCTGGTGCCGGCGGAGGGCGTCGAGCAAGAATCGCGCGAGCGGGGAGAGACGGCGGGAAGAGGCGGATGTGGAATGCGACGGAGTAGGTGGCGAGCGAGGAGAGTGCGATGGGGAGGAGGGGTCCCAGTCAGGGAGGTGGAAAGGGGCGGTGGTTGCGGCGGGCGAAGGGGAGCGGGGGGAGCAGGTTCCAGGAGAGGTGGCGCGGAGGTGGGTGATGAGACTGCCATGGACGGTGGGGCGGTACGGGGACGCGCGGCGGCGGCCATGGTAGATCGTGTGCCTGCGGCGGCTGTCAGCCGGACCGGGAGGGGATAACGGAGAGGTCATTCTCAGTGTGCGGTGGCACGCCGCAGCGCCGTCGCGAGGAGCATGAGCAGAGGAAGCCGGCGTAGAGGGGAGAAATGCGAGCGAGCGAGTCTGCCCTGGGCGGCATCTGCTCCGGCACATCCAACGGCCGGCGGGACTTCATGATTGGAACACGTTTGGAGCCGGCAGGCCGGTCGAACGCCACGTTGGCTCACGCGTCACGAAACAACCACCCCACGTGAGACACGTCTACACAATAGGTTTCGCGCGACTATTCCTCTTTTTCTTTCATCTCCGATCATCGTGGCTCCGCTCCTCCACAGTCCCCCTGATGCGGAGCATCCTACGGATATCATCATGACAAGAGTCCGTTTGGCAAGTGACATGTGCGATCTCTACTTCACATACATAAAGATGAATCATCTCCTTTACACGTGCTCACTTGGCCCCTTCAAGGATAATATACTACTTAACAACCCTCTCGTGTGCATGTATAGGTATTTTCGAAACACTACGGACGACGAGGAGGAGTGCGAGCGCAAGTGTACAACTACACCATCCGCGGGGGAAGCGTTGAAGAGAAGACGGAAGAAATGAGAAGAAGACGGAGCGGCTGCTGGAGCTAGGCCGGACATCCGGACCTTCCCCCGGATCGTCCGGATAAGTGCGCCGAAGACACCCGAAGGCTTCCACCGAAGCCGGATCATCCGAGACCCCGTTCGGATAATCCGGACCCCCGACGCCCGGATCATCCGGGACCCCGTCTGGATCATCTGGCCTTGCTTGCGCGCATGACTTGCGCTGAGGCCTGTGTACCCATTCGCCCCTCACTTACCCCTTCACCCCTTGGACTATAAATAGACCTCCTCCACCTTCTTTCTAGGGTTAGCAAAGTGATAGCTCATTTGTATGTGAGCTTTGCTCCTACCTACCTCTACTTTTGAGAGAGAGAGAGACTACCACTCCCATGGAGTTCAAGCCCTTCATGTGAGCATGTGAGAAGATCCTATGAGATATCATCAAGACTCCAACTCCTCCAAGGATTGGGATGAATTTTGCCTTGTATCTTTCCCTTTGTTGCTCATGTACCTTGTGGATCTTGTGTGTTTGATTGTCTAGTGGATGTGTGATTGGACTTGTTCTTGAGTGTTTCCCCTTGTGATTTCTCTCCGTTCTTCCCCGTGTTCATCGTGTTCTTCGAGGGAGCCCACTGCAATCGTGAAAGATCGGCCTACCCCGGGTTAGCCCCGTATCATATGGTATCAGAGCCAGGTTTTTCACGAATTTGGAGTCCGCCCACCGTTTTCTAGCCTTTTTTTTGCTTGATTTTGCCCTAAATTTCGAAAATCCCCATCAAAAATAGCCTCAATTTTTTTTTTGATTTGTTGGTTTGATGAAGTTTTGTTGATTTTGGTCCATGGATTTGCTTGGTTTCGAGTGGATCTAGCATCTCCCCAAGTTTCCCCACCTTCCATCCACGAAATCTTCATAATTTTGCCTCCGAAATCACCCCATTTCCGCCCAAAAATTTGTCCCCGAGAGGAAATCCCGAGCAGTTTGACCTGCCCGGATCATCCGGACCTTCTCCCGGATCATCCGGACACCTCCCGGATCAGCTGGACCCTCTCCCGGACGTCCGGATAACCCACGCACCGAACAACTGAACCGGAGCTGACGAACCCGGATCATCCGGAAGTACTCCCGGATCATCCAGACCTGACCCGGATCAGCCGGACCCCCTCCCGGATGTCCGGGCAACCCTGAAACTGACACGGCTGAAAACTTGTTTTGGTCATAACTAATTCATCCGGAGTCTGATTTGGACATTATTTAGCTAGTTTTGAAGCTATTGACATCCTTCATCCCACAAAAATACCACCACCATCATTTGACTCCATCAATTTTTCTGAAATTTGGCAAGTTTGCCTAGGGCCACCACCATATCATCCGCATTACCATAACCAACTTCCGTAACCTAACCCATTTTTGTTCCCCATCGCATTCGTGGTTGTTTGATTAGTTATTCGAGTCTCCTAAGGTGTTTTGGCTACTTAGGGACGGTTGCTTCTTCATCAACCACCACCACTTCCGCTTCCGCATAACTGATGTCTACTACACAACCTTCTTCTTGTAGACGTTGTTGGGCCTTCAAGTGCAGAGGTTTGTAGGACAGTAGAAAATTTCCCTCAAGTGGATGACCTAAGGTTTATCAATCCGTAGGAGGCGTAGGATGAAGATGGTCTCTCTCAAGCAACCATGCGACCAAATAACAAAGAGTCTCTTGTGTCCCCAACACACCCAATACAATGGTAAATTGTATAGGTGCACTAGTTCGGCGAAGAGATGGCGATACAAGTGGTATATGGATAGTAGATAAAGGTTTTTGTAATCTGAAAATATAAAAATAGCAAGGTAACAAGTGGTAAAAGTGAGCGTAAACGGTATTGCAATGCTAGGAAACAAGGCCTAGGGTTCATACTTTCACTAGTGCAAGTTCTCTCAACAATAATAACATAATTGGATCACATAACTATCCCTCAACATGCAACAAGGAGTCACTCCAAAGTCACTAATAGAGGAAAACAAATAAAGAGATTATGGTAGGGTACGAAACCACTTCAAAGTTATTCTTTCCAATCAATCCGTTGGGCTATTCCTATAAGTGTCACAAACAGCCCTAGAGTTCGTACTAGAATAACACCTTAAGACACAAATCAACCAAAACCCTAATGTCACCTAGATACTCCAGTGTCACCTCAAGTATCCGTGGGTATGATTATATGATATGCATCACAAAATCTCAATTAAACTATTCAAACCAACACATAGAACCTCAAAGAGTGCCCCAAAGTTTCTACCGGAGAATCACGACGAAAACGTGTGCTAACCCCTATGCATAGGTTCATGGGTAGAACCCGCAAGTTGATCACCAAAACATACATCAAGTGAATCACGTGATATCCCATTGTCACCACAGATACGCACGGCAAGACATACATCAAGTGTTCTCAAATCTTTAAAGACTCAATCCGATAAGATTACTTCAAGGGGAAAACTCAATTCATTAAAAGAGAGTAGAGGGAGAGAAGAAACATAAGATCCAACTATAATAGCAAAGCTGGCGATACATCAAGATCGTGCCAAATAAAGAACACGAGAGAGACAGATCAAACACATAACTGCTGGTACATACCCTCAGCCCCGAGGGTGAACTACTCCCTCCTCGTCATGGAGAGCGCCGGGATGATGAAGATGGCCACATGTGAGGATTCCCCCCTCCGGCAGGGTGCCGGAACAGGGTCCCGATTGGTTTTTGGTGGCTACAGAGGCTTGCGGCGGTGGAACTCCCGATCTATTTTCCGTTCTGGAAGTTTTAGGGTACGTGGAGTTATATAGGCGAAAGAAGCACGTCAGGGGAGCCACGAGGGCCCCACGAGGCAGGGGCGCGCCCTAGGGGGGTGGGCGCGCCCCCCACCCTCGTGGCTTCTTCGTTCCTTCCTTGATGTGGGGTCCAAGTCCATCGGGTAGCTTTAGTTCCAAAAATAACTTCTCTAGTTGATTTCGTTCCGTTTCGACTCCGTCTGATATTCCTTTTCTTCAAAACACTGAAATAGGAAAAAAAACAGCAAATCTGGGTTGGGCCTCCGGTTAATAGGTTAGTCCCAAAAGTAATATAAAAGTGGAAAATAAAGCCCAATATTGCCCAAAAAAGTAGATAATATAGCATGGAGCAATCAAAAATTATAGATACGTTGGAGACGTATCAAGCATCCCCAAGCTTAATTCCTGCTCGTCCTCGAGTAGGTAAATGATAAAAAAGATAATTTTTGATGTGGAATGCTACTTGGCATAATTTCAATGTAATTATCTTACTTGTGGTATGAATATTTAGATCCGAAAGATTCAAGATAAAAGTTCATATTGACATAAAAATAATAATACTTCAAGCATACTAACTAAGCAATTATGTCCTCTCAAAATAACATGGCCAAAGAAAGTTCATCCCTACAAAATCATATAGTTTAGTCATGCTCCATTTTCGTCACACAAGAATGATCTCATCATGCACAACCCCGATGACAAGCCAAGCAATTGTTTCATACTTTAATAATCTCAAACTTATAAATCTTCATGCAATACATGAGCGTGAGCCATGGATATAGCACTATGGGTGGAATAGAATATGATGATGGGGGTTATGTGGAGAAGACAAAAAAGGAGAAGGTCTTACATCAACGAGGCTAATCAACGGGCTATGTAGATGCCCATCAATTGATGTTAATGCAAGGAGTAGGGATTGCCATGCAACGGATGCACTAGAGCTATAAATGTATGAAAGCTCAACAAAAGAAACTAAGTGGGTGTGCATCCAACTTGCTTGCTCACGAAGACCTAGGGCATTTGAGGAAGCCCATCGTTGGAATATGCAAGCCAAGTTCTATAATGAAAAATTCCCACTAGTATATGAAAGTGAGAAAACAAGAGACTCTCTATCATGAAAAACATGGTGCTACTTTGAAGCACAAGTGTGGAAAAAAGGATAGTAGCATTGCCCCTTATTATTATTATTTTTTATTTTTTTATTTTTTTGGGCCTTTTTTTCTTTGGCCTTTCTCTCTTTTTTGGGGACAATGCTCTATTAAATGATGATCATCACACTTCTATTTATTTACAACTCAATGATTACAACTCGATACTAGAACATAGTATGACTCTATATGAATGCCTCCGGCGGTGTACCGGGATATGCAATGAATCAAGAGTGACATGTATGAAAGAATTATGAACAGTGGCTTTGCCACAAATACAATGTCAACTACATGATCATGCTAAGCAATATGACAATGATGAATGTGTCATGAAGAACGGTATGGTGGAAAGTTGCATGGCAATATATCTCGGAATGGCTATGGAAATGCCATAATAGGTAGGTATGGTGGCTGTTTTGAGGAAGATATAAGGAGGTTTATGTGTGAAAGAGCGTATCATATCACGGGGTTTGGATGCACCGGCGAAGTTTGCACCAACTCTCAATGTGAGAAAGGGCAATGCACGATACCGAAGAGGCTAGCAATGATGGAAGGGTGAGAGTGCGTATAATCCATGGACTCAATCATTAGTCATAAAGAATTCACATACTTATTGCAAAAATCTACAAGTCATAAAAAACCAAAGCACTACGCGCATGCTCCTAGGGGGATAGATTGGTAGGAAAAGACCATCGCTCGTCCACGACCGCCACTCATAAGGAGGACAATCAAATAACACCTCATGTTTCAAATTTGTTACATAACGTTTACCATATGTGCATGCTACGGGACTTGCAAACTTCAACACAAGCATTTCTCAAATTCACAACTACTCAACTAGCACAACTTTAATATCACTACCTCCATATCTCAAAACAATCATCAAGGATCAAACTTTTCATAGTATTCAACACACTCATAAGAATTCTTACAAATCTTTTATGCTTAGCATATTAGGATTATTTAAGAAAATTACCATGCTATTGAAGACTCTCAAAATAATCTAAGTGAAGCATGAGAGTTCATATATTTCTTCAAAATAAAACCACCATTGTGCTCTAAAAGATATAAGTGAAGCACTAGAGCAAATGACAAACTACTCTGAAAGATATAAGTGAAGATCAATGAGTAGTTGTATAATTATACAACTATGTGAAGACTCTCTAAAATTTAGGAATTTCATATCTTGATACTTTATTCAAACAGCAAGCAAATCTAAAGAAAATAAAATGACGCTCCAAGCAAAACACATATCATGTGGTGAATAAAAATATAGCTCAAAGTAAAGTTACCGATGAACGAAGACGAAAGAGGGGATGCCTTCCGGGGCATCCCCAAGCTTAGACGCTTGGTTATCCCTGAATATTACCTTGGGGTTCCTTTGGCATCCCCAAGCTTAGGATCTTGCCACTCCTTATTCCATAGTCCATCGAATCTTTACCCAAAACTTGAAAACTCCACAACACAAAACTTAACAGAAAACTCGTGAGCTCCGTTAGCGAAAGAAAACAAAACACCACTTCATGGTACTGTAATGAAATCATTCTTTATTTATATTGGTGTTAAACCTAATGTATTCCAACTTCTCTATGGTTTATAAACTATTTTACTAGCCATAGATTCATCAAAATAAGCAAACAACGCACGAAAAACAGAATCTGTCAAAAACAGAACAGTCTGTAGTAATCTGTAACTAAAGCAAACTTATGGAACTCCAAAAATTCTAAAATAAATTGCTGGACCTGAGTAATTTTACTAGTAATCATCTGAAAAAAGAATTAACTAAATAGCACTCTCCAGTAAAAAGTTTTAGCTAATCTCGTGAGTGCTAAAGTTTCTGTTTTTTACAGCATGATCATAAAGACTTCACCAAAGTCTTCCCAAAGGTTCTACTTGGCACAAACACTAATTAAGACATATAACCACATCTAAACAGAATCTAGATGGATTATTTATTACTAAACAGAACGAAAAAGTAAGAAACTAAAATAAAATTGGGTTGCCTCCCAACAAGCGCTAACGTTTAACGCCCCTAGCTAGGCATGACGATTTAAATGATGCTCACATAAAGATAAGAATTGAAACATAAAGAGAGCATCATGAAGAATATGACTAGCATATTTAAGTCTAACCCACTTCTTATGCATAGAGATTTTGTGAGCAAACAACTTATGGGAACAAGAATCAACTTGCATAGGAAGGTAAAACAAGCATAACTTCAAAACATTAAGCACATAGAGAGGAAACTTGATATTATTGCAATATGTAGAAGCATATGTTCCTCCCTCGTAATAATTTTCAGTAGCATCATGAATGAATTCAACAATATAATCAGCGCCTAAAGCATTCTTTTCATGATCTACTTGCATAAAAAATTTACTACTCTCCACATAAGCAAGATTCTTCTCATGAATAATAGTGGGAGCAGACTCAACAAAATAACTATCATATGATTTAAAATTAAGATCAAGATGACAAGTTTCATAGTTATCATTATTCTTTAAAGCATACGTGTCATCACAATAATCATCATAGATAGGAGGCATGCTTTCATCACAGTAAATTTTCTCAACAAAGCTTGGGGGACAAAAAATATCATCTTGATGAAACATAGCTTCCCCAAGCTTGTGGCTTTGCATATCATTAGCATCATGGATATTCAAGGAATTCATACTAACAACATTGAAATCATGCTCATCATTCAAAGATCTAGTGCCAAATAATTTAATGCATTCTTCTTCTAACACTTTGGCACAATTTTCCTTTCCATCATACTCATGAAAGATATTAAAAAGATGAAGCGTATGAGACAAACTCAATTCCATTTTTTTTGTAATTTTCTTTTATAAACTAAACTAGTGCTAAAACAAGAAGCAAAAAGATTCGATTGCAAGATCTAAAGATATACTGATACGTCTCCAACGTATCTATAATTTTTGATTGCTCCATGCTATATTATCTATTGTTTTGGACTATATTGGGCTTTATTTTCCACTTTTATATTACTTTTGGCACTAACCTATTAACCGGAGGCCCAGCCCAGAATTGCTGTTTTTTTTTGCCTATTTCAGTGTTTCGAACAAACGGAATATCAAACGGAGTCCAAACGGAATGAAACCTTCGAGAACGTGATTTTCTCATCACATAAGATCCAGGAGACTTGGACCCTCCGTCAAGAAAGCCACGAGGCGGTCACGAGGGTGGAGGGTGCCCCCCCAGGGCGCGCCCCTGCCTCATGGGCCCCCCGAAGCTCCACCGATGTACTTCTTCCTCCTATATATACCTACGTACCCCCAACAGATCAGATACGGAGCCAAAAACCTAATTCCACCGCCGCAACTTTCTGTATCCACGAGATCCCATCTTGGGGCCTGTTCCGAAGCTCCGCCGGAAGGGGATTCCACCATGGAGGGCTTATATATCATCACCATAGCCTCTCTGATGAAGTGTGAGTAGTTTACCTCAGACCTTCGGGTCCATAGTTAGTAGCTAGATGGCTTCTTCTCTCTTTTTGGATCTCAATACAATGTTCTCCCCCTCTCTCGTGGAGATCTATTCGATGTAATCTTCTTTTTGCGGTGTGTTTGTTGAGACTGATGAATTGTGGGTTTATGATCAAGATTATCTATGAGCAATATTTGAATCTTATCTGAATTCTTTTATGTATGATTGAGATATCTTTGCAAGTCTCTTCGAATTATCCGTTTGGTTTGGCCAACTAGATTGGTAGTTCTTGCAATGGGAGAAGTGTTTAGCTTTGGGTTCAATCTTGCGGTGTCCTTACCCGATGTGGAAAGGGTTGCAAGGCACGTATTGTATTGTTGCCATCGAGGATAACAAGATGGGGTATTTATCATATTGCATGAATTTATTCCTCTACATCATGTCATCCTGCTTAAGGCGTTACTCTGTTTTCATTAACTTAATACTCTAGATGCATCTTTGGATAGCGGTCGATGAGTGGAGTAATAGTAGTAGATGCAGGCAGGAGTCGGTCTACTTGTCTCGGACGTGATGCCTATATACATGATCATACCTAGATACTCTCATAACTATGCTCAATTCATCAATTGCTCAACAGTAATTGTTCACCCACCGTAAAATACCTATGCTCTTGAGAGAAGCCACTAGTGAAATCTATGGCCCCGGGGTCTATTTTCATCATATTAATCTTCCTACGCTTTATTATTGTTTTTCTCTTTACTTTGCCTTTCTATTTTACTTTGCATCTTTATACCAAAAATACCAAAAATATTATTTATCATCTCTATCAGATCTCACTCTCGTAAGTGACCGTGAAGGGATTGACAACCCCTATTCGCGTTGGTTGCGAGGAGCTATTTGCTTTGTGTAGGTACGAGGGACTTGCGCGTGGCCTCCTACTGGATTGATACCTTGGTTCTCAAAAACTGAGGGAAATACTTACGCTACTCTGCTGCATCATCCTCTCCTCTTCGGGGAAAACCAACGCAAGCTAAGACGTAGCAAGAATGATTTCTGGCGCCGTAGCCGGGGAGTCTACGCAAAAGTCAACATACAAAGTACCCATCACAATCCCTTATCTCCCACACTACATTATTTGCCATTTGCCTCTCGTTTTCCTCTCCCCCACTTCACCCTTGCCGTTTTATTCGCCCTCTCTTTTTCGTTCGCCTTGATGTCTTTCTTGGCTCGTTTTTTTCGCTTGGTTGAAATAGTTGAGTATTTATTCCTAAACAGAGAAGCTAATATCTATCGATCCTCATCCGCTTGCCAATCTTTTTAAGAGATCCAATTATGATGAACCAATTCCTAGTGATTTGGATGCACTAGATTATCTTTATAAGCTTTTGCCTGAAATCCGTAAATCTGAAAATTGTGATGAAGTGCCTCATGATAGATCTTTGAATAAAAAGCATGATTGCAATGATTTTATTATAAATCCTATTGATGTAAATTATGCTAATAATATGCTAAACCCTAAGCTTGGGGATGCTAGTTTTGCTATGTCCAACAGTCATGATTGGGGAGATTCTTCTTATGATCTTGAAAATTTATTTAAGCCCCATGATGAATATAAGATTGATAATAGTGTTTGCAATAATATTGAAAGTGGTTTTGGAAGAGTGTCAACTTTAGATCTCACATATTTGGATAACATTCAATCTTATGAAACTTTTGATAAAAGTGGGCTTGGAGAAATCATGACTTTAGTTAATGATAATCCCACTATTTTGGAAGAGTGTCAACTTCGCATGCATGTGGATCATGTTGAGAATATGTTATTTGATAGCTATATTGTTGAATTTTCTTATGATCCTACATGTAATTATTATGAGAGAGGAAAATATGGTTATACAAATTTTCATGTTACTAAATTACCTCTCGTTATGTTGAGATTGCTATTGTTCTTTTCCGCTTCCTTGCATATGCTAGTTTTTTGCTTGCTATGATAATTTGTTTTTCTATAAGATGCCTATGCATAGGAAGTATGTTAGACTTAGATGTGTTTGTCACGTGTTTTATGATGCTCTCTTTGTGCTTCAATTCTTGTCTTTCATGTGAGCATCATTAAAATTATCAATGCCTAGCTAAAAAGGCTTTTAAAAAAGCGCTTGTTGGGAGACAACCCTATATTTTTCCTTGATGCTTAGTAATAAATAATACATCTACCTTCTGTTTAGATGTGGTTTTATGTTTTAATTAGTGTTTGTGCCAAGTTAAACCTATAGGATCTTCTTGGATAATAGTTATTTGATCTTTCTGTAATTTCCAGAAACTTTCGGTTCACGAAAACAATTGTTAAAAATCACCAGAACGTGATAAAATAGCGATTAAAATTGCTTCTGATAAATAAAAAAAAATTCTAGGACTTCCTATTTTGGCTTAAGTTTTGGAGTTCTAGAAGTTTGCGTTAGTTACAGATTACTACAGAATGTTCTGTTTTTGACAGATTCTGTTTCTCGTGTGTTGTTTGCTTATTTTGATGAATCTATGGCTAGTAAAATAGTTTATGATCCATAGAGAAGTTGGAATACAGTATGTTTAACACCAATATAAATAAAGAATGAGTTCATTATAGTATCTTGAAGTGGTCTTTTGTTTTCTTTCGCTAACGGAGCTCACGAGATTTCTGTTGAGTTTTGTGTTGTGAAGTTTTCAAGTTTTGGGTGATTTTTTTTTATGGATTATGGAACAAGGAGTGGCAAGAGCCTAAGCTTGGGGATGCCCATGGAACCCCCAAGATAATCCAAGGACACCAAAAATTCAAAGCTTGGGGATGCCCCGGAAGGCATCCCCTCTTTCGTCCACTTCCATCGGTAACTTTACTTGGAGCTATATTTTTATTCACCACATGATATGTGTTTTGCTTGGAGCGTCTTGTATTATTTGCGTCTTTGCTTGTTAGTTTACCACAATCATCCTTGCTGTACACACATTTTGAGAGAGCCATACATGAATTGGAATTTGTTAGAATACTCTATGTGCTTCACTTATATCTTTTGAGCTTGATAGTTTTGCTCTATGTGCTTCACTTATATCTTTTGAGCTTGATAGTTTTGCTCTATGTGCTTCACTTATATCTTTTGAGCTTGATAGTTTGCTCTAGTACTTCACTTATATCTTTTAGAGCACAGTGGTGGATTTGTTTTAAAGAAACTATTGATCTCTCATGCTTCACTTAGATTATTTTGAGAGTCTTAAATAGCATGGTAATTTGCTTAATAATAATATGCTTGGTATTCAAGATTTGTAGAACTTTCTTTTGAGTGCGTTGAATACTAAGAAAAGTTTGATGCTTGATAATTGTTTTGAGATATGAAGGTAATAATATTAGAGTCATGCTAGTTGAGTAATTGTGAATTTGAGGAATACGTGTGTTAAAGTTTGTGATTCCCGTAGCATGCACGTATGGTGAACCGTTATGTGATGAAGTCGGAGCATGATTTATCTATTGATTGTCTTCCTTATGAGTGGCAGTCGGGGATGAGCGATGGTCTTTTCCTATCAATCTATCCCCCTAGGAGCATGCACGTAATACTTTGCTTTGATAACTTGTAGATTTTTGCAATAAGTATATGAGTTCTTTATGACTAATGTTGAGTCCATGGATTATATGCATTTTTCTCACCCTTCCACCATTGCTAGCCTTTCTAATACCGCGCACTTTTCACCGGTATCATACACCCACCATATACCTTCCTCAAAACAGCCACCATACCTACCTATCATGGCATTTCTATAGCCATTCCGAGATATATTGCCATGCAACTTTCCACCGTTCTGTTTATTATGACACTCCATCATTGTCATATTTCTTAGCATGATCATGTAGTTGACATCGTATTTGTGGCAAGGCCACCGTTCATAATTCTTTCATACATGTCACTTATGAATCATTGCATATCCCGGTACACCGCCGGGGGCATACACATAGAGTCATATTTTGTTCTAAGTATCGAGTTGTAATTGTTGAGTTGTAAGAAAAATAAAAGTGTGATGATCATCATTTTTAGAGCATTGTCCTAGTGAGGAAAGGATGATGGAGACTATGATTCCCCCACAAGTCGGGATGAGACTCCGGACAAAAAAGAAGAAGAAAAGAGGCCATAAAAAAAGAGAAAAGGCCCAAAAAAAGAGAGAAAAAGAGAGAAGGGACAATGTTACTATCCTTTTACCACACTTGTGCTTCAAAGTAGCACCATGATCTTCATAATAGAGAGTCTCTCGTTTTGTCACTTTCATATACTAGTGGGAATTTTTCATTATAGAACTTGGCTTGTATATTCCAATGATGGGCTTCCTCAAAATGTCCTAGGTCTTCGTGAGCAAGCGAGTTGGATGCACACCCACTTAGTTGTTGGGGATCGTTGCAGAAATTAAAATTTTCTACACATCACCAAGATCAATCTATGGAGTGTTCTAGCAACGAGAGGGATAGGAGTGCATCTACATACCCTTGTAGATCGCGAGCGGAAGCGTTCAAGAGAACGGGGTTGATGGAGTCGTACTCGTCGTGATCCAAATCACCGATGACCGAGTGCCGAACAGACGGCACCTCCGCGTTCAACACACGTACGGTTGGGAAGACGTCTCCTCCTTCTTGATCCAGCAAGGGGGAAGGAGAGGTTGATGGAGATCCAGCAGCACGACGGCGTGGTGGTGGATGCAGCGGGGATCTCGGCAGGGCTTCGCCAAGCTCAGCGAGAGGGAGAGGTGTCATGGGAAGGGCCGGCAGGCGCCAGGGGTTGTGTCTGGCTGCCCTTCCTCCCCCCACTATATATAGGCCCCCTGGGGGGCGCCGGCCCTAGGAGATGGGATCTCCAAGGGGGGCAAGGGGGGCGCCCCCCACCCCTAGGGTTTCCTGCCCTAGGCGCAGGGGGAGGCCCAAGGGGGGCGCACCAGCCCACCAGGGCTGGTTCCCCTTCCCACTTCTGCCCATGGGGCCCTCCGGGATAGGTGGTCCCACCCGGTGGACCCCCGGGACCCTTCCGGTGGTCCCGTAACAATACGGGTGACTCCCGAAACTTTCCCGATGGCCGAAACTTGACTTCCTATATATAAATCTTTACCTCCAGACCATTCTGGAACTCCTCGTGACGTCCGGGATCTCATCCGGAACTCCGAACAACTTTCGGGTCACTGCATACTAATATCTCTACAACCCTAGCGTCACCGAACCTTAAGTGTGTAGACCCTACGGGTTCGGGAGACATGCAGACATGACCGAGACGACTCTCCGGTTAATAACCAACAGCGGGATCTGGATACCCATGTTGGCTCCCACATACTCCTCGATGATATCATCGGATGAACCACGATGTCGAGGATTCAATCAATCCCGTATTCAATTCCCTTTGTCAATCGGTACGTTACTTGCCTAAGACTCGATCGTCGGTATCCCAATACCTCGTTCAATCTCGTTATCGCAAGTCACCTTACTCGCATCAGTAATGCATGATCCGTGATCAACCACTTGGTCACATTGAGCTCATTATGATGATGCATTACCGAGTGGGCCCAGAGATACCTCTCCGTCATGCGGAGTGACAAATCCCAGTCTCGATTCGTGCCAACCCAACAGACACTTTCGGAGATACCCGTAGTGCACCTTTATAGTCACCCAATTACGTTGTGACGTTTGGCACACCCAAAGCACTCCTACGGTATCCGGGAGTTGCACAATCTCATGGTCTAAGGAAATGATACTTGACATTTGGAAAAGCTCTAGCAAACGAACTACACGATCTTGTGCTATGCTTAGGATTGGGTCTTGTCCATCACATCATTCTCCTAATGATGTGATCCGGTTATCAATGACATCCAATGTCCACAGTCAGGAAACCATGACTATCTGTTGATCAACGAGCTAGTCAACTAGAGCCTCACTAGGGACGTGTTGTGGTCTATGTATTCACACATGTATTACGATTTCCGGATAACACAATTATAGCATGAACAATAGACAATTATCATGAACAAATAAATATAATAATAACCATTTTATTATTGCCTCTAGGGCATATTTCCAACAGTCTCCCACTTGCACTAGAGTCAATAATCTAGTTACATTGTGATGAATCGAACACCCATAGAGTTCTGGTGTTGATCATGTTTTGCTCTAGGGAGAGGTTTAGTCAACGGATCTGCTACATTCAGGTCTGTATGTACTTTACAAATATCTATGTCTCCATTTTGAACACTTTCACGAATGGAGTTGAAGCGACGCTTGATATGCCTGGTCTTCCTGTGAAACCTGGGCTCCTTGGCAAGGGCAATAGCTCGAGTGTTGTCACAGAAGAGAGTGACCGGCCCCGACGCATTGGGTATGACTCCTAGGTCGGCGATGAACTCCTTCATCCAGATTGCTTCATGCGCTGCCTCCCAGGCTACCATGTACTCAGCTTCACATGTAGATCCCGCCACGATGCTTTGCTTGCAACTGCACCAGCTTACTGCCCCACCATTCAAAATAAACACGTATCCGGTTTGTGACTTAGAGTCATCCAGATCTGTGTCGAAGCTAGCGTCGACGTAACCCTTTACGACGAGCTCTTCGTCACCTCCATACACGAGAAACATGTCCTTAGTCCTTTTCATGTACTTCAGGATATTCTTGACCGCTGTCTAGTGTTCCATGCCGGGATTACTTTGGTACCTTCCTATCAAACTTACGGCAAGGTTTACATCAGGTCTAGTACACAACATGGCATACATAATAGACCCTATGGCCGAGGCATAGGGGACGACGCTCATCTTTTGTCTATCTTCTGCCGTGGTCGGGCATTGAGCCGTGCTCAATCGCACACCTTGCAATGAGCAAGAACCCTTCTTGGACTGATCCATATTGAACTTCTTCAATATCTTGTCAAGGTACGTACTTTGTGAAAGACCAATGAGGCGTCTCGATCTATCTCTATAGATCTTGATGCCTAATATATAAGCAGCTTCTCCAAGGTCCTTCATTGAAAAACACTTGTTCAAGTAGGCCTTTATGCTTTCCAAGAATTCTATATCATTTCCCATCAACAGTATGTCATCCACATATAATATGAGAAATGCTACGGAGCTCCCACTCACTTTCTTGTAAACACAGGCTTCTCCATAAGTCTGTGTAAACCCAAATGCTTTGATCATCTCATCAAATCGAATGTTCCAACTCCGAGATGCTTGCACCAGCCCATAGATTGAGCGTTGCACTTGCACACCTTGTTAGCATTCTTAGGATCGACAAAACCTTCCGGTTGCATCATATACAATTCTTCCTTAAGAAAGCCGTTAAGGAATGCCGTTTTGACGTCCATTTTCCATATCTCATAATCATAGAATGCGGCAATTGCTAACATGATTCAGACGGATTTCAGCTTCGCTACGGGTGAGAAAGTCTCGTCGTAGTCAACCCTTGAACTTGTCGATAACCCTTAGCGACAAGTCGAGCCTTATAGATGGTCACATTACCATCCGCGTCTGTCTTCTTCTTAAAGATCCATTTATTTTCTATGGCTCGCCGATCATCGGGCAAGTCAGTCAAAGTCCATACTTCGTTTTCATACATGGATCCTATCTCGGATTTCATGGCTTCTAGCCATTTGTCAGAATCTGGGCCCGCCATTGCTTCTTCATAGTTCGAAGGTTCACCGTTGTCCAACAACATGATTTCCAAGACAGGGTTGCCATACCACTCTGGTTCGGAACGTGTCCTTGTGGACCTACGAAGTTCAATAGGAGCTTGATCCGAAGTACCTTGATCATCATCATTAACCTCCTCTCTAGTCGGTGCAGGCACCACAGGAACATCTTCCTGAGCTGCGCTACTTTCCGTTTCAAGAGGTAGTACTTCATCAAGCTCTGCTTTCCTCCCACTTACTTCTTTCGAGAGAAACTCTTTCTACAGAAAGGATCCGTTCTTAGCAACAAAGATCTTGCCTTCGGATCTGAGGTAGAAGGTATACCCAATGGTTTCCTTAGGGTATCCTATGAAGACGCATTTTCCGACTTGGGTTCGAGCTTTTCAGGTTGAAGTTTCTTGACATAAGCATCGCATCCCCAAACTTTTAGAAACGACAGCTTAGGTTTCTTCCCAAACCATAATTCATACGGTGTCGTCTCAACGGATTTCGACGGAGCCCTATTTAAAGTGAATGCGGCAGTCTCTAAAGCACAGCCCAAAATGAGAGCGGTAGATCGGTAAGAGACATCATAGATCGCACCATATCCAATAGAGTGCATTTACGACGTTCAGACACACCATTTCGCTGAGGTGTTCCAGGCGACGTGAGTTGTGAAACTATTCCACATTTCCTTAAGTGTGTGCCAAATTCGTGACTCAAATATTCCCCTCCACGATCTGATCGTAAGAATTTTATTTTCTTGTCACGTTGATTCTCAACCTCACTCTGAAATTCCTTGAACTTTTCAAAGGTCTCAGACTTGTGTTTCATTAAGCAGACATACCCATATCTACTCAAGTCATCAGTGAGAGTGAGAACATAACGATAGCCACCATGAGCCTCAACACTCATTGGACCGCACACATCAAGTATGTATGATTTCCAATAAGTTGGTTGCTCGCTCCATTGTTCCGAGAACGGAGTCTTGGTCATTTTACCCATGAGGCATGGTTCGACGTGTCAAATGATTAAGTAATCAAGAAACTCCAAAAGTCCATCTGCATGGAGCTTCTTCATGCGTTTGACACCTATGTGACCAAGGCGGCAGTGCCACAAGTATGTGGGACTATCATTATCAACCTTACATCTTTTGGTATTCACACTAAAAATATGTGTAGCATTACGTTCTAGATTCATTAAGATTAAACCATTCACCAGCGGGGCATGACCATAAAACATATCTCTCATATAAATAGAACAACCATTATTCTCGGATTTAAATGAGTAGCCATCTAGAATCAAACGAGATCCTGATACAATGTTCATGCTCAAAGCTGGCACTAAATAACAATTATTGAGGTTTAAAACTAATCCCGTAGGTAAATGTAGAGGCAGCGTGCGACGGCGATCACATCGACCTTGGAACCATTCCCGACGCGCGATCGTCACCTCGTCCTTCGCCAGATCTCCGCTTATTCCGCAGCTCTGCTTTGAGTTACAAATATGAGCAACCACACGGTATCAAATACCGGGAGCTACTATGAGTGCTGGTAAGGTACACATCAATAACATGTATATCACATATACCTTTGGTGTTGCGGCCTTCTTGTCCGCTAAGTACTTGGGGCAGTTCCGCTTCCAAAGTGACCACTTCCCTTGCAATAAAAGCACTCGGTCTCGTGCTTGGGTCCATTCTTTGGCTTCTTCCGGCAATCGGCTTACGGTAGCGGCAACTCCTTGCCGTCCTTCTTGAAGTTCTTCTTACCCTTGCCTTTCTTGAACTTAGTGGTTTTATTCACCATCAACACTTGATGTTCCTTTTGATCCCCACCTCCGCTGATTTCAGCATTGAATATACCTCGGGAATGGTCTTTTCCATCCCCGCATATTGAAGTTCATCACAAAGCTCTTGTAGCTTGGTGGAAGCGATCGAAGGTCTGTCAATGACCGCGTCATCCGGAGATTAACTCCCGGTGAGTCAGCGGTTGTGCAACCCAGACATTTTGAGTATGTGCTCACCGATGTAACTATTTTCCTCCATCTTACAACTGAAGAACTTGTCAGAGACTTCATATCTCTCGACCCGAGCATGAGCTTGGAAAACCATTTTCAGCTCTTCGAACATCTCATATGATCTGTGTTGCTCAAAACGCTTTTGGAGCCCCGGTTCTAAGCTGTAAAGCATCCCGCACTAAATGAGGGAGTAATCATCAGCACGTGACTGCCAAGTGTTCATAACGTCTTGGTTCTCTGGGATGGGTGCTTCACCTAGCGGTGCTTCTAGGACATAATATTTCTTGGCAGCTATGAGGATGATCCTCAGGTTTCGGACCCAGTCCGTATAGTTGCTGCCATCATATTTCAGCTTGGTTTTCTCTAGGAACGCGTTGAAGTTGAGGGCAACATTAGCGTGGGCCATTTGATCTACAAGACATATTGTAAAGATTTTTAGACTAAGTTCATGATAATTAAGTTCATCTAATCAAATTACTCAATGAACTCCCACTCAGATAGACATCCCTCTAGTCATCTCAGTGAAACATGATCCGAGTCAACTAGGCCGTGTCCGATCATCACGTGAGACGGACTAGTCAATGTCGGTGAACATCTTCATGTTGATCGTATCTTCTATATGACTCATGCTCGACCTTTCGGTCTTCCGTGTTCTGAGGCCATGTCTGTACATGGTAGGCTCGTCAAGTCAACCTAAGTGTATTGCGTGTGTAAATCTGGCTTACACCCGTTGTATTCGAATGTTAGAATCTATCACACCCGATCATCACGTGGTGCTTCGAAATAATGAACCTTTGCAACGGTGCACAGTTAGGGGGAACACTTTCTTGAAATTATTTCGAGGGATCATCTTATTTAAGCTACCGTCATTCTAAGAAAATAAGATGTAAAACATGATAAACATCACATGCAATCAAATAGTGACATGATATGGCCAATATCATTTTGCTCCTTTTGATCTCCATCTTCGGGGCGCCATGATCATCTTCGTCGCCGGCATGACATTATGATCTCCATCATCGTGTCTTCATGAAGTTGTCACGCCAACGATTACTTCTACTTCTATGGCTAACGTGTTTAGCAATAAAGTAAAGTAATTTACATGGCGTTATTCAATGAAATGCAGGTCATACAAAAAATAAAGACAACTCCTATGGCTCTTGCCGGTTGTCATACTCATCGACATGCAAGTCGTGATTCCTATTACAAGAACATGATCAATATCATACATCACATATGTTTCATTCATCACATCCTTTTGGCCATATCACATCACAAAGCACATGATCCAAAAACAAGTTAGACGTCCTCTAATTGTTGTTGCAAGTTTTTTACGTGGCTTCTATAGGTTTCTAGCAAGAACGTTTCTTACCTACGTAAAACCACAACGTGATATGCCAATTTCTATTTACCCTTCATAAGGACCCTTTTCATCGAATCGGCTCCAACTAAAGTGGGAGAGACAGACACCCGCTAGCCACCTTATGCAACTAGTACATGTCAGTCGGTGGAACCTGTCTCACGTAAGCGTACGTGTAAGGTCAGTCCGGGCCGCTTCATCCCACGATGACGCCAAAGCAAGATAAGACTAGTAGTGGCAAGAAAATTGACAACATCTACGCCCACAACAAGTTTGTGTTCTACTCGTGCATAAAAACTACGCATAGACCTAGCTCATGATGCCACTGTTGGGGATCGTTGCAGAAATTAAAATTTTCTACGCATCACCAAGATCAATCTATGGAGTGTTCTAGCAACGAGAGGGATAGGAGTGTATCTACATACCCTTGTAGATCGCGAGCGGAAGCGTTGAAGAGAACGGGGTTGATGGAGTCGTACTCGTCGTGATCCAAATCACCGATGACCGAGTGCCGAACGGACGACACCTCCGCGTTCAACACACGTACGGTTGGGAAGACGTCTCCTCCTTCTTGATCCAGCAAGGGGTAAGGAGAGGTTGATGGAGATCCAGCAGCAAGACGGCGTGGTGGTGGATGCAGCGGGGATCTCGGCAAGGCTTCGCCAAGCTCAGCGAGAGGGAGAGGTGTCACGGGAGGGAGAGGGAGGTGCCAGGGGCTGTGTCTGGTTGCCCTCCCCCCCGCCCACTATATATAGGCCCCCTGGGGGCGCCGGCCCTAGGAGATGGGATCTCCAAGGGGGGATGGCGGCCAAGGGGGTGGCTTGCCCCCCAAGCCAAGGGGGGCACCCCCCACCCCTAGGGTTTCCTGTCCTAGGCGCAGGGGGAGGCCCAAGGGGGGCGCACCAGCCCACCAGGGGCTGGTTCTCCTCCCCACTTCAGCCCATGGGGCCCTCCGGGATAGGTGGTCCCACCCGGTGGACCCCCGGGACCCTTCCGGTGGTCCCGTAACAATACCGGTGACCCCCGAAACTTTCCCGATGGCCGAAACTTGACTTCCTATATATAAATCTTTACCTCCGGACCATTCCGGAACTCCTAGTGACGTCCGGGATCTCATCCAGGACTCCTAACAACTTTCGGGCTACTGCATACTAATATCTCTACAACCCTAGTGTCACCGAACCTTAAGTGTGTAGACCCTACGGGTTCGGGAGACATGCAGACATGACCGAGACGACTCTCCGGTCAATAACCAACAGCGGGATCTGGATACCCATGTTGGCTCCCACATACTCCTCGATGATCTCATCGGATTAACCATGATGTCGAGGATTCAATCAATCCCGTATTCAATTCCCTTTGTCAATCGGTACGTTACTTGCCCGAGACTCGATCGTCGGTATCCCAATACCTCGTTCAATCTTGTTACCGGCAAGTCACTTTACTCGTACCGTAATGCATGATCCCCTGATCAACCACTTGGTCACATTGAGCTCATTATGATGATGCATTACCGAGTGGGCCCAGAGATACCTCTCTGTCATGCGGAGTGACAAATCCCAGTCTCGATTCGTGCCAACCCAACAGACACTTTCGGAGATACCCGTAGTGCACCTTTATAGTCACCCAGTTACGTTGTGACGTTTGGCACACCCAAAGCACTCCTACGGTATCTGGGAGTTGCAAAATCTCATGGTCTAAGGAAATGATACTTGACATTTGGAAAAGCTCTAGCAAACGAACTACACGATCTTGTGCTATGCTTAGGATTGGGTCTTGTCCATCACATCATTCTCCTAATGATGTGATCCCGTTATCAATGACATCCAATGTCCATAGTCAGGAAACCATGACTATCTGTTGATCAACGAGCTAGTCAACTAGAGGCTCACTAGGGACGTGTTGTGGTCTATGTATTCACACATGTATTACGATTTCCGGATAACACAATTATAGCATGAACAATAGACCATTATCATGAACAAAGAAATATAATAATAACCATTTTATTATTGCCTCTAGGGCATATTTCCAACATTAGTTTCTTTTGTTGAGCTTTCATATGCTTATAGCTCTAATGCATCCGTTGCATGGCAATCCCTACTCACTCACATTGATATCTATTGATGGGCATCTCCATAGCCCGTTGATACGCCTAGTTGATGTGAGACTATCTTTCCTCTTTTTGTCTTCTCCACAACCACCATTCTATTCCACATATAGTGTTATATCCATGGCTCACGGTCATGTATTGCGTGAAGATTGAAAAAGTTTTGAAAATTTCAAAAGTATGAAACAATTGCTTGGCTTGTCATAGGGGTTGTGCATGATTTAAATACTTTGTGTGGTGAAGATAGAGCATAGCCAGACTATATGATTTTGTAGGGATAACTTTCTTTGGCCATGTTATTTTGAGAAGACATGATTGCTTTGTTAGTATGCTTGAAGTATTATTATTTTTATGTCAATATGAACTTTTATGTTGAATCTTTCAGATCTGAATATTCATACCACAATTAAGAAGAGTTACATTGAAATTATGCCAAGTAGCACTCCGCATCAAAAATTCTCTTTTTATCATTTACCTACTCGAGGACAAGTAGGAATTAAGTGGGGATGCACGATCGTCTCCAACGTATCTATAATTTTGATTGCTCCATGCTATATTATCTATTGTTTTGGACTATATTGGGCTTTATTTTCCACTTTTATATTACTTTTGGGACTAACCTATTAACCGGAGGCCCAGCCCGAAATTGTTGTTTTTTGCCTATTTCAGTGTTTCAAAAAGCGGAATATCAAACGGTGTCCAAACGGAATGAAACCTTCGGGAACGTGATTTTCTCATCAGATAAGATCCAGGAGACTTGGACCCTCCGTCAAGAAAGCCACGAGGCGGTCACGAGGGTGGAGGGCGCCCCCCCCCTAGGGCGCGCCCCCTGCCTTGTGGGCCCCCCGAAGCTCCACCGACGTACTTCTTCCTCCTATATATACCTACGCACTTCAACAGATCGACACGGAGCCAAAACCTAATTCCACCGCCGCAACTTTCTCGTATCCACGAGATCCCATCTTGGGGCCTGTTCAAGCTCATGGGAAGGATTCCACCACGGAGGGCTTCTATATCATCACCATAGCCTCTCCGATGAAGTGTGAGTAGTTTACCTCAGACCTTCGGGTCCATAGTTAGTAGCTAGGTGGCTTCTTCTCTCTTTTTGGATCTCAATACAATGTTCTCCCCCTCTCTCGTGGAGATCTATTCGATGTAATCTTCTTTTTGCGGTGTGTTTGTTGAGACCGATGAATTGTGGGTTTATGATCAAGATTATCTATGAGCAATATTTGAATCTTCTCTGAATTCTTTTATGTATGATTGAGTTATCTTTGCAAGTCTCTTCGAATTATCCGTTTGGTTTGGCTAACTAGATTGGTAGTTCTTGCAATGGGAGAAGTGTTTAGCTTTGGGTTCAATCTTGCGGTGTCCTTACCCAGTGACAAAAAGGGTTGCAAAGCACGTATTGTATTGTTGCCATCGAGGATAACAAGATGGGGTATTTATCATATTGCATGAATTTATTCCTCTACATCATGTCATCTTGCTTAAGGCGTTACTCTGTTTTCAGTAACTTAATACTCTAGATGCATGTTGGATAGCGGTCGATGAGTGGAGTAATAGTAGTAGATGCAGGCAGGAGTCGGTCTACTTGACTCGGACGTGATTCCTATATACATGATCATACCTAGATACTCTCATAACTATGCTCAATTCTGTCAATTGCTCAACAGTAATTCGTTCACCCACCATAAAATACCTATGCTCTTGAGAGAAGCCACTAGTGAAATCTATGGCCCCTGGGTCTATTTTCATCATATTAATCTTCCTACGCTTTATTATAGCTTTGCTCTTTACTTTGCCTTTCTATTTTACTTTGCATCTTTATACCAAAAATACCAAAAATATTATTTATCATCTCTATCAGATCTCACTCTCGTAAGTGACCGTAAAGGGATTGACAACCCCTATTCGCGTTGGTTGCGAGGAGCTATTTGCTTTGTGTAGGTACGAGGGACTTGCGCTTGGCCTCCTACTGGATTGATACCTTGGTTCTCAAAAACTGAGGGAAATACTTACGCTACTCTGCTGCATCATCCTCTCCTCTTCGGGGAAAACCAATGCAAGCTCAAGACGTAGCATATACCTTCAAGCACTAACCTCCCCGGCAACGGTGCCAGAAACTGCTTGATGTCTACTACACAACCTTCTTCTTGTAGACGTTGTTGGGCCTCCAAGTGCAGAGGTTTGTAGGACAGTAGCAAATTTCCCTCAAGTGGATGACCTACGGTTTATCAATCCGTAGGAGGCGTAGGATGAAGATGGTCTCTCTCAAGCAACCCTGCAACCAAATAACAAAGAGTCTCTTGTGTCCCCAACACACCCAATACAATGGTAAATTGTATAGGTGCACTAGTTCGGCGAAGAGATGGTGATACAAGTGGTATATGGATAGTTGATAAAGGGTTTTGTAATCTGAAAATATAAAAACAGCAAGGTAACAAGTGGTAAAAGTGAGCGTAAACGGTATTGCAATGCTAGGAAACAAGGCCTAGGGTTCGTACTTTCACTAGTGCAAGTTCTCTCAACAATAATAACATAATTGGATCACATAACTATCCCTCAACATGCAACAAAGAGTCACTCCAAAGTCACTAATAGCGGAAAACAAACGAAGATATTATGGTAGGGTACGAAACCACCTCAAAGTTATTCTTTCCAATCAATCCGTTGGGCTATTCCTATAAGTGTCACAAACAGCACTAGAGTTCGTACTAGAATAACACCTTAAGACACAAATCAACCAAAACCCTGATGTCACCTAGATACTCCAATGTCACCTCAAGTATCCGTGGGTATGATTATACGATATGCATCACAAAATCTCAATTCATCTATTCAAACCAACACATTGAACCTCAAAGAGTGCCCCAAAGTTTCTACCGGAGAATCACGACGAAAACGTGTGCCAACCCCTATGCATAGGTTCATGGGCAGAACCCGCAAGTTGATTACCAAAACATACATCACGTGAATCACGTGATATCCCATTGTCACCACAGATACGCACGGCAAGACATACATCAAGTGTTCTCAAATCTTTAAAGACTCAATCCGATAAGATTACTTCAAGGGGAAAACTCAATTCATTACAAGAGGTTAGAGGGGGAGAAGAAACATAAGATCCAACTATAATAACAAAGCTCGCGATACATCAAGATCGTGCCAAATCAAGAACACGAGAGAGAGAGAGATCAAACACATAGCTCTTGGTACATACCCTCAGCCCGAGGGTGAACTACTCCTCCTCGTCATGGAGAGCGCGGGATGATGAAGATGGCCACAGGTTAGGGTTCCCCCTCCGGCAGGTGCTTGAACAGGTCCCGATTGGGTTTTGGTGGCTACAGAGGCTTGCGGCGGCGGAAATCCCGATCTATTTTCCGTTCTGGAAGTTTTAGGGTACGTGGAGTTATATAGGCGGAAGAAGCACGTCAGGGGAGCCACAAGGGCCCCACGAGGCAGGGGGCGCGACCTAGGGTGGTGGGCGCGCCCCCCACCCTCGTGGCTTCCTCGTTCCTTCCTTGACGTGGGGTCCAAGTCCATCGGGTAGCTTTCGTTCCAAAAATAACTTCTCTAGTTGATTTCGTTCTGTTTCGACTCCTCTGATATTCCTTTTCTTCAAAACACTGAAATAGGCAAAAAACATCAAATCTGGGCTGGGCCTCCGGTTAATAGGTTAGTCCCAAAAGTAATATAAAAGTGGAAAATAAAGCCCAATATTGCCCAAAACAGTAGATAATATAGCATGGAGCAATCAGAAATTATAGATACGTTGGAGACGTATCAATAAGCTTTTCCACCAATACTTCCACAACCACCACCGCATCCCCGCTACCACCATTTGACTTTTGTCCTTGAGATTTTGAGGTGTGGTTTTTTCCGTTTTCTA
The DNA here is from genome assembly GCA_021605205.1 of Aegilops longissima. NCBI lineage: Eukaryota > Viridiplantae > Streptophyta > Magnoliopsida > Poales > Poaceae > Aegilops > Aegilops longissima. The sequence continues at coordinate 471,786,647 of CM038680.1, forward strand.
AGGTGTTTCGGCTAATTAGGAACGGGTCGACATCGACAACACCGCCTCTCATCATCGACACAGACGATAACTTCGACGACATCATTGTATATTCCCCTTGTAATTGCATTGATAACCCCTAGCCCATTTTGCGTCACTTGCGTATCGAGACTAGCCATTGAGTATTGACGGCAATGTTACTTGTGCACATTAGTGGTCCGCACCTTCCATTTCATACATACCACATCATATTGGTATCATCATATTATCCCTTGTGTCACAAGATTGTTCCCGTGTATACACAATTGCTATCTTGGTTTGTGCATTTCCTATTGTGGCCATATCAAAAAAAAAGAATAAGCTTTTAAGCAAAGAAAAAGAGTGAACAAAGAGCTTGTAAGCAATAGCCATAGCATCGTACCACATTGCATATAAGATTGTCATATCCGGTCATCTTGAGAAACACCGGGAACCATACATACATAACATACTTGGGATAGAAAGTTGCTACATTTTTCATCTTATAGGTTGTGCACAAGTGTCGTATCCGCCTATTGAGTAATCGTGCTAGCGTCTCTCTTAAGTTGTGCAATACGAGCGTTTTCCGTGGATTCCACATTTTGTGCTCATTCCTTGGTTGCACGACCCCATTTATCTATCTGTGTGTGTGTGTTTCCGAGTGCCATTCTTTGCTATTGGTCTACTTGTTACACTTGTGAATTTGTAATCTCTTTCAACATTTTTGACTCTTGCTAACATTTTGCATCAAATTTTTGTGCCACTATCCTCACCGAGCTACTCCATAAGCTTTACTTGATAGGTGTGAGTGAACAAGTCTGGTACCAATTCAACCATTCTTTCATCTCACATTGAGTGAAACGGGATACATACTCAACTTTGGGAAAAGGTAACTTGGTATTGTTTATCTCATTTCCTACTCACCTCTACTCGAGTCTTGTGATGGATAGGCAAGACATTTCACCCTTGGTCTACAACAATGACGACAAGTTCGATGCCACGAACAACAACTTCGACGCCAAGATGCAAGCTCAAATGGAGGAAATCAAAGCCTCATCAAGTCCTACAAGAGATCTTCCTCATCTTCGAGAAGACGCTCAAGTGCACGTGCTTCCGAGCTACCATCTCCGGCAAGGTCACATCGGCATCGACACCACCACCAACAAGAACGTGAAGGTCAAGAGCTCAACACCAACAACCGCTCAACGACTTCACCATCACCCTTGGCATCTTCGCCAAGCGACTTCAAGGCATCTTCGCCTACGGACATACGACATCTTCGCCAACAAGCACCCCAAGACTACGCTCAAGAGAGGCTCCCCAAGCTCAAGTCCGCGACTTCCACGAGCTACTACGACCTCGACACCAACCACGAGATTCCTTTCTATGGGAATCAAGAACCCGAGGAGTATCTCGAGTGGGAGCACCTAATGGACGACTACCTCAAGCTACATCAAGTCCCTCCCGAAGATCAAGTGAAGTGCGCCACAAGAAACTTCCATGACTACGCGTCGACATGGTGGCTTCACACACTTTTGGAGCGCTACGACATGAGTTGGCCCAAGACGAAGAGAGCTTTGCGGCGAGAGTTTGTGCCTCCAACCTACACGGAACAACTTCTACGCCAATTGGAGAACACCATCCAAGGATCCAAGTCCATCGACTTGTACTTCAAGGAGATGAAGAATGCCTTGCGACGAGCCGGCGTGGACGACCCCATTTCGATGAAGTTCCACTTCATGATGGGATTGCACAACGACATCTCCAAGACGATCTTCCTTGAGAACTACAAGTACCTCGATGACAACTACATTGGTGCTCTCAAGGCGGAACAAGAACTCATGAAGGCCAAGGCTTCTCCACCCCAAGCTCACTTCGCGATGACCAAGCTCCATGAGAACAAGCATGAGGATAGAACCACCAAGATGTCCAAGCCCGACGAGCTCCAAGACGATGCTCCCAAGTTCGACTTCATCGCCATCCCTCTTTGTGGCATTGATGATGCCGAGTCTACTTTGACTCTTTTTCAAGATGGTGCGGCGACGAGTATGACTACGGAGACCCTCAAGGACCAAGCTTTGGAGGCGAGCGACATGGTGACGAGCAAGGATGATGCTTCCATCTTAGGAGGCGAGAGTGATGATGTGCCATCTTTGGCCTTCATCCACGGCGACGGTGACGATATGGTTGACCATGGGATTTTCCCTTCGACCATGGCGACGTATGATGACTTGAGTGACTTGTGCCACCATATTGAGAGTGAGAGTGACTTCACCACTAGCCACATATATGATGTGGTTGTCCAATTCCCATGTGAGGAGAGCCACAACCCCCACCACTTGAGTGAGATGAGTGAATCCACCATATGTGACTTTGAGTGCACCTATTTTGAGGGAGTGAGTGAACCACCACATAGAGAGAGTGTGTGATAGTTGATAGAGCATGTGAGGCCACTATGATTTCTAATGACTTAACCTCTACCTCTATTGTGTCTTCTCATTTGGTGCTAGGTCCCATATATGATGACACGCCGATTCGTGACGACTTCGTCCTTCCTTTGGACAAGACGATGGCCATGGTGGAATATGATGCACCCCCCACATGGTTCCATCAAGATGAAGATGACCACCATTTGGTATTTGCCACCTCACCTACACCACTTGAGTGGAATGAACAAGGTGACATAGGTGAAGGTGATGCTCTAGTCCCATTAGTGGACATTCTTGACATTTATTGCTTGCATGATGTTGATCAACCTATTACCATGCTTCATGCTAGTTCAACGTCCCCATGTGATGATTTCTTACCCATTTATGATGAATATGATGGTTCTCATGTGGAGTCTATTAGTTGTGATGCCATGTTACATAGGATTTCTTGTGACAATTCTTTAGGTCACATCATGTTTGACAACCCGCTTGACTTGTCATATGCTATGAATGAGATCACCCATATGTCATATTTGCAATCTCATAGTAGTAACTATGCATATGCCATTAAAATAAACCCAATTTGCACATATGGCATAGATGACAAGCCCATGGTTATTGGCATTTGTTTTTCTTGTGATGATACTCATATGCTCCCTTTGCATCGTTTATCTCATATGCCATGCCATGACCACCTAGCTTCAAATATGCATTGTTTTGGATATTGTCCATTTTCTCCATATGATGTTTCCAATATTGCTCATGAGGAGACCCCCATAATTTCCTCATACATGTTAGGAGATTTTGATTCATCCCATTCATTGCATGATCCCAATACTTATGTGCACAATTTGCTCCCCATGAATAAACATGCTATTGATGTGCCATATACTTGCACTCTCAATTTGTGTCCCCATCGTGTTATACACAATAACTATTCTTTCATGATGAATGACATGTTCTTATACCAGCATCAAATTTCGATGCTTATCTTGTGCTAACTCACACATGCACATACACATCATGATGGATGATGTGTACATTTACCATGCACACAATTTCTTTGGTTTGTGTCTCTTTTGTTGTAGGTACCCATGAATACTTGTCAACCTCACAATCACATGAGTTGACAAAATGAGCTTTAGAGAGCAACGATGATTTGGGATCCCATGGATTGTCTTTCCCACCGCTCTCTTCGCGCCAAGACTTCGCGCATTTCTTCTAGATGGCCCTCACTTGGCTATGGGTTATTGTCCATTACATATTATATGCCCATCTTGCCATGTTCGCTTTGCATGATATGCTCATTCCTATGCCTTTGACATGCATTTGTGACCCATGCTTTGCATTACACATGATGATTGATTCTAGTACTTGTATGTGTATTTGCAAGCTTGGTGGAGATATCACTTGTTATTGCCATGTTTGCTTTGTTCCCCATGACTATGATGATACTATGATCTTGCTTTGTGTTTGTGCTTGCGATATGTCATGTGCATTGCCTATGCCTATTATTTTCTCACATGACATGATTGCCATGATTTCCTCTAGTATGTTGCATCTTCGCACTACTACCTTGCACAACTTGATTGACATGCTTGCCATGATTCATACTTGCTCATTTCATGCGGTTGATGACAACCATTACCATGCTTCGCACATGATTGTTATTGCTTCTTGCCATATATCTTCATGTGTTTCCTCTCTCATGCTATATGATTTGCCATGTATTGTGTGCAACTATGCCTTTAGTCTTGATAATGAGTTTGTCCCCATAGCATTCTCGCACATATTTGGATATTTTGACATATTTCTTGTGAATCATGCTTGTCTTACCTCTTTGCACCATATACCTAGTGCCATGAATATTGCCATTGTTGCATCATATTATTCGTGCACGTTTGCTTCTAATGGTTATGTGCAAGAGAAGAGATCCATCATGATGGATGATGTGTTTATCTACAATGCGCATACATTCTTTGCTTTGATTTGTGCATGTGTAGGATACTTGGACTTTGTGTCGACTTCTACTTCACGTGAGTTGACCATTCGAGCTCTTGAGAGCGAGCCTCATAAATTCTACCACGACTCGCTTCTACACCACTTTTGCTTGTGCTTCGGCATTGTGAAGGACGCACAAGGACACACTTTGAAAGATCGTGGATGTCGCCTAGAGGGGGGGGGGGTGAATAGGCGCTTTAAAATAATTACGGTTTAGGCTTGAACAAATGCGGAAAAAACCTAGCGGTTAATTTGTCAAGCACAAAACCTAAAACAACTAGGCTCACCTATGCACACCAACAACTTATGCTAAGCAAGATAATCAACTATGTGATAGCAAGATATATGACAAATAACAATATGGCTATCACAAAGTAAAGTGCATAAGTAAAGGGCTCGGGTAAGAGATAACCGAGGCACGCGGAGACGACGATGTATCCTGAAGTTCACACCCTTGCGGATGCTAATCTCCGTTTGGAGCGGTGTGGAGGCACAATGCTCCCCAAGAAGCCACTAGGGCCACCGTAATCTCCTCACGCCCTCGCACAATGCAAGATGTCGTGATTCCACTAAGGGACCCTTGAGGGCGGTCACCGAACCCGTACAAATGGCAACCCTTGGGGGCGGTCACCGAACCCGTACAAATGGCAACCCTTGGGGGCGGTCACCGAACCCGTACACTTTGGCAACCCTTGGGGGCGGTCACCGGTACCCGTCAAATTGCTCGGGGCGATCTCCACAACCTAATTGGAGACCCGGCGCTTGCCGGAGCTTTACACCACGATGATTGAGCTCGAACACCACCAACCGTCTAGGGCGCCAAGGCACCAAGAGGAACAAGCTCTAGGGTGCCCAAACACCCAAGAGTAACAAGCTTCTCAAACTTCACTTCCACGTATCACCGTGGAGAACTCAAACCGATGCACCAAATGCAATGGCAAGGGAACACGGAGTGCCCAAGTCCTTCTCTCCCAAATCCCACCAAAGCAACTAATGCTTGGGAGGAAAATGAGAGGAAGAACGAAGAAGAACACAAAGAACTCCAAGATCTAGATCCAAGGGGTTCCCTCACTTAGAGGAGAAAGTGATTGGTGGAAATGTGGATCTAAATCTCCTCTATCTTTCCCTCAAAACTAGCAAGAATCCATGAAGGGATTGAGAGTTAGCAAGCTCGAAGAAGGTCAACAATGGGGAAGAACACGAGCTCAAAGGATAAGGTTCAATGGGAAGAAGACCCCTTTATAGGTGGGGAAAAATCCAACCGTTATGCTCACAGCCCGCACCGAGCGGTAGTACCGCTTGACATCACGGTATTACCGCAAGGGGTAGCGGTACTACTGCTAAGGGAAGCGGTACTACTACTTGAAGCGGTACTAAAAATTACATCCGTGCCTACCACCGCTGGACTTGTGACGAGTTTTTGGTCCCGGCGGAAGTAGCCACGGAAGTAGCCATGTAGTACTGCTCCAGCGGTAGTACCGCTCCGAGAGCGGTAGTAAAAAATTACTTCCGCTCCTACCCGCGGTAGTACCGCTGCAGCCTTTTCAGAACACCAAAACTACCACAACTTCTGCATTCGGACTCCGAATTCGACGAAACCAAGTTTGTTTGAAAGCTAGCGACAAGGGCTAACACAATCTTGATAGAAATACCAATAATAAGCAAATGAGAAAAGGCCCAAAATAAAATTGTGAGAACCCTTTCTCGGATAAGACCGGTAAAACCTCCAACACCGAAAACATCATAGAAGACGCATGCAAACTCCGTTTTCGATGAACTCAAGCTTGTCATCAAGATGACCATATGCTCTAAGACTCACAAGGAGAACCAAACAACAACCAAGAAACATGATGCAAGGATGCAATGGTTTGAGCTCTCGACGAACGATACGATCAAGCTACTCACTTGAGAGCCCCCCTTGATAGTACGGCTATCGATCCTATAACCCGGTCTCCCAACTACCACCATGAGACCGGTAAAATAGAAAACCTATCAAGGGCAAACCTTTGCCTTGCACATGGTCCACTTGAGCTAGATGATGACGATCTTGTCCTCCTCAAGATGGACCACCTTTCTTGATTGCGTTGGGTCGATGGAGACTAGATGATTGCTCCCCCATACTCCACTATGGGTGAGCCACTCTTCGGCACATCTTCACAAGTCCATTGACACCACAATGGATGGAAAGCTTCAAGCACTTGATCTCTTCGTGATGCTCCACTTGAACTTGCACACAACAATCTTGATGACGATCACCACTTGATGTCATCCTCTCCATGGGTTGAGTGATATCTTCCTCTTGACGCAAGCCCATGAACACGTACCTAACCCCACATAGAACTATCACATAGACCATGGGTTAGTACACAAAGCACAATGGACAATGCTTACCATGCCATGGGATCATTTGATCCTTCTCGGTACATCTTCTACGCTTTGTGAGTTGATCAACTTGATTCACTCTTGACTTAGTCTTGATCAACCTTGAATATTTCCAACTCTCTTCATTTGGATGATGTCTTGAAGGTAAACATGAATGATCACACAATCTTCTTATTCAAGACATGCTTACAATAAGCTCAACTGTCACATGACCAATCTTTGGATAATTCCTTAATAGCACCTTGGTCAGCACAAACTCTCCTCGAAACCAACACATGTACTCCAAGAAAAGCCTATGGACAAAACCTTCAAATATAACTCAAGGCAACCATTAGTCCATAGATATTGTCATCAATTACCAAAACCAAACATGGGGGCACCGCATGTTCTTTCACACTTTCAAGGTGACATCCTTCTCTTTTGAGAACCTCCAAACCATGAGCATGGATATTATGGATCATACTACTTGTGTTGCTTGCACCATGAGACTTATTGTTCATCTTGGACCACTTGATTGCACACATGTTAGAGATCTTACTTTGACTTGTCATTTTCACCTTTTCATGCCTCATGACATATATACCTTGTGTGTTGCATCCAATTCTTGGATTACTTGCTCCTATCATATGTTTGGTTGCAACAATGTCACTTCTTCACATATGCCATATCCCATTGCTTGTCACATGATTGACTTGATTTCCTCACACATGATGAACAATTGCTCTTTCTGTTGTGTTGAGTGCCATACTATCTTCACTACACCCTATGCATGTTATGCTTGGATTGTCTTGCACTTTACTCATGTGTTTAGACACTTCATTTTATTTGGTGTTGTGAATGATTCCTATGCCTAACATAGACCTTTCATTCAGTGCTTTATGCATGATTGCTATGACCATGAGGTAGATGCTTCTTCTCTTGTCACGCATATTTGCATCACTACCTCACATTTACATGCTTGTCCCCATGATTTCTTTGCTTATGCTCAATTTATGTGCTTACATGCCATGTCACAATCCTTTGTCAAACCATATGCTTTGCATGACGACAACACTTGATGGGTGAATCACCGCTTGAATGCTTGGTTTTGCACTAACGCTAACCACATTTGTTTTTCCAAGTGTTTGTTGTCTTTGCTCCTTTTGAAGGAATCCCAAGACGGCGCGACATTGGAGAGTGCCCGTTTCGAGCTTCAAGATGACGAGAACCTGGGGATCGACCACTTCTACACGGCGACGATCCGAGGTCGGATCTTTCCCAAGGGGAAGGGGATGATGCGGAGCATCCTATGGACATCACCATGGCAAGAGTCCATTTGGCAAGTGACACGTGCGACCTCTACTTCACATACATAAAGGTGAATCATCTCCTTTACACGTGCTCGCTTGACCCCTTCGAGGATGGTATACTACTTGACACCCCTCTCATGTGCATGCATAGGTATTGTCGGAACACTACGGACGAGGAGGAGGAGTGCGAGCGCAAGTGTACAACTACACCATCCGCGAGGGAAGCGTGGAAGAGAAGACGGAAGAAAGGAGAAGAAGACGGAGCGGCTGCTGGAGCCAGGCCGGACATCCGGACCGCTGTCCGGATCATCCGGACCGCTGTCCGGATCATCCGGACCTTCCCCCTGATCGTCCGTATAAGTGCGCCGAAGACACCCGAAGGCTTCCACCGAAGCAGGATCATCCGGGACCCCGTCCGGATCATCCGGACCCCCGACGCTCGGATCATCCGGGACCCGGTCCGGATCATCCGACCTTGCCCGCGCACATGACTTGGGCCGAGGCCCGTGTACCCATTCGCCCCCTCACTTATCCCTTCACCCCTTGGACTATAAATAGACCTCCTCCACCTCCTTTCTAGGGTTAGCAAAGTGATAGCTCATTTGTATGTGAGCTTTGCTCCTACCTACCTCTACTCTTGAGAGAGAGAGAGAGACTACCACTCCCATGGAGTTCAAGCCCTCCATGTGAGCATGTGAGAAGATCCTACGGGATATCATCAAGACCCCAACTCCTCCAAGGATTGGGATGAACTTTGCCTTGTATCTTTCCCTTTGTTGCTCATGAACCTTGTGGATCTTGTGTGTTTGATTGTCTAGTGGATGTGTGATTAGACTTGTTCTTGAGTGTTTCCCCTTGTGATTTCTCTCCGTTCTTCCCCGTGCTCATCGTGTTCTTCGAGGGAGCCCGCTCCAATCGTGAAAGATCAGCCTACACCGGGTTAGCCCTGTATCGTATGGTATCGGAGCCAGGTTTATCACGAATTTGAGTCCCCCCCACCGTTTTCTAGCCTTCATGGGAATATTGTGGATGTCGATATTTTTTGTTCTTAACTTGATCAAAATTAGAGAAATTTGACTTTCGAAAAAAACTAATACCTCTTATATTTTTGAACTGATGGAATATTTAGTTTGAAGGGTGGGGAATATGATGGAGTGTGTTTATTTTTATTTTTAATGTAGTGATTTTGATGGACCCTTCATGGTGTGATTCTGTGTTATATGCTAACCAACATATATTTATGTGGAGAAATTCCTGCGTTGGTGACTGCATGTACTATATTGGTGCTAGAATATAACATGGTAGCACTTATTTTTTCTAGGTGGTGGGAGGGCGCGCGGAATTGATATGTTTTTATAGGCCGGTTGTTGCTGATTGATTCAAAAAATTCATTGGCCTAGTCAAAATCGTAAACCAAATTGAAAAATTAATACCTCAATTGAATGAAAGAGTTTCAAAATTAGGGAACATAGGGTATTGAAAATATTAAATGACAGAGCTACTTGAGAAATTATTGACCCGGTCAAAATCAGGTAACCCAACTCTAAATTGAAGACCTTAATTAATTGTGAGGCCTTACAAACTAGGAAGCAAAGTGTGTAGTATAAAAGAATTGAATGAGAGAGTTTTGTGAAATTGTTGACCCGATCAAAATCATGTGACCCAATTCCAATTGGAGACCTCCATTGAACATGGGCTCTTAAAATTAGGAAGCACAGTGTTATAGAGGATTTGGTAGGTAGTGTTTGCCATAATATTAAGATAAGATGGTGCAAAATACTAGCAGCTAAAATCCAATCATCACAACTTCAACGACTCATAGAATAACTACACTTTTTTAACAGAGAAAGGCGCCATACATACTGATGGGGAGAAAGAATAAGAGCTTGAATTATAGGGCATGACCCATCCCTATAAGCTGGGCAAAGATAACTGAAAGAAGGTTCAACTAGAAGGATTGCGGCCTGAAGAGTACAACACAACCTGAAGAGTATGACATAGATGAACACCGCTTTACGACTTGAATGTATCCTGCAAGGTAACGGATGAGTGTAATTTTTACGCTCATCACACCATTGTTTAAACCAGTGCATCCTGATATTGTCATTAATGATTAATGAATGTGAGAGATTGCAGAATCCTCTTTTTATTTGGTTTCCACATGAAAAGAGGTCATACATGTATAAAAAGCATCATTTACTAGAAAATAAACAAAATGGAGAAAGAAGGAACTAAATTAGAGGTGCAACAAGTTAATCAAAAGAGAAGATGGCGTCCAGTACGAGCGCACGCGCTCGTACTAGTCTAAATTGTGATCAAACATTGTAGACATGTTGTGATGAACTACAACGTGATTATGCAGTACCTACTGAAGAGCATATTTGTGACATGGAAGTAACTATACCCCATATATATGGTCATCCTTTTTCTCCATGAGAAGATCCAAATCAAGCAAAGATATCTGAAACCACTTGTGTATTTGTAGGCATATTTGTAATTGACATATTTATTGTATCTTGATTCTTCACTCTCGATTCTCTTGAATCCATCAGAATGGTCTTCTTGGTACGGACTTTGTCCTTTACCAACTAAAAACCTGACCAAAAAGACGGATCAGCTCGTACACGAAACGTTACATCACTGACAAATTTCTAAGATCAATATATACTCCCCATTGTGAAGAGTTAGAACATATTCAAATTCAAAAGAGTTAGAGCATATCCAGTTAATCCTAACTGAGAAGAGTTAGAACATATCCAAACTTTCTAGAGAGACATGTATTTCTAGGAAGCTTTTTTTCGACAAAGGGTGGATTTTATTAACTCAAAATGAAGCATCAAGGGGATACAAACACATTGAGCACACACCCGGCCTCTGCATAACCAGGATGCACACAGCCAACACCAACACACACAAAAGAAAAAAAACGCCAGCAAAGAGCAAAGTCATACAAGACTCAATCTATGCCTAAGCGAGGGAAAAGAAAAAGAAAAACACTCTGAAACGATCAAAACAACGGTCGATAAACTACATCAACGACCATATCCGCACCCACCATCTCTTGACCGAACAAGCGCAACGAGAAAGTTTCTTCAATAGCAACGCCTTCAGGAAGGAAACGACGCTTAAACGTCGCCGTCACTGGACCCGACCAACAAAGGCCAGACTCTAGGTTTTCATCCTGAAAAACAAGTCCGAGCACATCCGAGCAATGCCTTCATCAAGGTAACGATGCAAAAACATCGCCATCGCCAGGTATAACCAATTCAGGTCAGACCTAGGGTTTTCACCCCGGAACTCGAGACCAGGTACTCGAGAAGCACCACCAAATCGAAGTCATCATGTTGTCGCCACCACTTTCCGCGATCCCAGCAGCTAAAAGTGCCCTTCGGTTCAAGTGTTGCACATTGTTGATGCCCGGGGAGAAACATGCTGCCCAGAAATGAAAGCTATGTTTTCGTCGGAGAAAACTTGTTTGTAAGCGAGACTGAAAGTATTACCGCCTCGCCTCAAGCGATTGTTCTGATGGTCAGGCTAACAACCCATGTGCCAACAGTTTTAAGAACCTTTTATACCACACTTGGCGTTGGTTTAGGCATCTTGCAGTCCGGTTTTGCAAGCGTTTCGTGCATTTTCCTTTCTGTGTTTTTCTTTGTCCGTTCATTTTTTTTGTTCTCCATTTTTTTGCTTTTCAATTTTCAAATTCATGGCAATTTTTAATACATTCTGGACATTTTTTGTATATAGGTTCTATATTTTATACACAGATTGATCAATTCTTTTAATACATATTGAATGTTTTTATACACATGTTGAGCATTTTCTGATAGAACGGACATTTTGATATTTAATCTTTTTTAAAGATTGTATAAACATATTTAAAATGACATGAGCATATTTTAAACATGCGAACAATTTTAAGTGTTATATTTATTTTGAATGGTATGAACATTTATTATGAATTACGTGAATAAATTTTCTAAAGATTTTGTGAACGTATTTAAAATGTCATGAGCATATTTTAAAACATGCAAGAATTTTCAAATGTCATATATTTTTAAATGGTATGACATTATTTTAGAAATTACATAAACAAAATTTTAAATGTGAATGAACATTTTCAAGAAAATGTCATGAAACATAATTTCGAATGTGTGACATTTTTAAATGATATGATTTTTTATGATATGAATATTTTTCAAGATTTGTGCCAAAAATAAATAAATTTCATGAACATTTTTGTGCACAGTGGAAGTTCTTTTAAAATCATGTAAAGTAATTTTTGTGATGTATATATAGAATATTTTAAAAATATATACAAGAGTAAATAAATAAATAAGAAATAAGACCGAATGAAACAAATGAGTGAATGTAATGAACGAACTAACAACTACTGGGTCAACATTCGTTTGAAGTCATGTAGTATCTATGGTAAATATGGCGTATTTGAAATACCTTATCGCGCCAAGAAGTGTAGCCAATGATGATGCCGGATTAAGACATCAATCCAATGGTTGGTGGTGTCATGACTAAAGGGCCGCTCATCATGTTATCTCCAGGACTGATGGCCGGGCTCAGGACCTCTTTGTCAGTTTTGTCCAATGGCAAATGACGTGAAGATTTCAGAAGGTTTGGCGTGCAAGACAAGAAGCCGAGGTCATGGAGGATTCTGCCTCTTTGTATGTAACCGGCTAGGATCCATGTAACCTAGACCCCTCCCCCCTACCCCCGGTGTGCTAGAGGACCAGACTCGTAGATAGACACAATTACAATTCCTTGATACTTTGTTTACACCCTAAAACACTACAGCAAAGATCGGGACGTAGGGTATTATCTCGCTCGTGAGAGCATAAAACACTTATCTTGTTATCATCGTGCTAAGTCGTCTAGCTAGGATACCATATGGAGAGATTTGTCGTATTTAGCTTCGACAGTGACTCTGGACCAGCACGTAAAACATGTATCATGCTGTCTAGCACCTTCTAGCATGTTATCATTGTTTTGCAATCGCGGTCGGTGTCTTTCCAATAAGAAAATCTCGCATATTGTTCTGGTATTATTTTCTCTGCATGCTTTTTCTAGTATAAATAGTTTTAAACAATATATGTTTTGCATAACCTACAAATCCTGTTATCGAGAACATGGAAGTGCTTGTGTACTCTTAATTTTCAAATCCAATTGTAATCCAAACCCTAAAACTAATTCACAAATTTTCCTTTATTTCTCCCAATATATACTCTAGAACCCTAGCCCTATAATGAAAATTGAGGGTGAGAAAAAGGAAAGAACTTACTATGCGCAACCAAAGGACCAGGCCCACTAGTGGCTCCTCGTCAGAGTGGCCTTGACCACCCAGATGAAAGAAGACACCACCGCGTATTCTAGTGAATGCGGCCACCTCTAGGTCTTCCTTGACTGGTGACGGTGTCCTGGACTAGGGGGTACTCACCACATCGTCTGCCGACCAGGTGGATCGGGCCGAGGACCCCCATGGCGGTTCACTCGTGGGCCACTTCGGGCAGCCCATGCCGCATACAAGGAGTATTCCACAAGACTTGGTGATCAAGACAAGGACTTCCCTCCACCAACGTATTCGGCTAGGACTCTTGTTATCCTAGGCCTCCGGTACATTATATAAGCTGAGGCCAGGCTAGTCGCTAGATCATCATGACATTAATCATCATACCCCTAGGGTTTAGATCACAACATATGATCTCGGGGTAGATCAACTCTTGTAATACTCATATTCATCAAGATCAATCAAGCAGGAAGTAGGGTATTACCTCCGTAGAGAGGGCCCGAACCTGGGTAAACATCGTGTCCCCTGTCTCCTGTTACCATCGACCTTAGGCGCACAGTTCGGGGTCCCCTACCCGAGATCTGCCGGTTTTGACACCGACAATGGTGCTTTCATTGAGAGTTCCGCTGTGTGATCGGCAAAGGGTCAATGGCTCGTCTGCAAATCGACTGCGACTTCGGCATCTTCACCGCCGGCTCGACTGGTCACCTTGGCTTGACCGAGGACCGTGCCCTGTCTCCTATCATCATATTTGGACGCGGGCCGCCATCTACATCAACTCCGATCCCTATCATGATCATGGAGAAATCATCCTTGGAGCTCGGGGGCTCAACGTCTACATTGCCCTCGGGCGACCGCGCTGTTTTTCCGAACAACAAACTTGTATCCGCTGCCACCACCTCCTCGAGCATCGTTTTGACGATTCCTTTGGTGGAATTGTGCGAAATTAAGTCTACAACCACCATGCAAAATTTCGTCAAGTTCCGATGGAGGAATCTCCGGCAATCTACGATATACCGGAGCCCTGTCAAATCTGGACGGGAATCTGGATGAGTTTAGGGCGTGGTCTCCAGCACCTAGCTCGGACGTCCTTTGGAAGATCCAACCGTTGATCGGCTGCGGAATTCCTATATCTACGCCCCTCAAAATTTCAGCTCGATCCGACCGTCCAAACTCCGGGAACCTCCCGATTAGTGCATCACTTTTTGGATCTGTTTTCTGCGCGAATACGGATCCGACCAGAATTCATGTTTTTGTTATGAACGTGATATTGGACGACCTTCTTAAAAGAATTTTCTTTTAGGGTATTGTGCGTTGTTCTTAACACGTGCCCATAAAATTTTAAGCCTTCTCTGAGGCACTCTTCACCATCGTGCTGGTGTCAAACTAGTCCGGTAACATTGCTCCACGTCTGCCGACCTGCACTAGACAGTTCGTCGCTTCATCGAGCCGAGCCTAACCTTATCGGATCATCAGCTTGGCAAGCCGAACAAGAGTTCGGCATCGCGAAGGATAAATCATCACCAGCACCATCGCCCCACGGATTGCACGGGTCAGGCGCGCTGACATAACCGCTCGTCACTTCATCAATCCGGCATTGACCGTGTCACAAGTTATGACCAGCGTCGGCATGGCCACACTGTTTCTTCTTAAAGCTGATGTCCATCACGCCGAACTGCTTCAACACCTCAGCTGACATGGGAGCTGCAACTTCTCCTTACTGACCCGCTCCGTCATCTCGGCTAGACCGGGGACTTTGTTATTTCTTCATCAACCTACTCCGGTGACTTCGGCGTCACCAGCCGACCAGCTTCGTCATGTTAGCTGGACCGGGGGCTTTGCCTCGGCGGGCCCACCTTTGCCAGCATCGCCATGCCGTCGCTTTATCGCCCATCAGGCAATGGGTGTGTGGATCGAGTCCCAATTTTGGGAGTAACCTTTCTTCAGATTGCTACAACAAATAAACCAGGTGCTATTAATCCTAGTATTTTTTCTTTCTTGGGTTTATTTTTTCCGAGGATTTATTACTCTGGTTTGTTTCATCATCTATACACAGGTCTATCAAATGGTGGCCGTATTAACAACGGTTGCGTGGTGGTTCGGTCAGTTTCCGTATACAGTTCGGCGAATGCCGCATCCGGAACTCGGACCGGCTTGTGAATTCAAGTTTTGCCATGCCTTCACCGCGTCACGCCTACGCCCTGCATCGCCATTGACTTTGGCGCCAGGCCACTTCTCTTTAAATAAATTATTTTTGCAAAAAGCAATTATCTTTTTTGGACCGCACTATTTTATGTGTGTAGGTCTTCGACTTCGACTGCGTCACGCGGTCACTTCGGCAAGCCGACGTCGTTGTCCCAATCGGCATAAATCAGCTCGCATGATCACCTTGTTGGCAGAATCGCCATACCGACGTGTTCGATTGCCTCTGGGACTTCGGCATCGCTGAGAGAGCTCTACCTCATCGAGTTCGGCCCACGGGCCATATTTATTCTATTACTCACTTTGCATAAATTATTAATTATGCAATAATTTTTTAATTTATTATTATTCCTATTATCTCCGGCTTGCACTATTTTCTGTGCATAGGTAAAGGATCTGGGTCGGGCAGCGCTGTCACCTCGGCGTACCGACGTACCACGTCACTTCGGCTGGACCAAGGGCTTCGTCATCACTTCATTAACTCACGCCGAGGACTTCGGCATCACACTGCCGGCCTGCATTGGCCGTGCTATGTCGCCACTTCGGAGTGCCAAGCTCTTCGCTCCGCTACCTCGGGACCGGCTTGGGGGCTGGGACCTTGTCCCGCTGTAAGCTCGGGCCGTGCATCGACACCGAGCACATTAACCATCTAAGTCGCTTTTATGCTCATAATTTTCAATTTTAAATTTTGTTCGGTTCGACCGAAGCATTATACTTTTTTGGCAAAAAGTTGTATGTGAAAAACTTCCTTGTCAAAACTTTGTTTGTGACACACAAATTCTAATACCCCGTTTACTTGGGGGCTTCCTTTATGAAGCCTTTCCTCTTGCATATGATTATACTTGTACGGCTTCGTTCCCTGTTCGTTTATTACGCCACAATATGCATCATGTTGACTTAAGTGTCCCGCAAGCTGGGTTGCCTTGCTCCTGTGTTTACCCCTACGTTCCCAATTGTTCGGCTATGGAGTAAAGGGGGCACCTCTGGGATTGTCACGATCGGGTCATCCGAGCTCGGACCTCAAACTGGGTGAAGCCGAAAGCTAGCGCTCTTATTGTTTTCAATCATGGTCGGCACACAACGAAACTCATGAGTACAAAAAATCTATTGCACAAGTCTCATAGTAACAATGAGCAACCGAAGAAAGGTATCGGTGGGGGTACTATTTTCTTTGAACATGCTTCTTACACTTCGTCAGTAATATAGCATAAGTTCGCTGAGCGCGCTTTGTCTGTTACAGCCTTATGACCTGATTGCCTAGTTATCGGAAACACCGTCGATATTCTCGACAGGTGGAGTACATAACAATTTTCGGCCCTTGACCGAAGAGGGAGAAGCCGATGGTCGGTTAAGACGCGTTTAAAGTTTGGGTGAACACATATATGATATAAGTACTTCGGTACATACAATCATTATACATAAAAATTATTTTACCCAAGTCACTTGGGGGCTCTTAAATTAGTATGAGTCATTTTTGTTAGTCGCAGCATAGTCTTTTTCTACCACTCTTTTCTCGACTCAAGTGTATAGCCGGATAGCCTGTCTTCTCTCTAAAAGCCGCTCGAGTTTAGTTCGCTAAACTGGCCTCGGATAAGTACTCCGCCTTCGGGATAAGGAGCTTGAAGCCATAGGCTGACCCACTCGAAAGTCTTGAGATCGGAGGTGTCATGTTAAAGCATGACAGAAGCACAATTTTTTCTTTTTCTCCAATTTTCGGATTGGCACCGAACACTTGATCTAGTTCGGACGTCAAGTTTTTACTGAAGTTTTGGGTTTTCCAAGCCTATGGCACTTTTAAACATTTGTGTGTTTCCAGCATAAGCCTCGCAGTGCAATGCCGGACACCTTTAGAGATTCGGCAAAAACATTCTCGGATATTGCTATATATGCATCGGTTTCGAATTGTGTCTTTGGTCAATAGTTGGGTTGCCCGGCTCCTGTACTTGCCTCCTACGTTCCACTTTGTTCGGCTAGGTGTGCAAAGGGAGAACCACTGCGATTGTGCTTCCAGCTCGCATGGTTAAGAACCTCAGTGGAGAAAGCCGAAAATTGACTGTCACAATAAGCGTAAATTGGTCAGCGATCTGATGACTATGTTAAATGACGGGCCGTTCATAACATTGGTCGAAGTGTTTACGGCTTTACCTCGGTTGTCGCCGAACACTAACCGGGGGCTCGTAGCTAGCTTCCCCAATTTAAAGCTCCTATGACTAAGTGAAAGTTACAAAGCCTGCATATCTGATTGCCTTATTTCCGCTAACACAACCGCCTTCAGGCACCGAGACGTCGGCTAAGGGTTGTTTTATTATTGCAAAAACACCCTGCGTAGCATCTACAAGGGGGTGGAAGCCGACGATGGGCCACTTTCAACTAATAAACGATCGCAATGGAGTCAAAATAAATATATCATTGGCGTTTGTATTTAATATACGAGGGCTACCTTCCGCAATCATCGTTATAAAGCCATAAATATGCATCAATTTGACTTAAGATTTTGGCCAAGCTGGGTTGCCTGGCTCCTGTGCTTACCCCTACGTTCCCGATTGTTCGGCTATGCGGTAAAGGGAGCACCTCTGTGATTGTTACTACCGGGTCATCCTAGTTAGTACCTCAGACTGCGTAAAGCTGAAAGCTAGCAATCTTAAAGGATATAATTGGTCGGCAACGATGGAAGTGAAAATTTTGGTTCATTAATACCATAGAGTTCGGGAACTTTCCCTGAACTAAATCCTCAATATTTTCCTCCCACATTGATCGGAGGTGAGGTTTCATGCTCATGATCAGCAATGACAACCCAAAGAAAGGAACCGATAGCGGGATTATTTTATTTGGAAGATGTTTCATATCTCTCTGCGTACCTTTGTTTATAAAACCGTATGACCGGATTGCCTTGTTTGTCATAAATCTTTGCCCTTATAACGGCTTTATAAAGTAGGACAAAGACTCCCCAGCTACTGGCCGAGGAGATTGAAGCCGATGATCGATCAACAAAGTTTTGTGCAATGCGGACCTGAGCATTAACGATGAAAAGTACTTGGATACATAGAATCATTACACATAAAAATTGCGAGTAAAATCCATTTACTGCAATCCATCTTTTAAACCCCTTGGGGCCTACCCCGGCGAGCTCGGATTTTGACCAGCCCTAAGCTCCTTTAAGAGATCTTTATTCTCTTTCCGAGAAGTTTGTGTTAAACACAACCAAATTTTCTGTCAAACGGATATCGATCCTTAATTCGGCCACCCGTGCCCACATTAATGCTCGGGGGCTACTAGGCTTCGCGTTCATTATTTACTAATATTAAAGGGGCACATCGATCTCCTGATCTGGTGTTGCCACCCGACCAGTGTCTCGGGGGCTACTGCATTGGCAATCGAGTGCAAAAAATTGAAGTACAATATATTTTTTGAGGAGATTATGATCCTCAGGTTGGTCGGTCGCACCCAACCTGAGTCTCGAGGACTTTGCACACCGCCTTTTGTGTCCCGAAGTATTCTGCCGAGCTAGGAGTTGATCCTCAGGGCCGATTTTGCGAATCAACATGAGTCTCAGGGGCTACTGGGATCAGCGGTCTTATGTCATCCTTCAGGTGCATCTCGGGTTTTAGACCGATACACACCTTGAGGGCTACTGGCTATATATCTCGACAGAGAATAAACTGCACCAATAAAAAATATTCACAAAAAATCAGCCCGCAGTCGGGGTGGTGCGCCACCTCGGAAGCAGTCCAGCATAAAGCTCGGGCGCCAGTGGCTATCTCCATAGAGGGCATTTCCGGCATTAAGCTCGGCTAAACTCCTTCAACTTTTTTGAACCAAGGTGATCTATGACACCTCGGATACATTCCGGCGTTGGAGCTCGGAAGCGGTCCGGCGTTGGTGCTCAGCTACAAAAGATACCTCGAATACATTTCTGCGTTGGAGCTCGGACGCAAGAGGACACTGCCGCACAGGAACAATTTCGAACCCGAGGTGTGGCATAAAAATAACAAGGCATTGATAAAGGTCGGAAACTTAAAGGGTCTCCTCGGATACCCTATGTGTGAGCTCTTTGGATTTACTTGGGCGATCCTCAAGATCGAAGATGAGAAGATTTGTTGAACCAGTTTTCAAGACCGATGACCGAAGATGAAGAACAGTTCGGAAGGATCGAGGAGTGTCCCCAACTTGAAGACCGGTTCAGGGGGCTACTGACGGTGTCCTGGACTAGGGGGTACTCACCACATCGTCTCCCGACCAGGTGGATCGGGCCGAGGACCCCCATGGCGGTTCACTCGTGGGCCACTTTGGGCAGTCCATGCCGCATACAAGGAGTATTCCACAAGACTTGGTGATCAAGACAAGGACTCCCCTCCACCAACGTATTCGGCTAGGACTCTTGTTATCCTAGGCCTCCGGTACATTATACAAGCCGAGGCCAGGCTAGTCACTAGATCATCATGACATTAATCATCATACCCCTAGGGTTTAGACCACAACATATGATCTCGGGGTAGATCAACTCTTGTAATACTCATATTCATCAAGATCAATCAAGCAGGAAGTAGGGTATTACCTCCATAGAGAGGGCCCGAACCTGGGTAAACATCGTGTCCCCTATCTCCTGTTACCATCGACCTTAGGCGCACAGTTCGGGACCCCCTACCCGAGATCTGCCGGTTTTGACACCGACAGCTGGCTAGGGTTAGAGTGCCCGCACACCTCCTCTCACTCAGGGTCTATCACACGAACATTGCCCGCCTGTGATATCACTGGGAGTAAGAGAGATGAGAGCGAGAAGGGGAACAAAAGAGGTGATTGTCGGTGTCAAAACCGCAGATCTCGGTAGGGGGTCCCGAACGTGCGTCTAGGCGGATGGTAACAGGAGACAAGGGACACGATGTGTTTACCAGGTTCGGCCCTCTCGATGGAGGTAATACCCTACCCCGCTTGATTAATATTGATGATATGGGTAGTACAAGAGTGGATCTACCACGAGATCGAGAGGCTAAACCCTAGAAGCTAGCCTATGGTATGATTGTTGTTAGCCCCACGGACTAAAACCCTCCGGTTTATATAGACACCGGATAGGGTTAGGGTTACACAGAGTCGGTTACAATGGTAGGAGATCTACATATCCGTATCGCCAAGCTTGCCTTCCATGCCAAGGAAAGTCTCATCCGGACACGGGACGAAGTCTTCAATCTTGTATCTTCATAGTCCAGGAGTTTGGCCAACGGTGATAGTTCGGCTATCCGGACACCCCCTAATCCAGGACTCCCTCAGTAGCCCCCGAACCAGGCTTCAATGGTGATGAGTCCGGCACGTTCGGCATTGCGAGGCGGGTTCTCCTCCAAATTCCATATACTTGTCGAATAGTGTCCGGCTTCTGATAAATTCTGCGCTCCTTCGCTTCCACGCCCAATAATGGCCATCTTCCACGTGTTTGAATGAATGCGAAAAGCTAGGGTATTTTTACACTTATCCCCCTAGCTACGCAGATGAGCCGCCTATAAAAGGGACGAGGATCTAGATCTGAGTCACACCATCCCCCCTTCGCGAGCTTCCATCAGAGCGCCTTTGACAAAAATCCATTCCATCATGGACAGTCGACGCGGCTCCTCCTCTCGCGCTCCCAGCCCTCAGCCTGGAAATTGGGAGAGATGCTCAGTCCCGCATAGCGAGCTAGTGACACTCCAAACCAAGGGATTTCTTCCCCGGCCTTCATGGTTCCGGTTCGAGCCGGACTTGCCACCTACAAGGGCGGAAAGCAAGCGGAGAGTGTCCCCGATCCCTCTAAAGGAGAGCGGGTATGCTTTATCTCTTATCTAGTAAGAGGACTCGGATTTCCAATTCATCCGTTTCTCCGGGGCTCTTGCAGTTCTCGGCCTCCGGTTGCACCGCCTTCGCTGCCTCCATTTTGCACATCGCGGGCTTCGTGGCCCTTTGCGAACTGTTCTTGGGCGTCGAGGCTCATTTTGCGCTGTGGAAGAGATTATTCTTCCTTGTACCCCGTTCTCATGAGGGGTCAATATATCAAGTGGGCGGAGCCGAACTATGGCGCATCGCCGGGACCGGATATCTATCCGGAAACCCGAAGAAGGCGTCCGAAGACTGCCTTCGGAATGGTTTTATATAGAAGACGTCCCACTGCAGGATCCTGTTCGGATCGGTCTCCCGGAGTTCAGCAATGCTCCTTTGAAGAAACGCCTGAGTTGGCGCCCGAGGAGCTCCCAGAGGGAAGACGACAGGGACGTCCTATACCTGATGAGCCGGATAAGATTGTTAGCTCATTCCGGACTGACCATGATCGGTGTCATAGCCACATGTATTATGCGGGGGGTGCAGCCGCTCCAGTATAGGGGCCACCCCATGTGGGATTTCAACGGGGAGGACGATGCCACCCGTCATGGCCGTAAGGGGCCGGGATCGGTCGTCAATCTGGTGAAGATCTTGTCCGCGCTGTACAAGGGAGAAGAGGAAGATTTTATCCGCGTCAGCCCATTGAACGGATTTTCTATGAACAACCCTCGAAGCTGGGTAAGCGGACGTTTCTTCTCTGCACATCCGATACGTATTCCCATGGTTAGGTATCTCACTTTGTGATTTTGACGCAGGAACTGCGCCAGGCCGTAAAGGACATAAACAGACCGCCTCCACAAACCGAGGATCCAGAAAGGCTCCTCGATCCGGCCTCCCAAGAGGATCCGGACATATTGGTGGAGTTGATTGATGGGGTATATCACCAACTGAGCATCGATAATGCCTTGGTTGCCATTACGGCCGATTACCCCGGAATACTTCCAGCCTCACAGGTAATTGAGACCGAGGTCCCAATACTCTGATAATGACCCATCCGTGCTTATTTTTGGTCACCGTATACCAATGGTGTTCCGCAGGGGTGCCTTCGAGGCAGGAGGCCGAGCAGCAAGCGACTAGCCAACAAGGGGCGTCTGGCCCGCAGTTAAAAAAAAGTGCGGTCCGGATCGAAACTCCGCCATAGCGGTATGGCGCGTCACCATATTCCGTGATTGATTCTGGAAGGCATACTAACGCTGGTGCTCTTTTCGGGAAAAAGCGCTCGCGGACTGAGTCCGGAGAGGTTGCCAATCGAACCTCCACCAGCCAGGCCCCAAAGCCGGGTCCAGAAGCGGAGGCGAGCACGAGGCGTGCGTCGGATGCTCCTCCGACAGAGGATGCCGATAGATTGTCCGCCACCAACTCCGAGGTGGAGAGCGCCATGAATCACAAGCGCCGCCGGATAGTTCTTCGTGACGCATGTTTCTCCCAAGAGGCCTTGAATGCCTTCAATTCGGGAGATGCGCACCTCTGTGCCGCTCAAGATGGTCTAGCCAGAGCCACGGAGCAGTATGTAAAGGACATACGGGTGAGGAAATTTGACAGCTATATATGCCAGTAGCCCCCGAGACTTAAAATAGTTAGAATAACTGATTTAAGGATCATTTGTTATGCAGGATCTTACAAAAAAGAATACCCGACTGTCCCAGGAGCTTGAAGAATGCAACGCCCAACTTGAGGCCGCACTAGCCGCTACAGGGGGAGCCACAGAGACCCCCTCTGGTATGATATGCTTCAAAAAATAAATAGGTTGTGAAGTGCGGCGTGTGTGTAAATATGACAATAATATTGCAGATGGCGCCGGACTAGATCCGGACAAGCAACAACTCTTGCGCCGGTTGAAGGCCGGCGAGAATGTGCTTACAAGGGTGAGGCAAGAGAAAAATAATCTCCAAGATGCCAACACCCGGCTGGGTGAGGAACTAAAGGATGTTCGTGCCCAGCTGTCTAACTCCGTGAAGGAGAATCAGCGACTTCGTTGCGGCATTTATAGTAAGTGCTTGAGCGAACTGTGAAAAAGAGTTCGGCGAGGAAGTCAATTAACAGAGTTATGTCTGTAGGTATGCTCACGGGTCGTCCTGAAAAGGAAATGTCCGGTTCTACGGGTGACCTTCTTCCCGAGCTATTACAACTGCGTGAACGAGTTCGGCAGGTGATGAAAGACGTCGCCCTGGCCTTGTGGCCATCTATCTCCCTGCACGAAGGCCTTGGAGAGCTTGCAGAGAAGCTTCAGGGAGCACGGCGGCGCTTCTGACTATGGAAGATATCGGCCTGTCGTCAAGGCGCCAGGAGGCTGGGCCATGGTGAAGACGCGGTACATGAAGGCGGACCCAAACCACATGGCGAGGTCGGACTGTGGGGCCCGACAGGAAGGAGATCCTGTGAGCTTAGTGTGCGGCCAAGTGGAGTTGGCGGAAAGTATTCAGCAGGGGTGTAAACTAGACAGCCTATTAGGCGACATTGAAGAGGAATACAATCATCAATTTGACTATGTAATTTAAAATGACATGTAAAATGCCTTCTAGCGGATTGTAGATCGTTTGTCGTAGCGGACCTTTTCGCTTCAACCTCGGGACCCAATAGTGCAGAGTGTGTCCGAATACCCTCGCGGTTATGTAAAAACCGGGGCATGCATGGAAACCAGTGTAGGGGTCATGAGTGCTTTATCGGACAAGTGCCCAACTAGTTATGTTATATTACATGGTTAGTAATAAACATCTTCCGGGAAGAATAGTTCCATTAGGGTTCCTTTCACGGGAGGCATGCCCTAAAGTGCATGTCCGGGATGCAAAAAAAAGCGTAAAAGCATCTGGGGCAGATAAATGAAAAAAAAATCGTCTTTTAGTTCACCGACCGAATATTCCCTTAAGAACGCTAGCTTTCGGCTTCACCCAGTCGAGGTACACGTCCGGTGACCAGCGGTAACAATCGCAGAGGTGCTCCTTTACCACCTAGCCGAACAATCAGGAACCTAGGGGTAAGCACAGGAGCTAAGCAACCCAGCTTGGCCAAAACTTAAGTCATATCGATGCATATAATGGTGAATAAAAGGTACATGCGGAAGTGTGACACATGTGTTGGGCATAAAGCCCGTATAAATAAGCACATTAAAGAAGCCCCCAGTATAATGGCGCGGATAGCGCGTCAAGTGTGTGAACAATGCACAAACGAGCCTTTAACGGCTTCGGAAAAAGGAGGAGAAGGAGAGAAATAAAAGACAGCTTAAAGTATAAAATATAGACGGAGGAAGGAGACGAACTCAGAATCCGGCGCTAGGCGTAGAATCTTCGGAGACGGGCTGCGTTCCATGGGTTCGGCTCAAGTCGGTTATCCGATGCGTTTCGCAGACGGTACGCTCCGTCGGTCAGGACTTGGTCGATGATGAAGGGACCCTCCCATTTGGGCTTGAGTTTGTCCTTTTTCTTGTCCGGCAGACGTAGAACTAGTTCGCCAACATTGTAAGCTTTGGCCCGTACTTCCCTACTTTGATATCTTCGAGCCTGCTGTTGATAAAATGCGGAACGGGCTTTTGCCACGTCACGCTCCTCCTCCAAGGCGTCCAAGCAGTCCTGCCGATCTAGCTCGGCTTCTCTTTCTTCGTACATGCGCACACGAGGTGAGTCATGAATTATGTCGCAGGGCAAAACTGCCTCTGCGCCGTATACCATAAAAAATGGTGTGAATCCGGTAGTGCGATTTGGCGTGGTCCGCAGCCCCCAGAGTACGGATTGACCTCCTCTACCCAGTGCGTGTTAGATTCCTTGAGGGACCGCACTAGTCTGGGTTTAATGCCGCTCATGATTAGACCGTTTGCTCGCTCGACTTGATCGTTAGTTTTGGGGTGATAGACTGAAGCATAGTCGAGCTTGATGCCCATGTTTTTGCACCAGAGTTTGACCTCGTCGGCCGTGAAGTTCGTGCCGTTATCAGCGATGATGCTATGGGGGACGCCGTAACGGTGTACTACCCCGATATGAAGTCTATCACCAGTCCGGATTCGCCGTCTTTCTGAGCTTGGCCTCTATCCATTTGGTGAATTTATCCACCATGACCAATAGGTATTTTTGCTTGTGGGTTCCTCCTTTAAGGGGTCCAACCATGTCAAGCCCCAGGACGCGAAGGGCGGTGATGGGTATAGTTTTGAGGCGGTGGGTGGCATATGGCTTTGATTAGCAAAGAGCTGGCAACCGACGCATCGTTGGACTAAGTCTGAGCATCTGCCGGGCCGTCGGCCAATAAAATCTGTCGGAAGGCCTTGCCTACAAGGGCCGGGCTGCGGCATGGTGCCCACCGAGTCCGGCGTGAATTTCAGCCAGGAGATTCCGCCCTTCCTCTTCGGAGATACACCTTTGAAGGACTCCGGTTGTGCTTTTCTTATAAAGCTCTCCCTCATGGACTTTATAGGCTTTAGACCACCGCACTATGCAGCGGGCCTCATTTTGGTCCTCGGAAAGTTCCTGCCTAGTTAGGTAGGCTAGGAATGGTTCTGTCCACGGGGCAATGACTGCCATTATTGCGTGGGCTGACGGTGTTATTTCGTTGGTGGAACCACCAACTATGTCGGAATGTTCGGTGTGGGGCAGTGTGGTTGGGTTACGTTCCCCAATGACTGCCATTATTGCGTGGGCTGACGGTGTTATTTCGTTGGTGGAACCACCAACTATGTCGGAATGTTCGGTGTGGGGCAGTGTGGTTGGGTCCGGGTGTTGGATGACGATCCCCTGGCTCCGATCCAGCAAAGCGTCGGGGAAGGAGTTCCGTCAGCACGACGGCGTGGTGACGATCTTGATGTTCTACCGTCGCAGGCTTCGCCTAAGCACCGCTACAATATGACCGAGGTGGAATATGGTGGAGGGGGCACCGACACGGCTAAGGGCGATCACGAAGATCAACTTGTGTGTTCTAGGGTGCCCCTGCCCCGTATATAAAGGAGCAAGAGGGAGGGCGGCCAGCCCTTGGGGCGACACCAGGGGGGGAGTCCTCCTCCTAGTAGAGTAGGACTCCCTTTCCTAGTCCTACTAGGAAGAGGGAAGGGGAAGGAAAGAGAGGAGAGGAGAGGGAAGGGGCTGCCCCTCCTAGTCCATTCGGACTCCCCATGGAGGCGCACCACCTCCTGGTGCAGCCCTCTCTCTCCCTCTTGGCCCAATAAGGCCCATAACTTCCCGGGGGTTCGGTAACCCCTCGGCACTCCGGTTTTCTCCGAAACTTCCGGAACCTTTCCGGTGTCGAATATAACCATCCAATATATCAATCTTTATGTCTCGACCATTTCGAGACTCCTCGTCATGTCCGTGATCACATCCGGGACTCGAACTCCTTGGTACACCAAAATACATAAACTCATAATAACCGTCATTGAAACCTTAAGCGTGCGGACCCTACGGTTCGAGAACTATGTAGACATGACCTAGAACTATTCTCGGTCAATAACCAATAGCGGAACCTGGATGCTCATATTGGTTCCTACATATTCTCTGAAGATCTTTTATCGGTCAAACCGCATAACAACATCGTTGTTCCTTTGTCATCGGTATGTTACTTTCCGAGATTCGATCGTCGGTATCAATACCTAGTTTAATCTCGTTCGGAAAGTCTCTTTACTCGTTCCGTAATACATCATCTCACAACTAACTCTTTAGTTGCAATGCTTGCAAGGCTTATGTGATGTGTATTACCGAGAAGGCCTAGAGATACCTCTCCGACAATCGGAGTGACAAAACCTAATCTCAAATCGCCAACCCAACAAGTACCTTTGGAGACACCTGTAGTACTCCTTTATAATCACCCGATTACGTTGTGACGTTTGGTAGTACCAAAGTGTTCCTCCGTAAACGGAGTTGCATAATCTCATAGTTACAGGAACATGTATGGGTCATGAAGAAAGCATTAACATACTAAGCGATCAAGTGTTAAGCTAACGGAATGGGTCATGTCAATCAGATCATTCAACTAATGATGTGACCTTGTTAATCAAATAACAACTCCTTGTTCATGGTTAGGAAACATAACCATCTTTGATTAACAAGCTAGTCAAGTAGAGGCATACTAGTGACATCTTGTTTGTCTATATATTCACACATGTATTATGTTTCCGGTTAATACAATTCTAGCATGAATAATAAACATTTATCATGATATAAGGAAATAAATAATAACTTTATTATTGCCTCTAGGGCATATTTCCTTGATCTCCCACTTGCACTAGAGTCAATAATCTAGATTACAAAGTAATGATCCTTACACCCATGGAGTCTTGGTGCTGATCATGTTTTGCTCGTGGAAGAGGCTTAGTCAGCGGTCGCAACATTCAGATCCGTATGTATTTTGCAAATCTCTATGTCTCCCACTTGGACTTGGTCCCGAATGGAATTGAAGCGTCTCTTGATGTGCTTGGTCCTCTTGTGAAATCTGGATTCCTTTGCCAAGGCAATCGCACCGAGATTGTCACGAAGATCTTCATCGGTCCCGATGCACTAGGTATGACACCTAGATCGGAAATGAACTCTTTCATCCAGACTCCTTCATTTGCTGCTTCGAAGCAGCTATGTACTCCGCTTCACATGTAGATCCCGCCACGACGCTTTGTTTAGAACTGCACCAACCGACAGCTCCACCGTTTAATAAAAATACGTATCCGGTTTGCGATTTAGAATCGTCCGGATCGGTGTCAAAGCTTGCATCGGCGTAACCATTTACGACTAGCTCTTTGTCACCTCCATATCGAGAAACATATCCTTAGTCCTTTTCGGTATTTCGGGATGTTCTTGACCGCTGTCGATGATCCACTCTGGATTACTTTGGTACCTTCCTGCCAAGCTTACAGCTAAGCATCGTCAGTGCGGTACACAGCATTGCATACATGATAGAGCCTATGGCTGAAGCATAGGAACATCTTTCATTTCTCTCTATCTTCTGTTGTGGTCGGGCATTGAGTCGACTCGATCTTACACCTTGTAACACAGGTAAAAACCTTTCTTTGCTGATCCATTTTGAACTTTTCAAAACTTTATCAAGGTATGTGCTTTGTGAAAGTCCAATCAAGCGTCTTGATCTATCTCTATAGATCTTGATGCCCAATATGTAAGCAGCTTCACGAGGTCTTTCATTGAAAAACTTTTATTCAAGTATCCTTTTATGCTATCCAGAAATTCTATATCATTTCCAATCAATAATATGTCGTCCACATATAATATTAGAAATGCTCTGAGCTCCCACTCACTTTCTTGTAAATACAGGCTTCTCCAAAAGTGCAGACAAACCCATATGCTTTGATCACACTATCAAAGCGTTTATTCCAACTCCGAGAGGCTTGCACTGGACCATAAATTGATCGTTGGAGCTTGCACACTTTGTTAGCACCTTTTGGATCGACAAAACCTTCTGGTTGCATCATATACAACTCTTCTTCTAGAAATCCATTCAAGAATGCAGTTTTACATCCATTTGCCAAATTTCATAATCATAAAATGCGGCAATTGCTAACATGATTGAGACGGACTTAAGCATCGCTTCTGGTGAGAAAGTCTCATCGTAGTCAACCCCTTGAACTTGTCGAAAACCTTTTGCAACAAGTCGAGCTTTGTAGACAGATTACATTACCATCGCGTCAGTCTTCTTCTTAAAATCCATTTATTCTCAATAGCTTGCCGATCATCGGGCAAGTCTACCAAAGTCCATACTTTGTTCTCATACATGGATCCCATCTCAGATTTCATGGCTTCAAGCCATTTTGCGAATCTGGGCTCACCATCGCTTCTTCATAGTTCGTAGGTTCATCATGATCTAGTAGCATGACTTCCGAATAGGATTACCGTACCACTCAGTGCGGATTTTGTTCTGGTTGATCTCTGAGTTCGGTGACAACTTGATCTGAAGTTTCATGATCTTCATCATTATCTTCCTCACTAAGCGGTGTAGGTGTTACGAAACTGATTTCTATGATGAACTACTTTCCAATAAGGGAGCTGGTACTATTACCTCATCAAGTTCCACTTTCCTCCCACTCACTTCTTTCGAGAGAAACTCCTTCTCTAGAAAGGATCCATTTTAGCAACGAATGTCTTGCCTTCGGATCTGTGATAGAAGGTGTACCCAATTGTCTCCTTTGGGTATCCTATGAAGACACATTTCTCGATTTGGGTTCAAGCTTATCGGGTTGAAGTTTCTTCACATAAGCATCGCAACCCCAAACTTTCGAAGCGACAACTTTGGTTTCTTGCTAAACCATAGTTCATAAGGCGTCGTCTCAACGGTTTTGACGGTGTCCTATTTAACGTGAATGCGGCCGTCTCAAGAGCATAACCCCAAAATGATAGCGGTAAATCTGTAAGAGACATCATAGATCGCACCATATCCAAAGAAAGTGCGATTCGACGTTCGGACACACCATTGCGCTGTGGTGTTCCGGGTGGCGTGAGTTGCTGAAACTATTCCGCTTTGTTTCAAATGTAGACCGAACTCGTAACTCAAATATTCGCCTCCACGATCAGATCGTAGAAACTTTATTTTCTTATTACGATGATTTTCAACTTCACTCTGAAATTCTTTGAACTTTTCAAATGTTTCAGACTTATGTTTCATTAAGTAGATATACCCATATCTGCTCAAATCATCTGTGAAGGTGAGAAAATAACGATATCCGCCACGAGCTTCAACATTCATTGGACCACATACATCCGTATGTATGATTTCCAATAAATCTGTTGCTCTCTCCATAGTACCGGAGAACGGAGTTTTAGTCATCTTGCCCATGAGGCACGGTTCAAGTGCCAAGTGATTCATAATCAAGTGACTCCAAAAGTCCATCAAGATGGAGTTTCTTCATCGTTTTACACCGATATGACCTAAGCGGCGAGTGCCACAAATAAGTTGCACTATCATTATCAACTCTGCATCTTTTGGTTTCAACATTATGAATATGTGTATCACTACTATCGAGATTCATTAAAATAGACCACTCTTCAAGGGTGCATGACCATAAAAGATATTATTCATATAAATAGAACAACCATTATTCTCGATTTAAATGAATAACCGTCTCGCATCAAACAAGATCCAGATATAATGTTCATGCTCAACGCGGCACCAAATAACAATTATTCAGGTCTAAAACTAATCCGAAGGTAGATGTAGAGGTAGCGTGCCGATCTGCGATCACATCGACTTTGGAACCGTTTCCCACGCGCATCGTCACCTCGTCCTTTGCCGGTGTTAAGCAATCCGTAGTTCTGTTTGAGTTGCAAATATTAGCAATGTAACCAGTATCAAATACCAGTACTCTGCGAGCTCTAGTAAGGTACACATCAATAACAAGTATATCACATATACCTTTGTTCACTTTGCCATCCTTCTTATCCGCCAAATACTTGGGGCAGTTCCGCTTCAAAGTGACCAGTCCGCTTGCGGTAGAAGCACTCGATTTTTGGCTTAGGTCCGGACTTGGGTTTCTTCTCTGATCAACAACTTGTTTGCTGTTCTTCTTGAAGTTCCTTCTTCTTCCCTTTGCCTTTCTTCTTGAAACTAGTGGTCTTATTGACCATCAACACTTGATGCTCCTTTTGATTTCTACCTCCGCAGCTTTTAGCATTGCGAAGAGCTCGAGCATAGTCTTTACTAACCCTTGCATATTATAGTTCATCACGAAGCCTTTGTAGCTTGGTGGCGGTGATTGAAGAATTACATCAATGACACAATCATCCGGAAGATTAACTCCCAGTTGATTCAAGTGATTGTAATACCGGACATTTTGAGTATGTGCTCACCGACGTAACTATTCTCCTCCATCTTGCAGCTATAGAACTTATTGGAGACTTCATATCTCTCAATCCGGGCATTCTGTTGAAATATCAACTTCAACTCTGGAACATCTCATATGCTCCATGACGTTCAAAACGTTGTTGAAGACCCGGTTCTAAGCCGTAAAGCATGGCACACCGAACTATAGAGTAGTCATCAGCTCGCTTTGCGACGTTCACAACTTCGCTCGGCATCTGCAGCAGAGCTGTCACCCGGCGGTGCTTCGGGGCGTAACTTTTACGTGCAGCAATGAGGATTATCCTCGAGTTACGGACCCAATCCGTGTAATTGCTACCATCATCTTTCAACTTTGCTTTCTCAAGGAATGCATTAAAATTCAACGGAACAACAGACGAGCCATCTATCTACAGTAAACATAGACAAGCAAAATACTATCGGTACTAAGTTCATGATAAATTTAAGTTCAATTAATCATATTACTAAAGAACTCCCACTTAGACAGACATCTCTCTAGTTATCTAAGTGATCACGTGATCCAAATCAACTAAACCATAACCGATCATCACGTGAGATGGAGTAGTTTTCAATGGTGAACATCTTATGTTGATCATATCTGCTATATGATTCACGTTCGACCTTTCGGTCTCCGTGTTCGAGGCCATATCTGTATATGCTAGGCTCGTCAAGTATAACTGAGTATTCTGCGTGTGCAAAACTGGCTTGCACCCGTTGTAGATGGACGTAGAGCTTATCACACCCGATCATCACGTGGTGTCTCGACACGACGAACTTTGGCAACGGTGCATACTCGGGAGAACACTACTTGATAATTTTAGTGAGAGATCATCTTATAATGCTACCGTCAATCAAAGCAAGATAAGATGCATAAAGGATAAACATCACATGCAATCAATATAAGTGATATGATATGGCCATCATCATCTTGTGCTTGTGATCTCCATCTCCAAAACACCGTCATGATCACCATCGTCACCGGCGCGACACCTTGATCTCCATCGTAGCATCGTTGTCGTCTCGCCAACTATTGCTTCTACGACTATCGCTACCGCTTAGTGATAAAGTAAAGCAATTACATGGCGTTGCATTTCATACAATAAGCGACAACCATATGGCTCTCGCCGATTGTCGATAACTTCGGTTACAAAACATGATCATCTCATACAATAAAATATAGCATCACGTCTTGACCATATCATATCACAACATGCCCTGCAAAAACAAGTTAGGCGTCCTCTACTTTGTTGTTGCAAGTTTTACGTGGCTGCTACGGGCTGAGCAAGAACCGTTCTTACCCACGCATCAAAACCACAACGATACTTCGTCAAATAGACTCCGTTTTAACCTTCTCAAGGACCGGGCGTAGCCACACTCAGTTCAACTAAAGTGAGAGAGCAGACACCCGCCGGTCACCTTTAAGCAACGAGTGCTCATAGCGGTGAAACCAGTCTCGCGTAAGCGACGCGTAATGTCGGTCCGGCCGCTTCATCTCACAATACCGCTGAACCAAAGTATGACATGCTGGTAGGTAGTATGACTTGTATCGCCCACAACTCACTTGTGTTCTACTCGTGCATATGACATCAACGCATAAAACCAGGCTCGGATGCCCTTGTTGGGTAACGTAGTAATTTCAAAAATTTCCTACGATCACGCAAGACCATGGTGATGGCATAGCAACGAGAGGGAGAGTGTCCGCCCACGTACCCTCGTGAGACCGAAAGCGGAAGCGTTATATTAACGCTGTTGATGTAGTCGACGTCTTCACGATCCGACCGATCCAAGCACCGTTACTCGGCACCTCCGAGTTCTTGGCACACGCTCAGCTCGATGACGATCCCCGGCTCCGATCCAGCAAAGCGTCGGGAAGGAGTTCCGTCAAGACGACGGCGTGGTGACGATCTTGATGTTCTACCGTCGCAGGCTTCGCCTAAGCACCGCTACAATATGACCGAGGTGGAATATGGTGGAGGGGGCACCGCACACGGCTAAGGAACGATCACGAAGATCAACTTGTGTGTTCTAGGGTGCCCCCTGCCCCGTATATAAAGGAGCAAGGGGAGGGCGGCCAGCCCTTGGGCGCACCAAGGGGGGGAGTCCTCCTCCTAGTAGGAGTAGGACTCCCTTTCCTAGTCCTACTAGGAAGAGGAAGGGGAAGGAAGAGAGGGAGAGGGAGAGAAAGGGGCTGCGCCCCTCCTAGTCAATTCGGACTCCCCATGGAGGCGCACCACCTCCTGGTGCAGCCTCTCTCTCCCTCTTGGCCCAATAAGGCCCATAACTTCCCGGGGGTTCCGTAACCCTCCGGCACTCCGGTTTTCTCCGAAACTTCGGAACCTTTCCGTGTCCGAATATAACCATCCAATATATCAATCTTTATGTCTCGACCATTTCGAGACTCCTCGTCATGTCCGTGATCACATCCGGGACTCGAACTCCTTGGTACATCAAAATACATAAACTCATAATAACCGTCATTGAAACCTTAAGCGTGCGGACCCTACGGTTCGAGAACTATGTAGACATGACCTAGAACTATTCTCGGTCAATAACCAATAGCGGAACCTGGATGCTCATATTGGTTCCTACATATTCTACGAAGATCTTTTATCGGTCAAACCGCATAACAACATACGTTGTTCCCTTTGTCATCGGTATGTTACTTTCCCGAGATTCGATCGTCGGTATCCAATACCTAGTTTAATCTCGTTACCGGAAAGTCTCTTTACTCGTTCCGTAATACATCATCTCACAACTAACTCTTTAGTTGCAATGCTTGCAAGGCTTATGTGATGTGTATTACCGAGAAGGCCTAGAGATACCTCTCCGACAATCGGAGTGACAAAACCTAATCTCGAAATACGCCAACCCAACAAGTACCTTTGGAGACACCTGTAGTACTCCTTTATAATCACCCATTTACGTTGTGACGTTTGGTAGTACCAAAGTGTTCCTCCGTAAGCGGAGTTGCATAATCTCATAGTTACAGGAACATGTATGGGTCATGAAGAAAGCATTAACATACTAAACGATCAAGTGTTAAGCTAACGGAATGGGTCATGTCAATCAGATCATTCAACTAATGATGTGACCTTGTTAATCAAATAACAACTCCTTGTTCATGGTTAGGAAACATAACCATCTTTGATTAACAAGCTAGTCAAGTAGAGGCATACTAGTGACATACTGTTTGTCTATATATTCACACATGTATTATGTTTCCGGTTAATACAATTCTAGCATGAATAATAAACATTTATCATGATATAAGGAAATAAATAATAACTTTATTATTGCCTCTAGGGCATATTTCCTTCACCGGGTTGTTATTTCCGGACTCTCCCTCCCATAATACGGATGGCTTGAAAAGCCTCTCTAGGAAGATGTTGGGAGGGACGGCATCGCGCTTTGCGCCAATGCGTGCCAACACGTCTGCTGCCTGGTTGTTATCCTGGTAGACTTCGGCAAGGCTGTGGAGTGTTCATTTCCGCATATTATGTGATGCGAAAGTCTCGAAGACTGTTAATACCGTACTGGTATTGCTGGGCTGGTGCTCTGGAGCTAGGAGCTCTTCGCCACTTTTGGCCACCTGCCATAGTATCCAACATGCTCTAAGGCTATGAGTTGGAGTGGCGCCCTCTGTGCTATGAATTTTGCAGGGTCCATTGAGCCATCCCTCCAGTACGGTTCCATGCCCTTTGGGGGGTTTTTGCTTTTTGGTATGTAACCAGGTGCTTGGTGATGATGCACCTTTTTATTTCGGACTGGGGTCGTATTCGGGGCCGGATTATCCCAAAATTTGGTTTCGGTTTTCCAGGCGCTCTCCATCGCAAAGATTTTCGTACTATGGACGCCAAGTCAGTGGCGTGTAATTTCATGACGACTTGTGGCGTTTAGGATTCCTTGTCCGTGCAATTATTGCGAAGAATGAGATTGCGTCCTCCTCGCGGCGATCCTTTATCCTGTCCATAACCAGGAGGAATCTGGCCCAGTAATGATGCACTGTTTCATCGGGCTCTTGCCGGATTTGGGATAGATCGCTTGTATTTGGGTGGGCGGGTGGAATTAAATTCCGAATCCTGTTCGATCTAAGATTCAGGGGCCAAGAAGTTTCCGAACTTGGAAGCTTAGGTTCTTGGAGGTTGCCCAATGAATCTAGCCCGCCCGACTTTAAGTTCGGGCTTGAGCGGTGTCCTCCTCTCGCGGGAATCCGGCATGGAGGGTCGTGAATCCGGACATAGCTAGTCCTTAAGGTAGGAGAAGAGTCGTCGATTGTTCCTCTACCACAACAACGTGGTGGGTAGCCCGGGAGAGTTGATCTCTCTCGGATCGGTTTTAGGCCCAATCGATCGTGATCAGAGCGACTCCCAGAGCGGCGATGCGATCCAAGAGCTCGTTCAAGGAAGAGAGCTCCATCGGATCTAACTGCTCGGCGAGTTCCGAGTTAACGTGAAGATTGCTTTCGATGACTCGAGAGGTCATCGTCGGCGCGGCGGCCGAACAGGCGGTCATAAGAAAACCGCCTAGCCGGAGAGTTTGGTCAGTGGCCAAAGCTCCTTTAGCAACGGTGCCGTCTTTAAAGATGGGATGAGGCATCCTTCCTGACAGTGATGGCACAGAGGAACTCTCAATGAAAGCACCAATGTCGGTGTCAAAACCGGCGGATCTCGGGTAGGGGGTCCCGAACTGTGCGTCTAGGCGGATGGTAACAGGAGACAAGGGACACGATATTTTTACCCAGGTTCGGGCCCTCTCGATGGAGGTAATACCCTACTCCTGCTTGATTAATATTGATGATATGGGTAGTACAAGAGTGGATCTACCACGAGATCAGATAGGCTAAACCCTAGAAGCTAGCCTATGGTATGATTGTTGTTCGTCCTACGGACTAAAACCCTCCGGTTTATATAGACACCGGATAGGGTTAGGGTTACACAGAGTCGGTTACAATGGTAGGAGATCTACATATCCGTATCGCCAAGCTTACCTTCCACGCCAAGGAAAGTCCCATCCGAACACGGGACGAAGTCTTCAATCTTGTATCTTCATAGTCCAGGAGTCCGGCCAACGGTGATAGTTCGGCTATTCGGACACCCCCTAATCCAGGACTCCCTCAGTGATCAAGAGTGGAACGGGAAAAGTGATAGCGAGATGGGAATGGATGTGTCCGCGTGCGCCATCCACAGAGTCTCCACGGACTGTTACGCTACGTCAGCAAAACACGGGGCCAACCTATCAGAAATGTCATCAAAACACTATAATCGGTTGACCGGTGGTTTATGCAAAAAGTTTATCATAGTTGATGTGTTTTTCTGCCAAAAATTTACAAAGGAGTGTTTCTTGCAAACTTAGCCCTTTTTAATTAACACTAGACCATGATGACGCGCGTTGCTGCGCCCGCCCATGTTACGATAGAATGATGAAATATCATGTAAACTTTTGAAAATATAAAAGATATGAATTAAATTTGCATCACCTAACACGCATATTTTATATGACAAAGTAATGATGTCACCGGGAATAGAATTAGCCAGATGACTGCTCAGGTTTTTTAAAATAAATAGTGCATATGAAAGATGTGACGAAACAAATACAAGAATAGCTTTCTTTTAGCATCGAATACAAGAATAGCTGGGTGGCGCTGCTATGCGGACACACGCATCTACGTTTTTTAGGCTACACACACAGCTATGTTTTACGCTTCGTTCGCTAAAACCAGTTTACAGGCCCAATAAACAATTGAGGCCCAATTAACCACAGGTGGCGTAGATGGTTCTACGGAGCAGCAGCCCAATCAAATGTAACGTGATCGCGATCCTACGGCTAGCAACGCCAAAGCGCTGTGGAGCCTCGTAGGTCTCTCAGTTTTACTGTTTTGTAATAGTAGCCCGCCCACATATGCACATATACACTTACCCCTATGAAGGAATGCACGCGCACTCTATCATATGAGCAACTCTAAAATACTGAGTCGGCATCACATCTTAAATTTGACGAAGTCATAACAGGCATTTTATAGTTGACAGAAACATGTGCTCCCATTGAGATTGACGAACACATGGTGTGTCCTAGAAAACTGACTCCACCCGGAGAAATCATGTACTCCGGCATACGAGTGGAAATACACTTTGCTTCCTAGTTGTATCTACACCATATATGGAGGAAAAAATACAAAAAAAATCAAAATATTTCAGATGCTTTTAGAATAAACTTTGACTTTCTGTGGCATTAGTATATATATTTCTACAAATAAAAAGAATAGCGTTGACTTGAGGGCCAAAAAACAAAATTTATTTGCTATTACATGTCACTATCCATACAATTTTGGCCGATTTTTTTTAAAAAAAGAGGTCAATTTTTTTATTTTTTGTGTAATTTTTTTCACAAGTACAATGGAAGGTCAAGTTTATTTCAGGATTTGTTGATTGTTTATTTAATTACTAAATTATTCCCATATAGGTTGTAGATACACCTAGAAACCGTGTCCAGCATAAATACGAGGTACGATACTCGCGTCATTTCCATGTGCAAAAACCTCATCGTAAAATCATGGGAAAGGGCCAAGAAAAACCTCCTACTATACGACATAAAATAGGAACAAAAAAATTCAGATCCTAACTCTGGACGTAGATTTTGGAAACAAATGTTGCTGGATTTCAACCTGGCCGCGTGTGCAAGGACAAATCCAAGTCCCCAAAACCGCCCGAAGGGATAGGGATAGGAATAGGATACCCTAGGATCGATCCCAGGTTCAGAGAGGAGAATCCCATGGATCCATGAGCCGATCGCACGACGCAGGTGCGATCTCTGCAGCCGGCGGTACATGTGCCGGACGCCGGAGCATGTGAGAGGCGGCAGGCAGGGGCAGGGGCAGGGGCAGGGCCGAGCCGGGTTCTTTGTCCCGTTGTCCGTCTCCGTCGCCGTCCTGCTCCGGCATGGCCTTGAATGGAGACGGCAGTACAATGCTGAATTTCCCGCCTCGCCTCGCCTCGCCCACTCGCTCCGGCCCCGCCCAAAGTCTGCTGACCCCCAGCATTCACGAGCATCTCATGCGTGATCGCCGAAGAAGTCACCTGTCCGTTGTAGGATCACGAAAGCCTTGGTGCCGGCCGTAATTACCAGATCTCTATCTCTGTCTGCAACGCTTGGGTGTAGGCCTATCAGGGCGCCGTGGCAGGCGTACCCCCGGTAAAAACATGAATTTTCCCTGGCCGGCTCGGTATGCAGAGGCCAGGCCATTGATTAATGTATGTCGCATGGTCCATCCCACCACCACCAGTGAATGAAAACTAATGAGACGCATCCGAGTAGTACTAGGTACTCCTCCATTAACAACTCCTGCGCTTTATTTTTTCATCCCGTTTCATTCAATATATTTCCTGCTTGTGCGCAGGGTACTACAATCCATGCCCCGACTCCCCTTCCGAGCATAGCATCATCATTGGCGTTGCTGCAACCTGCAGCCGGTCTTGGTCTTCTTTCCTTGGCGGCAGCTCTCATCTTCTGGGGCCTCGCCTGCCTTTTGATGTCATCTCCCCACCCGGTCTGTTGAGACTTTTGCCATCTCCAACTCCCAATCTCCATTTCCAAGGCAGATAGCGCTAGGGGTACTAGTAGTACTTGACAGTTCAAACGGCCACCGACTCCCAAAGTTTCTTTACTTGTACCTCCTCCTTGACTGGCTGCTTGGGAGCTGGGACAAGATCATATAGAGGGGTAGCAGGGGGGGACTACCATCCCTTCCATGATTTGGAAGAAGATATCAAAAGTTGACCATTTTTTTTAAGGCCCTACAAGCTCTCCTGTCGGCCGGGGCAGGTGTTCTTGGAGCCTGAGCTCTTCTGCAGTAACAGAATCACAATCCTGATGACACAGTAGGATTCTTGAAGGCCTTCACCGGTAATTAGCTTACTCAATCTCTGCCTATTTGGTTTGGAGGTTCTTGCAAGTTCATGTTTTGTTTCTTCCTTTTTTTTTAGACTGCATATTCTTGCCCTGAGCTGAATCGATACATGTTCGTTTCGTTACTGATGATAAGTGGCATTTCGGAATTTAATCGGAATCCTTTCTTATGCGTGGATGGGTTTCTGGCAGGATGAGGAGGACCAAATTCCTATGAAGTTCTTGCACTGAGATCTCAAACAGATTAAATTTCTTGACCAATGGAAGGGGGAGAGCAAAAAGTTGCATCATTTCCTGATGTGCCGCCCAAACCCAAGGACGACCACATCCCCGCCGCCGCCAGGTCCCTCACCATCAAGACCGCCACCAATGCCGGCGGCTCCGACTGGCCGAGCCCCGCCTCGCCCTACCTCGGCTCGCCCTCGCCGCCGTCCTCCGCCTTCGTCTCCGCGCTGCAGTCGCCCTACATCTCCCCTCGGATCGCCGAGCCTCCCCCGCCGCCGCCGCCGCATCGAGAAACCAAGGTCTCCCGGACCCCCGCGCTGCCCTCGCCGACGTCCCGCGGCGGCGCCGGGTTCCGGTCGGAGGACACGGACGCGCCGACGAGCGCCTCCCGCACGCCGCCGTCGGAGCGCGGCTACGACTCCCGGTCCCAGGGCGCCGACCCGCGCCGGCGGTCCTCCGACGGCGGGGGGTCCGCGCCGCGCGTGTCCTTCTCCTTCCCCGTGCCGCGCGTCTCGCTCACGCGGGGCGCCGTCGCGTCGCCCATGTCCAACGGCAAGCTCCGGAGCTGCGACGTCTACATCGGCTTCCACGGCCAGGGGGCTGCCCTCACCAGGTTCTGCAGGTGGCTCAAGGCAGAGCTCGAGCTGCAGGGGATCGCCTCCTTCACGGCCGACCGGTCCAGGTACTCCGGCGCGCACAGCCATGAGGTCGCAGACCGCATCATCTGTTCGGCGGCTTTCGGCATCGTGGTGGTCACCGCGTCTGGCTTCCTCAACCCGTTCGTCCTCGAGGAGATCCGGTTCTTCGCTCAGAAGAGGAACCTGGTGCCCATCTTGTTCGACACCAGGGCGTCGGACATTGCCGGGCTGTTTGACGGCAAGCCTGAAGATAAGGAGGGGATGGAAGCGTTCGAGGGGCTGATGCGGTGCCATGAGCTGAAGCTCGAGACAGATGAGAGCAGCTGGAGGAGGTGCGTGTCGACGGCGGTCACCGTGCTGCAGTCGAAGCTTGGCCGGGGTACGATTGCCGAAAAGGAGAGCGAGGGAACTGAGGGTTTGCCATTTCCACGAAACAGACATTTCATAGGAAGGGAGAAAGAGCTTGCTGAGATCGAGGGAACGCTCTTCGGTTGCGCCGGCGAAGTCACAGACGCGGAGTGCCCGGGGGGCAGCACCATGCCTAATTGTGTATCCAGTGGTGTGTCAGATGGAGGATTTGCCGATGAGGACAGTGACAGGGTGAGGACAAGCAGTGGCAGGTTTGGCAGCTTGGAATTGCACAAGTGCAAGCGGCCTATGTCGGAGGCATCGGTTGATCCGGCGATCGATCTGTCGGCTGCGAAAGGGATCGGTCTTCTGAAGGAGAGATCAAAGCTCAGGAAGTCAAGATTCAGGTGCAACAGCAAGGATCATGGCAACGGCAATGTGGTCTGCATCAATGGCATTTCAGGCATTGGCAAGACGGAGCTGGCATTGGAGTTTGCATACCGGTACTCACAGCGGTACAAGATGGTGTTGTGGATTGGAGGCGAGGCGAGGTACCTGAGACAGA
Organism: Aegilops longissima; assembly: GCA_021605205.1. NCBI lineage: Eukaryota > Viridiplantae > Streptophyta > Magnoliopsida > Poales > Poaceae > Aegilops > Aegilops longissima. Next base: position 471,827,533 of record CM038680.1, read on the forward strand.
ACATACTGAATTTGTCAGGGTATTTGGGGCTGGATATCAGCGCCGAGGCTGAGAGGGAGCACAGCAGGATCAGGAGCTTTGAGGAGCAAGAGTTGGATGCTTTTCAAAGGGTGAAGAGAGAGCTTTTCAGGGATGTGCCCTACTTGCTCATAATCGATAACCTCGAGAGCGAGAGGGATTGGTGGGAAGGGAAGGACCTGCAAGATTTCATACCTAGAAACACTGGAGCAAGCCATGTCGTCGTGACAACACGGCTGCCGCATTTCATGAACCTTGAGCCAATTCATCTTCCGCAGCTCTCATTTCATGATGCTATGGTCCTGATAAAGGGGAAAAAGAAGAAGGATTACCCTCCTGAGGAACTAGAAGTTCTGAAGAAATTCGACGAGCAGCTGGGGCGAGTGAGCTTCGGGCTGTGGCTTGTTGGTTCACTATTGTCTGAGTTGATGATCGATCCTGGTATTCTTTTTGAGGCTGTTGAGCGGGTGTCGCTAAATGAGAACATGATTGTGCTCTGTTCCGGTGATGACAACTTATGGCAGAACAATTTGTTTCTGATCAAGGTGTTAGTCTTCTGCTTCGCATTGATGGACCAGGTGAAAGGAGGCAGCCTTGCCTTGAGGATGATCACAGCAGGTTCTTGGCTAGCTCCATCGCCCATGTCGTCAACCCTACTGGCTGCCATGGCCAGCAAGCTGCCAACAAAAGCCAATAGCATTCAGCTGTTGAGTGAATCACTTAAGGCAGCACTCTTGTGCGGTACACACTGCTTTCTGCAGCCGCAGGCAAGGAAAGCCGAGGTGGAGTCGACACACTTGCTAGTAAAACTTGGCTTGGCGCGAAAAACAACTCAGCGTCCAGGTTGCTGGATTCAGTTTCACCCGATCGTGCAGCTATTCGGCAAGATCAGCGGCAGTCTGGCACCGGCATCCGCAGCAGTATCCGGTGTCATAAGGACTGGCAATATGTCTATCTATTCAGACCACATGTGGGCTAGTGCATTCCTTTTGTTTGGCTTCAAATCAGAGCCACCTGTGGTGCAACTCAAGGCGGTCGACCTGGTGCTCTTCATCAAGAAGATAGCACTGCCCCTGGCGATCCAAGCGTTCATGGCATTCTCGCGCTGCGGCTCGGCCTTGGAGTTGCTCAAGGTGTGCACCAACGTCCTCGAGGACGCGGAGAAGTCGGTCGCGTCACGGATACAGGACCTGAAGCAGGGATCGCTGTGCTGGAAGAAGAAGCTGCGGGCGGACAACCATGTCGACGAGTTCGTCTGGCACGAGATGGCCCTGCTGAAGGCAACGCTGCTCGAGACGAGGGCGAAGCTGCTGGTGCGAGGCGGGTTGTTCGACAGCGGGGAGGAGCTGTGCAGGACCTGCATCAGCATCAGGACGGTCATGCTTGGCCACGACCATGCCCAGACATTGGCGGCTCAGGAGACGCTTGCGAAGGTGGTTCGATACAGGAGTAAAATCTGAGACGACGCGGAACCGTGCGAGCTGTTCGACATAGGTAGTATCTAGATTTTGTGTCTTGTTCTTTGCTGTGTCTGTGATTCACTACTCGACATTCCTTATCGCGACACTATTTTTGTTAGATCACTGAGATAGCTAGTCTGATTATGAGAGATCATGTGTAACTTGACGACTTATTTAACCAACTTGATGTGTACAGTCCGGTCTCCTAAATCTACCTATGGATTTTCTTTGATGAAATTCTGAGCATTTTATGGATGAATTCTCTGATGACACATGTGACCTGGAGATGTTATGTGCTACTCCCTCTGTAAAGAAATATAAGAGTGCTTAGATCACTAAAGTACAGAGGGAGTAGTAACTACTGCATTTGTAGAAGATAATGCAACTCCAGTGAAGAATATTTAGCAAGGGGTCTGTGATTTGTGACCCCTTGTGCAACTGGTTGATGCAATGCAGTCCTCCCTTGCAATTCTGATGCTGAATTTAGTCCGTCAGTTCACCAGCAAAGTTCTCCTGCACAAAGAAGCAGACATGATGAACAATCAAGAGCAAAAACTGCTTCTTCCTTATCGCAATCTACTAGTCGGCATGCCGATTTTGTGAGATGGATGGGGGAACGAAGGTCGTTCTGCGTGATTAGCAGCAAGTTGAGGAATCTTGATCATGCATCAAGTCTCAACTACCCTCAGCTCTCTGCAGTCACTGAAAATTCATGCTGGTTGGCAACAGATCAAATGTTCACACGCAGTGCATTCTCTCAGCCATGATATAATCATATAAATGCCATGCCATGGCATGCTTGCCTGGTTGTGCTGGGTGGGGCGGCCATGGATGTGACCTTCGTGTGCTCTTCTGGGGAGCCGCCGTTCAAGATGGAGGTTGGCTTCTTCGACACCGTCATGGACATCAAGCACAAGCTCCAGGGCCGCAACGGCTGGCCCGCCGCCGCCCTGTCCCTCTTCCACGACGGCGACGCGCTCGTGGACGACGACGGCGCCGGCGCCGCCGGCGTCACCGAGCGGTACGGCGTCGTGGAGGGCTCCGTCATCCACGTCGCCCTCGACGGCGACGACAGGCGGCCGCGTCAGAAGGAGAGGAAGGACGGGACCAGGAGGCCGGCCAAGGCCCGGCGGGCGCCAGCGCCGGAGCCGCTGCGGGTGACGGTGGTGTCGCGGTGCGGCGCGGGGCGCGTGGAGGTGGCGGTGCGCGCGCGGGGGGCAGTGTCGGCGCTGCGCGGGGAGCTGGAGCGGGGCGCGGCGTCCGGGTCCGGGTCTTTCCCGCTGCCCCCGGACGGCGGCTACTTCTTCATACACGGGCAGAGCGTGATGGACGAGGCGCGGTCGTTCGAGTGGCACGGCGTGGCCGACGGCGACGAGGTCGTCGTCTTCGAAGGCTCCGTCACCAGGGCCCCGGCGTGCTGAACGGGCGCCCGCCTGGACTGTAAATCTGTTAGCGCGGGAAGCTTTTTTTTTTTTCAAACTTTGCTTTTGCATCAAACAACTTTACCCCAACACCAAAATTCGTAGCTTCAAACTACTAGGGTATTTTTTTTATCCTCTTGAGAAGATAAATGGTGATACTATTCAGCTGACGTCCACTGTTCACTGGAAAAGGATGGCAAATCAAACATTTTTTATGTCAATTTTACTGTCACGGGAATGACAAAATTTAGTTAGCAAACACGGCAAACTAATTTGCCATTTTCGACTAACAAAAATTGCCATGAATAACGTTCGCATTTACCATGCTCTCTAGCAAACGTTCGCGGGTTAAGCAGTCCAAGATAAAAAGGGAACAAAGGCACGACTATCTTTCTTTCAGTTTCAGTCGTCTTCACACTCGTTGACGTCGACCCACCCACCGCCGGCGGCTAAACCACCGTCCCACGGCCGGCCTCTAACCCACAGAGCGTTAGAACGGCAACCGATGTTTCTAACTTCATCTGTTCCAAAATATGTGTCGTTCTTTTACTTTAAATTTGAACTAAAACAATGACACTTTTGAAACAATTTGAACTGAAATCACAACATTTATTTTGAAACAAAGAGTACGAAAAAGCACCAGGTGTAGTGGTAGCACTTGACAACCATATGAGCTGCTGCTAACCCTCATAACCTGAGGGGTTTTGATTGATTTAACCAATGCCCAATTGTCTTAGAAGCTATCCCTTTTCTTTCTGATTCCAAGCAACTGAAAGATATGAGAACCGTCCTCTGCATTCTTTGCTTACAAAAAATGCCCACGAGATTAAAAAAAATGATGACCAAGAGAAACTAGAACGAAGCTATGCATGCTGTAGCAATTCTACCATGTATACAGGCAAGCCGGAGCACATCTATCTTTCCTTTCTTTGCATCCTATTATTTACATCTGGGGACCAAATGGGGGCCTGCCCATCATCTGTTGGTAAGCCGATGACGCCGCAAAGCCGGGCTGCTGGTCTGGCTCCGCCTTCATCTGTCCTTCCTGCATCATGAGGCCCGGGTAGCCCTGCATCATTGACGGATGACGAGCGGCGGGCATCGGCGGCATCGACATGCCTGGAGGCGCCATCCCAAAGTGGAAGTTGCCTGCCGCCCCCAGATGGCCTCTCGGTGGGAGGCCGAAGGAACTGAAGGGAGTCGCGCCACCAAACTGAGGATAGCTGCCTTGCGCTTGTTCTTGCCTGCGGTGTGAGAGATTGGCCTGCGGCGCGGATGCTGGAGCACTGCCGGAACCGGAGCCCGCGTTCCCGCTATTTCTGGCTGCTGGAACTTCATGGTTGTGCTTCCCCTCGTATGTCGTGATCACGGATTTCAGATCGTGCGACGCTCTCTCCACGTGCTTGCGCACTGAACAGCCCTGGTGAGTACATTTGTAGTAGCTCCTGCAGGTACACAAGATGATGTTACATTTCAGGGTGAATGAATACCAAGTCTCTCAAACATTACACAAAATGATCAACTTGTGCCTGAAACGTAAATGCCATTGAGCTGACCTTGGATTTGGGTTTCCTTTAACAACCTTCTGACCATACTTGCGCCAGCGATAACCATCGTCAAGGATGTCAACCTCGCTTGTTGTCTGAACCACAACACGAGGCTCCCGGACAGCTCTTGATGCTGCAGCCACCATGTCAATTGAACTGGTGGTGGTCGCAGTAGGAATGGTAACAGCAGCTAAAGCATCCAGTTTCCTGAAATAACCAGGCTTGTCAATGAATAGAAATATCATCATGGCTGTGTTAAGTGGTTAAGTGGAGGGGGACACTAACCTTCTTTTGGATTCAGTCTCATCTTCACCTACATCACAGTCCAAAGAAATGGTGCCTTGTGTTGCTCTATCAATCTCATTGGACAGCGTTGATGAGACATCAGCTGCATCTTGGGACTCCATGATAGATGTATCACCATATGCAGATACAGGAGGGCCAGCAGCTGGTCTTCCCTCGACACCTTGCATATCTTGAATGCACTCACTTTTACCATTTTCCCACAAAGATGCAGTGTTGAGCCCTGCGTGCGAACCAGGTTTCTCTAGAACATGGGCTTGTGGATCATTGATTTGCAACGAAGGGATACCTGAGCGGCGGTTTGGAGGCGGCAAAGGGTGATTGTGAGAACTCTTGTAGACTATCTCTGTTATCTGACCATCTTGAGAGCGTTCCACCTTTTTCTTGACAGGGCAATCTGGGTGTGTGCACTTGTAATAGCTCCTTGGATGCTCACTGCTCTTCACTTGCTTCTGTCCATATTTTCTCCAGTTATATCCATCTTCAGCTGGGTTGCTATTTGTGGCAGAAGAGTATTCTTCATTTTGGTCTCCCTCGTCATCTTCCTGTTCTTCAGAAGAGTGATTATCACTGAACACAGAGTCAGACGTCTTCGGTTTAACAATTGTTTCGTCGGCACTGTCCCTGACTGCAGTAAAGCTTGACTGAAGACTGGATCCCTGCTGATGAATATTTGACAATGACTGGTTTTGGTGGCAAACATTGTAACCCTGTATAACATTAGAAGAACAGGCATATAAATGCACAGAAAAGTGGGGCAATAAAAAGAAGTGAACAGTAGAATGCAAACAAAGGGTGTTAATAGTTGAGGATATTACCTTTTCCGCATTTGAGTAACTTGTTGGCCCAGAGTGGGGTTGGAAGGAGAAAACATCATTACTGAATGCGCTATCTGGTGGCATTGTTGAGTTAGCCTCTGAAGCAACGAACAGTTTGCCAGTGGTTGGAGAAGGCTGTGCCTGCAACAGGTCATAATCATTTAAGCCACATTTACGCAGTGGATATCATGTGGTAAGCACTAAGCACATATGTATTTGACCATTTATGAGTGTTGAATTAAGATCATCAGCTTTGAAGTCAAAACATAGAACCAAATTTGCAACTTCTGTAAATTTCTAAACAGAGATCACTTTTTTGGACAGAAATGTTCTGCTTGATAGGAATCAGACAACGTTGAAATCACAAGTCTCTATACTGCACAAAACCATGTGCCACATCAAATGCTTTCTGCAAAAACAAGACGATGATGATGATAAATGCTTCAGGAAAACTAAATGTCTGGTAAATGGAACTTTCATGTGTTTACTGGTAAAGTGGTAATTGTTAACTCAAAGTAAAATTTACCACAACCTCAATAGGTACTTCGGTTTTTATCCGCAAGTACACCGATCCATTTTTACCCGCACATACGCTAACTAAGGATTCATGATTAATTGTATCGAAATCTGAAACGGCACGGAGGGGATTAGAGGGAAGAGCAAACGATCATGTCCAGCGGCCTATTAAACCCGGACGGAGGGATTATTGGTAGCATAGCACAATAGAAAACAAGTTATGAGAGGATGGCGTACCATAGCATTGTAGAGAAAAACCGGTGACTCAAGAAGAGTAGTTGGACTAAGACCAGGTGGAATTGCTATGGGTGATCGAATAACTGTGGATGAACCCACACGGGATGTATCAATCTTGGGGATACTGAAACCAGCTCTCGAAGCCCTGCGCTCGGCTAGAGATCCCTGTGGGTTTGATTTCTGATTAGCATTGAACGAATTTGGTTGCAGGGAAAAATCCTTTTGGGGTGTAGCTGTATCTGACTGAGCAGGCACTTGCTCCCTCAAATCCATAAGCTCTTCTCTCTTCTCTGATTGATCATGGGGCTTGTTGCTCACATGTTCGCCGAAAAAATTGGAGAATTGACCAGAGCCGAAGTCTTCATTCAAGAAGCTTGACATGAGCGTTCTCGGGCTGGGCGTCGGTGGCATGGCCATCCAGTCCTCCATGAGGGATCCACGATCGCTGGTGCCGGCCATGTGGGCAAGAAATCTTCCTCAGCTGAAACAACAAGGTTCACCACATTAGTACTGTCAAAACATTAGATGCTTGACTGTAACAATTAAGCAAAAGCTTCCTTTTCAATATAGTACCACTTACAATAAATGCTGATCAGAATCACTAAGCACAACAAATTACTCCAGATTCTAGGACATAAAGGGCAACCAATCATACATGGGCAGTACAGACTACACAGACCAACACAATTCTATTTTTAGGGCTACATCATGGCAACAGGTAGAGACGAACAAACAAATTCAGGGGAACTGAAACCTTCATTAAACCACTGAACTCGTACGGAAATGCTGTAAATTTTACAGGCATAGGCTCTGAATCGTTGCACAAGAAACAGAGGAGAGATATTCGATATGAAATGGAGAATCCAACACACTGCTCGTCACGAACTGAATCCCCAGAGATGCAATTTCGATGTGAAATGGAAAGATTCCATAATAACTGAAATAAGAACCCTTTTTTTTTTGGTTGAGAAACCATGACTGAAATGGGTAAAATTTTGAAACCAAGATGCAAACTTTGCAGGCAACCCGTCTCAGTAATCATCAATAACTCCCGGACAAGCAATTTCCGGCGCCGAATCAGCCGCGCCGACGCAAGCGATAATAAGCACACAAACAAACCCGGCGAAATAAAGGCAGACAGGGAAGGAAGAAATGCCCAATCGGCACCTCCTCAGGTGGGCAGTACCTCCGATACCGGACGATTGATCCCTCTTCTCCTCCCCCGAAACAGAAGGCGGATGGACGGAGCGGCGCAGAGAGGGCGGCAAGGCGGTCAGAACCTGGCTCAGATCATGTGCTCCCGCCGGCGACGGAGAAGAAACAGTTGGGGCGAAACCTAATTAAAATTCCCCTGCAGAGACTGGTGAATTCCCCTCCCACCAACCAAGAAAGAAGGGAGGGAGCCGCCGCGAACGGGGGGAAACAAAGATCTTGCCGGGCGCAGACGGACGAGGGTAGGTCTGCTCTGGACCGACTCCAGTGGCCAAGAACAACTCCCCGGCCCCTCCCGGAAAACGAGGAACACACCGAAAGAACCAGAGGAGAGAGGGGGAGAGAGAGATTGTGGAGGTGCCCCGCCTCGATTCCCAGCCCCGCACCTGGGTTGGTTCTCCGGGTGCCGCTAGTACTTTTTTTAAGGAGATAGAGAAGAGCGAAAGGCGGTTTGACCAAGGAGAAGGCGAAGAAGAAGGTGGGGTGGGGTGGGAGGGGAGGATGATTCCGTTGCTGCCAGTGCCCAGTGGTGGGCTGGCTCTCTCTCTGCTCTGCCCTGCTCCAACTCCACTCTAATTGGCAAAAGCTGTCCTCCTCGCTCCAATTTTTGTTCGTTTCTTTTCTCTGCTCTAAATGAGAAGAGTTATACTCTGCAAGTTTGTATTTTTTTTTGCTACTGCTGCTGTGTATTGGCATGGTTGGATGGATGGGTGGTCGTTGGTGAATGGCGTTTTATACGGCGGAGGCTTATTTTGGGGGCAGAGTTAATGCTATGCTTTTACCCTGCGATTAGTGGGAAACGGCTCCCTACTTTCGCTGCTTACCGATGGAAGAAAGCAAAGGGAACAGCCGTTGCGTCAACCATTTCTTGCGCAGCATCGGTGGAGACAAGAGGATAGGGGTTTGACTGGCCAGGTGTGATAAGTCCTGATCTGGATGGATGGGCTGCAGGAAAACGGGGGAGGCGGGCTGCAAGAGAGACGCGCAATTTTTATTTTTACTTTTATTTTTACGGGTGAAAAACTTGTATTACTCAACTCAACTCATAGACGCACAATATGTTGGTGCGATTAGTGATCGTCGGCCGTGCGACGGCAGCGCATGATTCTTCGTGGTGTGTGAAAAAAGATGCAAAAAATAGTTCACGCGACGATTTTCTTTTTGTCATGGCAAATCGCCGAGAAGAATCATCGCACACATGGCGCGTACCATGGATAAATTGCTTGCGCCATGTATGCAACTATTAGCAGCATGTCGTGCGTGCGTGCAGGCGTGCGTGTGATCAGAAAACGATGTTTATAACATGTCGAATGAATGTGTGTACGTAACATGAAAAAGCCTTCGTTTTTTGAAGCACCAATCTCACTGTTTGGGCATGTATGCCACAAATCTAGTTTGACGAAGCCCCACCGCCGTTGGATCTTGGGAACCCCTGGAGCCGCTCCTCATAGTCCCGGTGCCTTCCAGAGCTTGGCGGCGTAGAGGGCATTGGTTCTAAGTTCCAATTGAAGTTCCATGACGGTGAGCGCTGATGGGAGGGGGAACAAGTGTCGGGGGAGGAGCCCCAGAGGAGGCAGATAGAGGAGCAACCACGTGAGGCTCATATGAGGAAGTTACCTTGCGCTTGTCTGAGTTCAAGGGGAAGAGGCGCTTGCTAGCTGGAAGTGCAGACGGAAGAACCGGTCGGTCCAATCGATCAGGCAACATGTATAGTTCATCTTTATACATATCCACATAATTAGTAATTTACTAAACTCTAATTTATTAGCAAGGTATAGTGCAAAACCATATATACAAAAATGTAATTTCACGGCTTTTTTGCTGGAGAATCATTTTTATGTTTGCACCGAAAATACTAAAAAAATCAAACAAATGTATGTATGTATGTATGTATCATGAGAAATCCCAGAATCACTGACCTTCATTTTGGAGCACTGATCTCGCCAGTTTGGGCCCTTCAACGACAAATCTAGCTCCTCGAAGCCCCACCACCATTGGATCGAGGGACCCCTAGAGCCACTCTACGTAGTCCTGGAGCTCGACGGCATAGAGGACTTTGATTCTGAGCTCCAGTTGAAGGTCTATGGCGGTGAGCGTTGATGGGAGGAGGGAGGGGGAGGGGAAGTGATGGGGAAGGAGCCCCAGACGAGGCGGAGAGAGGAGAAAGCACATGGAAGTTATCTTGCACTTGTGAGAGTCCAAGGGGAAGAGGCACTCGCTAGCGCAAAGTGCGGGCGGAAGACCCGGTCAATCCAATTGACTGGGCGACGGTATATCCACATAATCAATCATTTACTAGAGCACTAATTTATTAGCAAGGTATAATGCAAAAACCATATAAAGAAAAATGTAATTCCATATCACATTGTTTTGTTGAAGAATCATTTTTATATTTGCATCGGAAATAATAAAGTAGCAAATGAACGTATGTATGTAAAATGGAAAGTTCCCAAATCACTGACCTTCATTTTGGAGCACCGATCTCGCCAGTTTGGGCCCATCAACGACAAATCTAGCTCATCGAAGCCCCACCACCGTTGGATCGAGGGACCCCTAGAGCCACTCTACGTAGTCCTGGAGCTTGACAGCATAGAGGAATTTGATTCTGAGCTCCAGTTGAAGGTCTATGGCGGTGAGCGTTGATGGGAGGAGGGAGGGGGGAAGTGACGGGGAAGGAGCCCTAGAGGAGGCTGAGAGAGGAGAAACCACATGGAAGTTATCTTGCACTTGTGTGAGTCCAAGGGGAAGAGGCACTCGCTAGCGGAAAGTGCGGGCGGAAGACCGGGTCAATCCAATTGACTGGGCGACGGGTATCATTTATGTTTATATATCCACATAATCAATCATTTACTAGAGCACTAATTTATTAGCAAGGTATAATGCAAAAACCATATAAAGAAAAATGTAATTCCATATCACATTTTTTTGTTGAAGAATCATTTTTATGTTTGCAACGGAAATAATAAAGTAGCAAATGAACGTATGTATGTAAAATGGAAAGTTCCCAAATCATTTACCTTCATTTTTTAGCAGCGATCTCGCCAGTTTGGGCCCATCAACGACAAATCTAGCTCATCGAAGCCCCACCACCATTGGATCGAGGGACCCCTAGAGCCACTCTACGTAGTCCTGGAGCTTGACGGCATAGAGGACTTTGATTCTGAGCTGCAGTTGAAGGTCTATGGCGGTGAGCGTTGATGGGAGGAGGGAGGGGGAGGGGAAGTGACGGGGAAGGAGCCCCAGAGAAGGCTGAGAGAGGAGAAACACATGGAAGTTATCTTGCACTTGTGTGAGTCCAAGGAGAAGAGGCACTCGCTAGTGGAAAGTGCGGGCGGAAGACCCGGTCGATCCAATTGACTGGGCGACAAGTATCATTTATGTTTATATATCCACATAATAAATCATTTACTAGAACACTAATTTATTAGCAAGGTATAATGCAAAACCATATAAACAAAAATGTAATTCCATATCACAATTTTTTGTTGAAGAATCATTTTGATGTTTGCAACGGAAATAGTAAAGTAGCAAATGAACTATGTATGTAAAAAGTTCCCAAATCATTTACCTTCATTTTGGAGCACCGATCTCGCCAGTTTGGGCCCATCAACGACAAATCTTGCTCATCGAAGCCCCACCTGTTGGGGAACGTAGCATAAATTCAAAATTTTATACGCATCACCAAGATCAATCTATGGAGTAATCTAGCAACGAGGGGAAGGGGAGTGCATCTATATACCCTTGTAGATCGCTAAGCGGAGCGTTGCAAGAACGCGAATGAAGGAGTCATACTCGTAGCGATTCAGATCGCGGTTGATTCCGATCTAAGCGCCGAACCACAGCGCCTCCGCGTTCAACACACGTGCAGCCCGGTGACGTCTCCCACGCCTTGATCCAGCAAGGGGAGAGGGAGAGGTTGGGGAAGACTCCGTCCAGCAGCAGCACGACGGCGTGGTGGTGGTGGAGGAGCGTGGCACTCCAGCAGGGCTTTGCCAAGCACTGCGAGAGACGAGGAGGGAGAGGGGTAGGGCTGCGCCTTGGAGAGAATAACTCGTGTGTTAGGCAGCCCCAAAACCTCCACTATATATAGGGGCAAAGGGGAGGGGGAGGCGCCCTAGGGTTTCCCCTAGGGGGGGCGGCGGCCTGGGCAGATGGGATCTCCCCCTTGGGTGACTTGGCCCCCAAGCCGGAGGTGGGAACCCTAGATGGGCGCCCAAACCCCTGTGTCACGTGGGATTAGGTGAGGGCACACAGCCCTTAGTGGGCTGGTTTTCCCCTTCCTTGGCCCATGAAGCCACCCAACACTTGCCGGGCTCCCGAAATACCTTTCGGTCATGCTGGTCATCACCCGGTACCTCCAGAACACTTCCGGACTCCAAAACCCTTCGTCCAATATATCAATTTTCACCTCCGGACCATTCCGGAACTCCTCGTGACGTCCGAGATCTCATCCGGGACTCCGAACATCATTAGGTAACCACGTATATCTATTCCCTATAACCCTAGCGTCATCGAACCTTAAGTGTGTAGACCCTACGGGTTCGGGGACCATGCAAACATGACCGAGACGTTCTCCGGACAATAACCAACAGCGGGATCTGGATACCCATGTTGGCTCCCACATGTTCCACGATGATCTCATCGGATGAACCACGATGTTAAGGATTCAAGCAATCCCGTATGCAATTCCCTTTGTCTACCGGTATAGTACTTGCCCGAGATTCGATCGTCGGTATCCCGATACCTTGTTCAATCTTGTTACTGGCAACTCTCTTTACTCGTTCTGTAACACATCATCCCGTGATCAACCCCTTGGTCACATTGTGCACATTATGATGATGTCCTACCGAGTGGGCCCAGAGATACTTCTCCGTCACACGGAGTGACAAATCCCAGTCTCGATTCGTGCCAACCCAACAGACACTTTCGGAGATACTCATAGTGCACCTTTATAGCCACCCAGTTACGTTGTGACGTTTGGTACACCCAAAGCATTCCTACGGTATCCGGGAGTTGCACAATCTCAAGGTCTAAGGAAATGATACTTGACATTAGAAAAGCTTTAGCATACGAACTACACGATCTTTGTGCTAGGCTTAGGATTGGGTCTTGTCCATCACATCATTCTCCTAATGATGTGATCCCGTTATCAATGACATCCAATGTCCATGGTCAGGAAACCGTAACCATCTATTGATCAACGAGCTAGTCAACTAGAGGCTTACTAGGGACATGGTGTTGTCTATGTACGCACACATGTATCTGAGTTTCCTATCAATACAATTATAGCATGGATAATAAACGATTATCGTGAACAAGGAAATATAATAATAATAACTAATTTATTATTGCCTCTAGAGCATATTTCCAACAGTCTCCCACTTGCACTAGAGTCAATAATCTAGTTCACATCGCCATGTGATTAACACTCACATGTCACATCGCCATGTGACCAACATCCAAAGAGTTTACTAGTGTCAATAAACTAATTCACATCATCATGTGATTAAGACTCAATGAGTTCGGGGTTTGATCATGTTTTGCTTGTGAGAGGTTTTAGTCAACGGGTGCGCAACATTCAGATCCGTATGTACTTCATAAATCTCTAGGTCATATTGTAAATGCTGCTTCCACGCTCCACTTGGAGCTATTCCAAATGGTTGCTCCACTATATGTATCCGGTTTGCTACTCAGAGTCATTTGGATAGGTGTTAAAGCTTGCATCGACGTAACCCATTACGCCGAACACTTTATCACCTCCATAATCGAGAAACATGTCCTTATTACTCCAAGGACAATTTTGACCGTTGTCCAATGATCCATTCCTGGATCACTCTTGTACCCCCTTGCCAGACACGTGGCAAGGCACACATCAGGTGCGGTACTCAGCATAGCATACTGTAGAGCCTACGTCTAAAGCATAGGGGACGACCTTCGTCCTTTCTCTCTCTTCTGCCGTGGTCGAGCTTTAAGTATTAACTTCATACCTTACAACTCAGGCAAGAACTCCTTCTTTGACTAATCCATCTTGAACACCTTCAAGATCATGTCAAGGTATGTGCTCATTTGAAAGTACCATTAAGCGTTTTGATCTATCCTTATAGATCTTGATGCTCAATGTTCAATCAGCTTAATCCAGGTTTTCCCTTGAAAAAATCCTTTCAAACAACCCTTTATGCTTTCCAGAAATTCTACATCATTTCCGATCAACAATATGTCATTCACATATACTTATCAGAAATGTTGTAGTGCTCCCACTCACTTACAAGTTTCTAACAAACTTTGTATAAACCCAAAAACTTTGATTATCTCATCAAAGCGTATATTCCAACTCCGAGATGCTTACTCCAGTCCTTAGAAGGATTGCTGGAGCTTTGCATACTTGTTAGCATCTTTTAGGATTGACAAAAACCTTCTGGTTGTATCACATGCAACCTTTCCTCAAGAAAATTTTCGAGGAAGCAATGTTTTGACATCCTATCTGCAAGATTTCATAAATAATGCAGCAACTGCTAATAAGATTCCAATAGACTCTTAGCACCACTACGAGTGAGAAAGTCTCATCGTAGTCAACTCCTTGAACTTGTCGGAAACATCTCAGTGACAAGCCGAGCTTTCTTAATGGTGACACATACCATCATTGTCTGTCTTCCCTCTTAGAATCCATCTGTACCCAACAGCCTTACGACCATTAAGTAGTTCTTCCAAAGTCTACACTTTGTTTTCATACATGGATCCTCTCTTGGATTTATGGCCTCGATCCATTTGTCGGAATCCGGGCCCACCGTCGCTTCTCCATAGCTCGTAGGTTCATTGTTGTCTAGCAACATGACCTCCTAAGATAGGATTACGTACCACTCTGACGCAGTACGCATCCTTGTCGACCTACGAGGTTTGGTAGTGACTTGATCCAAAGTTTCATGATCACTATCATAAGCTTCCATTTCAATTGGTGTAGGCGCCATAGGAACAACTTCATGTGCCCTGCTACACACTAGTTGAAGTGATGGTTCATTAACCATATCAAGTCGCCACCATCCTCCCACTTAATTCTTTCGAGAGAAACTTTTCCTCGAGAAAGGACCCGTTACTAGAAACAATCCCTTTTGCTTCCGGATCTGAGACAGGAGGGATACCCAACTGTTTTGGGTGTCCTATGAAGATGTATTTATCCGCTTTGGGTTCGAGCTTATCAGCCTGAAACCTTTTTCACATAAGCGTCGCAGCCCCAAACTTTTAAGAAACGACAACTTAGGTCTCTCCAAACCATAGTCCATACGGTGTCGTCTCAACGGAATTACCTGGTGCCCTATTTAAAGTGAGTGCGGTTGTCCCTAATGCCTAATCCATGAACGATAGTGGTAATTCGATAAGAGACATCATGGTACGCACCATATGCAATAGGGTACAACTATGATGTTCGGACACACCATCACACTATGGTGTTTCAGGCGGTATTAATTGTGAAACAATTTCCACAATGTCTTAATTGCGTGCCAAATTCGTAACTCAGATACTCATCTCTATGATCATATCATAGACATTTTATCCTCTTGTCACGATGATCTTCAACTTCACTCTGAAATTACTTGAACCTTTCAATAATTCATACTTGTGTTTCATCAAGTAAATATACTCAGTATCTACTCAAATCATCTGTGAAGTAAGAACATAACGATATCCACTGCGTGCCTCAGCACTCATTGGACTGCACACATCAAAATGTATTACTTCCAACAAGTTGCTTTCTTGTTCCATTTTATTGAAAACGAGGCTTTCAGTCATATTGCCCATGTGGTATGATTTGCATGTCTCAAGTGATTCAAAATCAAGTGAGTCCAAACGATCCATCAGCATGGAGCTTCTTCATGCATTTTATACCAATATGACTCAAATGGCAGTGCCACAAGTAGGTGGTACTATCGTTACTATCTTATATCTTTTGGCATGAACATGTTTATCACTACGATCGAGATTCCATAAATCATTCATTTTAGGTGCAAGACCATTGAAGGTATTATTCAAATAAACAGAGTAATCATTATTCTCCTCAAATGAATAACCGTATTGCGATAGACATAATCCAATCATGTCTATGCTCAACGCAAACACCAAATAACAATTATTTAGGTTTAACACCAATCTCGATGGTAGAGGGAGTATGCGATGCTTGATCACATCAAGCCTGGAAACACTTCCAACACATATCGTCATCTCACCTTTAGCTAGTCTCCATTTGTTCTGTAGCTTTTATTTCGAGTTACTAACACTTAGCAACCGAACCGGTATCTAATACCCTGGTGCTACTGGGAGTACTAGTAAAGTACACATTAACATAATGTATATCCAATATACTTCTATCGACCTTGCCAGCCTTCTCATCTACCAAGTATCTAGGGTAGTTCTGCTTCAATGACTGTTCCCCTCATTACAGAAGCACTTAGTCTCGGGTTTGGGTTCTACCTTGGGTTTCTCCACTAGAGCAGCAGCTGATTTGCCGTTTCATGAAGTATCCCTTCTTGCCCTTGCCCTTCTTGAAACTAGTGGTTTCACTAACCATCAACAATTGATGCTCCTTCTTGATTTCTACTTTCGCGGGTGTCAAACATCGCGAATATTTCAAGGATTATCATATCTATCCCTGATATGTTATAGTTCATCACGAAGCTCTTAGTGGCTTGGTGGCAATGACTTTGGAGAAACTCCCACTCGATTCAAGTGATTGTGGTACTCAGACAATCTGAGAACAAGCTCAACGATTGAGCTTTTCTCCCTTAGTTTGCAGGATAAGAAACTCGTCGGAGGTCTTATACCTCTTGACGTGGGCACGAGCCTGAAATCCCAATTTCAGCCCTCGAAACATCTCATATGTTTCGCGACGTTTCTAAATCGTCTTCAGTGCCTCAACTCTAAACCGTTTAACATTACTCAACTATCACGCAGTTATCAAAACGTGTATGTCAGATGTTCGCAACATCCACAGACGATGCTCGAGGTTCAGCACATCGAACGGTGCAGTAAGGACATAAGCCTTCTGCGCAGCAATGAGGACAATCCTCAGTTTACGGACCCAGTCCGCATAATTGCTACTATTAACTTTCAACTAAATTTTCTCTAGTAACATATCTAAACAGTAGAACTAAAACGCGAGCTTTTGACATAATTTGCAAAGACCTTTTGACTATGTTCAGGATAATTAAGTTCATCTTATGAACTCCCGCTCAGATAGACATCCCTCTAGTCATCTAAGTGATTACGTCATCCGAGTCAACTAGGCCGTGTCCGATCATCACGTGAGACGGACTAGTCATCATCGGTGAACATCTTCATGTTGATCGTATCTACCATACGACTCATGTTCGACCTTTCGGTCTCTTGTGTTCCGAGGCCATGTCTGTACATGCTAGGCTCGTCAAGTCAACCTAAGTGTTTCGCGTGTGTAAATCTGGCTTACACCCGTTGTATGTGAACGTTAGAATCTATCACACCCGATCATCACGTGGTGCTTCGAAATGACGAACTTTCGCAACGGTGCACAGTTAGGGGGGAACACTTTCTTGAAATTTTAATGAGGTATCATCTTATTTAAGCTACTGTCGTTCTAAGCAAATAAGATGTAAAACATGATAAACACCACATGCAATCAAATAGTGACATGATATGGCCAATATCATTTTGCTCCTTTTGATCTCCATCTTCGGGGCTCCATGATCATCATCGTCACCGGCATGACACCATGATCTCCATCATCATGTCTCCATGAAGTTGTCTCGCCAACTATTACTTCTACTACTATGGCTAACTGTTTAGCAATAAAGTAAAGTAATTACATGGCGTTGTTCATTGACACACAGGTCATACAATAAATTAAGACAACTCCTATGGCTCTTGCCTGTTGTCATACTCATCGACATGCAAGTCGTGATTCCTATTACAAGAACATGATCAATATCATACATCACATATCATTCATCACATTCTTTTGGCCATATCACATCACATAGCATACCCTGCAAAAACAAGTTAGGCGTCCTCTAATTGTTGTTTGCATGTTTTCCGTGGCTGCTATGGGTTTCTAGCAAGAACTTTTCTTACCTACGCAAAAACCACAACGTGATATGTCAATTGCTATTTACCCTTCATAAGGACCCTTTTCATCGAATCCGATCCGACTAAAGTGGGAGAGACTGGCACCCGCTAGCCACCTTATGCAACAAGTGCATGTCAGTCGGTGGAACCTGTCTCACGTAAGTGTACGTGTAAGGTCGGTCCGGGCGTTCATCCCAAAATACCGTCGAAACAAGATTGGACTAGTAACGGTAAGCATATTGAACAAAATCAACGCCCACAACAACTTGTGTTCTACTCGTGCATAGAAACTACGCATAAACCTGGCTCTGATACCACTATTGGGGAACGTAGCATAAATTCAAAATTTTCTACGCATCACCAGGATCAATCTATGCAGTAATCTAGCAACAAGGGGAAGGGGAGTGCATCTACATACCCTTGTAGATCGCTAAGCGGAAGCGTTGCAAGCACGCGGATGAAGGAGTCATACTCGTAGCGATTCATATCGCGGTTGATTCCGATCTAAGCGCTGAACCACGGCGCCACCGCGTTCAACACACGTGCAGCCCGGTGACGTCTCCCACGCCTTGATCCAGCAAGGGGAGAGGGAGAGGTTGGGGAAGACTCCGTCCAAAGAGCAAAGACGACGTGGTGGTGGTGGAGGAGTGTGGCACTCCAGCAGGGCTTCACCAAGCACTGCGAGAGACGAGGAGGGAGAGGGGTAGGGCTGCGCCTTGGAGAGAATAACTCGTGTGTTAGGCAGCCCCAAAACCTCCACTATATATAGGGGCAAAGGGGAGGGGGAGGCGCCCTAGGGTTTCCCCTAGGGGGGGCGGCGGCCAGGGCAGATGGGATCTCCCCCTTGGGTGACTTGGCCCCCAAGCCAGGAGGTGGGAACCCTAGATGGGGTGCCCCAAACCCCCTGGTCACGTGGGATTAGGTGAGGGGGGCGCACAGCCCCTTAGTGGGCTGGTTTTCCCCCTTCCCTTGGCCCATGAAGCCACCCAACACTTGCCGGGGCTCCCGAAATACCTTTCGGTCATGCTGGTCATCACCCGGTACCTCCGGAACACTTCCGGACTCCAAAACCCTTCGTCCAATATATCAATTTTCACCTCCGGACCATTCCGGAACTCCTCGTGACATCCGAGATCTCATCCGAGACTCCGAACAACATTCAGTAACCACGTATATCTATTCCCTATAACCCTAGCGTCATCGAACCTTAAGTGTGTAGACCCTACGGGTTCGGGAACCATGCAGACATGACCGAGACGTTCTCCGGTCAATAACCAACAGCGGGATCTGGATACCCATGTTGGCTCCCACATGTTCCACGATGATCTCATTAGATGAACCACGATGTCAAGGATTCAAGCAATCCCGTATGCAATTCCCTTTGTCTACCGGTATAGTACTTGCCCGAGATTCGATCGTCGGTATCCCGATACCTTGTTCAATCTCGTTACCGGCAAGTCTCTTTACTCGTTCCGTAACACATCATCCCATGATCAACCCCTTGGTCACATTCTGCACATTATGATGATATCCTATCGAGTGGGCCCAGAGATACTTCTCCGTCACACGGAGTGACAAATCCCAGTCTCGATTTGTGCCAACCCAATAGACACTTTTGGAGATACTCGTAGTGCACCTTTATAGCCACCCAGTTACGTTGTGACGTTTGGTACACCCAAAGCATTCCTACGGTATCCAGGAGTTGCACAATCTCATGGTCTAAGGAAATGATACTTGACATTAGAAAAGCTTTAGCATACGAACTACACGATCTTTGTGCTAGGCTTAGGATTGGGTCTTGTCCATCACATCATTCTCCTAATGATGTGATCCCGTTAACAACGACATCCAATGTCCATGGTCAGGAAACCGTAACCATCTATTGATCAACAAGCTAGTCAACTAGAGGCTTACTAGGGACATGGTGTTGTCTATGTACCCACACATGTATCCGAGTTTCCTATCAATACAATTATAGCATGGATAATAAACGATTATCGTGAACAAGGAAATATAATAATAATAACTAATTTATTATTGCCTCTAGAGCATATTTCCAACACCACCACCATTGGATCAAGGGACCCCTAGAGCCACTCTACGTAGTCCTGGAGCTTGACGGCATGGAGGACTTTGATTGTGAGCTCCAGGTGAAGGTCTATGGCGGCGAGCGTTGATGGGAGGAGGGAGGGGGAGGGGAAGTGACGGGGAAGGAGACCCAGAGGAGGCTGAGAGAGGAGAAACTACATGGAGGTTATCTTGCACTTGTGTGAGTCCAAGGGGAAGAGGCACTCGCTAGCGGAAAAGTGCGGGCGGAAGACCCGGTCAATCCAATTGACTGGGCGACAAGTATAATTTATGTTTATATATCCACACAATCAATCATTTAATAGATCACTAATTTATTAGCAAGGTATAATGCAAAACCATATAAAGAAAAATGTAATTCCATATCACAATTTTTTGTTGAAGAATCATTTTTATGTTTGCAACAGAAATAGTAAAGTAGCAAATGAACGTATGTATGTAAAAAGTTCCCAAATCATTTACCTTCATTTTGGAGCACTGATGACCCACAAGTATAGGGGATCTATCGTAGTCCTTTCGATAAGTAAGAGTGTCGAACCCAACGAGGAGCAGAAGGAAATGATAAGCGGTTTTCAGCAAGGTATTCTCTACAAGTACTGAAACAAGTGGTAACAGATAGTTTTGTGATAGGATAATTTGTGACGAGCAACAAGTAACAAAAGTAAATAAAGAGCAGCAAGGTGACCCAATCCTTTTTGTAGTAAAGGACAAGCCTGGACAAACTCTTATAATAGGAAAAGCGCTCCCGAGGACACATGGGAATATCGTCAAGCTAGTTTTCATCACGTTCATATGATTCGCGTTCGGTACTTTGATAATTTGGCATGTGGGTGGACCGGTGCTTGGGTGTTGTTCTTACTTGAACAAGCATCCCACTTATGATTAACCTCTATTTGAAAGTGCGTTATATCGACTAGAGGGGGGTGAATAGGCGATTTTTATGAATTCTTCATTGAGGAATTTGCCGGTGAGGAAATTCCTTAGCGAAGAACTACTTGCAGCGGAATAAGTACTCAGAAGTAAGCATAACAGAATACACGCATAGTCATCATGATGAAATGAAGACAATCACAGAGTACAGAAAGCGTATTCACAGGATAACACAAAATGAAGACAAACAGACTGAAGAAATTGAACTGAGGAAATTGAGAAAGTCTTCAGTCAAAGTCTTCAAACACAGATATGAACAAACACTCAACACAGTAATGAGGAAATGAAAGGGTTGAGGAATTAGAACCAGTTAGGTTGGTGAAGACAATGATTTGGTAGACCAGTTCCAACTGCTGTCTCGGTTATGCGTCTGGTTGGAGCGGTGAGTATTTAAACTCGAGGACACACAGTCCGGACACCCAATCACCGAGCACGCAGCTCGGGACACCAAGTCCTCACCGTATTCTCCTTGAACTAAGGTCACAGACCTCGTCCAATCACTCATGGTAAGTCTTGAGCGACTTCCAAACCTTCACAGACTTGGTCACTCGGCGATCCACAATTCCTCTTGGATGCTCTAGACCATGACGCCTAACCGTCTGGAAGAAGCACAGTCTTGAAGGTAACAAGCATCGGATCCACGCAGATCAATTTCTTGATGATGCTCAATCACTTTGGGTTTGTAGGGTTTGGTTTTGGGTTTTCCTCACTCGATGATTTTCTCTCAAAGTCCTCGGAGGATGGGTTGCTCTCAAATGACAAGTGTCAAGTTCTCTCGGAGCAGCCAACCAGCTAGTGGTTGTAGGGGGCGGCTATTTATAGCCTAGGGAGCAGCCCGACATGATAAGACATAAATGCCCTTCAATGATATGACCATTAGGTGGATAAGATATTTTGGGACAGCTGGCGTGCAGCACAGCAACGTTCGGAAGTTTGACTCTCAAATTCCTCATGGCTATCATGTTCCTCACTGTGTAGGCAATCCGCACTGGCGAATTCCTAACTCCTCGGTCGAACAAATTCCTCGTGACGGAAGAACTTCGTCTCTGTCATTGAAGAAATTGGTGAGCTGTATAAGATTTCAATGGCTTCACTCGAAGGGATTGGTAGGTGTAGGATTTTGAGTTGAGCATCACATGGAAATTTTTCCTTAGTATTTCCTCGACCCCTTTAACGAGACGGTGTTTCCTATGACTCAAGAAAGAGAAAATGAAACTACGAAAACAAAAGTCTTCACGCTTCATTTTCCTCAAATGAATACCAAGTCTTCAAGGTCACACCAATTTCTTCACTTTCAAAGTCTTGTAAAGTCTTCAAAATATCAAAGTCTTCATTGAAGAACTTCATTTTAGGGTCGACTTTCTCTCAGAAAGATCAAACTCCTCATAGACTTATAGACCTGTGTACACTCACAAACGCATTAGTTCCTTAACCTATAAGTCTTCAATACACCAAAATCACTAAGGGCACTAGATGCACTTACAATCTCCCCTTTTGGTGATTGATGACAATATAGGTTAAGTTTTCAACGGGATAAACATATGAATTGTAAATACGATAATGAGGAATTTGATTGCAAGATATAGAAGAACTCCCCCTGAAGATGTGCATAGTGAGGAATTTGCGTCTGAGGCAATGCACATTTGAAGAATTGAATCATGGAGATCTCCCCCTATATCTTGTAATTCATACACGCATTTGTCATATAATATGAAGAATTTGAAATGCATGATGAAATATGGTGCTTGATGTTATTCAGAGTATGCAAAATAACGCATCAAGAGTGTCAGAGCCCAAATCGATTTGCTATGAAGATTTTCAAGGAGCTCATGAGAATCAGAGCATAGTGCAAGAGCATAATGCATCAAAGCACCATCGGGTTTAAGATTACAACTCGATCCAATAAAAGGTTTCAGAAGAACGAGAGTTGTAACTTAACAAGAATAAATTACTGTATATAGGCAATAAACTAGACCCGCTTGAAGACTAACTCAATTTCTCCCCCTTTGTCATCAAATGACCAAAAGGATCGAAACTAAGGACTAACACTCTTGAAGAATTTCAAGTAGAAGACGGAGCGCCAGCATTGTTGGGGTTGTTTGTTGAAGTAGGACCAGCCGCGGTGTCTTCCAAGTCTTCATTTTCATCAGTGTCACGAGATGAAGAATAGGAGCTGGCCACCAAGGAAGGAACTTTGACCTTCTTGAATTTCTTCGGAGGAGGTGCAGACCAGTCAAATTCTTCCTTGAGTCCCATGGACGTCAGTTCTTCTTCACTGTAGACATGTGAAAGAATAGCCCAGGTGCGTTTGAAGGTTTCATGGAGGTAGTAGTGGTTTTCCTCACTGCATTGTGTGTTGAGGTCATGTTGTGAAGAAAAGTACCAAGCGGACGTTTGACCCATTTATGATTACGATCAACCTTCCGATGAAGACCGAGGAGTAACTCACGATCATCATCACCACAGGTGCGATGAGCTTGAGGACTTTGCTTGGTCGAGGTATTTGCGGCTGAGTCATGTGTGGCGAGTCATCATTGGTGGAGTAGGTTGCTGCTTTATAAACTGTCCATCCAATGGACGAATGCCTTCATCGATCACAGCATAGCCTTGCCCTTGTCATCGGTGAGGTAAATGTCCGTTTGAGGACTTCAATCGGAGGCAAGTAGCTGCAGTGGTTCAAAGTATCAGCCTTGTAATTGAGTGAAGACCTTGTCCTGATGAGTCTCATAATCCAAGGCGCATAAGGCTTCAGCTCAAATAGTGACATAGCTATGTTTGCCAGAGTCCTCATGAAGAAATCATGGAAGTTGACGGGAACGCCATGGATGATGTTGAAAAGCATATTCTTCATGATGCCAACGACTTCTTCATCGTTCGAGTCGTGGCCTTTGATAGGACTCATTGTCTTTGTCAGAATCCGATAGACAGTCCGAGGCACATATAGTAATTCCTTGACGAGGAATTTGGTTCTTGGGGCCTGCCTTGGTTTCAAAGGCTTCATCAGCACTTGCATATAGTGATTTGAAAGTTCTTTTTCGTCGTGGATACGATGTGCACCATCAAGTGGAGGACTGAGTGGTAGGACACGAAGCAATTCAGTTGCTGGTGCCTTGTAATGAGTATTTTCAGTCATCCAATCTAAGACCCATGAGTTCACGTCTTCAGCATCTCCGGTGATGTGCAGCGTTGCATAAAAGCTGAAGAATTAGTTCTTCATTCGATCCACGAGATATCGGTGCAGAAATTTAGAAGTCCTGCGTCGTGAAGAACACTGAGGACTGGTTCAAAGCCTGGCAGCGATTCCATGTCCACATGAGGAATATGAGCATGATCGAAGATTTTATCCTTGTTGAATAGCACTGAGGAATAGAAGTTGGCTTGGCTGGCAGTCCAGAAACGCCTCTTCCTAATGCGAGCAGAATCATATGGATTATAGTCGGTGAAGAACACGTGCTCGGCAAAGAAATCTTCAGCCTTGAACTTTTGCTCGCTTGAGAACGGATTCTTTTGCTTGGGCAGAGGGTGTCGATGAGTTGCATCACCACCTCGAGAATCGTAAGTTCAGGTTCTTGGTGAGGAATTTCTTGTTCCTCAACAGATGCGATCGAGGATCAGCAGCAGCAGTTTCATCAAGCACTAGTGGCTGGAATTTCTTCATGCCTGAGAACCGATGGGTTGAGTTTCTTGAGTCCACTTGGACTGTTTGTGTAGGGGACCGAGGAATCTGTTGGGGCGGGGTGAAGAGAGGAGTATTGGGATCTTGACTTTCCCAAAAGTCATCATTGATCACTGGTGTGGTGCATCCAATATCCACATCTTCATCTTCAATTTCCTCAACACCAGCCTCTTCATTTGTGGGTGAGGCATAGGTGAGGAAATGGCGGGGTTGAAGGATTGCATCCACTTCAATTTCTTCATCGATCTGCTCGACAAAGCAG